>JARQOC010000003.1:726359598-726959598 GCA_033576535.1 Allobates femoralis | reverse complement strand
ATTATTTCATGAATTTCAGAGTCAGAGTCTCAGAGTCAGAATCTCAGAATTTCATGAAATAATTAAAAAAAATGCGTGGGGCTCCGCGCAATTTCTATGTCTAGCCAGGTACAGCTAAGCAGCTGGGGGCTGGAATCCGCAGCGCAGGGATGCCCAAGCTTTCTGGGCACCCCCCGCTCCAAATTGCAGCCCGCAGCCGCCCCAGAAGATGGCGCGTTCATTGAAGCGCCATCCTCTGGCGCTGAACCCCGCTCTTCCAGCGGCCCTGGTAACGGTGGCACGCTGGGTAATAGAGGTTAGGGCCAGCTTTGTATTATCAGCTGACCCTAAGCCCGAAATTTATGGCGGTCACGCCAATATTAGACATGACCGCCATGAATTTCTATTAAATTGTTTTAAAAAAACACAACACAAGGAAATTTTTTTATTAGAAATAAAAAAAAAAGCCATTAGGGACTCCATCTTTAATTAAAAAAATCCTCTTCCGTCCGACGCAGTCCAAAACGCGATGTCCTCTCTGCTACATCCCCTGTGCATAAATATAGATGTCTATGCACAGGGAATAAGCAGACTGAGAACAATCTCAGCTCTGCTACATCATCTCTGTGCACAGACATTCATGTCTGTACACAGGGAATGAGCAGACTGAGAACAATCTCAGCTCTGCTACATCATCTCTGTGCACAGACATTCATGTCTGTACACAGGGAATGAGCAGACTGAGAACAATCTCAGCACTGCTACATCAGGCAGCAGGCGGGCTCTAGGACCCTGGAGCTGGCAGCTTGTACAGAGGAGACAGGATCTTATCTGTGCGAGTCAGCGATTACTTACAAAGTAAACGAGCAATGCAAATAAATGACAAAACTAGGATTGCTTCAGGCTGAAGCTTCCGAGACACATCTGCGATTTGTAAATCTCACACTACTCGCTATTACTCGCTTCCCCATTCATTAACATTGGACTCGCTAGACTCGCAACGAGTAGCGAGTCCTGTGCTCGGACTCGCTAGAGTCAAGCGATTCCGAGTAATTTAGGATTCGCCCATCACTACTCCTTACATCATTCCAAGTATTATCATGACCCCCACAGAGCCCTCAATCTATTATATAATTGCGAATAGGTTTTTTGCCCCTTCTGAGTCTGCTCGCGCTGCGAGTCAGCGTGGTCATGTGGATACGCTCGAAGCATTGGCCGCGCAGCGGCCATTGCGAGCAGTTCTAAGGCGACTCGCTATGCCCGCGCAGCGGGCATGGCGAGTCGCCTTAGCAGCGCGAAGCATTGGCCGCGAAGCGGCCATTGCGAGTCAGAGACTCGCTCTTCTAGAATCCCGATGCATGTGCATCGGGCACCCAGCTAGTATATTATAATGGCTTTCATATAGTATAATTAACTCCATATATTATAATACATCATCCATAGTTCTCCATATAGTATAATGCACCCCCATAGTCCTCCCTATGGTATAATGGGCCCCCATGGTCCTCTATATCGTATATTGCAACCCATAGTCCTCCATATAGTATAATGCACCCTCATAGTCCTCCATATAGTATATTGCAACAGCATAGTCCTCCATAGCTCCATATAGTGTAATGCACCTCCATAGTACTCCATATAGTATAATATACCCCCATAGTCCTCCATATAGTATAATGCACCCCCATAGTCCTCCATATAGTATAATGCATCCCCTATAGCCTTCCTTATAGTATAATGCACCCCCATAGTTCCTCCATGTAGTATAATGGGACCCAATAGTCTTCCATATGGTATATTGTCTTCCTATATTATATTGCACATTACATTGTTTCCCATCAGGGTACTCACTGTTTAAAAAAAAAAGTAAATACTCACCTCTTTTCTTGCTGCACCAGTCTCCTCAGCATCATCTCTGCCGCTCTGCAAGTTTCAGTACAGCAGCGCTCAGTGATGACATCACCATGCCCCACCATGCTCAGCTGCAGAGGACAGACAGTGGCGGCTGAGACTCAGGAGAAGAATGCTGCCGGCAGTGTCGGCCGGGACTATAGGAGTGGCATCCTCGGGGGGCTACAACTGGTACACACACCTCGTACACACACGGCTCCGCATGCCCCGTACACACATGGCTCCACTCCGTACACCTAGTACACACACGGCTCCGCTCCATACGACCCGTACACACTTGGCTCCGCTCTGTACACCTCATACACACTCGGCTCCACTCCGTAAACCCCGTACACATGCGGCTCCTCTCCGTACACCTCATAAACAATCAGCTCTGCTCCATACACCTCGTACACACGCGGCCCTGCTCCGTACACCTCATACACACGCGGCTATGCTCCGTACACCTCGTACACACTCAGCTCTGCTCCATACACCTTGTAAACACACAGCTCCACTCCATACTCCTCATACACACTTGGCTCTGCTACGTATGCCCCATACAAATGTGGCTCCGCTCTGTACACCTTGTACATATGTGGCTCTGCTGCGTATGCACCGTACACACGTGGCTCAGCTCCATACACCTCGTACACATGTGGTTCCGTTCCGTACACCTAGTACACACTTGACTCTGCTCCATACACCCCGTACACACTCAGCACTGCTCCGTACACCTTGTACATGCACAGCTCTGCTCCATGCAACCCATACACACTCAGTTTCACTCTGTATACCTCGCACACTCTCGGCTTTGCTCAGTAACACCCCGTACACACTTAGCTCAGCTCCGTACACCTCGTACACATGCGGCTCTGCACTGTACACCTCGTACACTCTCGGCTCCACTCTGTACACCTTGTACACATGCAGCTCTGCTCCGTACACCTCGTACACACATGCAGGTGGGGGGGCTACATGCAGCCGGCGGGGAGAGACTGCAGGCACTGCAGCAGGAGACCCAACGGCACCCCCCTGCCTGCTGCACCCATTGCAGATGCCCCGCCAGCACCCCCTAGATATGCCACTGATAAATCCTGTCATTTGAATATGATGTCAATGCATCTAAAGACAAATCAACCTATACACAAATAATTTTAGTAGCCATTGATATTAAAGCTGTGTTGACTGTGAAATAACATTTTTATATAAATATATTTTCTGGGAACTCCTCCCCTTTAGGATAAAGCTTACATCTTAATAAATTACTGCCTGTTATTATTCGTCCGTGCATGGCATTCACTGGTTGCACTGTATATTTAAGAATAATGCCTTATCAGTATATTCAGTTGAGATCTGCTATAACAGTCAACTTTGCAACATTATTTTCTGAGTCTTCTAAAAAAGAAGGTCTGCTACAGCAACAAATCTACTCTACTATGCCATTATTTTGACTCTGCTTATATGGGCTGCCTTTGTTGAGTTATCAAATTTCATGTGGTCTACTACTCTAATCTTCCAGTTGCCAACCAACTATCACAGGCTCCATCAGCTGGTAAATCCGAATGCTGCAACATTGTCTAAACTTGCTACTGAACAACCACTTATCTGTGGTGATGACTTAGAGAAGTGATGGTGAACCTATGGCACGCGTGCCAGGGAGGGCACGCAGAGCCGTCTCCGCTGGCACGCGGCCTCGCCACTACACTGCCACTTTGATCTCCCGGCAGTGCGGCACACCGCCGACAGTTCAAAGCTGTGTCTGAGCAGAGAAGATATTTCTCCTCTCCCCGACACTTCTAGACCCGCCCTCCCGGCCAGCATCACGTGACAGCGGTCACGTGACGCGGCCGGCGTCACGTGACCGCCCTTAGCGCGGGAGACAACACAAGATGAAAGCTTGGCAGGATGATGGGGCAATACAAGGAGGAGGATGGATGATGGGGCAATACAAGGAGGAGGATGGATGATGGGGCAATACATGGAGGAGGCAGGATGATGGGGCAATACAAGGAGGAGGCAGGATGATGGGGCAATACAAGGAGGAGGCAGGATGATGGGGCAATACAAGGAGGAGGCAGGATGATGGGGCAATACAAGGAGGAGGCAAGATGATGGGGCAATACAAGGAGGAGGATGGATGATGGGGCAATACAAGGAGGAGGCAGGATGATGGGGCAATACAAGGAGGAGGCAGGATGATGGGGCAATACAAGGAGGAGGCAGGATGATGGGGCAATACAAGGAGGAGGATGGATGATGGGGCAATACAAGGAAGAGGTAGGATGATGGGGCAATACAAGGAGGAGGCAGGATGATGGGGCACTGCAAGGAGGAGGCAGGATGATGGACAATACAAGGAGGAGGCAGGATGATGGGACAATACGAGGAGGATGGATGATGGGGCAATACAAGGAGGAGGATGGATGATGGGGCCAATGCAAGGAGGAGGCAGGGTATGGTGCAATACAAGAGAGGCAGATGATGGGCAATACAAGGAGGAGGCAGGATGATGGGGGCAACACAAGAGAGGGGAGGATGAAGGGCAATACAAGGAGGAGGCAGGTGATGGGGCAATACAAGGAGGAGGCAGATGATGGGGCAATACAAGGAGGAGGATGGATGATGGGGCAATACAAGGAGGAGGATGGATGATGGGGCAATACAAGGAGGAGGCAAGATGATGGGGCAATACAAGGAGGAGGATGGATGATGGGGCAATACAAGGAGGAGGCAGGATGATGGGGCAATACAAGGAGGAGGCAGGATGATGGGGCAATACAAGGAGGAGGCAAGATGATGGGGCAATACAAGGAGGAGGATGGATGATGGGGCAATACAAGGAAGAGGAGGATGATGGGGCAATACAAGGAGGAGGCAGGATGATGGGGCAATGCAAGGAGGAGGCAGGATGATGGGCAATACAAGGAGGAGGAGGATGATGGGACAATACGAGGAGGATGGATGATGGGGCAATACAAGGAGGAGGCATGGATGATGGGGCAATGCAAGGAGGAGGCAGGTGATGGGCAATACAAGGAGGAGGCAGGATGATGGGCAATACAAGGAGGAGCATGGATGATGGGGCAATACAAGGAGGAGGATGGATGAAGGGGCAATACAAGGAGGAGGCAGGGTGATGGGGCAATACAAGGAGGAGGCAGGATGATGGGGCAATACAAGGAGGAGGATGGATGATGGGGCAATACAAGGAGGAGGATGGATGAGGGGCAATACAAGGAGGAGGAGGATGATGGGGCAATACAAGGAGCAGGCAGGATGATGGGGTAATACAAGGAGGAGGATGGATGATGGGGCAATACAAGGAAGGAGGCAGAGATGAGTGGGGCAATACAAGGAGGAGGCAGGATGATGGGGCAATACAAGGAGGAGGATGGATGATGGGGCAATATAATAAGGAGGCAGGATGATGGGGCAATACAAGGAGGAGGCAGGATGATGAGGCAATACTAGGAGGAGGATGGATGATGGGGCAATACTAGGGGGAGGATGGATGATGGGGTAATACTAGGGGGAGGATGGATGATGGGGCAATACAAGGAGGAGGATGGATGGATGGGGCAATACTAGGAGGAGGGTGGATGGATTGTGCAATACTAGGAGGAGGATGGATGGATGAGGCAATACTAAGAGGAGGATGGATGGATGGGGCAATACTAAGAGGAGGATGGATGGATGGGGCAATACTAAGAGGAGGATGGATGGATGGGGCAATACTAAGAGGAGGATGGATGATGGATGGGGCAATAGTAACAGGGGGCAGGATGGGGCACATTGTTATGTGATGGGGGCAGGATGGGGCATATTGTTATGTGATGGGCAGGATAGGGCATATTGCTGCAAGAGGACAAGGATAGGGCATTACAACAGGATGGGGCATTACTACATGATGGGGGCAGGATAGGGACATTACCACAAGGGGACAAGGATGGGACATTACCGAAGGGGACAAGGATGGGGCATACTACAAGGGGATAAGGATGAAGACATTACTACAAGAAGGGGGTCAGGATAGGAACATTACTGCCAGGAGAGGGTCAGGATGGATCATATAGCTAGGAGAGGATCAGAATGGAGCAAAAAGCTAGAAGGAGAGGATCAGGATGGAGAACATAGCTAGAAGGAGGTGGTCAGGATGGAGCACATAACTACAAGGAGACGATCAGAATGGAGCACATTACTACAAGGAGAGGGTCAGGATGGAGCACATTACTACAAGATGAGGATCAGAATAGAGCACATTACTAAAAGGAGAGGGTCAGGATGGAGCACATTACTACAAGGAGAGGATCAGGATGGAGCCCATAACTAGAAGGAGAGGGTCAGGATGGAGCACATAGCTAGAAGGGGAAGGACAAGATGGAGCAGATAACTACAAGGGGAAGGTCAGGATAGGAAACATTACTACAAGGAGAGGGTCAGGATGGAGTACATAGCTACAAGGAGAGGGTCAGGATGGGACACATTACTGCAAAGGGAGGGTCATGATGGAGATATTACTACAAGATGAGGACCAGGATTTCAGTATGAAATCTGCTTGTATTCGATGATAAAATCTATCTCCTATCTGTCTAATATTCTGCATTTTTTCTATACAGATCAGTCCATCTGCTGTTTCTAGAAAGGGCAGTGGAAGCGGCTCAGCTTCAATGTGCAGTACACATGAGCTGTCTGACCACTGCCGAAGAGAAGAGAACACTGCAAAGGTAAGCTTAAAATCAATTAATTGTTAAAATAATTGAATTGATCATCAATGTTTCAGGACTACAAGCACTGCACAGGGAAGAAAGTTAGCATCTGCTGGCTCTCTCCCCTGTGCAGCGCTTGTGATTACCACTCCTGCTGTAATTTAGGTTATATTATCGTGTTGACACTTTGCCATAAATAATTTTATTTTAGGTTGCAGTTTGGGCACTCGGCCTCAGAAAGGTTCGCCATCACTGACTTAGAGAATCCATCTTAGTAGGGAAGGTAGCCTCAACATCTTTGTTAATTGGTAATTCTGGCATTTGGCAAATATTAATAATTATGGTAATCCTGATTGACCTAAAACAGGAAAGGTTTATCCTGATTTCAGGTCAGATACTGAGAAAAGTATGCATATGTGTCTTTTTATATAGTGTGTGTAAAGTTCTGGTTTCAAGTGTACAAGCCCAGTTCAAAAAAAATTAGGACATGTATGAAAGGCTGGGGTCACACACACAGATATCTGGGCAGATATTGTTCACAGATCTCTGGTTGCAGTGAAATCATGGACAGATTGCTCCATTTGTACACAGCCACAAAATGGAACCATGTGTCCATGATTTCACTGCAACCAGAGATCTGTGAACAATATCTGCACAAATATCTGTGTGTGTGACCCCAGCCAAAGTCAGAACTATTTCCATTTCAATTGAATCACTAACATATTGACAATTGATGGCAACAACACATCTCAAAAAAGTTGGGACAGGGTTAACTAATGGCTGAAAAAGTAATTGGTACTGATAAATTTAAGTGGAGAGTCAATTTTCACCTATGCCACGTGTTAACAAAAGGAGTCCACCATTCGTCAGATGTAACCCTATTAACCCCTTCACAATGTATTTATTTTGTTATTTTTGTTATTTGCTTCCCTTCTTTCAAGAGCCATAAATTTTCTATTTTTCCTTCTATATATTTGAATTAGGTTTTTTATTTTATGTGGAACAAGTTGTTCTTTGGAATGACACCATCCATTCTACTACATTGTGTACTGAAATACAAGAAAAAAATTCCAAGTGTTTTGAAACTGCAAAAAATTAGCAAATACACAATTAGATTTTTGGGACTTGGGGTGAAAAAATCCAAAATGTGTAAATTTGTAAAAAAAATATATATATATTTTTGCTTCCTTGCAATTTTCTGAGAGCCATATCATTTTCAATTTTCAGCATATACAGCTGTGTGAGGGCACTCTGAGTTGACATTATTACTGATACTATTTTGAGGTAGATACATGGTTTTGGCTGCCTTTAATTGCATTTTATTGCAATGTTGGGGAGGCCAAAGAAAACATAATTTAGAAGTTATGATTTTTGTCTTGTTATGCCATTTACAGATTGGGTTAATACCGTATATACTCGCGTATAAGCCGAGTTTTTCAGCCCAAAATTTGGGCTGAAAAGTCCCCCCTCGGCTTATACGCGAGTATATAAAAAAAATAAAAAAATACCGCAGCAGCCCCGGAGGTATACAGGCCCCCCATCAAGTTTCAGGGCCCCCCCCACCTTGCGCGCAGCCTGTAAAGGAAAATCATACTTACCAGTGTCCAGTCGCGCCGTCCGCAGCTGCCGACATGACGATCCCGGGCTCCATTCAGCGTCTTCCGCATTTCCCGTAGTCGCGGGCAATGACGTCATTGCCCGCGCGCACAGGAAGTCGGAAGCCGGAAGACGCTGAATGGAGCCCGGATCGTCATGTCGGCAGCTGCGGACGGCGCGACTGGACACTGGTAAGTATGATTTTCCTTTACAGGCTGCGCGCAAGGTGGGGGGGGGCCCTGGAACTTGATGGGGGGCCTGTATACCTCCGGGGCTGCGGCTGTATACAGCCCTGGGGCTGCGGCTGTATACAGCCCTGGGCCTGCGGCTGCTGTATATACCTCTGGGGCTGCATCTGGGGCTGCATCTGGGGCTGCATCTGGGGCTGCATATGGGGCTGTATATGGGGCTGCATATACCTCTGGGGCTGCATATACCTCTGGGGCTGCATATACCTCTGGGGCTGCATATACCTATGGGGCTGCATATACCTCTGGGGCTGCATATGGGGCTGCATATACCTCTGGGGCTGCATATACCTCTGGGGCTGCTGTATACTACAACTGGGGCTGCTGATGTATATACCACTGGGCTGCTGCTGCTGTATATACCTCTGGGGCTCCATCTGGGGCTGCATCTGGGGCTGCATATGGGGCTGTATATGGGGCTGTATATGGGTCTGCATATACCTCTGGGGCTGCATATACCTCTGGGGCTGCATATACCTATGGGGCTGCATATACCTATGGGGCTGCATATGGGGCTGCATATACCTCTGGGGCTGCATATACCTCTGGGGCTGCTGTATACTACCACTGGGGCTGCTGATGTATATACCACTGGGGCTGCTGCTGCTGTATATACCTCTGGGGCTGCATATGGGGCTGTATATGGGGCTGCATATACCTCTGGGGCTGCATATACCTCTGGGGCTGCATATACTATGGTGCATACCTATGGGGCTGCATATACCTCTGGGGCTGCATATGGGGCTGCATATACCTCTGGGGCTGCATATACCTCTGGGGCTGCTGTATACTACCACTGGGGCTGCTGATGTATATACCACTGGGTCTGCTGCTGCTGTATATACCTCTGGGGCTGCATATGGGGCTGCATATGGGGCTGCATATGGGGCTGCATATACCTCTGGGGCTGCATATACCTCTGGGTCTGCATATACCTATGGGGCTGCATATACCTCTGGGTCTGCATATACCTCTGGGTCTGCAATATTTCAACCTCTGGGTCTGCATATACTATGGGGCTGCATATACCTATGGGGCTGCATATACCTCTGGGGCTGCATATGGGGCTGCATATACCTCTGGGGCTGCATATACCTCTGGGGCTGCATATGGGGCTGCATATACCTCTGGGGCTGCATATGGGGCTGCATATACCTCTGGGGCTGCATATACCTCTGGGGCTGCATATGGGGCTGCATATACCTCTGGAGCTGCATATACCTCTGGGGCTGTATATACCTCTGGGGCTGCTGTATACTACCACTGGGGCTGCTGCTGTATACTACCACTGGGGAGGCTGCTGTATACCTCACTGCTGGGGTTGTATACCTGTGCTGGAGTCCACCCTCGGCTTATACGCGAGTCAATAAGTTTTCCCAGTTTTTGGGGGCAAAAGTAGTGGGGTCGGCTTATACACGGGTCGGCTTATACACGAGTATATACGGTAATACATATATATATTATATTTTGTTACATTGGACTTTAATATTTCAGCCACGGGGGTGTGTGGCCGAGCTTTGAATGGCACAGGCTGCTTAGTGCTGGAGCTCCAGCACAGATTGGCTTCAATTCGGCACAAGGTGAAAAACCACTCTGAGAAGCCCTAAATAAGTTACCTGGTGACCTGAGGACACAGTGGTCCCAATGGTGCATGGCAAGTCAGCAAAAAGGAGATCTCTAAAGAAGGTGACTGCATATTTCTCCAGAGACCAGGTCCTCAATACAGCCTCAAACTTGGCTGCAGCTTCTCACTCCCCAGCCCCCTCTCCCTGTTTTTCTCAATGTTGCTCACACACAGCAGCCTCAGAAGGGGGAGGGGAAGGTCAGACAGATATTCCCCTTACACAGAAAACAATGGAGGCTTTGCTAAAATCCATGACGCAAGAACTCCAAGCTGATCTTAAAATAATGATAGCTGAGTTTAAGGCAGAAATCAGGGGAGAACTCAAGGATCTGGGAACTAGAATAGACCACCTGGGAAGCAGAAGCTGGCAGAACTTACTAAATCTCATAATGAACTAATAGATGCTAATGAGGCTTTATAATAGGAGGTTTCCCAAATCCACAACAAAACACTGGATTTTGAGGACAGATCAATAAAGAGTAATATTTACATTAGAGGGATTGATGAATCTATTCCTGACAAAGATTTTCCAAGTCTCCTGCAAAGCTTCAAACACATAGTGACTCCTTCTGTAGACAGTAAGGACTTAATTGTGGATAGAATACACAGGATTACAAAACCAAAAGGTCTCAACCCAGATTTACCATGAGATGTTATTGCCCGCATTCATTTCTATACGATAAACGAGACTTTTATGGCTGGTCTCAGGAAAAGACCGAAACTTCCAGATAACTTGGTCCACCTGAACGTATTCCCTGACTTGCTAGCAGATACTCTAGCTCAGAGGAGGGAGTATATGTCGTATACTACAGCCCTCAGGGAACAAAGAATAAAGTACCCCACAAAACTGAAAGTATTGAGGGACAATTCCATATTTGTCTGCACATCCCCGGAAAAGGCAAGAGATTTATTGCTAAAATGGAAGATTCAGCCTATATATCTGAATGACAAAAGAGCTCCTCAGGCACAGAAAAAGAAAAAATGAGCCAGACTGGTTCACGGCATGATTAATTACTGGATAGCAGTTCTTTGCTTCTTGCTTTCTACTCTTTTTACAATTCACAGTGTCTTTTTCACTCTCTTTCAAACTATTTTTTAATTTTTTCCCCTTTTCTTCACTGTTTGCTTGATTTTGGAACTGTAAGGGGACTTCCTCTTATGATGAAGCAAACATTTAGACTTGATAACCCTGCATTTGTTTCTACAAGCAAATTTGTTTCCCTGTCTGTCCTCCCCCTGTCTGTTCTCCCCATGTTTTTCACGCATTTAGGAGCAATGGTTTCCCATAAAGCAGTATATTGTACTAACAATGCATATTAAGGTTATATCTATAAATGCCAATGGTTTGAACTCACCAGGTAAAAGATCCATCTTCTGGAAGAATATTTGTAAAGAGACTGCTGATGTAATTTGTGCTCAAGAAACAAACTTGTTGGTACAGGACAATGCTCGGCTAAAGAACCCTTGATACTCCCATCAGTTTTTTGCAAACAACAAGACTAAAAGAGCTGGAGTGGCTATTTATATAACAGACTCCCTATCCTTTAAATTGTATGACACTACTAATGATCCAGAAAGGCATTTTATTTTCCTTGATTGTTCTTTAAACAACACTAGGTACATGATTGTATCTCTACATGGCCCAAATACACAGCAGTTCTCATGTATCAGACAAACACTTAAGAGAGTTCAGGTGTTCTCCAAAGGGTTTAAAATTGTCTGTGGAGTTTTTAACCTCCCCATGTCTACCGTGTTAGATTGCTCAAATAGACGTACCTCTAGGGGAGAGATGAAATCACTGGTTTCAGAATATAACTTACATGACATCTGGAGATATCTCCACAGCTCTGAGAGAGATTACTCACATTTCTCCCCTATAGTTAATTCCTATAGCAGGATAGAGTATATTTTTGTGGATGATAGAACTCTAGGTTGTGCGCAGAGGCAACGATAGGTGTGATCTTGTGGTCTGACCATGCTCCTGTCTCACTTACCATATCTGATAGGGACTCTTCGGTCAAAGCTAATAGTTGGCGTTTAACTTATTTTTTACTGACCAACAAACAAAACATTGAATTATTAGAGACCAAGTTAAAAGACTTCTTTGACACAAATGATAATAACTCCACCTCCGACGAAGTGGTGTGGTGAGCCCACAAGGCATACATAAGAGGTATTTTTATTAAGGTGCAGCAGTAGAAATGAAAAGAAGAGATGCGGCAATGTAAGACCTATTAACTCAAATTATCAATCTGGAACAAAGCAACAAGAAAAACCCCACCTCACAGTTGTCCCAAAAAAATAACGTAATATAGAATGAGGCTGCATGCTCTACTTTTATTACAGTACAAAAAAGCTCTTAAAAAGTCCAAAACAAAATATTATGCAATGGGAGATAGAGCAGGAAGATTTTAGCTAGGAGAATCAAAAAAAGGAGATAACAAATAGGATTGCATACTTGAATAAACCTGATGGGACAAAAGTACTAAATCCGATCGACATAGCTAAAGAATTTAGGCGATGTTATTATTCACTGTACAACCTAAAAGAGGACATACAGTTCAGCCAAATCCACAAGAAATTAGTAGCTTCCTAGAAAAAATCTCACTCCCCAAAGTATCAGCGGCTCAGCTAAGTGATCTATATACTCCCATATCTATCATTGAAACAAAACAAATAATCCATTCTACTAAAAAGTCCTCTGCTCTTGGCCCAGACAGTTTTTCTAAAAACTATTATCATTATTTCGTCAAAACTTTAGCTCCATACCTCCTAAAAACATTCAATTTTTGGAAATGTAGTTCTTCAATAAGCCATGAAAACCTTGAGGCAGTAATCACAAACCATTCCTAAACCCGAAAAACTCTTGAACACTCCTAGTAATTTTAGGCCTATCTCCTTAATAAACTGTGACCTAAAAATATTCTCTAAAATCCTCGCGGCCAGAATAATGTCTGTCCTTCTCTTTCTGATAGCAACCAACCAGGTTGGGTTTGTCCCTGGGAGACAATCCAAGGGCGACACTAGAAGAGTAATAGATTTGTTGGAGATAATGGATTGTAATAAACACCCCAGTGTACTGCTGTCTCGACTCCGAGAAGGCGCTTGACAGAGTGCACTGGGGTCATATGGGTAAGGTCCTGGATAAGTTTGGTTTTGTGGGAGATATTAAAAAGGCTATATTGGCCCTATACTCTAATCAGAACGAGGTGGTGAATGCGTCTGGGTTCACCTCAGATCGATTTATGATAACTAATGGCACCGGCAGGGCTGTCCTCTCTCACTGGTTATCTTTGCTTTGTTAATGGAGCTACTGGCAGAGGCTCTTAGAACTAATCCAAGCATACATGGAGTCCATGTATCAGATACAGACCATATGGTGGGATTGTATGCAGATGATGTGATATTATCTCTCACCGGCGTGGAGGGGTCCCTGGTGGGTGTCATGGACACTCTAATAATTGTAAACTCTCATTATTTACATGAACATTGTTTGGTTCACTCGATAAAGCAAAAAGAACGAGTCAGTCACCAGTGGGAGATTTGGGAGACTTCTGGATTGGCCATAGCCAACACTTAGGATGGTTTGAATATTTTTCCTGGTTGATTCTGGTCTTCTCATAATAAAATTGGTATACAAAAATATTTAAAACAAAGCTCCTAAAGCTTATCACCCCACACACAAATACTGTCCATTAATTTACCTCTTGTGTTGAATCCTGGCTGCCCCTTTCCTTTGGTGTGGTCCTTTCTTTCCCTTCCCTCTCCTATAATATCCAGTTTGGAATTGGTTTACACTGGTGGTGATTATTAGGACATGACTGTTATAATGATCTACCTGTGTAAGCAAGTTATATATGTTGTTAAAAGATTTATTTGAATAAAAAATTGATGGTTTAAAAAAAAAAATACTTCAGCCACCACATATCCTCTCTATAAACTGTATGAACCCCCATGCCATTTACAGATTGGGTTACTTAAACAATATATAGGTATATATTATATTTTGGTACATTGGACTTTAATGCTTCAGCCCCTACGTAGCCTCTCTATATACCATATGAGCCCCCACGTAGCCTCCCAATATTCAGTATGAACTCCCAGCCTGCTATATACATGCATACATCCCATACACATGGGGTCCTTCCTCCACCCATATGTTCACCAATGTCTGCATCCTGAATAAGCAACGGCAGATGGCTGCCAGGTGAGGGCATGGTGTGTCCAGTCCTTTGGCTTGTCTTGTTCAGCCGTCCTTTGCTCAGATGTGGTCTAGTCTAAAAATTGACAATGAATGCATATTTCCAATCAGTAAAATGGGCTACACTGCAGTTTCTGGAAAAATATCCACCTTTTTTTCCACATATCCTTTAAAATCTGAGGTCACCTTTGATGAGCCAAACTAATTACCCTATCTGTGTGTAAGCCATATTTTTCTAAGAAGCCAGATCATAAAAGGGTTAAGTTAATTTAGCTGAAATCAAGGAGAAATTTATACTAACTATGTAAAACTGTCTTCCGCTAAGGATGCTTTATAATTTACATAAAAAACTGACTAAGCATAAATTCAATAAATGAGAAACTCTTTTAATTCAATCCATTAATTTCAATCAGATTTATGATGTTATATTTTTCACCAATTTTGGATGATTGCGGGTCATTCCATGTCAAGTGAACCAATGATTATTACCTCTATATTTTTAATTCTTTTGAGATTTTGTTATTTGATAATAGCATGTCAGACAATGCAAAATGTGAAGAGAAAAATTTAAAAAAAAATTTTTTTTTTTTTTAAATGATTTTCAAAGTTCGGAAAAAGTGTGAATTTCGCTGTTGCCTGCCTTTACGTTTCTCCTCATAACTAAGGCTAGGAATAAGATAGAGAGACAAAATAAACACCATTCTACTCAGAACTATACAGGCTTTCACCAGATATGTCACAAGAGGATCTTTGTTAATATTTTACCCATGTGATCGCAAGCGCAAAACTTTAAAACGTATTTCCGAAAAATCGGCGCGCTTTAAATATTTCAAAAACTGCCCATGTGTCTGCTTTGCTCTTAGCCACATCTGTACCAAATTTCAAGTTGGGATCGCAATGGGATCATATTTTAACATATTTTACTATTAATAGCGTCAATGGGTCATTCCATATCAAGTGATCTAAATATGAATATTTTTTTTACCTGACGTCTTTAGATTTTTTTTTTTTTTTTCCTTTATGAAGTACTACTTTAGTTAATTACAAATTAAAAGTTTGGAATTTTTTTCTTCATCAGTTAATTTTTTACAGATTTTTAAAGTTTAAAAAAAGGGTGAATTTTGGCCTGGTACGACTTTAAATTTTTTTATCTCGGGCTAGAAATAAGATAGAGAAACAAAATAAACACCATTCTACTCAGAACTGTCCAGGCTTTCACCAGATATGTCACAAGAGTATATTTGTTAATTTTAATTTTTTACCTATGCAAATGCAAACGCAACATTTTGAAACGCATTTCCGAAAAAAACATTTTAATAAAAATTTTCCAAAACTGCCCATGTGTCTTTTATGCTCTTAGCCACATCTGTACCAAATTTCAAGTTGGGATCGTGATGGGATCATATTTTAAAATATTTAACTATGGTTAATCTCATTTTTATTAAATTTTGAAAAAACATATGAAAGACATACATTCAATCTTTTAACAAAATCTTGAGACATATAAAATATACAAAAAGAGAATTCACAAAGTTATTAGTAACTTTAAGATAAGCTGCAAATTTACTTTTGCGCTTATCTCTGGTGCAATATATACTACAATCTAAATATAATTCCAAACACTCAAGTATACAACCTTTCTCAGGGTTTTGAGATGTTCTGATGTCAAGGGGACAAGCAGCCCCAGCAGAATGATTTTTATTACTTGGCCCCTTCTAACAGGTTGACCACGTAAGTGGGTCATTACCCGTTGAGGCCTAGTTGGAATAGTCTATCGACTGGTGTACCGGAAAGGAAGGCCGAAATATTAATGATCTACTCACAGCTCAGAGTTTTCGATACCTGTCTAATGTTCACTAGAATTCTGAAGGTATAGGCGTAGAAAGGAAATACCTAGACTGAATGTATCAGATGGGAAGAAAAGAGAGATAGAAAAGAAGAGAGAGAGAGAAGAGAAACAAAAACCATTAGAAAAAGTTATACTGGGAAAGAAAAGCCACGTAAGAAAAAAAGAAAAAAAGGAGGGGGGGGACGGGTGAGGTATGGGAAGGAGAAAGGGTACTCATCCCACTGGCTCCCCATCAGCCAGAGGTCGAGCCATATTATCTGTGCTGGAAAAGATACTCCTAAATTCTGCAGAGTCGTGAAAAAGAATCCATTCAACCCAAATCCCTAAGAATTTGTTCCGAGATCCCGACGCATCAGCTGCGAGCTCCTCCATTCGATATGTGTCCATCAATTCTTTGAACCAATCAAGTAGAGATGGAGCCCGGCTTGATTTCCAGAACCTCGGGATCACAGCACGAGCAGCCGAGATGCAAAAGCGGAGAATATCCCTCTTCTGTAGCCCAATAGGACCTGGAAAAATGGATAACATTGCCGATTCTGGGCAGCATTCGGCTTGTTTACCTGTTATCCGGGCGTATGCATTGAAAACCTCAGACCAGAACCGCCGGATTTCCCCACAACTCCACCAAATGTGTATCATTGTACCCTTCTCTTCCCCACAGCGCCAGCAGGTATCAGGGGTTCCAGGGAACATGTTCCGGAGTGTCGTCGGGCACAAGTACCATCTAGTGAGCAGCTTATAGCTTCTTTCTTGTGCAGAACAAGCGCTAGCTAGTGAGTGAGTAAATATAAAGCATTTCTGCCAATTAGCTTCTGAAATGCTACACCCCAATTCCCTCTCCAAGCACGTTGGAAGTAAAGGGTGCCCTGCTCTCTCATGGACCCTAAGGCCTGGTATAGAAATGATATTTTGCGCCTCGGTGGAGCCTCCAGTTGGAATAACCTCTCCAATACGTTGGGCGTCAATCTTACCCTGCAAGAGTGGTCAGCTGAATATAATTATGCTCTGTATTGGAGAAATTCGAATCACTTAAGAGGTCTCGTAGGTTCTTTGAGTTGTAGCTCTGCCATCGGGGGCAAACCACCACTGGACAGAGTCTGTCCTACTCGGGTGTCATCCACAATCCGCCAACATAAAAATCTCTGCCTGTCAAATCTGGGTGGGAAAGATGGGTTGGAAAAAAGGGGAGTCAAAGGGCTAAGTCTGTCGTTTAAGCGGAGGGTTTTCGTCACTAGGTGCCATACCTACAAGGTGTTTCTGGTCATGTCTGTCAAAGGTACTAGGTCTGTGGAGTCTTTAGGGGAAATCCAAAGCAGGTGTTTCAGCGGAATCCCCAAACCCTCTTGCTCCACCCCTACCCATTTCTTGGAGGACGCATGATAATGCCAATCTAGAGCTCTAACAAGAGAGGAAGCCTCAAAGTACGCTCGTATGTTGGGTAGTCCAACCCCTCCTCTGGTCTCGGGCAAGGATAGGATATTCATTCGCAATCTGGACCTCTTGCCCCCCCAGACAAATCTAAGGATCATAGATTGCATTTTGGAGAGGAAACCTCTATCCAATAGAACAGGAACTGTCTGAAAAGTATATAAGAGTCGGGGCAAGACATCCATCTTGACTACGTTTATTCTCCCGAACCAGGATAGCTTTAATTGTCTATAGGAGGTAAATGCCGATTCCGCGTTAGTCAAAAGGGGTTGATAATTTAAATTGAATATTTGTTTAAGATCTTTTGGTATAAGGACTCCCAAGTACTTAATGGCTTCTACTTTCCATTTAAATGGGAACTGTTTAGATAGATGAGAAACCAATTCTCCAGGCAAAGAAATATTGAGTGCCTCGGTTTTGGAGCAATTCACTTTAAAGTTGCTCAATTGTCCGAACCGTTCAAACTCCATTAAGACCGAAGGGATGGAGACCAGGGGCTGGGAGATGTAAAGTAGCAGGTCATCTGCAAATAAGGCTAATTTGTGATGACTCTGTCCCAGCTTGACCCCATGGACGCATTCATTGGACCTAAGTGCAAAATATTTAACTATTATAGTGTCAATTCAAAAGTCACCAAGAACACAATCAGTCATTTTTTCACAATTGCCCGTCAATAGTTTGAATTTGATATAAAGAAACATAGTCTTGTAACATCTCAAATGAAAGCTGTTACCGTTCTGAGTAAAATGATGCCTCTCCCACTTCATTATCTTATTTCTAGCCTGAGATAAAAAAATTTAAAGTCGTACCAGGCCAAAATTCACCCTTTTTTAAACTTTAAAAATCTGTAAAAAATTAACTGATGAAGAAAAAAATTCCAAACTTTTAATTTGTAATTAACTAAAGTAGTACTTCATAAAGGAAAAAAAAAAAAAAAATCTAAAGAGTCGGTTAAAAAAAAAATATTCATATATATCATCTCTTGATATGTAATGACCATTGCGCTCTTACAGTAATGTTATTTAAAATATGATCATTGCGATCAACTTGAAAATTTGGTACAGATGTGGCTAAGCATATCAGACACAGGCAGTTTTGATAATAATTGAAAGCGCGCCGAATTTTCGAGAATGCGTTTTAAGATTGCGCTGCATCACATGGGTTAATATTTACCAATCTCCTCTTTACATACTGATGAAGCTCAGGACATGTGAGTAGTTGGTTGTTTTTAGGTCTTTCTCAATTCTAGTTCTTGCCGAGAATAATGATAGAAAATGTAAGCCATCCCAGGCAAAATTCGCACTTTTTTCAAACTTTAAAAATCTGTAAAAAATTACAGATTAAGAAAAAAAATTCAAAACTTTTTTTTGTAATTAGATAAAGTTTTTCTTCAGATAGAATTTTTTTTAAAAATCTGGGACGCAGTAAATAAAAATGAATCTTTTGATCACCTTGACAATGGAAATGACCCATTGCGTGAAATCTAATTTTATTTTCCATCTGTGCATTAGCTCTAATAAATTAACTTTTTGATGATTTTGTTATTTTAGCCCACAAAACAACAATTTACGGTATGTAAATGCTGTGTGTTTGATATGAATATTATATTGAATATTATATTAAAGTTAAAATATACTTTGAAGCATATTGTATTAACACATAATAATTAGTTTTGAGTACCATTTTTTTTGGACTATACGATGCACTTCAAAAATTTTGGAGAAATGGGGTGCATTTTAGGCTATGTGCGCACTGGGCGGGTTTTCGGCGGTTTACCTGTGTAAACCGCCGTTTTGTTTACATTAGTTTTATGTAAATTTATGATAATCCAAACCGGCGTTTGGATTAACATTAAAACTAATGTAAACCCGCCCCAAGGCGGGTTAGCAAAAGAATGATCATGTTCTAAAAAACGGCGGTTCTGCAGCGGCTGCAAGCAGAATCATGTGCTGCTTCCAGCCGCTGCAGATTCGCCGCCGAGAACACGCTGTGCATCCGCCGGCTACCGCCCGGCTCCCGCCGCACATACCCGACAGGAAGCCGGTGGACGGCTCCGGAGCTTCCTGTCGGGTCCCGCCCAGCCGCCGCCGCCACAAACCCGCCCACCGTGCGCACATACCCTTATAGTCCAGATGTACCTAACTGTGGCTGTAGGCAGTTGGTGGCATAGAAGTGGGTGAACGGATGAAGGAGCAGGGTCACAAGACCCAGGACCCGGCGCTTGAGATAACTCTACCTGTTGTTTCAGAAAAAAATATTCACTGCTCTCCACACCCATAATCTCCTGTCCTCCTCTTTGTACTTAAGCCGGTGCTGAGTGGTGGATTGATTAATAACACGGGGAGCTGTAAATAATAAATTATCATTAACTGTGGGTACATGTGATCATCCAGCAGGCAGCTTATTGCAGCTGCTGGGCAATCACATGTGCCCTCTATTGAAAAGAATGAATATTCACTGCTCCCCATGTCCGGGCATGGGAAGCGACTGATATTCCATCAGCTACTGTCAATGTAAGTGGAAGCACATGACAGTTCTGTCACATGCTGCTCCTTTTACACACTCATGCTGGTTGCCGGCATCAGAGGAGGACACCACGCAACAAGGGAGTGAAGAAAAGGTGAATGGAATCATTTATATTTTATGTGTGTGGCATGATGGGAGGCATATACACCAGGATGGGGAACACATATACAGTGCAAGGATGAGCCCAGGATGAAGGCCATATATATGAGAATGGGGCCATATATACCAGGATTGGCCCAGGATCAGGGCAATATATCCAGGATTGGGCCATGTACACAAGGATGGACTCAGGATGAGGGCTGTATATCAGAATGGGGCCATATTTACCAGGATAGGCCCAAGATGAGGGCCATATATATTTTCTTATTTTTCCTTCTAAAACCTAGGTGCGGTTTATGATCCGATGCATTTTATAGTTCAGGGAACATATACGGTAATTCCGTTATATAAAGTCTTGGCCAAAATTAATTTGTTTCAGAACAGGAAGTATTTTACCCAGAAATAATAGCAGTTACACATGTTTTGTCATTCACATGTTTATTTCCATTGTGTGCACCCTGCAGCCGAAGAAATCAAAGAAAAAGTCCAAGGCCACTACCAAAAAAAAAGGTGGCGCCAAGCCTGAACCTTCAGGGACACCATGCAAGGTAAGTGCTTATTGATACAGTGTGTGGCCATGTGTGGATGAAATGTGGCCATCTGTGTATGATTTTTAGACGGCAACATATGTGGATTTGTTCCGACAAGGGCAAGCAAGCTGCAAGTTCTAAGACCCCCGACACTGCTCCTGGGGTAAGTCACCTGATGTTGCATGTGTTTGTTGGGCCTTATGTCCCTTGTTGTCCAGGTACACGTCCTTTGTTGCACAGAGGTTCAAAGTGTAGCCTCCATAGTTACCAACAGCCTGACACCAACCTTTACACATGTGTGTGCAAGTGCATGTATGATGCCACTAGTTTTATTTATTTTTTAACCCTTTTTTCTGCAGTCATCAAGGAGACATGGCGGAGATTCAAGTGTCCCCACATCGGCCAAAGTCAAGATTGACGATGAGGGCCTAATCCACCTCGTTCAACAGTATCCCTCGATCTGGGACCAGGGAGACAAATATCATCAAAATGTGTCCAAAACACGCAAATAGTGGAACAGGATCATAGTGGAGCTGTTTCCAGGTTACCATAACATGCCCCTCGCCCAGCAACAGCCCATCGGTAATGCCACTGTCACCAATACATACATCTGTCTGTACACACGTACATGTGTAAAATGTCATTCACAAACATCCACTTGAGAAAGACGCAGTCAGCATCGAAACACGTTGTGGGAGGAGGACTTTTATTTGTTGAATGAATAAAACTCAAAGGTAATATATTTAAGAGCATTGTGTATCCTGTCTTAGCTCTCAGCGCTTACTTTTATTATACCACATTTATTCATCGGCTGATCCACAATCTCCCTTCGGGGAGCGTGGTGTTGTGAGCTGCTCCGGAGCAGGACCTGGCTACACGTCATTAATCCATCCCTAAAATCGGCACATGATCCTTCACGTGAGCCAGCTAAGGAGAAGGCAGGAATCTTATATTAAAAACGGTGAAGGGGAAGACTAGATCGGATATACACCAAAGATCGGAAGATCAGTGAATATAAATCTTCACTCACCACATATCCACAATCTAGTTGTGCGGATACGGCACAACTAGTAAAGGTGAGTGAAAATCCTGAATATCGCTAATCTAGATTCCCCAATGCACTGTGGCGCAACCTTTGTTTTTTCTTTTGCATTCACAAACATTGTGTCATAATGTTTGTTCAACCATTTAAATTTAATGTAGAAGAGAAGGTCCATATTCGCTGGAGATCCATGAGGGACCGTTATGTGAGGGATGTGAGGGAGATGGAGGAGTACAGGAGTGGTCAGCTCCTAAACCCCCCACGCTGTATATGTATCACCATCAACTGACCTTTCTTCAAAGAACCACAGAGGGTTGACTGTAAGTTTAAGGAAACTTGCTTAATGCAGTAATGTATAATATTGTCTGCTCTGAAATTGAAAACTTATAGTTTGTTGCTTTTAATTTCTAAACAGGACTCACAGCAACACTCAAATGGAGGACATAGAGGTAGTCGACAGCAGTGGGGAAGGACAACAGCAGTTGGAGGAAGTGGTGTCAAATGAACCTTCCCTGCCTACTCAGAGTACACTTCCAACTCCAGCTCCAATGGCACCCAGTTCTGCTCCAACAGCCGCGACACCAACTCCACGAGTAACCCGGGCCAGAAAAAGGAATGCGGCGAGGCATGAGGCAGACACCCTCATCATAGATGGACTCCAGAATCTCCAAGAGGCTGTGAATGGTAACCGATCAATCCTGGAGCAGAAACTGAATGCCATTGCTAACAGGGATGAAGTGAGCCCCGTTAGCAAATGGCAGCATTTTTGGGCCTCATACATTCCAGACTTGCTGTTATTGTTGCCACATGACAAATACATGTTCAAGGGAGAAATTAATAGTGTAGTTCAAAAATACTGCGTGAAATATCCAATTAATGTGACAGTAGTCTGCGATGATGAATCCGTTGACGCAGACTAAGGCCATAATGTCCCTGTAGACTGAAATGTTATTTTCTTGGCAGTTTGGCACACAGTATGCCCCATTGGCGTACATTTGATTTATGATTGTTTTGGTTCTTTGGCACTCTACCATACATCCATACGGGATGTTTATTGGTAATATTTAGGATATGCTCTTTTTGAGTTACCAAACAGCCACAATGAGTTTGTGTTTTATTTCAATACGCGGACTGGATTTTGGCTATGTAGCTCATGATTTTCTGTTATCCTTGTCTTGGAGAATCATTTTGATGTCCTGAGACACACACATAAGTGGGAATCATGTACACACACCACACTGGTCTGAAACATCAATTGTGTTGGAATCTATTTTAAATGGCCCTAAAGAAGATTAGTGTATTGAACATGGAACATGTGTTGCTTCCACTTTACATTTTATGAGTAGTGAATTAGTGGAGTATGGAGGGTGGCCGTAGTATGGTGCATCGAATGAAGACCACAGGACAAATTTAATGTGAGACACACATGTCTTCAGCCACACACAGCAATGCTGATTGTTCAGCACAACATATTTGGAGAGAACTGACTAGGTACACTGTTAATGTAGGTAAATGCGTAATTGAAGATATATATCATTATGAATAAACAGTTATACAGGTACAAGAGTGGATACCACACGTGACATGTGTTAATAAATCGACGTTTTAGAAATTAAAAAACAGCAATTCGCAGGGTAACATGTGGTCAGTAATAACACAAATGGGAAAAGGTATACAATCCATTTTGGAGGCACGCAGCCAAAACAAAAGTAAAAATGGAGTTAACGAGCATTATGACAGCCAACCTCACTTATGAAGTATTCAGAAAATTGGTCACGCACATGGTTGGCTGCAAGAGGTGCACATACATTTGGCTGCTGGATGTTAAAGTTACGCCTGGCAGGTGTGAGTATGCGGCTGGCATATGGCTTCATGAGATTAGGATGAAGTTGAAAGGCCTCATCAGCCACAATAACATGAGGAACAGTGGGAGCACTTGTGCCAGGCAATGGGCATGCTGGAGAGATGTGAAAGTGCCCATTATAGAGAGTGCGACCCATGCCACTCTCCTTAAACAGTCTGGAGTCGTTTGTTCTCCCATATGTGCCAATGTCTACCGCTATGAAACCAGGAGTCAACTACTGCCATCAGCACAATGGAATGGAATCTCTTATAATTATAGTACAGAGAGACGCTGTGTGGTGGATTGCGGATTCTTATATGTTTCCCATCAAGTGCCCCCACACAGTTGCGGAACTGCACATGTTGTTGAAATTTCAAAATATATAAGGGGAGGGGGAGGGGCACAATAGAGCAATAAATGTGGATACCAGGGGTTAATATCAAAGTAATCCTCTCACCTACTCAGTTTGTGAAGGGTTCACAACCAAACTTGTGAACGTAAAGGGTCGCTGCAGATCCCGTCCAGGATAAGAAAGCAAGCACCATCTCCCTCAGTGTAGATGATGATCATATTGTGCATATATGCAAGTGTGCAACTGCAAAGAGATGAGTGATGAATTACAGAAAGTGCATGAAAGATCAAATCTAAGCAATAAGATTTATCTCATGAGAAAGCTGAACCAGTCTAAGCTAGTGATGGCCAGAATATGTAGGACTATATAAGAAACACCCTAGAGATTCTGGAGCATCTCAGGGGCATTGGAGAAGAAATTATAGACTTTAATGTTGCTGCACTTCTATTAAGTGGTCTTCCAGAAAGTTATGACACACTTGTCACTGCACTAAATGAACGACCAGATGATGAGCTCCACTAGAATATGTCAAAGGCAAGCTTGTCGATGAATTCAAACAAAAAACACATAATGAAAGCAGCAGTAATGAATCTAAAGCAGAAACAGTACTAAAGACACAGGACTTCCCTAAAAATAAGAACAATCTAAGGGAAACTCGTGAATGTTTTGTCTGAAAAAAGCCAGCCACCTTAAAGCAGACTGCAGAATTTGGAAAGCAAGAATGAGTCAGCTTAAAAAGCGAACAGTGATTAAAAGGTGAAAACAGCTGTAAAGGAAAAGTCTGCATGTATTGAAGCTGCATTTCATACCAGTATAGGCTCATCTGCAATGCATATATGGCAGACTCTGGTGCTAACAGCCATATGACAAATAACAAGGATTTTTTCACTGACATTGATGAAAGCAAGTCAGAAAAGGTCACCTTAGCTAATGGTCACTATATGACTTATATGACTTCAGAAGGAGTAGGAGACGGCTACCTCCACTGTCCATTTTCTTAGCATAAAGCATAAAGATCCCAGAAAGGATGCTCTCTATGTTCCCAGTCTTGAAAGCAATCTTCTGTCAGTGAAGAAGCTTACACAAAAAGGGAATGTAGTTACTTTCAAAGACAACAACTGCATTATATCAAAGAAGGGTCACACTCTTGCAGAAGGAAAAATCCAACATGAACTTTATCAGCTAAAATGCAAAGAAAGAGTGACAAGATCTGCATAAGAACTGTATCCATGTATGACACAGACGTCTTGGGCACAGAGACCCAGAGCAGTAAGGAAGCCAGGTCAACTTGCAAATGGAGTTGAAATCAAGCAATGTAGTTCAAATGATGAAGTGCACTAGCTGTCTTAAAGGAGAAATGTCCAGAAAATCCTTTCCTAAAGTAAACAGCACTAGATCTGCACAGCCACTGGATTTGATACACACAGATATTTGCGGTCCAATGAATGTTCAAACTCCAAGCAATAAGAGATATTTTCTCACATTTATTGATGACTACTCCAGATATACAGTCGCCTACCTGCTTCACAATAAGGATGACAGTTCACAGAAACTTGAATAATATCTTGCCATAGTGTTTAACAAATTTGTAAGAATGCAAAAATCCCTGCATGCAGCTAATGGGACTGAATACACAAGTAGTAAGGTGCAAACAAATTTGAAAAAGAACAACCCAGAACAGAATGGCATTGCAAAGAAAAAGAACCGCACTCTCTGTTAAAGTGGAAGAAGTATGTTGTTTGATGAGAATCTACCAACAACATATTGGGAAGAAGCCATCATGACAGCTTTCTTCAAAACAGACTGCAAGGTAAAGCCACAAATAAAACTCTATATGAGCTATGGAACTGTGAGAAATAGAGATGAGCGATGTTCGACTCGAATTGTTGTTTTTGGCGGTGTTCGAGTCATTCGCTGAATGCGAACAATTTGGTTCAAATTCAGCAGTTCTCGAAGCTGTTTGATCTGGCGCTGAATCCAACTCTTCCAGGGCCCTGGTGCGATGCCTCACTGGGTAATAAAGGGGTTAGGGCCAGCTTTGTATTATCAGCTGGCCCTAAGCCTGAAATTCATGGCGGTCATGCCAATAGTAGACATGACCACCATGAAATTTCTATTAAATTGTTTAAATAAAAACACAACACCAAGAAAAATTATTTTTATTTGAAAAAAAACAAAAACACACTTAGGAACTCCATCTTTATTTTAAAAATTCCTCTTCCATCTGACGTAGTCCAATCCAGGGTTCATCTTTAGCTCTGCTACATCTCTGGTAGAGAACCTACACCAGAGATGTAGCAGAGCTGTGCACCCAGGCATGGGAAAGTCCATGTGACTTCATGCAGGCAAGCATGAACTCACATGAACCTCACAACACTGCACTACTTCAATTGAACAGCTGACCTGAGTCAGCTGTTCATTTGAAAATCCCGGCGGGAAGGCGTCAGAGAGAGAAAACCTGATCAAACCAGATTCTCCCGGATTGCCCTTGAGTTCAAACCGGATTCTCCCGGATTGTACCGGTCCGGTGCAATCCGGCGCCCCATAACATGGGATTCTATGTTGCCGGATTGCACCGGACCTGGCCAATCCGGGAGAATCCAGTTTGAACTTATGGAATAGTAGCGAGTAGACTCTCTCATCCCTAGACAAGAGGACCTTGACGGAAAGGTTAAAATAGACATTGTTATCTTTTGGACACTTTCTTTTACTTACTGAAAGTGTCAACTAAAAATGTTATTTTAACTTTTCCGGCAAGGTCCTCTTTCTGATAGGACCTGTGGTGACGTCAGCTATCGCGAGAATTCCGGTCATGTGACCGGAGTTCCCACGATAACTGACATCACCACAGGTTCCTATGAGCAACAGGACCTTGCCAGAGCTATCGGTGGACCGCCAGACATGTGAGCATACATTTTTTTTTATTTTTAACACTTTATTTTACTTAATTTCACTTCCGCAATGTATGAATATACATTGCGGAAGTGAAACAGCCCCACATAGCTGTTTATTTAGTGTTCCTGGGTGTTCTACAGTGTTCAGATTCGACGAACATTCGTTGAACACCCCGCTGGTTGATGAATCGAATCGAACACAAACACTAGGGTGGTGGCTCATCTCTAGTGAGAAGCCTAACCTGAAGCATCTCAGGATATTTGGAAGCAAAACATTTGTGTATATTCCCAAAGAAAAAACATCCAAGTGGGAAGCAAATGCAAAGTAAGGAGTCCTTGTGGGCAGCAAAACTCAAAAGGGATACAGAATCCTGCACCCAGAGACCAACACAGTAACAATCAAAAGAGACGTAGTGATTGATGAGAACTCTGGTGTAACTTCATGGAACTTCAGCAAAACAGTCATTCAAGCCAAGAAACAAGAACATGAATTTCAATCACCAAACCCAGACACTGAAAAAGAAAACACTGAAGTCTGGATAAGCTCTGAAGCCAGCAAGGAAGAAACAGAAGAACCAAGTCAACCTCCAATCAGGAGATCAGAAAGACCAAACAAAGATATCCCAGCTAGACGCCTTTTTTATTGGTCCGAACACTCCCTGAACCAGAGTCACAGTCATGGCAAGAATGCAAAAACTGCCTGTCCATGAGAAGCAGAAGTGGATAAATGCCTCTAATGAAGAGAGGAGTCCCTTCACCAACTCCAGACATGAGAGCTTACAGAGCTACCACAAGGAAAAAAAAGCTATTGGATGTAAGTGGGCCTTCAAAAACAAATATAACCCATAATGTAAAGTTCACAGGTTGAAATCAAGATTGGTCGCAAAAGGGTACTCGCAAAAGTATGGTGAAGATTATGATGCTACATTTTCTCAAGTTGTGAAGCAAACCCCATTCAGAACTTTAATGTCTGTAGCTGCAGTTCAACAGATGACAGTGAGACATTTTGACATCAAGATAGCCTTCCTACATGGTGATATTGAAGAAGAGTTGTACATGAGTCAACCCGAGGATATATTAAAAAGGGTGAAGAGCACCTTGTTTGTAGAACACAAAAATCTCTCTATGGACTTAAGCAGTCGGCAAGAGCATGGAACTCAAAAACGAACAAAGTTTTGATGGATGAAGGATTTAAAAGGTCTCAAGCTGATCTATGTTTGTATACGAAAATTGTAGCAAAGGAGTGGATGTATGTTCTCCTATATGTAGACGATGTAATCATGGCTCATAAAGGGAAATATAAAGCTAGGTGAAATTCTCAACCAGCACTTTGAGACTAAAGACTACGTTACACACACAGAAATTGTTCAGATATTGGTCACAGATCTCTGGTTCAGTGGAATCATGGACACATTGTTCCATTTTGTGGCTGTGTACAATGGAACTATGTGTCCATGATTTCACTGCAACCAGAGATCTGTGACCAATATCTGAACAGATATCTGTGTGTGTAAAGGTAGACGTTGGAAATGTGACATATTATTTGGGAATCCAAATCCACAGAGAGAAAGATGGGAGTTTTCTTCTCAATCACAGTTCTAAAATTTCCGCACTCCTAAACCAGTTTGGGCTGTCTGAAGCCCAAAGGTGTGTCAACAACAATGCATCATCCTACTTAAAGTTGGAAGGAGAAGACGATCTGCTACCCACCAAAGAGAGTTACAGACAAACAGTGGGGCGCTTCAGTATATAGCAACCACAACATGTCCAGGCATTACAGCCGCATTTGGAATTCTTTGCCGACGTGTAAGCAAGCCACACCAAAGAGACTGGAATGCAATTAAGAGAATTCTACAATATCTTAAGGAAACTCAAAGGCTAAATCTTAAGATATCTGCATGAGGAGATCTCACTCTCAGAGGTCATGTGGATGAAGATTGGGCTGGAGATACAAGTGATCGGAAATCAACAAGTGTTACTTGTTCAAGTTAGGACATTTTTCAGCAGAAACTAAGTGTCAGTTGCATTGTGTTCTACAGAAGCAGAATATGTGTCAGCTGCTTATGCAAGTCAAGAAGTTATTTGGTTGAAACAACTTTTGGAAGATTTCAGCAAGCAACTAGCTCAGACAACAGTTATCTATGAGGACAATCAAGGATGCATTAAGCTTGCCAGCAGTGCGAAGATGAGTTCAAGGACTATCATATTGAGTTAAACATCACCACTTACCTGACTTACTGGAACATGGTGTACTAGAGTTTGTTTATTGCGAGTCTGACAAGATGTTAGCTGATGGTATGACAAAGGCATTGCCAAGAGCCAAGTTTGAGGACTTCAGAACCGCAATGGGACTCACAGGATAAGTAGTTGTTGAGTAAGGGTGTTGGAATATGTTTAGTGTAACAACTCCATTCCTGTGTATGTAAGTGTTCTATTGCAAGGTTTGTGTATTGCCTATAAAGTTAAATTAAAAAAACTCCAGAGACTCCTACACAGGAAGGACATGTGACTGTCATTTCCTGTTTGTGCTAGAGGAGTGCCTGCTGAGCTCCACAGAGACACTTAACATATGTATATTCCCAATTCCACAAAGCCCATCATATCTGTACCTGTTTATTGCTAATTAAAACTCCCTTCTTTTGCCAACTCGCTTTGAGAGTATCCTGAATGGTCCGCTGCCAACATGAATAGATTCCTATTCTCTGATTGGTGCAGCGGCCCCTGGGTACTGCTTCACTACTGATTTACAGATCCTTGATATTTCTCAGACTTTATTATTGTACATGTGCCCACATGCAATATAGAGGAGAATGATAAGACAGGAGATGGGGAGCTTAACAAGTGTTTAGAAATCCTGTAGAGCCCTTATCCTTTTATTTTGTGGAAAGAACAGGTCTAGACACTTAAATAGTCCTTTATTTTTCACCATAGTAAAATTATGTAGGTTCACCAGAAGCAGCCATTAACAAACACACATTCAAATCCACTAGCTGGATGCAGCAGATATCCCTATGATAAAGAAAGGGGCCAGCCAGGTGCAAAATATAGATGAGACAACCACTCTTAATTATTATTGTGAGGTAATGGTGAATATTTTGGTCAAAATACATAAGCTTGTAACCAAACATCAAGGGTTCCCACGCTTAAGAGTCCCTACACTACAATCAAAAATAGTTCACAGAAGAGGACAGAAATTAAAAATTCAAATATACTCACCAAAACAGCAATTAACTAACACAAGTTCAAATGCAATAGCAGGATGCAACAGGCTGACCATGATAAAGTCAGGAGAAACCAGGTCTACATTTTTACATTTTTGCATGCATAATGCAGCCAGGCCATTGGGGTGTCTGTCCTGTGGGGTGCACTTATATAGTGATGGGCAGCCCACCTGATCTTAGTATGGGAGTAACCAATAGGCTGAAAGCCAGACACTGTGCATCACACATATCTGTGTGACTGGTGCCCTATGCAAACCTTATCTGTGTTTAAATCTAAGGCTAGGGTCACCCTTGCAGTTTTTTCATGCTTTTTTGGAGACCTGCGTTTTTAAAAACGCATGTAAAAACGCATCCATAGGCCCCCATGCAAAAACGCATGCCCTAATGCCTAAAGTGCCATGCGTTTTGGCACTTATGTGAGAAGCTGCCTTCAAAAACGCATGCAAAAACGCATGGTACATTAGTACCATTTAGTAACATCCAAAAACGCATGTGTTTTCCATTGGGGCTATGTTAAAAAAATGCATGTGTTTTCTAAAAAACACATGCGTTTGTAAAACAGCACCTAAAAAAAGTTCATGAACTTTTTTTGGGTGCTGATTCAAAAACGCATGTAAAAACACATGGGTGGCTTAAGGCTGCGTTCACACATTGCGTATTTTGCCGCGTTTTTTTACGCGCGCTTTTCAAAATACGCAATGTGCCTTATGTCTGCCTGCAAAGTGAATGGGAAATTCACTTTGCAGTGCAGACACTGCGTAAAAATACGCAGTGCGTTTTCCGGGAGAAAACGCAGCTCCGTAAACAATTGATATGTCAATTGTTTACGCAGCTACTTCTGCGTATTCTCCCAGAGGGGAGGAAGAATCCTGCTTCCTCCTCCCCTCTGTGACAGCTGTGGCCGCCCATTAGACTTCACAGTGTATTAATACACACTGTGAAATCTAAATTAAACAAAAGCAAATGTCTGAAAAATAAAAAAGAATGAATACTTACCTTCCGACGCCTTCTGCCGCTGTGCGATCCCCGGTTCAAGTCAGATCTCTTCTGACAAGACCTGTGGTGACGTCAGAGGGGGGGCGTTCCCGGGCACTCGCGGTCATGTGACCGCGAGCGGCCAATCAGCGATGGGACCGCCCCGGTAACGCCCCCCCTCTGACGTAATCACAGGTCCTGTCAGAAGAGATCTGACTTGAACCGGGGATCGCACAGCGGCAGAAGGCGTCCGAAGGTGATGTATTCATTCTTTTTTATTTTTCACACACTTGCTTTTGTTTAATTTAGATTTCACAGTGTTTATTAATACACTGTGAAGTCTAATGGGGCGGTCACACATGTCACAGAGGGGAGGAGGAAGCAGGATTCTTCCTCCCCTCTGTGACATCACTGCGCTTTCTGGGGGAAAGAAAGCGCAGTGTGTGAAAGCCCCTGCGTATTTTGCTGCGCTTTTTTGCGCGGCCGAAAAACACGGCAAAAAGCGAGCGCAAAAAAGCACAGCAAAATACGCAAATGTGTGAACGTAGCCTAAGGCACCTAAAAAAACGCATGCAGAAATGAAAAAAGCATGCAGAAACGCATGCTTTTTTTTAAGTCACCAAAAAAACTCATGCTATATGTGACACTAGCCCAATACCTGCAAGCACCCCCTTCATGATATGGTAGGCTGAGAGTGGTTATTTCATTGATATTTTGCACCTGGGTTATCCCACCTTTATCATTGTGCATTGTGGGTGATTATTGGATGTGTGGACCGGCATCGAAATACAAACTCTGCATGCTCCGGAGCTGGCCTCTACAAACAATACAACCCCACACTGCATCAGACCAGAAATAACGTCCGGTCGGCACATCATAAATGGAGGCGGGAATTTTAAATCAGAAGCGCACCGGAGAATGAATTCTCACGCCTACCAGGGCATGATAACCGCAGCGAGGGGGAGATGGAACCCTGGAGACCACCCAGCCAGGTTTTCATACCATAGTCTGGATGCTTCATTTGCATGCAAAAATGTAAGTCACAAAGTCTTTTTTCATAGCCAATATAATTTAGGTCAGACACGGATGGTTAGAGATGTGCTAGGAAGGTGCAAGGACAGGTAGTGATAGGTTAGGACCTGACAGGTTCCCGTTAAGAGTGCCCTGAATGCTTCTGATCCCACCTCCTGTTAGCTATGCTACTTACTGGCATATCCAATAAATAAATGAAAGTATTACATATGGGAATTTTGTACCTACTGCTGCTGCCATCCAAATCTTTCATCAGACGTCTGTAACAAAATAATAATAAGTCTTACCATATTAGATATAAGCCTAAAAGAAATATAAACACATGTACGGTAACCTAAATACATGGACATGAAGTAGAATCCTTCATTGGAAATATATAATGGTCTCCAGAAGAGTCACTTGAATGATTTTGTTTTATGTAGTCTGACATTGTAAATGTTCAGTGTTTTATTATTTAGATTATGTATATGTGTGCCCACGAATGTAAGAGCATCGATTAAACTATTCATGAATGAGAACTTTAAATAGTCCTTGAAAAGAATTAATCCATACACCAGCCGTCAGACTGTAATTATAACAGCTGGAACTTAATTATATAAAATTTAATATTAATTGAAAGCTGTCATAGAGATAATTCAATATCGGGAACAAAATATCGATAACATCGAAAATTATTCATCTCTCCAAAACAATGACAACCTTTCAAGCTCCCAAAACAACTAGTAGATAAAAAATGTATGCAACATTGTCAACATTGTGCATGTTTACACATGGATTCACGATTTAACATTTGCATTTTTTTTAATTCATTTTTCATTTTTCCTACTGGGGTATTTTTGTTTATTGCACCAAAGTCATGATGAAAGAGATTCATAGATTTCGTACGAAGTCAACACTAGGCATGTTTCATGGCATTAATTGTTTTGCGACTTCTTGAGCAAAAAGTCGTATCTTTTTCGAAATGTCATGAAAATTGCATTTTTTTTCCATTTTGCTTGATGTATACAATCCCTCAAGGGGAGAACTGGAGTGGAGAGAGGTCAATGCACCACATTTTGGAATCAACATGTGAAATTCCTAAACTCTGTCCATGAAGCGGTGGAAAAAACATTCAAATGCATATGAAGTAAAATAAAAGGCAAAAATAGAATAATGAATTGGGTGCAAATGAAAACAGGCCCAACACACCCAGAACTAGACAAGAAAACAAGCACAAAGGTAATGCTCAACAGGGGTCATGGTCTTTGAAATAACAAATATGTAGAAAGCCCTCCACTACTGTGGGGAACCAGTATGTGGTGGCCTTGTGTTCATAAGGGGAGGCTGCTTCACCACACTGGCAAGATGCAATCAATCCCATTAACAGAAAACTTTGATAATCACAGGAACAAAAGATTGGATGCACTCACCAAAGGTGGCCTTTGGAAGGGCTTTATTCATAACAAGCACATTGGGGATATGCGGACGGCTGCAAGAGGCAGGGTGCATCCGCCGGGGTGACATACATTTCACTCAAGTAAGTTCACTCACTTATTCACGAGCAAAACGTACGTCGTCCCGGTGGACGCAGCCCACATCCTGCAGTCGCCAGCATGTCACCAGTGTGCTTGTTATAATAAAGTCCTTCCAAAGGCCACCTACCATGAGTGTATCCAATCTTTTCTTCCTGTGATTATCATGGTCTTTAAAATATCCTACTGTTTGAAGTATACAGCACCCATGAAAGTTTATGTCAACTTGGTAATGCAATTACCATTCTACTGTATATTGTGGGACACAAAAAATCTAGTGTGTAGTTTTATCCTGTTCTTATATACAACACTGTGCAAACATTTTAAGGAGGTGTTGAAAAAATGAAGCAAAATAAAGATACTTTCTAAAATATTAAATATTAATAATTTATGTCAATAATAACCAGGCAATTTTTCGCAATTCTGACGAGTGTCACTTTATGAGGTTATATCTCTGGAATGCTTCAACGGATCCTAGCAATTCTGAGATTGTTTTTATTAACATATTAACATATTGGAATTTAACTTAGTGGTAAGTTTAAGATGATCATTTTTGTGTTTACTTGTGAAAAAATTGGAAATTTGGCACAATTTTGGAAGCAAAGTTTTTTCTGGTTAGGAAGTTCGGAGGGATCAAAGCTCATCACTAATTTCTCTTTTTTTACATCAACATTTACAATGCCACTTTTTTTTAGGGACCAAATCACATTTGAAATGACTTTGAGGGGGGGCCTATATAACAGAAAATACCTAAAAGTGAAAACATTCAAAAAGATGCACCCCTCAAGCTACTCAAAACCACATTCAAGAAGCTTATATACCCTTTAGGTGCTTCACAGGAACTAAAGCAATATGGAAAGAAAAAATGACTAAGATTGATTGTCTTATCCCGATGGCCTGCTGGATAGACCTTGACAAGGCAGTAGGGATGGGCGAATCTACTCGCTAGGACTCGTTACTCGGCGAGTAGTAAGGGACTCGCAGGACTCGGTACTCTGCGAGTTTCCCAGCGTTTACTCGCACGAGTCCAATGCAAATCAATGGCAAACGCTGACAAAACTAGGATTGCCTTTGTCTTGCATTAGACTCGGCTACTGTGCCAGTGATAGCAGGGAAACTCGCAAAGTAACAGCAGTTACTTTGCGAGCCGAGTCCAGCTGTCTTCTCTGTGCAGGCTGCCGCAGCTCCAGGGTCCTAGAGCCCGCCTGCTCACAGAGATGATGTAGCAGTGCTGAGATTGTGCTCAGTCTGCTCATTCCCTGTGCATAGACATCTATATCTATGCACAGGGGATGTAGCAGAGAGGACATCACGTTTTGGACTGCGTCGGACAGAAGAGGATTTATTTAATTAAAGATGGAGTCCCTAATGGCTTTTTTTTTAATTTCAAATAAAAACTTTTCTCTGTGTTGTGTTTTTTTAACCCTTTATTGGAGATTCGTAGTGGCTGGGTCAAACGAGGCCTGACATTAAGAATCTCGGGCTTAATACCAGCTTGTATAACAAAGCTGGTATTAACCCCTTTATTACCCAGCATGCCACCGCCACCAGGGCCGCTGGAAGAGCGGGGTTCAGCGCCAGAGGATGGCGCTTCAATGAACGCGCCATCTTCTGGGGCGGCTGCGGGCTGCAATTTGCAGCGGGGGGTGCCCAGAAAGCTTGGGCATCCCTGCGCTGCGGATTCCAGCCCCTAGCTGCTTAGCTGTACCTGGCTAGACATAGAAATTGCGCGGAGCCCCATGCCTTTTTTTTTTATTATTTCATGAAATTCATGAAATAATTAAAAAAAAGGGCTTCCCTATATTCTTGTGTCCGGCCAGGTACAAATACGCACCTGGGGGTTGGGGGCAGCCCGTCGCTGCCTGCTGGATCCAGCTGGTTCCAGAAATACGGCGAAGCCCACGTGAAATTTTTTTCTGACAAATCCATAAAACAATGTAAATAAAAGGGCTGCATCTTTATTAACCCCTGGACCATGGGCGAGGGGTTAATAAAGATGCAGTCCCTTTTTTAGGATTGTTTTATTGATTTTTCAGAAAAAAAATTACATGGGCTTCGCCGTATTTCTGGAACCAGCTGGATCCAGCAGGCAGCGACGGGCTGCCCCCAACCCCCAGGTGCCTATTTGTACCTGGCCAGACACAAGAATATAGGTGAGCCCTTTTTTTTTTTTATTTCATGAATTTCATGAAATAATAAAAAAAAAATGCGTGGGGCTCCGCGCAATTTCTATGTCTAGCCAGGTACAGCTAAGCAGCTGGGAGCTTGAATCCGCAGCGTAGGGAGGCCCAAGCTTTCTGGGCACCCCCCGCTGCAAATTGCAGCCCGCAGCCACCCCAGAAGATGGCGCGTTCATTGAAGCGCCATCCTCTGGCGCTGAACCCCTCTCTTCCAGCGGCCCTGGTGGCGGTGGCACGCTGGGTAATAAAGAGGTTAGGGCCAGCTTTGTATTATCAGTTGGCCCTAAGCCCGAAATTTATGGCGGTCACGCCAATATTAGACATGACCGCCATGAATTTCTATTAAATTGTTTTAAAAAAAAACACAACACAGAGAAATTTTTTTATTAGAAATAAAAAAAAAAGCCATTAGGGACTCCATCTTTAATTAAAAAAATTCTCTTCCGTCCGACGCAGTCCAAAACGCGATATCCTCTCTGCTCATCCCTGTGCATAGATATAGATGTCTATGCACAGGGAATGAGCAGACTGAGAACAATCTTAGCTCTGCTACATCAGGCAGCAGGCGGGCTCTAGGACCCTGGAGCTGCGGCAGCCTGCACACAGAGCAGACAGGACTCTTATCTGTGCGAGTTTTCCAGCGATTACTTGCAAAGTAAACGAGTCCAATGCAAATCAATGGCAAAACTAGGATTGCTTCAGGCTGAAGCTTCCGAGACACATCTGTGATTTGTAAATCGCACATTACTCGCTATTACTCGCTTCCCCATTCATTAACATTGGACTCGCTAGACTCGCAACGAGCAGCGAGTCCCGGGCTCGGAATCGCTAGAGTCAAGCGATTCCGAGTAATTTAGGATTCGCCCATCACTACAAGGCAGATTTTTGATCAAGACCTTCTTCCTACAAGTCCTCTACAGATACACAGTACACTGAGAGGTGACTGCAGAAGCATCTATGTCAGTGTCCTTTTGCCACGTTCCTCTGCTTGCGACAGCACTTATGGGGGTGTAAAGCTGTGTTGTGATCCATGCTGCCACATTGTGCGCACTTCACACTAGCGTCGCAGATCCTGACAAAGTGTGATGTCGTAGCACCGCATTTGAAGCAGATGTTGTTTTCTTTGAGGAAACTTTTGCAGAGACGGAAGATTCTTCTTTTTAGTAGAGGATGTGGTTTGCAATGTAGAGGACACTGCTTACTGAAATCTTGAGATTAGGTCTATTCTTCAGGGGACATACTTGTCTTGTGAGGAAGACCTATGGAAATAACCTTAGTTTTGTGGACTGCCACTGGAATTTTACTGTGGTTTACACAGGGGCTGGCAAATTTTGCCCTGGGGGGAAACCACAAAACAGTGGCCTTTGTACAGTCATACACCCACCTATGCACACATGCACTCAGCCATGCACACATGAACCCAGCCATGAAAACATGCACTCAGTCATGCACCCAGATATGCACACACACAGCCCCGCACTCAGTCATGCACAAATGTACTCAGCCATGGACACATGCACCCAGCCATGTACACAGCGATCTACCCAGCCATGCAGACACACCGCCATGCACACATGCACTCAGCCATACACACATGAACCCAGCCAAGCACACATGAACCTGGTCATGCACCCAGACATGCACACACACAGCGCTGCATTCAGTCATGCACAAATGCACTCAGCCATGGACACATGCACCCAGCCATGCACACAGCAATCCACCCAGCCATGCACACACACCGCCATGCACACATGCACTCAGCCATGCACAAATGAACCCAGCCATGAATACATGAACCTGGTCATGCACCCAGACATGCACACACACGTACATAGCCCTGCACTCAGTTATGCACAAATACACTCAGCCATGCACACATGCACTCAGCCATGCACACATGTACTCAGACATAAAGACAAATCAGGCCTACTTTTATGTAGAGGTGAAACAGACATGCTCACCTTCCTCTGACTTGTCTCCCGTTGAACTCCTCTTCAGCATGTCCTCTACAGACATCATGGCTTTGTAGACTGGCCCCGCATAGAGCCCAGTCTATGAAGAGTGACACTGCCGGCCCAGCACACGGTGCAGACAATGCCGGCTGGCAGAAGAACAAGCGGGACCTGCAGTCATGAACAGCTGCTGGGAAGCTTGCAGGCAGGGACCAGCCCACGCAATCAGCCTCACAGAATGACGCTTCATTCTGATTGTTGCCTGTTGAGTGGCAAAATCTACAAATGTTGTGAAATGAGTAAACGGTACATTATGAGTCTGTTTATAACAGAAACCGTGTGTGACCCACTTCTCTTGTAGGTTGTAAGGGAGGGTTGACACCCCTGACACTGTCTAGGAATTCTAATCCAGGCAAATCTCCTTCTGCCTGAGCAACCCATACCTCACCAAGTCACTTAATTTTCTGAGCTTCTTGTAACCCTTAAATACTGTTTTGGGAAAATCATCAATGCTCTTGGTTTTCTTATCTTAGTTTTAGTTGCATCTTTTGTTCAGCAAAGGAGGACCTCACTTTTGCCACCTCATCTTCTGCACGAGTGAGAGCAGCAAATTCTTTTATTGAAGATGTGATAAAGCTTGCTTGTGACCTTGTCTTGATTGAAGATGCCTGGCTTGCGGACATGGTCTATGCCGGTGGTCACACATAAGCCCTGGATCCGTTATTTGCATCAGTTTTTCAACTTTAGAATTGTAAGTCCAAAAACTAATGCTGTTAACGGATCCTGGACTCAAGTGTGACTGCTCTGCTATGCGTTTTTTAACTGTACCCAAAAAATGCTGCAAGCAACATTTTTTGGGTGCAGTTAAAAAACTGATGCGTTTTTTTAACATGGGGCCCTATGGGAAACGGATCCATTAAAAAAAGGCACCATCTGTTAACTGATCCGTTTTTTCTAGCATTTTTTGGCAAAAAATGGTAAAGTCCAAAAAATGCATTGCTACACAGGAGGCTCAAAAAACGGCCTAAAAAACGGATTTGTTAATGGATCCATTGAAAAAAAAACTGATTGGCATGTGTGACCCTAGCCTGTTTGACTGCAGACAGGTGGATACTTCAGTGCAGACCTGAGTCTATGTATAAATGGACTTCAGCATGGCGGAAATTGTGTGGTGCTTGCTGGAGGGCTGCACTCTTGTTACTCGTGACTGTATAGTGGCTGCTGTAAAACCCGTATGTAGTGCGGTGTGGGTGGTAGCGGTTTCATACAGTCCAATCCACTATCACTTGCAACAACCATCTGTGTTACTATTCTGCCTTCCTTCACATTATATGCTGTGTGAATTTCAGCATACAATTTAACCTTCTCTGTATCCCAAATAAACAGGCTGTTGGTTATGTAGTCTATCATTTATTGTTCAACAGTGAGTGAATGCTGTGATTCGATGGATGTGATTCATCAATCAAGTGTGATATAGTAAAAACAGATTAATTTGACAAGGATGATGAGGGTTCGCAAGGAAGAAACATGCAGACAGGAGGCACATGTATGCCGCATGAAATCCTGACTGGTACTGACTAAGAGGGCTGCTCCATCCCCAGAGATGCAGACGGCTGACTCTCAATGCATTGTATTCATACAAAGGAAGAGACCTAGATATGCAGAAATGACTCACCTCGTAGGGGTCGTGGGTTACTTAGAACTGGGCCCTGTGCAGTGTCGTTACTGGGGATGTAACAGTGGCGTGACGCGGCCCGTGGCCCCGGAGCGGTCAATCAATAAGGGGAACCGGGGATCTGATTCAGGGATGTAGTCTAGGAAGGGTTCTTCTTGGGATCAGTTTACCAGACTTGGGGATTCTGGTTTACATGACGCCACCTGCGGGTTGCGGCTCATAATGGCCCCCACTGCTTTACAGGTCCACTGGGAGGTTGGTAATAAAGCAGCTTGGTGGTGAAGCCCTCCATGGGTATGGCCGACCCCCCAGGGCAGCAGAAGTTATCAGTTAGTTGGTACTGGTGTTACAGCGTGTGGGTGCAGTCTCCAGATGTTTACTCACAGCTTTGTCGTTCCCGGTTACAGCAGTCATCACTGTTGCAACAACCCGTGGAGTGCTGAGTCCTTGGAAATGGAGAAGGGGATACAGCTAACTCCCGAGTAAGGAGGTGGCACAAACCGATACCCCTTTCTACTGTCCTTTCACGGTTGACTCTTCTTCTGCGCTTGCTTTGCCCTCCTGCCCTGCGCCTCGCTTACACAGTGCCCCGAGCCAGTGACCGCGGGTCCTTCCTATGGTTACTACATCGGTCGTCCCTGGACCCTACATGGCCACCTTTTCAACAGATGTGCGCGTTTGTGGCTGCGGCACTTAGAGGTATTGCAGCCTCCGAGTTGCTAGCTGAGCCTGGTTGTTCTCCACTAGTCTTGGACCCGGTACCCCTTCTCTGCGGTCTCTTCCCTCCGTACAGTTGCAGTCATTGTGGATGCGGGCATCCCAAGATGTATTGCTCACTACCCGGTCCCTGGGACCCTTTCTGTCCTCTGGAGCACCCTCGTTCTCTTTCTCCCAGGTCTTAGGACGAGCTCCCACTGTCTCCAGTCCTCATGAAGGCTCTCTCCAGATGTTACCCCTCTACTTGACAGACACTCTGGCCCTCACAGACTCCTGCCAGCCACTCTCCACCAACTACCAACTGGCTCTAGATGTTTCTATAGTCCCTTTTATACTGTTTATCACATGTCCCACGTCACCTACATGTGTCCTCTCTGACTTCACTCCTTCCTGGGTGCTACCCTAAACTCTACTCCCCACCCAACCCCACTACCCTGGTTCCTCCCTTCCAGACAGGATCAGGGATTGTGCTCCTCCATAGGAGCAATCTCACCCTGACCCCGACCTGGAGCGGGGTGTGGTGTCTGGGTGCTTGGATACCTGTTAATATCCCCCTCCTTTACCCAGAGTGGGGTACTATACCTCTAAATAGGGTGCAGCACCTCTGCGGCGACTGGATCCTCAGGGGCCTTACAGTTCCTCCCCCTCCCTTCCCCTTAAAAACAGCACGTCCTCGGGCTGGAACAAAACAAGAAAACAGGTGGTTTAATGACATGCAAAAATATTTTTAAGAATGCATTCCAACAATTAACCATAAAACGTTTCAGCCCTTGATGGAAGGCACTTATTCTTGAACGTTGCAAACTATAAAAAATGTAAAAAGGTAAGGCTATAATAATATAAATATAACTTTGTACACATAACTACAACAAGTCCAGTGCGATCCCTTTCTGGGTATCCATCACACTGTCCTAAGTGCAAAGATGCGGGGACCTGCTTAACATAACCCCCAATGGAGGTCCTGGGCGGGCTACAGGACATTAATGATCTTACTGTTGTACCTCTGATTCAGCCACACCAAACAGGTTTTTGTTCTGTCGTAAAGTGCTTTAACTCGGCTTTAAAATCAACATGGAGCACACCGTGGAGCTAGAGTAACTATATACAGTTCAGTTCGGGCGCGCTTAGTCCACATCCTCACAGTCTTATTCAAATACAAAAGAAATACCAAAGCATAATAATAAAAATATTAAAAGAAAACTAATGAAAACAAACAATAAAAAAAAATGCAGGACCCTACCGGGTCAATAAGCGGTGATCTATTTACAGACGCTAGCACTCACAGTTGCCACAAGTTAGAATGCAGTTTTCTCCTCTGTAGTTGAGCTGTCTCTGCTCTTCTGGAGATCTAAGGTGCTGCCCGCGCTAGCTGGCACAGCCTGGTCACATGCTGCTGCCTGTGTTGGCTGCAGGGGCTCCGTTTGGGCCACCACCTCCCTGGTTCTTATCGCAACAATTGCAGACACTAGTAGCAGAGTTTTTGTAGTTGCATCCTGGGTCCAAGGTGCAACCTGGATGATGGCTTTGGGGCTTGGCTCCCCTACGGGCGTGGGCGTTAGCTGGTTCCTCTGGGGCTCTAGCACTGCTGAGGCTACTGGCTGCGGCACTTGGGTCTTACCTGACTCTGGGGATGGCACCCCCTAGTTCACGATTCTCACATCGAGGGCATAACACCCCCGCTCGCCCATGTGCCTTGTGAAGTGACAGTATCACCAGTGTGCTGGTTGCATCCCGTATGGCCCTCTGGCAGGTGGGCTTCCATGTCCCCTGGGTCATGAACAGTTCCTTCGATTTTCCCTTCTCTTTTAGGAACCCGCAGCCTTTTGCAAGTCAAACCTGACCACAGTGCCAACACATATCGGTCCCCGGTTCTCGGTCTAATTCTGCAGACCTGCCGCGTAGCTTGCAGGTTCCGCTCTTCCATGGCCTGCCACTGAGCCCACGTCTCCTGCTCCTGAGCTTCTCGCTGGGCCTCCGCTGACTGCAGTATTCCTGCCAGCTGACTGTCTCTACTAGGGACCTCCCTCTTGGGTCTCTTGGGGAATCCTATGAGTTCTTCTCCCTGATTGACCCACTTAAATACTACCCTTTCTGCACTGATTCCTTCAGGTGCCAGTTCCGGGTGAGTGGGACCACAAACCAGTCAAAATCTACGGAGTGATTCCAGGGTCGATCTTTACACACCCGGCCGGGTGCAAGGGCAGCTGGAGTGTCAAAGGGTCCCACCAGGGTCTCATCCACTGCCGGGGAAGTGTCAATACCTGCTACTGCTGCTGGTTCCTCGGCACTGACCTCTCCTTCCTCCTCCAGGGTTAGTGAAGGTGGACGGGACTGTGTCCACAGCCAGCTCATCCGCTTTAACATGTCTTCTTTCCAGACTTCCACGGCCTCCACCTGGGCTCTTCTTAACTGTTGGCCCAGGCTCTCCACCTCGCCCTGCAGGAAACCCAGGTTGGGAAGCGACAGCTTCTCTAGGCCTTCCTCCGGTACTCTGGGGGAATCCTCATTTCCATCCCTGTACTCCCAGGCCCTCCTGTCACCGCTCTCCATGGTGACTTCCAGGTGCAGCGCTGCCATCTTACTCCTCCGGCTGTCTCACGCCTGGTCTCCTGGCTCCCTTCTTTGGGCGGTTCCTGTGCCTGGCGTTGTCGGCCACACAAGGGGGTGGGTTTCTCTGGCCGACTGACAAGTCCTGCTGCATTGGAGTTCCTTTGGTGGGCGGGTAAGGCTTTTCGTGCCTTTTGGTGACCCGGTCCATGAAGGGAGGCCGCACACTCCTTTCTTGATGATTATGGCGCCTGTTCTTTTTGGCTGGCCATGCTTACAGTTCACAAACATAGTCTTTGAGGCGCACAAGGCCCAGTTTTATCGGGCCGGTGATCCTGTTCGTGATGTCAAGTTGACTCACCCCTTGGGGGTCATGGAGTGTTCGGAACCAGGCTCCTGTTCAGTGTCATTACTGGGGAAGTCACGGTGGCGTGACCCGGCCTGTGGTCAATAAGGGGAACGGGGAATCTGTTTCAGGGATGGGAGTCTAGGAATGGTTGTTCTTGGGATCGGTTTACCAGGGATTCTTGTTTACATGATGCCACCCATGAGTTGCGGCTAATAATGGCTGCTGCTGCTTTACAGTTCCAATGGGGGAGTTGGCAATAAGGCAGCTTGGTGGTGAAACCCTCCACGAGTAGGGCCGACGCCCAGGGCAGCAGATGTTATCAGTGAGTTGGTACTGGTGTTACACCTTGGGGCGCAGCAAGAAAGTCACAGACACAGCAGGGTGCAGCCTCCAAATGTTTACTTACAGGTTTGTCATTCCCGGTTACAGCAGTTATCACTATGGCAACAACCTGCGGAGTGCTGAGTCCTTAGAGATGGAGAAGGGGATCTAGCTAACTCCCGAGTAAGGTGGTGGCACAAGCCAGTATCCTTTTCTACTGTCCTTTCACGGTCGACTCTTCTTCTGCGCTTAGAGATACTGCAGCCTCTGAGTTGCTAGCTGAGCCTGGTTCTCCACTAGTCTGGGGCAGGTACCCGTTCTCTACAGCCTGGTCCCTCCACACGGTTGCAGTTTTTGTGGATGCGGGAGTCCCCGGGTGGATGCGGGAGTCCCCTTATGTCCTCTGGAGCACCATTGTTCTCTTGCTCTTTCTATCTCAGGTTGTAGGATAAGCTCCCACTGGCTCCAGTCCTCCGCACATCTCTCTCCAGATGTTACCCCTCTACTTGACAGACTCTCTGGCCCTCACAAACTCCTGCCAGCCCCTCTCCACCAGCTACCAACTGGCTCTAGAGGTTTCAATCATCCCTTTTATATTGTCCATCACGTGTCCCACGTCACCTACGTGTGTCCTCACTGACTTCACTCCTTCCCGGGTGCTTCCCTAAACTCTACTCTCTGCCCAACCCCACTACCCTGGTTCCTCCCTTCCAGACAGGATCAGTGACTGTGCTCTCCTGTAGGAGCAAAATCGCCCTGACCCCGACCTGGAGCAGGGTGTGGTGTCTGGGTACTTGTATACCCATCTGTTTCCCCCTCCTTTACCTCAGAGTGGGGTACTACACCTCTAAGTGGGGTGCAGTACCTTTGTGGTGACTGGATCCGCAGGAGCGCCACAGGAATACTGCAAGATTGTGATATACATATTTAGACATCATAACCAGATAACATTTCATATCTCACAGGTTGTAACAAGTGTCAAATTAGAATTGCTCTCTCTTACTGAGCCTAAATGGGCAGAACAACAAATGCAATATGAATTATACAGTTGTGCTCAAAATTTTACATACCCCGGCAGAATTTTTGCTTTCTTGGCCCTTTTTCATAGATAATGAAGATAACACAAATTTTTTTTTCACTCATGGTTAGTGGTTGAGAGAAGCCATTTATTGTCAACCTACTGTGTTTTCTCTTTTTAAATCATAATGACAACCAAAAACATCCAAAGGACAGTAATCAAAACTCCACATACCACAGTTCTTAATACCATGTATTGCCCCCAATAACATCAAGAAGCAATATCCTTAGTACAGTGTTTCTTGAGTGTGAACATGAACAGGCATATAAGATCATGTGTGAAGCATATAATGGCCATATGCTACTTTTATATGAATTGATATCACATAAGTGTAGAGGAGATAGCCTTGCATGCTGCTGACCCTCTACAATAATAAAGGTTTGCTCTCGAAAAAATAAATAAATAAACAGATGTTTTAAGGAAGTAAGCTTCCTTGTTTTCACACCTTCAAACTTCAGTAAGCTTAAAAAATCATTTCACCCCTTCACCCCCAGGCGATTTTCTGTTTTCCAGTTTTCGTTTTTCCCTCCCCTTCTTCCTAGAGCCATAACTTTTTAATTTTTCCATCAATATATACATATGAGGGCTTTTTTTTGAAGGACAAGTTATACTTTCAGAAGAAATCAGTTATGTTACAATATAGTATACAGGAAAATGGGAAATAGAATTCAAAGTGCGGTGAAAGTGCAAAAAAAGTGCAATTAAATGTTTGTTTTTTGGATTTTTTATTCACCATGTTTTCTATATGATAAAACTGATGTGTTGCTATGAATTCGTAGATACCAAACATGTATACTTTTACTGATACCTAAGTGGTGAAAAAAAATTCAGAATTAAAAAAAAAAAGAATTTCGCTTTTGTCGCCATTTTCCATGATCTGTAGTGTTCTCATTTTTTGGGACCTGGGGCTGTGTGACGGCTTATTTTTTGTTAGTTATCAGATAGAGCCAGCTCACAAAAAGAGACCGTGGGTTTGCCAGAAAGGGTATCATATAATCAAAAAGAAAATCTGGCACACCATAAAGACAATAGTCCAGTAGTTAATGTTGATGGCTTTTTTATTCGTGGAATCAATTCAATATTCTTTTCATATGTATATCTCAGTCATTTGTATAAACGTTTTCGGCTATTGCCTTCCTCAGACACAAATAACTGGTAATAAAAACAGAAACAGTCACAATGAACATCATGTATTAAATTTGGAACCACATTTTTAACAGAAAAATCCACAAAAAAGCCCAACAATCACTAAAAAAGAACAATAATGAAGAGGATTTGGCAATAATGGTTGATAAAATTTTGTCTCCTTTGGTTCCCTTAATTCCCTCATATCTTAAAGATACGTCGCATTTTCTTTCTGTCATTCGAGAGTTGGGTCCATTACCTAGTAATAGTATTCTCGTTACCATGGATGTGAATAGTTTATACACATCTATTGGACACGATTTGGGTTTAGAAGCCATTGAGTGGTTCTGGATTCATTTAGCGTACTCAGTAGTCAGCAAAAGGTTTTTTGTAGAGAGTTGATAGAATTGGTTCTTCGGAACAATTTTTTTCTTTTTATGGACCAGTTTTACATGCAGCGTAGGGGGACCGCCATGGGTTCGAACATGGCGCCCCCCTACGCTAATATCTTTATGGCTTACTTTGAATATAATTATGTGATATCGGATCCCTTATTACAATCTAGGGCATTAATTTGGAGGCGTTATATAGATGACGTGTTTGTCGTGTGGACAGGGACGAAAATGGAGTTGGATCTTGAATTGATATTGATATTGATATTGATATTGAATTGATTCCACGAATAAAAAAGCCATCAACATTAACTACTGGACTATTGTCTTTATGGTGTGCCAGATTTTCTTTTTGGCTTATTTTTTGTGTCATGAGTTGATGTTTCTAATGATATCATTTTTATGTAGATACGTTGGTTTGATCGCCCATTATTGCCTTTTCTTACAATGTTGCAGCAGCCAAAAAATGTAATTTTGGTGTTTGGACTTTTCTTACCGTTACTAACGAGGAAAGGGGAGATGGGAGTAGCAGCTCATCGGTATAATAGTTGAATTCTGGCTCGTCCGGTTCAATCCTGCAAGGACACCGCTCTGGTTCCGGGCTTTAAATCTAAGTGAAGAAAAAATCCAACAAGATTTACAGCAATGCAGATTTATTTTAAAACATCAAAACTTCCAAATTTTACAAGCAGTATGGTGTGCATAAAGCCAACGCGTTTCGACGGAGTCTTATTCATGGCTTACCGTTATGTAGTTTACCAATCTGATTAATTAAGTTTATATTTTCATAGATTGGGCATTTCTGAACGCGGTGATATTCAAGTCATGCACCATGGCAACACTGAGAAATACTTTTCTTCCAGGCAAAGATTTTGTCATTATTATAATTATTATTATATATTTTCATAGCACCATTAAATTCCATGGCGCTTTACATGTGGAAAGAGCAGACAAAGACAAGTACAGTATGTATGAACAATCAAGTCACACAGGTACAGGAGGAGAGCGGAGCCAGGATAAAATCCCTTTAAAGGTTTTTGAAATATCAAAAGTCATCCTTATTATATAAGAAACCACAATGTTAAGTACGGTACTTTTAATATGCATTGTAAACCAGTTCCAAGTCCACCATTTGTGTATCTTCCAGTACTGTACATTAGAACATAGCACTACCTAATAATTTAACGGATAACTCTGAAAAACCAGACATAGACAGCTTTTAATTTACTCCTCAGTAAAAATACATGAATGTCATCTCTCCAGACTTGAACTAAATACAGAACAACGTTTTACACTTACAGAACCCAAAGGTATTTTTGAAAGCTTGGCTTATTCCAATAACCAACTTAAAAAAAATAAACTCAATTGTATATAAAGTGTGGTAAAGTAGGGTAGAATTCTTTATTGACATGCACACAATATTATAACTCTTTATCTGTAGGTATCACGAGGTAATAAGGCCTCTGAATATGGTCAAATTTATTAAATTAAGACCTTTATAAAAATTCCATTCAGTTTCTGCAAACGTATTAAAAAAAGTTGGCAAATTTTTTTTATCATCTTACAATCTTTATAAAATAATAATAATAATAATCTTGCAACTTTCAAATTGGCTTACAATTACTTTTTTTACACTTATAATTGCTGTCCTTTCAGGAAGAGTTTGCAGCAAGGCTGTGTATCATCCGAGACAGGATTAAAATGTTCAGTAACACCTCTTTTGGGCTATTTTGTGAGAAAAAGTCATAAAAGAAGGGGAGTGAGCAGAGCTTTATGATGATGGAGGAGAAGTCTGAGAAGGTGAATAGCTGGGAACAACAATCTGTGGGCATCTGTGGGTCGGATGTCTTGCCCCCATCTGAGCCCAGGTTACCCACAGAATTAATGTAAGGAGGGAGCAGGGGCTGCAGCCTGTAAGACTTGGCTCAACTCTGTGGACAATAAAAATAAAGCTGCAATTATGGAATGGATGAAAGGCCGAAAAGCGTCTCTTGTGTGAGATGCCTAAAGGTCCTTGCTGTGCCAGTTGTACTCTGAGTGACCTTGAATTCAAGACTCCTTTTTATTATTTTATTAATTATTCCCATGCTGGATTTAGGGTCATTAGAGCGTTCTACACTCTTCCCTATAGATTTTGACCAACCAGCCATGGGCTTTGCCCCAATTTCCATATGGACTTTGCCCAAATCCTATATGAACTTTGCCCCAACTACCCCAGACTTTGCCCAATACTAGCTAATTGGAGATTTAGACCTGATGTTCCAACCGATTAAATACATTGTTTAAATTTTGGACTCTTTGTTCAGTTGCCCTAACCCAGAGGGACCAGAGTTATGCCAATGCAAAAAGGGAAAAGGACACTATTTTCCTTCAGTCTAAACTGTTATTATTTATGTTTTATGTAGGATAATGCAGCTTATTTGATGCTTTTCTATTTTATGCAATTTACTTTTTTATATTATAATCAACAATATACAGCACTTCTTTTTTATCCATCACAGTGATTATTTGCATAGTTGTATGATTTCTTTTGTCTCCTGGGAATTGATGGTTAATTACGATTTCCCAACAAAGGGATGATGTGTGTTTTTTGTCCACATATTTGACCTGTAGGAAATATCATGCAATGTTGCCTGAACTATTTACCTTGATGGGTTTTATTTCTATTTTTTCATAGTAACAACATAGTAACCATACAATCCATTTTAATGGCTAAAATACAAAAAGTTTCAATCCAAACAAAGGATATTTGTTTTTATAGCTTTTGTAGATAAAAACATAAAAAAGTTGTGTTTCCAGAGGCTTCATTTAAAGCATCAGTAGTCACCATCAAGCACACAATTAAAGAGGAAGCTTTGCATGTACATCACGTAGATATGGACGAATAAAAAAAAAGGGTGATACTACCCAGGCCAACCTCAGCTCATCTTCTCAGTGTGGTTTAGGTGATATGAGGAGGTTGAGGTTGAGGAGGAGGAGGAGAGGGTGCAGGAATTGGTGTATGAGGTGGAAGAAACCCTGATGGAATGGAACCTGGAATCCCAAGTGTTGGTAGCATGTTTGCTGTCCCAGAGCCTGTTTCGGTTCCGGCCTTTACAAGGTTCACCTAGTGTGCCACCAAGGAAATGCAGCATCACTGGCCACAAGCACTTATCCACGTGTCGGTGGTTAAGTTGACCTTCCCAGTAAAGGCATTGGTCAGGGCATGGGTGATGTTTTGGGACACATGTTTGTGTAAAGTGGGGATGGAACTCGAGTAGAAATAGTGGTAGCTGGGGATCAATTACCAAATACCAGCTGCCGCAATAGGGTTGCAGAAATACTCAGTGTCCACAAGTCAAAACTGCAATATTTCCATGGCAATCAGTCTGGAAAAGTAGCCATTTAGTATTTGAACCTTTGGGGGGCTGTGTATTTCCAGTTGCATTACAAGGCCTGCGGTACGGACAGCTGAACGCTGCACTGGGATAAGGAAGTGGACATGATTGCTAATGTTATTTACAAATGTACAACAATATGTGCAGGGTAGGAGACATCCATACCTGATCCTGGACAGGAGATTGGCAAGTACGTAGCACAGGGGAAGAGGAAGTGTTGTCACTCGCAGATACTGATTGTGGACCCAAACATTTGGCCCCCCAAGTCGAGTTCTTTGATGACATGTGCTTGAGCATTTTGGTGATGAAGCTTGGTAGGGTCAGGCTGCTCCTGATCTTGGTATGTCATAGGTTGCAAATCACCGTTTTCTTGTCTTCTGTGCTTTCTATAAAAAAGCACCAGACTAAGGAACACCTAACCATTAGCTAGGAATCTTGCTGCATGTGGGTGCTTTGGAAAACAGTTGCTCACCTTTCCTTCTAGCTACCCCACTGGCTTTTCCTGCCTGTTATGGTGCTGTGAATCCCTCCCCCTCTGCGCTGCTGTCCTCGCTCAGTGGACCACATTACCAGGTTGGGTCAGTAACTTCATGGACTACCACCTCTTCTTTCACTTCCGCACTCTGGTCCTCCTCCTGACTTGTTGACTTAACAACAAAATTTGTTAGACAGTAATTGCTGTTCCCTACAATTGCCTTCTTCTAACTGTGCCTGCTCAAATTTTTGGCCATCGCTGCACATGGTTTTCTCCTGTCCTCTTGAAACGTGCAGAGCAAGAATCAATACATGTAAATGTAAACAGTTTCGGGGAGTATCCAGTGTGGGATCACTTGTCTCCTGGGACCTGCCATGGTGGGAGGAAGGAGGACTATGTCACCAGACTCTTGAGTAATGAAACTGCACCATGTGAAAGACAGGGTGGTGGTGAGAAACATACCAAAAGTATTATCTGCGATCCAATGAATCACCAGTTTGCACTGCTCTGGCTTGAAGAGGGGGGTCCCACGCCCTCATCAAAGTGGGACAGGAATCTAGGTCTCGTGGATTGATTGTGCTCCCATAGCAGGCACAGTTTCACATAACCCAAGGCCACGGCCTCTGCATTTGGTGCACCATTAGCAAGTCACCTCCTCATCCCTTACTGCACACCTTGAGCATATTAAATTAGGTGTGCAGCTAACAGTAGTATTAGTAGGAAGTAGCATAGTATAGATTTATAATGACAAGCGACTTTTGCTTTTATTTTAAGGAGCAGCAAGGACTGTAAGGTGATAATCCCAACATATGGACCTCTAATGCTAAACTTTCCCTTTTCCAGAAACTCTCCTTAAACTAAATGCAGCAAAGAGCAGTATAATAGGGAATAGTATAGAAAATATGTATACCTGACAAGGGACATTTGATTTTATGTTGCAGTAGCAAGGACTAGAAGGCACTAATCCCAGCCTATGGGCCTTAAAGCTCAACTCCCCCTTCTCCAGAAACTCACTCTAAACTAAGTATAGCAAAGAGTGGTATTAATAGTGAATAGAATAGATGTTTGCCTGACAAGGACCTTTTGATTTTACATTGCAGCAGCAAGGACTGGTGGGCCCTAATCCCGGCCTATAGTTCTCTAATGCTAAACTCGCCATACTTCAGAAACTCTCCCTAACCTAAATGCAGAAAAGACCAGTATCAATAGGGAATACAATAATGTATACCTGATAAGGACCTTTTACATTCCAGCAGCAGCAAGGACTCTAAGGCAATAAACATAGCCTATCGGCTCAAACTCTCCTTTATCTAGAAACTCTCCTTAAACTAATTGCAGCTAAGTGTAGTATTAATTGGGAATAAAACAAAATAGATGTACGCCTGACAAAGGACTTTTGCTTTTACATTCCAGCAGCAGCAAGGACTGTTAGGCTTGAAGCCCTGCCTATAGGCCTCTAAAGCTAAAATCTCCCTTCTTCAGGATGTCTACCTAAACTAAGTGCATCTGCATCCAAAAGTTGGATTTATAAAGAATAGAATAGTCCCTCAAAAGGACTTTTCTTTTTAGGTTGCAGCAGCAAGGACTGTAAAGTCTATTTCTCATGCAGCAGCTCTGTCTAGAGTGTTTCTGAGGTAGAATGAGCCAAGCAGTGCATCACCTTATATTGACCTCATAATGTGTTGCAGCCGGCCAATTCTGGTATCCAACATGGTTATGGCATTACTGCTATTGGCAGACAATATACACATGTTTAGTGTCTGCCAAATGGCAGAAAAACATGTGGGGCAGGGCTCAAGCATGGCACTTGGACACTAGGTTTGCTTGATCTAGTATTGAGTATTGCCAAACTTGCTTGCTGATCACTAATCATTACATAAATAATACTTATTTGCTAAAAGTTAAAATCACTTTTAATACCTGTCCAGCCTGGACAAGCTTAGTAAAACATTTCTATAGATTTTATGTTAAACCAACCATTCTGAAACAAAAAAGTACACCCAATTGATACCTTGACTGCCCCAGGAGTCGACCCCTGAAGACTGTCATGGCCCTATTAACAACCACTATAGCCTTAAAACACTTGGTTTGATTCAATAAAATGCACTTGAGCAAGATTTCAGTGGAAAACGTATGTACATAAAAATTGTCTGAATCATTTATACTAAGTCACCTTCAGTTATAAAATTATTTTTTACTGTCACTCAGTGATCTCACTGCAAAAAGATATGCTATAGGTAGTGATGAGTGAGTGTAATCATTACTATTCACTACTTGCACGGATAGTACGGTATTAGGGATACTCCTTACTTGGCGAGTATCACTGGTACTCGTTAGTAATGTGTCGATCGTTATCATCTGACACAAATTGAAAGCTCCCTTCCATACACAAAGTGAACCAACATCTCAGGGAGAGCAGATTGAATATTAGGGTCTCTCTGTGGGGGAACAGCAAGGTGTTTTAGGCATTGAAATCACAAAAAAGCCCACCCTCCCACCCTGTCACAGAAATACTCGTTTTATGGCTGGATGTGTGGGGTGGAACCTATCACTAATTGACTTACATTAGACTCGCTATTCGGACGAATATGTGAGTATTAAAAATGAGTCGTTACAAGTATAGCGAGTGCGAATATTTTGCTACACGCTCATTATTAGCTATAGGGTTTATTAGAAGATGTATACATCACTATGCAGTGGGCATTCCCTAGTGGTTTCTGCAGACAGTAATGTATTTAAAATATAAGGGAATCAGGGGATTTGGAACTCAACAGAAAAATGTATTTGAATTTCAAAGAATTAAATTAAAGGTATCATATTGGTAGGACCATATTGCCATTTTCAGAATGGACACTAATGTGTTTGACAACCTCTCGTGCTCCTGCCCTTAAAACTTGTATTTTTGCAGACACAGCACTTAAAGAATATTGTGTTTTTCTATATTTTATGTTTTCATAAATCAATAAAACACATGAAATTAAGAATGTTAGTAATATATGTTACTCAAGAAATTTGCTTCTTCCTTCTTCTGGACTATTGTTTTATTGAATAAAAATGTTAAATAAAACTCTTTAAAGCGTAACCACTGTTTACATTTTTATGTAATAGTAATGTACAGCGAGAGATTTTAATAAACTTTCAAATATACTTTATAAGTGAAATCTGGTGGAAAAACATTATAAACCTTCAAAAAGGTGTCCCCACTAGACTTTGTCTGAAGCAGGGATATGATCATTCTCAGGCAGATCTGTCTTCACACTGAAGATGTCCACATAACCATATAAGGGTAAGGGGGCATGGCCTACACAGTGTGCTAGCTCCTGACTGCAGCTGATGAGGTGAACATGCATCAAATTACCTCTGGCTACAGCACAGTGCTGAGCAATGTCAGAATATCAGTATCAGTGCAAACTCTTCTCCCCTTTCCTTGACACAAGTGTCTCTGATCTGTCATCTGGCTCCTTCTATGCTGTCCCCCCAATCAGCTCACAATCTTTGATCTTGTCCTTTCTCTGCTATCCCATTGCACTGCTCACTGTTATCAGCTGCTGGCCATGCCCACACAGCCCTAAAATGCAGTTTTTAAAAGCACACAAAAACTTGAGAAAATAAGTCACATGACACAGAAAAAGCATTATCTTAGCTGCTATGTGACCTATCATTAACAACCAGTGCAGTATTGACTTTTGTTTTTTTTTTCAATGAAATAACATTCACACTTTAAGCATTACGGAGTGTTCTAACTGACCATGAGGCAGTGGACTTGTTTTTGCCACAGACCCTTAGGCGCTAAATGTGGTAGTATTCCAGTTTAGAATTAGCACCTATATATTGGATACTTAGATATCAATTTCTGAATTATTCAATGCATTATTTTCTCTGTATCACAAGTTGGCCATGTTTGCCAACTACCTAATGGAGTCAGTGAAGTACATCAATAATCTGACCTCTGATATCGGTAATTATAAAATTACTCACAGACCCTGACTGTGATTAATAACTAGGAAATCATTCAATGAGCACCTATAATTCTCAGCAGATCTTGATAGATTTCTGCCTTCACCAGGGAAAGGTGATTAAAGTTTCATATGTAACCATTTCATTTCCAAAGGCAAGTGAATTACTTTATCGATTTGTGATGTGGCAGTTTTAACAAATCTATTTTGTCGACCTAAATTGCCTGTTATAGTTATGTGATTTTAGTCCAGACAAGTATTTACACAAATGTCATCAGCATCATAGATTACCATTATGGAATCAATAAATAGAATACACTTCAAAATGTACTCAACTAGTGATCCTAATAACAAAATCAAGTATTGCTCTTAAAGGGAACCTGCCACCATTGTTTGGGGTTAAAATATAAATCATGCCCATCACCTTTAAGATCATGCGAATGGGATTAACACCAAGCCTTTATATCCTTACAGGTATCATTGCATACCTTTAAGAAAGGCCTCTGCTAGCTGCATGAAAGTGGATGACATCACAGGCGCAAGACTTTGAGTTTCAGAGTCATGTAATGCACAGGAACTGGCATCACTTTTACATCACCTGTCTGTGCAGGTCTCTGGCTTCACTGAACAGGTGTGAGTTCTCTAGTACTGTGAGGATGATGTAGAAATGTCATCCATTTCCATCCAGCTATAAGAAAAGGTGTTTAAAGGGACAGAATTGCAGTCTGAATTCACACATCTGACCGGGCCAGACAATTTACAAACATTAAATGGACATGTATTTTAATGAACATATATAACACATTTTTAAAGGTATGGTGGGCATTAAAGGGGTTGTAGGAGCCCAATGCACATGATCTTAAAGGGAGTCAACCACCAGGATTTAACCACTTGTAAATGTGTCATTGTTTATATTGTGAACTATGATGTAATGTAATGTATTATTATGATGTTTCCATGTATAGTGTATAAGGTATAAGGAATGTTTTATGTAGGGCATATAGTAATATTCTTTCTGTGTGATGCATGTATAAACTATAACAGAGTAAGGCTCCTTTCACATCAGCGGTTTGTGCTGATGTGCAGCAGATCCGGCAGGTGGCGCCGCATCTGCCGGATCTGCCACCTAACGGCTGACTTGGGGCCCAGATCCGGCAAGCCCCATGCATTGCCTATGGGGCTTGTGGTCCATTGCAGCAAGTGCGATTCCGCCGGATGCAGCAGATCCAGCACTTGCGGCCGCGAAAAAAAAGCCACTTGCAGCTGCCGGATCTGCCGCACATCAGCGTAAACTGTTGTGAAAGGGCCCTTATATACGATGTTGGGTAAGGAAGATCTGCCCAACAACAGACTGGAAGGCACGTAACAGTTAAATGTTGGGACAAGCCCACAATGGGAAGAGCTAGTCTCCAGGGAAAGATTTAGCTTCCTGAAAGAACATCAGACAGGGCCCTACCAGTGACTAGTATAGACCTGCTAGTCAGACAGATCGTCAAGGCTGTATGTAGTGGGTGACTCGTGGCAACATCAGAATTGAGACCAGAGTGAGATGGTTTTATTTTTGGAAGTGGTTGAAGCATCGGACGGGAACACCTGGGGGGCTAGAAGCCTATCCTTGGACGAGTGCATCTATACTGAAGGAGCTGGAGTATGGACAAATTGCAAGTATGGGGTTATCATCATTGACATGTGACGCTATTCAACTTTCCCAGGCAGGTTCTCTTCTGGCTAGTTGACTGTGAGCTTAAAACTTCACTGGTTATGGCAAATCCCTTAACCCCCTTTTCTAAGTGGAGAAGAGAACTTCAACTGGAAGTGTCTGGAAGCCTGCTGCTCTATTTCTGACTTAGTGTTTTGACCTCCTGGAGTCCCTGCTATGTGGGAGAAAGTCACATGGACTTGCTGAAAGGGAGAGACTGCTGTTGTATTGATCTGAAACATCAGAAGCAACCCAGCTAAAACTAGGACTGTATGGGTAGGTGCACACTTACCGGCGGGTTGGTCGGCGGCAGCTGGGCGGACCCGCCAGGAAGCTCCGGAGCCGTCCACCGGCTTCCTGGCGGGTATGTGCGGCGGGAGCCGGGCGGGTGACGGGCGGGAGCAGGGCGGTTGCATAGCGGGTTCTCGGCGGCGGTTCTGCAGCGGCTGGAAGCAGCACATGATTCTGCTTGCAGCCGCTGAAGAACCGGCGGTTTATAGAACATGCTCATTCTTTGCTAACCCGCTGGGAAACCAGAGGTTTAGCACCAGATGAGCCTGTATAAACTGCCGGTGTGTGGACACCGGGTGTCGGTTTACATTGGTTTTAATGTTAATCCAAACGCCGGTTTGGATTAACATAAATTTGCATAAAACTAATGAAAACCGACCGGCGGTTTCCGCAGCAAAAACGACTATAACCCGGCCAGTGCGCACATACCCTATCTGTTGCCATGCTGTGAAATAGAAACTGTTAGATGTGTGCCTACTATCTCACATGTAGAGCTTTTCCTGAAGAACTGTGGAAACTGTTCAACTGTATAATAAGAAATAAGAACTGTCTCCATGTCAGTTTCCATTACGATTTGGTCATGGTCTACCAATGGCAATGGTGACATGTTGCTCACTAAAAGGTATGACCTGCACCATACAAGTCCATGAACCTAGCCAGTACCACGGTTTTCACATAGCATGCAGGGGTGTCAGGAGTCATTCCCTCGCCCTTGCATTCCATGCATTGATATCCAAGTCACTTTGTAATAGACTTGCATTTATACCCAGCAGCCAATCAGAGGAGGTAGATCTCCAAGGGAAGGGAGATGGCTGCAGCTAGAACTAGAGAGGATTCAAAAATTTAGAGAACCCTGGCACACACGACAATGGAGACAAGAGTCAATGCAAAAAGATCTGTTTATTGTATGAAGACCAATCCTGATGATCGTTTCAAACTCAAGAAGCTTTTCATCAGGGATAGGGATCTATAACAATCATTCAGTATAAAGGATACCAAAATGACAGGGTATAATAGTACAATTTGATATACACTACCAATGAATATGAAATTGAAGCACTGAATAAATTTTTTGTACAATAGATTTGGGAAACCACAATATTGTCATCATATTAATTTCATAAATGACAAAAGAAAAATGTATTTAACAAAGGTCCTTGATTACCTCAAATGATGAGCAGCGGAGTTCAAGGAAGAGGATATGCAGACGGCTCACGAGATGTGACAACAAGAGTAGTGCAACTATATAGAGATTTCTGTGAAAAAGAAAAATAACATAGGTACTAACTGGTTTACCTGTTAGTGTAAAGGAATGGAAGTGAGGAAAAATGTAAGTAGGATACTACCTATATAGTTGTTCCACTGGAAAATGTAGACATGCATCTATAAAGTGGTGTCTAACAGGAAGGCCTGTATGTATATTGATTATAGCTATAAATTGTAAAATAGGTGAATCAATATGTATAAAATTGTAGCACAAGTAATATACATCTAGAGTAAGATAAAAATTACCTGGGACAGGTGGCCACAAAGGGAAGGTTCACTTATGCTGATTCAGCTTTAAGTGAAAGCCTCTGATACAGGCTCTTCTAATATGCATTTTCTCAGCGCCGCCTCACTCAGTTACCCGGCTACCTGTCCCAGGTATCATACTCCAATAATAACTCCCACCATCTGCAAGCCCAGGTTTTCCCTTTGGCATGGGGAATGGGATTTGTAAGTCAGATGCCTTCTGCTGCCCACCCCATGGAGGGGATAATGAGCAGCAACAAGACTGGGCAAACAATAATATCCTGTAAGTGATTGGGTCTTGGCGCTGGAAGAGGTGGGACCCTAGGCAAAGGAAAGACATTTCACCGCAGAGGTCGTACAATGCAGCTACACTGTGCTACCGTGTACCTGCGGTCCACAGTTTGGAGATGTAATGGATCCACTTCAAGACATACCTGCTCTAGTGGAGTGATCCTCCTCACCATCCCAGGGGGCCGAGTGTGCTCTTCACTAGAACTAGAGCAGCCAACAAAGGAGATGACGAATTCTACATATGTGAGCTAGATTATGACTGCACTAACCACATTGGCCTGATGTGCAGCAAGGTCAGAATACAGTGCCATTCACCAATGCTTGAAGAGTTTGCAGCAGAACTCGGCTCAGAGTCAGGAGGTCAGCTATTCTATATGCTAGCTAGGACCAGCACAGGTCAGAATCAGGACTTGTAGCATGTCTGCCCTTCTTACACCTGCAACTGGTGGATCAGAAAATCCATGAGGAGGATGAAGAGGTAGTAGTGGCAGAAGTCCCATGATGGGGTGTGCTAGGGGCAGGGATGCAAAAGAATGCCGCTGGAGGAGTAGCCCCTAAAAACTCTGAGACCATCCAGTAGTGGAGTACATTGCAAAATGATGACCTTCATCCCGGGCAGCGTTTAAAAAGCTGCTGCGGTCTTTTTACTCTGATCAAAGAAGACTGCCTAAAAAGAGGCCTGTTATGGCTCTGACTCGTCCTGGAGTTACCCTTTTGGCCAGATAAGGACTGTTTTGAGTTCTCAGAAGAGTGAGGTATGTTTTTTAAATAATTTTATTTTTTCCCTTCCCAAGTTTAGTGCCGGTTGGGCTTCCCCCTGCTGGATTAGCAGGACTAAAGCCATTGAGCTACACCTCAAAGCCCTGAAGGGACTGTGCCCTGAATTGACTGTGCTCTTAATGGACTTTGCCCCATTTTCTTGATGGCCTCTACCTCATGTTAATGGAGTCTGCTGATCCCTGTGGGACTTTCTTAAATATTGTGTATATTTATATATGTGTGTCTTTTAGAATTAGTATATTCTGTGCTAAGTGCCTATTTTAAAAATATTCCTGTTTGTGTATTATAAATGTGAACAATTACATCATGTACCAATATGTGTTTTTTTTCAAACTAGCTACGGTAAAGCTTTTTTACTTTACTCCTTGAATGCTGTACTGCTTCTGCAAGAAGTTGCTTTGATACTGCCCTACAGATGCTGGCAAACAAGCCACAGGCCTCTGGCCTCAAGGTGTGAGGTATCAAAATGCAAGGCACTACAAACACTCCTGTAGACTAGGGCTGGACAACTGCAGTCCTCAAGGGCTGTAAACAGTTCATGCTTTCAGGATTTCCTCAGCATTGCACAAGGTGTTGGAATCATCAGTTCGGCAAGTGATGAAATTGCCACCTGTGGAATGCTAATGAATTCCTAAAAACTTGCACTGTTTCCAGACCTTGATGACTATAGTTGCACACCACAACCCTAGATGTCTTTGTGAAGGTAGCCAATTGGCAAGGGGAATCCTTGTTTCATGCTTTTTTTATGCAGATTCTGAGAATCTGCATCAAAATCTGCATGTGTATCCTGAGGCCAGGAAAGTTTTTAACAGCTCAAAAGGGCTGTGCCCACTTTTTTGCCTTGAAGATATGGTGCAGATTTCTTTTTTTTTGCGAAAAATCTGCAAGGGAAAAACAACGTTGGAACAGCACTTCAAAATTCTCAAAGACTTTGCTGGCTTCAGGATAGTCATGCAGATTTTGATGCAGATTGTCAAAATCGGATTAAAAAAAACAAAAAAAAAGTACCATGGGCACAAGGCTTTACAAGCATATGGGGGGCTCACTTGAAGACAGCATCCCCCATATACTGTTGGAGCAGGCACGCAGGCACTGGTGAAAGTGTGACAAGCGGTGCCATCACAAACATTACTGCAGTTCAGACTCGAGGGGTCACACAGGGGCTATCCCGCAAGTTTGAACTGCAATGCGCTCCCTGACATTACCGATCCTCACTTCTGATACTGTCCAGATATGCCCTCTAAATCTCCCACAATAAAGCGGCTCTTGTGAGACAGTAATGGTACCTTTACACGCAGCTACAGGTAACAGGTTTTCCACAGGTAACTTACTGGTTGCAGTGAAATCATGGAGACATGGTTCTATCTTGTTGCTGTGTACAAATGGAACTATGTCTCCATGATTTCACTGCAGCCAGTAAGTTACCTGTGGAAAACCTGTTACCTGTAGCTGCGTGTAAAGGTACCATTAGGGTACCTTTACACGCGGCTACATTTCTAGGGTGGCTACAGGTAACTTACTGGTTGCAGTGAAATCATGGAGAGATTATTCCATTTGTACACAGCAACAAGATAGAACCTTGTCTCCATGATTTCACTGCAACCAGTAAGTTACCTGTAGCCACCCTAGAAATGTAGCCGCGTGTAAAGGTACCCTTAGTGTTACAAGTGCTGGCACCACTGAGATTATCTCAGGTCACACACCGGAATTCTCTGCCAGGAGCCTTAAAGTGCTTGCTGTCCCATCATATGGGGGATGCAATCACTGAACTTGCCCCCCTTATGCTGGAACTACTTTAGCATTTATTTGTGTTTCATTTTTTTTCTAATTATTTTTTATGTCGTTTTTGGAAGGTTGGATGGTATGGTACATTTAAAAAAATGGATTTTAATTTTTCTAAAAAATGGTTAGTTTTCAAATAAAATATTTTTTGTGGGGCTATTTGTGTCCTTAATGATTTGGTTAGTAATATTGGGTATCTGACTATCACCTCAAAATTACAAACCTCTGGACTTGCTGTCAGCTGACATTACCCAGATGGCAACAACTCCAAATACCATTAGTCTGTTTGCCAACGATACCTGGGCAGCGAGAGAGAAGGGGTGAGGCACAAGCAGTGGCGCATCTAATGGGGGCACCACTCTTGGGCCGGCTATAGCCTGCTGATTTTTCTTCTAAATTTAAAAATCTTTTAATACTTTAAAGATTACTTGAATTTTCAACTGTTCAAATGAATGGATGGATGGATAGATAGATATATGGATGTAAAGTACAGATAGATTTTTATATAGATGGGAAAAATAGATCTAGAGATAGATACATGTCAAACAGCTTTATGATGTCCCACTCCCCTGTATATTGTAAGCTTGCACCCTTTAGTGCCCTTTTGTTTGCGCTAAAGGGTGTTTTAGCCTTGAATTTAGCTAAAAATAAGGAATTAATAACATAGAAATATATTTTTCATAGCCAGCTAAAGTAGAGCAGACAGCTGCATTCTGCAGACCACATCTGGCGGCTTATCTTTGGGTCGTAATCCAAAACAGAGGTCACCCCAAGCTATTTTTTCTAATTATTTATAAATTATATAAGAATTTGAAAAAAAAAGGCATAGGGTTCCCCCATTTTGGATCACCAGCCAAGGTAAAGCCAACAGCTGGGGGTCTGGTAATTTCAGGCTGGCAAGGGCCATTTTTCATGAGCCTTCACAACCCTAAAAATAGCAGGCTGCATACTCCATAAAATGTGTTAATCCAGGTGCCTCACCCCGTCTCTTCCCGCTGCACTGGTGATGTGGCTGTCGGGGTAATAAAAGGAGTTAATGACAGATGAGTTTTGTCACCTGTCGTCAACCCATAAATTGGTAATGTTGAGGCATCTATGATACCCCCACATTACCAATCCAATGACTAAATAGTTAAAAAAAAAAAAACACTGACACAGAGAAAAATCCTTTATTACAAAGAAAACACAAGGAGAAAATTTCCTTTTATTGTAAATGAAACACACAAAAAACAGTCCGCTGTATTCCATTTATTATGGAATCCACAGCAATGTTCCTCGAAGATCTGCAGCGCTGCTACATCCCTGTGAGCAGACACATGTCCATTCACCTGGGGCAGCAGGCTCACACTGACACATGGTTGTGCCATGAGAGAGTTCATCTGAGGACTCTGCAGAACCGCGCAAGCCCTGCCTCAGATGAACTTGTCTGATGTCACCACTCCGCTCAGAAAGCTAGCTGCCAGCGTCTAAGCAGTAATCCCGGTGGAAGCACATGTTTTCAGACTCTCCGCTCAGCAAGATATAGCAAGGTTAAGATGGTTTATCATCACGGGACAACTCGTGTTGGCTGTGGATTACCATTGAAGTCTCTGTTTCGTGGGTAAAAATAAACAGAACAAATATTGATGTTTTTGTGTTTAATTTCAAATAATTGATTTTTCTCTCTGCTGTGAGTTTTTAATACTTACTTATAGATTGATAATTGCCGGGTCTAACATAGGGCTGACATTATCAATCTAGGGCTTGGTTTCAGATAGCTAATCTTCAACTGACATTAATCCCTTATTACCCAGTCTGCCACCTGCTCCAGGGCAACTGGAAGAGCATGCCAACAACCGGTTTTGGTGTCTCTCATGGAGGCACCAATTCTGGGGTGGTTGTGGGCTGAAATATCTAGCGTGGGGCCCCAGCTGCCTTGGATATCTTGGCTGGCAATCAAAAATACGACAAAGCGCATGCCCATTTTTACAATTATCTATTTATTTTTCAGTAAACTGCCATACCTTCAATCAATCACAGAGACCAGCAGAGAGGGTGGGCATGACTAAGTCTGACTTTAACCAATCATGGGGTAAGCAGTCATTATGTCAGAGGTTCAAGAGCGTGCCCAGGAGAAGGGTGACAGCAACACTCAAGCTAGGTAAGCAATGGTCTTGCAAGATAATGTCTGTGCCAAAACAGTGGGGCTCTACTGTAATATGGTTTGATCTTTGTTTATCAGCTTTTCAGCCCCCTTGGAGGCATTTTCTAGGCCCTAAATTTTGACCCCCATTGATTTGAATGGAGTACGGAAGTTTGGCAAACTGGTGGCTAATCTGTTCGGCAAACATATGCCCATTCGGAGAACAGAGCCAAACCTAAACTTCAAAGGGTTCACTCATCTCTACTTCTGACTATTACCGGACTATCAGGTCAGATCCAGTTACACATCACTAACCTGCATTGATTCTATTGTATATCTTTCCTGTTTTTGACCCAGGTTTGTATCTTTGAATCTTGTTTTGATTTTGTATTTTCATAAACAGGTGTGCAGATGCAATGGCACAAAAGATGAAGACTGAATGGTAACTTAAACTCATTGTTAATTTATTTACTATAAACAGTTTAGGTGAACACAAATGAAATGTCTAAAGGTTTGGCAGTTTCAAGAAAAGTTAAAATAATTAACAATACTGGGAGTTATTATTCTAGATAGATAGGATATAAACAGTACCCTTGTTTTACAACACAGTTCTGAATCACTTAGTTAACTGAGGCGGCCGTCACACGCATCAATTTAATGCACGATATCGCTTAAGCAATCTGCTTTTTGATCGCTTAAGCGATATCGTTTGTGCGTCGCTGCGTGCAATCAAGCGATTTTACAATGTAAAATCGCTTGATCGTTTGATCGCAGATTTGTGAGCCGGAGCTCATATCTAGCGATAATCGCTTGAACAATCTGCATCATCGTGGTGTGTGACACCACGATGAACGATCTCCCAGCGGCAGAGCCTATGCTGGGAGATGGTATCTATGGTAAACGTCGGGTTACTAAGCGCCGCGCGGCGCCTAGTAACCCGATGTGTAACATAGGTACCAGCGATCTCGCTGGTCCACATCGCTGGTGAGTCTGTCTGTGTGACAGCTCCCCAGCGATGTGAACGATATTGTTAGCGATCGCACGTGCACGTGATCGCTAACAATACCGCTATCGATATTGAAGCGTGTGACGGCCGCCTAACTAATATATCAAACAGTATTTCTAATGGTACCTTAATCCGCTCTACAGTATTACTCTGTTAGGCCACAAGTCTATTACCTAAGTGTGCTGATAATTCACTTCACCAACGTGCCATTCCAGCTACCTCTGTCTCTTAGAGAGTGGCTTAAGGCTGTATCATCTTAGAGAACATCTGATAACTAGTCATCTCTAGTAACAATAATAATATTTATTCATTTATATAGCACTATTAATCTATTAATTCCACAGTGCTTTACATACATTTGCAACACTGTCCGCATTGGGGCTCACAATCTAAACATCCTATCAGTATGTCTTTGAAATGTGGGAGGAAACCAGAGTGCCCGAAGGAAACCCACGCAAATACAGGGAGAACATACAAACTTCTTTGCAGATGTTCTCCTTGGTGGGAATTGAACCCAGGACCTCAGTGCTGCCAGGCTGCACTTCTAACCATTGAGCCACCGTACACTTTCATTCAACACTGTCTCCTGTCCTACTCAGCTCACATGGTCGATCCCACAAGTATCTCGCCCTCCTTGACTCCCTAGCTCAAACGTTCAACCTCTCCGGTAACTCAACCTAAAAATATCCTCAATTCACATGTTCAACATCTCTGGTAATTCAATCTCTTGACCTTCTCAGCTCACATTAGACCTCTCAAGTAAATCAGCCTCCACAGCTCGCACGTTCGACCATATCCCTTTACTCATTCACTGAATTGTCCATATCCATACTCACATGGTAATCCGTACTACCACTTCACCTGTGTGGCTTTTTTGTCAAAGCAAGCAATCTCACCCTGCCATTCTACTATGCTTTGGTGTGGCTATAATCCAGTTCTGTTTGCACTGCATGACTAACCTGACACAGGTCCAGGTGATTACAAAGCATTCACTGATCTCAGGTAGACCAGTGCAAGAAAACACTGCGGGCAGCCAGCAAAAGCACTCAACACAGTGAATTACTAGGCGCATTGCCCCCTGGGAATTATGAATATGCAAATAGAGTCTGTAGAGCCTCGTTTAGGAGTCTCAAACACAGGACTAGCCAGATATCCCTCCAGGGAAGGACCTAGCCAAGGGGTGGCTCCTTGTGGAGAACACCAAAACCACCATATTAAGTGGCCCTTTCAGTCAATATCCAGCTCTTTTACGAGTTTAAAGATATGACAAGGGAATACCAAGGCCAGGTATCCATCCACAGACAGTTGTTTCGGTGTGTTGCCCCTCATCAGTGTAGAGTAGGATTCTGGCTAGGTGGGAGCAATGCCTAGTAGACCAACATCACAAAGCATTCACTGATCTCAGGGAGACCAGTGCAAGAAAACACTGCGGGCAGCCGGCTAAAGCGCTCAACACAGTGAATTACTAGGCACATTGCCGCATTGGGAATTCTGAATATGCAAATAGAGTCTGTGGGGTCTTGTTTAGGAGTCTCAAACACAGGACTAGCCAGATATCCCTCCAGGGAAGGACCTAGCCAAGGGGTGGTTCTTTGCGGAGAACACCATAACCACCATATATGCTTTGTGATGTTTGTCTACTAGGAATTGCTCCACCTAGCCAGAATCCTACTCCACACTGATGAGGGGCAACACCCTGAAACAGCTGTCTGTGGATGGATACCTGGCTTTGGTATTCCCTTGTCATATCTTTAAACTCATAAAAGAGCTGGATATTGATTGAAAGGGCCACTTAATATGGTGGTTATGGTGTTCTCCGCAAGGAGCCACCCCTTGGCTAGGTCCTTCCCTGGAGGGATATCTGGCTAGTCCTGTGTTTGAGACTCCTAAATGAGGCTCCACAGACTCTATTTACAGATCCAGGTGATGACTTTTCCCCTGTCCTGGCCTTTTTTTTAATAATATTTTTTTAAATTCCAGACTGCATCACAACTTGGAACAAGACCATGTCCCTCTTGCGTCATCTTTCCCCAGGAATCAATTCCCTTTATCTCAGTTCCTGCATAAAGGATTTAAGGAGGGTTGGGGCATGCAAGGAAAGTAAGGAGGTGAGTGGGAGTGAAAAAAAAGTGCTAATACTATAGTATTAAATGTCTGCTGGCGAAAGCAAGAAGTTTTAAAAACAAAATTAATGAATTGGAGTATCTTTTGTGAGCCACAGATTACGATATGATGGGCATTATGGAAACCTGACTAATTGAGAGCCATGACTAAGTGACAAATTTAGAGGGTTACACTACATTCACAAAGGACAGTAAAGCCAAAAAAAAGGGGAAGGGTGTGTATTTTTAATAAACCTAACTTTCAAACGGTGCTCAGTGACAAGATTGGGGGGAGCTGTAAGAGTCAGTAAGGGTAAATTAACTCTACTGTAGAGTCAGTAAGGGTAAATGTACAATGGTATGGCAATAATGGAAAGCTGCTGTAGCTGAACAGGTAGAGGATGAAATGCTGCAACAAATTAAAGAGTATTAGGAACTGGTGCAAAAATCCGCATGAGCGTCACACATAAAAACACACAGTTATAATAAAAAATTACAATAAATAGCAAGTGCAATAAAAAAGTGAAAAAAAAACAGGTTTTTTGGTTCATACGTTTTTCTGCAAAAAAGGTAATTTAAGCTGCCTCACCTCGACACGGTAACCCTGATTGAGACAGTCCCTATCTAATGTGTTAAAAACCTGCTAGTGTGTACATACCTCTAAGCAGGACACAGGATTAGAAAACTGTATTAGAAACTGGTGCAAAAATTCGCATGAGTGTCACACAGGTACGTACACACTAGCAGGTTTTTAACACATTAGATAGGGACTGTCTCAATCAGGGTTACCGTGTCGAGGTGAGGCAGCTTAAATTACCTTTTTTGCAAAACGTATGACCCAAAAACCCTGTTTTTTGTCACTTTTTTATTGCACTTGCTATTTATAGTAATTTTTTATTATAACAGTGTGTTTTTATGTGTGACGCTCATGCGGATTTTTGCACCAGTTTGTAATATAGTTTTTTGGTGGGCATTGGACGCGGTTTTATGTAAGCACCCAATCTATGCATGACCCATATGTGTCTGGTTCTGGTTTACTCCTGTTAGTAATAGCAGGAACTGGAGGTCACCTGCCCCTCCTTTATGAGATCTGCATATTTAAGTCTGCTACACAGACGCCCATATTAGAAGAGATTTTTCCTGTGTCCTGCTTTGAGGTATGTACACACTAGCAGGTTTTTAACACATTAGATAGGGACTGTCTCGATCAGGGTTACCGTGTCGAGGTGAGGCAGCTTAAATTACCTTTTTTGCAAAAAAACGTATGAACCAAAAACCCTGTTTTTTGTCACTTTTTCATTGCACTTGCAATTGTAATTGTATTGTAATTTTTTATTATAACAGTGTGTTTTTTACGCAGATTTTTGCACCAGTTTCTAATACAGTTTTTTGGTGGGCATTGGACGAGGTTTTACGTAAGCGCTAGTGATGGGCGAATCCTAAATTACTCGGAATCGCTTGACTCTAGCGAGTCCGAGCACAGGACTCGCTACTCGTTGGGGAAGCGAGTAATAGCGAGTAGTGTGAGATTTACAAATCGCAGATGTGTCTCGGAAGCTTCAGCCTGAAGCAATCCTAGTTTTGCCATTTATGTGCATTGGACTCGTTTACTTTGCAAGTAATCCCTGGGAAACCTGCACAGATAAGAGTCCTGTCTGCTCTGTGTTCTGGCTGCCGCAGCTCCAGGGTGCTAGAGCCCGCCTGCTGCCTGATGTAGCAGAGCTGAGATTGTTCTCAGTCTGCTCATTCCCTGTGCATAGACATCTATATCTATGCACAGGGATGAGCAGAGAGGACATCACGTTTTGGACTGCGTCGGACGGAAGAGGATTTTTTTAATTAAAGATGGAGTCCCTAATGGCTTTTTTTTTTATTTCTAATAAAAAAATTTCTCTGTGTTGTGCTTTTTTAAAAACAATTTAATAGAAATTCATGGCGGTCATGTCTAATATTGGCGTGACCGCCATAAATTTCGGGCTTAGGGCCAGCTGATAATACAAAGCTGGCCCTAACCTCTTTATTACCCAGCGTGCCACCGCCACCAGGGCCGCTGGAAGAGCGGGGTTCAGCGCCAGAGGATGGCGCTTCAATGAACGCGCCATCTTCTGGGGCGGCTGCGGGCTGCAATTTGCAGCGGGGGGTGCCCAGAAAGCTTGGGCATCCCTGCGCTGAGGATTCCAGCCCCCAGCTGCTTAGCTGTACCTGGCTAGACATAGAAATTGCGCAGAGCCCCACGCATTTTTTTAAAATTATTTCCTGAAATTCTGAGATTCTGACTCTGACTCTGAGACTCTGACTCTGAGACTCTGACTCTGAGACTCTGACTTTGACTCTGAGACTCTGACTCTGAGACTCTGACTCTGACTCTGAGACTCTGACTCTGAGACTCTGAGACTCTGACTCTGGCTCTGAGGGTGAGACTCTGACTCTGAGACTCTGACTCTGAGACTCTGACTCTGGCTCTGAGGGTGAGACTCTGACTCTGAGACTCTGACTCTGAGACTCTGACTCTGGCTCTGAGGGTGAGACTCTGACTCTGAGACTCTGACTCTGAGACTCTGACTCTGAGACTCTGACTCTGACTCTGAGACTCTGACTCTGAGTCTCTGACTCTGAGACTCTGACTCTGAGACTCTGACTCTGACTCTCTGAAACTCTGTCTCTGACTCTGAGACTCTGACTCTGAGACTCTGACTCTGAGACTCTGACTCTGAGACTCTGACTCTGAGACTCTGAGACTCTGAGACTCTGACTCTGAGACTCTGAGACTCTGACTCTGAGACTCTGACTCTGACTCTGAGACTCTGACTCTGACTCTGAGACTCTGACTCTGAGACTCTGACTCTGAGACTCTGACTCTGACTCTGAGACTCTGACTCTGAGACTCTGACTCTGACTCTGAGATTCTGACTCTGAGACTCTGAGTCAGACTCTGACTCTGAGACTCTGAGACTCTGACTCTGAGACTCTGACTCTGAGACTCTGACTCTGACTCTGAGACTCTGAGTCAGACTCTGACTCTGAGATTCTGACTCTGACTCTGAGACTCTGACTCTGAGACTCTGACTCTGAGACTCTGACTCTGACTCTGAGACTCTGAGTCAGACTCTGAGACTCTGACTCTGAGACTCTGACTCTGAGACTCTGAGTCAGACTCTGACTCTGAGACTCTGAGTCAGACTCTGACTCTGAGACTCTGAGTCAGACTCTGACTCTGAGACTCTGAGTCAGACTCTGACTCTGAGACTCTGACTCTGAGACTCTGACTCTGAGACTCTGACTCTGAGACTCTGACTCTGAGACTCTGACTCTGAGACTCTGACTCTGAAATTCATGAAATAATTTAAAAAAAATGTGTGGGGCTCCGCGCAATTTCTATGTCTAGCCAGGTACAGCTAAGCAGCTGGGGGCTGGAATCCGCAGCGCAGGGAGGCCCAAGCTTTCTGGGCACCCCCCGCTGCAAATTGCAGCCCGCAGCCGTCCCAGAAGATGGCGCGTTCATTGAAACGCCATCCTCTGGCGCTGAACCCCGCTCTTCCAACGGCCCTGGTGGCGGTGGCACGTTGGGTAATAAAGGGGTTAATACCAGCTTTGTTATACAAGCTGGTATTAAGCCCGAGATTCTTAATGTCAGGCCACGTTTGACCCAGCCACTAAGAATCTCCAATAAAGGGTTAAAAAAACACAACACAGAGAAAAATTTTTATTTGAAATAAAAAAAAAAGCCATTAGGGACTCCATCTTTAATTAAAAAAATCCTCTTCCGTACGACGTAGTCCAAAACACGATGTCCTCTCTGCTACATCCCCTGTGCATAGATATAGATGTCTATGCACAGGGATGAGCAGACTGAGAACAATCTCAGCTCTGCTACATCATCTCTGTGAGCAGGCGGGCTCTAGGACCCTGGAGCTGCACAGAGAAGACAGCTGGACTCGGCTCGCAAAGAAACAGCAGTTACTTTGCAAGTTTCCCTGCTATCACTGGCACAGTAGCCGAGTCTAATGCAAACAATGGCAATCCTAATTTTGTCAGCGTTTGCCATTGATTTGCATTGGACTCGTGCAAGTAAACGCTGGGAAACTCGCAGAGTACCGAGTCCTGCGAGTCCCTTACTACTCGCCGAGTAACGAGTCCTAGCGAGTAGATTCGCCCATCCCTAGTAAGCCCCAATCTATGCATGACCCATATTTGTCTGGTTCTGGTTTACTCCTGTTAGTAATAGCAGGAACTGGAGGTCACCTGCCCCTCCTTTATGTCTGGTTCTAACAAATTAAAGAGGCAGCAAATAATAATAGGGTCCATATAATGGAGAATTTTAACTATCCAGACATTCAATTTCAGAATCTCCTGGTTGTGCTGAAAGCTGCAAATTCTTATCTACAATTCAAAATATTTACCTCTCTCAGATGGTAGATGAATCAACCAGCAGAGATAATTTGCTGGATCTTGTCTTGTCAAATAGACCTGATAGAGTCTCAGATCTTCAGGTCCAGGAACATTTGGGAAGTAGCGACCATAATATGATAACTTTCATTGAAGTGTTTAATAGAGCATTTCAAAGGGTAAATGCAAAAATCAGGAACTTTAGGAAAGCTGAATTCAACAAATTAAGGGAAGAGCATAATTGTGTAGATTGGGACCATGCCATGTTAACTAAAGTATAGAGCATAAATGGGGCAGGTCTAAGGATATTCTACTAGAATGCTGTAGAAAACTTATACCCACTGGTAATAAAATGTCTAGAAATGAAAAGAAACCACTATAGATAATTTTAGACAGTGTAAATAAAAATAAAACAAAGCAAAGGGCATTAACAATCTTGAAGGCTGAGAATACAGAAACAGAATTTCAGGAGTATTAAGATCTTAATAGGAAATAAGAAATCAAATTAGCAAAGTTAGCTACTGAAAAACAAACCGCCAAGAACATTAAAATAAATCCCCAAAAGTTGTATAATTATGGTACATCAAAGAAAAAACAGATGGTATTGACATCTTAAATGATAACAACAGGATAATTATAGAGAACAAAGAAAAGGCTAAGATATTAAACAGGCACTTTTCAAAAAAATCAAAGTTTACCACCTGATATACTGTGATTAGTTTAAAACAAGAAACGTACAGCTACGTCTGAGCAAATTAAATATTGAAAAATCCACCCGGTCAGATGGCATTCATATTGAGGGATTGACCTCAGTATTTGACAGACCACTGTATCTCATTTTCTTAGACTCTTTTGTAACAGGGTTGGCTCCACAGGAATGGAGGATGGCTGACATGGTACCAATAGTTTAGAAAGGTAAGAAGGTGGATTCAGGCAACTACAGTCCAGTAATTCTGACATCAGTGGTGTGCACAGTTTTTGAGGGCATTATAAGAGATGAGATGCACAAACATATCACAGAGAATAATATAATAACTGACAACAGGTATGGAATCATAAAAGATAGAGAACGTAGATAAGGCTAGGGTCACATATGCGGTTCTATTTTGGAAACCTGATCCGGTTTTGAGCTGTCAAAAAGCTCAAAACCGGATCAGGAACCGTTCCCCATAGGAGCCCATTATGATATCCGGATTGCACTACGTGCAATCCGGTTACCGGCTCCGGATCAGCAGTCTGCGCTAAAAATCATGCAGGCTGCAGTTTTTGGAGTGGTTCTGTGACCCGCAATGTGGTAACCGTAATGCTCAGGATGTGGAAGGGATGAACAAAGTGTTAAATGTGTATTGAAAGATTAAATTTTAGCTGTGGGGAACATTTAGGGGGTGCCCACCCCCCTAGAGACATGCTGTCCACTCCTGTGGGCATGTGAGGGGTTAATAAGCCCTTTACAGTAAGCCGGCTATTGTCGGCTGTGTACAAATTATGAATGAAGCCGCGGCTCCCCTGACATTACAGGAGATACTGTATGTAATGTACGTATAGTATCAGCCTCTGTCCTTGGTCCTGTAACCATTAACATTAGGTCTATGGGCAGCGCAACGAGATTAATATATTTATAGGAGTAACATGCTTAACCTAGACCCTAGTAGTTATCATTGATGATGTTTACCCCTTTTTATTGTGTTTTAATTGTCTGTACAGTACCGTATTTTTCGCTTTATAAGATGCCCGGATTATAGGACTCACCCCCAAATTTGGTGAAGGAAAAGTGTAAATAAAAATTTTTAAATTTTCAAATGAGTTCATCTTATAATGCCCATGTCTGTCTTAGAAATCATATATATGTCCCACATGCTGGTGTATATATATAACCCTCATCCTGATACATAGCCCCCTCATCCTGGTATATAGCCTCCTCATCCTGGTACATGGACCCCCATCCTGTTATATAGCCCCCCCATCCTCAATATGGCCCCCTTACATTGGATATATCCCCCTTGTGCTGGCACATAGCCCTCCTGTGCTGGCACACATACCACCCATTGCTAGAATATATAGCCCCCCCCTGTGATCGCACACAGCCTTCCTGTAATGGTGCACAGCCCCCCTGTGCTGGCACACATGCTCCTGTGCCGGCATATATAGCCCCCTGTGCTGGCACACATGCCCTCTGTGCTGGCACACATGCCCACCCTCTCTGCTGGCACACATGCCCCTGTGCTGACACACATTCCCCTGTGCTGGATATGCCACCCCGCCTTCCTAAATATGGCCCCCTTCACTCTATATGGCTCCCCATGCTGCTGCCCACACTAAAATAACAAACCACTTACCTCTCCGGCAGTGTCCTCAGTGGCTCCCTATCTACTACACTTCCTGAGTCCTCCTGCATCCCCGGGGAAGGGGGTCATGTGATTGGGGCGCGCAGTAATGATATCACTCTGCTGTGCTGATCACATTATCTGCTTGCCCGGGACTCAGGAAGTGCAGCAAGCAGGGAGCAACGGAGGACAGCGCCGAAGAGGTAAGTTCAGAGCGTTTTTTTATTTTAGTGTGGGCAGCAGCATGAAGGGGGGGTCATACAGAGTGATGGGGGGCCATATTAAGGATGGGGGTGACTGCAGGCAATGTAATATGCCTACTTCCCTGTCCATTTCTCGGTGCGGTTTCAGCACTGAGGTGATAGACAGTGCATATTACATGAGGCTAATGACAGTGAGAAAGTGACCTCCCGCTGCCTCTGCAGCCCACTTTCCTACAAAATTTGGGGGAACAAAAGTGCATCTTATAATCCAAAAAATATGGTATGTAAACTTTGTTAATATTGTATGATGGATAAGTATCTGTCTGTATTTCTCAGCATGTTTTTGTACACAGTTGAGTCACTTGGCTTTATTTTTATGTAACAATTATGGCTTTTTTCCCACTATTTTTTGATGAAACCACATCTTGACTGACTTTCTGAACAATAGATGGCTGTAGTAGGGTCCCACTGATTGCAGTCAGTTCTGAACTGATACACTGCTGACATCTTCTAATTTTAAGAGAAAGTAAGAATGACATTACTTTCTTTCATCTGCTGCACTAAATTTTTAAACCATTGAATGTCCAGTCCTCAACATTACTCTTTTTTTTTATTCCTAAAACAGCTTCAACAGTATATCTTGTAACCCAAGTTTGCTTCGCAAATCATTGCCTGGGAATGACATTGCAGATGCTGTATAACTACATTGTGTCTTGTTGTGTTCTTTCCTGTTAGTGAATGACCTGTGACACCTTAGCACTGTTTGGCTGTTTCTGACCTAGTTTCAAGCTTCTTACAAAACTGTTTCTGTTTAAGTTAAAGGGAACATGTTATGTCAAAACAAATGCTGTTAACCTGCAGTCAGTATGGTGACTGAACCCACACCACCCCTATGATTAGAAGCTGAATGCTACTGCTCTAAGTGCGGGAATCAGGAAGGTTCAGATCATTATTAGATTGCAAATTAACCACATATCAGCAGATTAGCAGTGTTTTTTTTCACGTAACTGTAAATAAATAAAGGAGTCCTCGCTGGGTGTGTGGATTTGTGTGAGAGATACGCTGCATGCTGCAATTGATTTGGCTGTCCAGCACTGGACGATTTAAAACATACGTGTTAGGCTAGGGTCACACTTGCAGATTTTCCATGCATTTTTGAAACTTGCGTTTTGTAAAAACGCATGCAAGAACGCATCCATAGGCCACCATGCAAAAAAAACACATCCCCAAAGCAAAAACGCATGTCTGAAGTGTTACCATGCTGTTTTTGGATGACGGTTTTTGGTCAGCACCAAAAAATTACTGCAAGCAGTATTTTTTGGTGCTTTCTTCAAAAACACATGCGTTTTCATAACAAGGGACCCTATGGGAAACACGTTTTTGAAAGTGTCTAAATGCACCTTGCGTTTTGCATGTGTTTTTTAAGGGTGCCCCACACCTATCAGCAAAAACGCAGCCCAAAAAGCTTTCTGCCTAAAACATGCAAAAAAACGCAAGCCAAGTGTGACCCTAGCCTAAGAGGCGCAACATTGAATAATACTCGGTGTCCAGGGGGTTATATAGTATGGTGGGGGGTTAGCCTCTCCCCTTAAACGGTTGTGTAAACCCTGCTCAACCGCAGTGTCAGCGCTTAATGTCGGTAGAAAGCGTAGATCCTCCACTTCCTGGTGGGATCACGTGGTCCTGGTCATCTGACCGTGCCTGATGTCACGAGAGGTCCTGAAATCTTCTCCTCTGTGTTAGAGCAGCTCCAGCCAAGATACCCCAGACGGGAAGCGGCCATTGAATAGAGAAGATTTTCTTGATAAAATTGGAGCGCTAAACTCAAGGAGGGGATAAATCACAGGGAAAGAATGGTTTATATCCAACTTGTTTATTGTAAAAAAAAAGTGTCCACTATGGCTTTTCAACAGCAAATTGCCATCTTCATCAGGTGGACGATGACTCGGACCAACAAGTTGACCACCTATTAATTTCAAACAATAACACTTTACTTAACAGTCCTTCAGTATCATTTTTATACATAAGACATCTAGCAAATAACTTTCAGCATGTTTCAGTTACATAGAGTATATTCAGACACACCTTCTGTTCTATCTGGGTTGTTTCCGTTCTTACTGGTCCCGTGAATTCCAGCATAACACAGCCCAGAAACACAGTCCAATCTGTGACAGTCACTTTCTTTTTCTGCGACTCCATGTCTATTCTGCTCATAGAAGAAGGGGTAAGGGGTTTTGCCACTAAGTCCAGAGTTGAGCTTTGCATTCAGGCGCTTTGGGACACTCCGTTCGGGAAACTCCATTTAGTTCATGCACTTATCCATCTAATCCCATTACCTTTGAGCTGTAAGCAACTTTTGGTCTTGATTTTGCCTTCTCCTTTGGATAGCTGGTCTCTAGACTTAATGTGTTCTATGATATTCATTCTCAGTCACTACTATCATGCTATCTCGGCTCCGGTCTCCTTTCTCCTTCTTTTGCCACAAATTACCCATTGCATTTGACGTTAACAGCCTTTAGATTTTATGACACATGCTGGGCCCTAACTGCTGTTCTAACAATGAAGCACCTCTCTCCCCGTGAGCTAACCCTCCCACTCACCGGATCTCTTCGACGTGCTCTTTATTCACAAAATGTGAGGGTACATGGGTGCAGGGAGGGGTTGGCAGGGTGGACAGCGGTTCCATTTTGCACGTTTGCCTCGGGTCTGAACCCGTGAGTGCCGTCTTTTATCTCATTTAAATCATGCTTCTTGCTGACTGAGCAACACTGGTCCCTGGAACACTGTGTATCCGGCTGTGCTGTTTAAGCTTGCAGCGCTGGTGCCTCGCTCCCTTATGCAAATAACCCCTCCCACTGTGGGCTAGTCCTAACACAACTATTTCTTACTCTATAGTCTGGCAACCACACATATTACTGCCTTACATTACACCTTAAATGTCAACTCACATATTACAATATTTACAAAGACGCAAGACATAATTCACATTAAAATAATACAATTGTTGTCTTCAGGGACGGACATATAACAGCAACCAGTCCACCTTATTACACATTCATATTGCTTTTGGTTAATTGTTATAAAAATAACCTATTACAGTAAATACTTTTGGTTTATGAAAGCAATTTTACTTGCAACATTTTTTTATATAAATTATAAGATTGATAAATAAGAGATAAGATTTTATATATTTATATATATATTATACACTGTATATATATACATTTAAATATACATTTCTTTTTAAACATTCAGCACAGAATAATTAGTGCTTTTTTATTATTAATAAAAGAAAGAAACTAAAAAGAGGTTTTATGTATAGTTGAGGCTTCTGACAAGTCTCCCGGCTAATATTAGTAACATCACATTGAAGTTGAAAGTACCATAAATTAATTTCTGTCATCTTCTTTAAACGATCCAGTGCTATTTATGTAATGTGGAATAAATGTGATGAGTTCAGTAAATGAACACAGAACTGCGCTTTTCTATTTATATGTCCATTTACTTGATAATAAACCTGGACTATTGTTTAAACACTCAATGACCTGGGAAATGTTTCATTTTTCAAATCTTTGTATTTTTCCATCAATTAGGCAAGTGATGGCTTGTTTTTTGCAGGGTGTACTTTTGATGAACACAATACATTTTCTTATACGATGGACTGAAAAGCAGGAATTTCCAAGTGTAAGTACAATTACAGAGATACCAAAAATGCTTAGATTTTCCTTTATTTAAGTACTGAAAAAAAAATCAGAACATTGTGAAAAAAAAATCTTGTTTGCGATGACATTCTCTACGAGCCGTAACATTTTAATTTTTAAAAGGAGGAAAAGGGAATGATTTTATCTTCTATACATATTTTACTTTTTCATATTTTTCAAACTTTTTATTACTTTTCACTGTATTTTTTAGTTTTCTTAGGGACTCATAGACATCACCTGTCAGCAAAGATGCAGGCTTAACTTGTGAGCCCATATAAGGAGATGAGCATATTATCATGTTCCCCCTTGAATACATCAATAGTGTTGCTATAAGTACTGATGAGCACGCTTACTCAGCACGGCTCGGTATGATATTGATATGCCTCCCAGTGTTCTTTCTCTGCCCCCTATGTGCTCTCCTCCCCAACTGCCTGCTCCCTCTGCCCCTGTGCACTCTCTCTACCTCCCAGTGCACTTTCTCTGCACCCCAATGTGCTCTCTCTAACACCCAGTGTATTCTTTCTGCCCCTTGTGCACTCTCTCTTCCTCCCACATTCTCTCTACCCCCTGTGCACTCTCTCCACCCCCTGTGCACCCTCTTTGCCCCCTGTGTGCTGTCTCTGCCCCGTGCACTCATTCTGCCCCCTGTGCACTCTCTCTGACCCCAGTGCACTCTCACTTCCCCCCGTGCATTCTCTCTGCCCCCCATGTGATCTTTCTGTCCCCCTGTGCATCATGCCGCCGTCATATTTGTATACCCAAGTATCCAAAGATGGTGATGGCATGAGTAACTGCGCATGAGCATACCTGGCATCATCTGATCACTTTTACTATACATAGCACTGCATCAGCTCTGCTATGTATAGCTAAAATCATGATCTCCTTAGAATACCCCAGTTAACGGCTGTCTTTCACAGGAGTATCATAATGACTAGCACAGGGGTCTCCAGCCTGTCTGTTATAATAACACTCAACCGGAGCCCAGCAATGCACAATGAGCGCGTGGAATAACAGGTCCCCATGCAGTCATGTGTTAAATACAGCTGTCAGAGCTTAGATTACATCAGCATATATTAGTTTAACAGCTGCAGACTGAGATTTTCTCCACCTGCAGCTGGTAAAAGCACATGATTACTAAATAAATCAGCAATGATCTGCTGCTGCATGCAAGCTCACATTAAAGGTGGGGACACGACATTTGACGTACAAGTACTTCAAAGGTCTTCGAAGGAGTTAAAGCAGTTACCTTTCCGCTAATTATGTCCTCTGTGGCACAGGAGTAACATGAATAGTATGATAGCCAAAACCCAGAAAAGATGACAGCCAGAGTTTCAATTGTTCTTATGTCTGAAAATTGCAAGTACATTTGCACGTTGGGAGCCAAAATTCAACATGTTCTCCTTGCTGGATGTCAGTTTGACAACCTGCTTGGAGAATGGCCGAATCCCACTCCTGGGAGTTGTGTAGGGGTTAGCTCCTGCTAAGAACAGTGAATTTAAAAGACAATACTCCCCTCTGATTTGTGTGCACTTATATTAGCCCATTCATTCTGCAGCTTGATGTAAGTTAGATTGAACAGGATGCAGACAGGGTCTGGTTCCAGAAGTGGAGAAAAGACTAGGGCCTGTGGCAGGAAGATGGACCTAAAAGGATGCCTGAGCACTAATAGACTGTTTAAAATGAATCAGCGGCTTTACAATAAGATTGAACATATAGCCCATAGGATCAAATGGCAGGACTGTATCAGAAAGGTAGGGCCGCATAGCAGAGCTGAGGTATCTTGCCTTAAGCACTTGAACCTAGAGACAGGAAGCAGCATGGTGGGAATAGTTCCAGAAGTGGAGAGAGAGGACTTGGATCTATAGCAGGAAGAGGACCTAAAAGGGTGCCTGAGCACTAATAGACTTTTTAAAATGAATTAGCAGATGTAAGGTAGAACATAGTGCCCAGTTAGGCTAGGGTCACACATAAGCCCTTGGTCCGTTTTTGGCGTCATTTTTAGCATTTTTTTTTTCTAAGTCCAAAAACTGATAGAAAAACGGATTAGGCTACTTTCACACTACGATTTTTGTAAAATCCGATGCTGTCCGATATAAATTGGACAGCATCGGATTCTTCTAATGCCTGGAATCGGGTGCCAAATAGGCATCCGATTCCGACAGAAAATAGGATGCCCGCCCTCCTGTCAGATCGCTCCCTAAGAGCTGTCAGTCTCTCCCCCGGTCCTCTTCTTTATCCCCTGTGTCTCCCCTCTTGGCCCCCGGTCCTGTGTCTCACCTCTTGGCCCCCGGTCCTGTGTCTCACCTCTTGGCCCCCGGTCCTGTGTCTCACCTCTTGGCCCCCGGTCCTGTGTCTCCCCTCTTGGCCCCCGGTCCTGTGTCTCCCCTCTTGGCCCCCGGTCCTGTGTCTCACCTCTTGGCCCCCGGTCCTCTCATCCCCTGTGTCTCCCCTCTGGCCCCCGGTCCTCCTCCTCTCCTCTTGTCCTCCTCCTCTTGTCCTCCCCCTCCTCTCCTCCTCTCTCACCTGTCCACGACTCTTGCACGGTCCCGCTCGTCTCCCGGTATCTTGCTGTTCTGTCTCAGTGCTGCCAGGACCTCTCGTGATGTCACAATCACATGACTGCCGGCTATTGGTTACTGGCAGTCATGTGATTGTGACATCACGGCAGGTCTTATCAGCACAGACGGCAAGATACCTGGAGACACCGGAGATGCCGGGAGACGTCGGGGCCTCGTGGACAGGTGAGCATAGATTTTTTTATTTTGAATTAACCCATTCATTCACTTTTGGAGCGATTTTAGTGTACTGAGCATGCTCAGTACACTAAAATCGGTCCGAGGAGACATAGATGTTTCCTCGGACCCTCCTCCATAGGGCCCCATGTTAAGTTGATCGGGTCGGATCGGATGTGCACTAAATGCCATCCGATCTGGTCCGATCCGAATCTGTCCGATTTTATTTTCGGTGCAAAAATCGGAGCAAGTTCCGATTTTTACACCGATAAAAAAATCGGACAGATTCGGATCGGACCAGATCGGATGGCATTTAGTGCACATCCGATTCGGTCCGATGCCCATAGGCATACATGGGGTCCGAAAATCGGTCCGATGCTGTCCGATTTTCATCGGACAGCATCGGAAATGCTAAAATCGTTATGTGAAAGCAGCCTTAGATGTAATAAACACCCTATCCGTTTTTTTCTGCACCTAAAAACATTGGTAGCAATGTTTTTCGGGGCCGTTTTTAAAAAAAATATATTTTAACATGGGCCCTATGGAAAAGCGGATCCGTTTTTTCTAGAATTTTGGTCAAAAAATGACTAAGTCCAAAAACGTTCAGGGGTACAGGAGTCTGAAAAAGCACCCCAAAAAAAACGGATTGGTCATGGAAATCACTTCCAAAAATGGATTGGTATGTGTGACCTTAGCCTTACTCTGGGATCGGATAACAAAACCATGACAGAAAGGTAGGGCTGCATAGCAGAAATGAGGCGGTTTGCCCCAAGCACCTGAACCTAGAGACAGGAAGCAGTGTGGTGGAAACAGTGACCCCTCAGCATTGAAAGTGGGACAATACCTGCCCACACTCAGATGAAGACAAAACCATTATCCTTATGGAAGAGTCGCAGCAAACTTGGCTTGGCTACACTGGGACAAAGCAGAAGCTAACAGACTTTCTCCTTAACACTGCAGAACTGTGAGTGTGCCATCGGTGTTCTACAGCATTAAAGTATATAGCAGATTATGTTGTAGCAGCTCAGCCCAGATAGTGGAAGCCAGATAGGAATTTAGAAGACAGTAGTGTGGAAATAGTTTATACTGTTTGTATTGAAGCACTGCGGAATATGTTGGCCCTATATAAATAAATAATAATAATATTATTATTTATATTGCAATAGCTGGAGCACAGGTTGTGTGACACATTCCAGATATCCTTTCTTGTACCTGTTATTGTAGTTATCATCATAAAAATAGTTAGTTGCATTTTCTGGCATAAAAATCCTTTGCCCTTCAATAAAGCCAATATTTGTTTCTGCCGCCTCATCTATTGTACCATATTTAAACCCTGCCCGGAGTTGTTGTGTGGCACCCCTGCGAGGAATTGCCACAGGACCCACCGGTGCAGGGGGGATGTACACTTTGGCACACACAGCACACAACACCTTCCACCCCAGACCTGGAGGGGGAGCCCCATTGGCTGTCTTTAAGCCAGATCCCCTATAAAGATCCAGGCCTGAGGGGAGGAGTCAGTCAGTCTGCAGAGAAGAGAACAGTTAGTGCTGAAGGAGCTGGTTGCTGGGACCAAGCCAGGCCCAGAACCAGGAAACCTGACCCAGCTGTGCAGTGCCCTAGAGAGAGGGACGGAGGCCAGTGGAAGAGGTAGGAAGACAGAAGAAGGGAACATATCGGAGATCCCTTTAGCCCACCTGAACACCGGAGTCCAAAACTGCTATTAATCTAGTGGTAGCAGAGAAAGCCCGGACAGACCAGAAGGATCTAGCCCCCCTGAAGTAAAAGAAACCAAGACACCAAACCTGAACAAGCATAGGACCAGGGGCCTAAGAAGAGAATAGGGATCCACACAGAAAGGTCCTCATTGTCGGTTGTGGAGTAGCATCCTGAGAGGGAGAAAGAGCAGCAGGTTCAGCTCCAGGCAGAACTTACCCCAATTACTGCACACACTAATAGAGTAGGTCTTGCAACTCTCCAAGGTGGACGTCCCAAACTGCACCGATAACCTGGTTACCCTCCTGGATCATGCCTGTTACCAGACATCAGTAAAAAGGTACCGAAACAAACACTATTGTGTGTGTGTGTGCCTGCTTCACCGCCGCCACCTGCAGCGTTCACAGCAGAACTGCTTCTACTACTACCCTCATCCACTCCGCTGCCCTGAGGTAAAGCTCTACCTGTGGAGAGCTGTACTACCAAAGCTGCATTCTCATCACCTCAGAGGCCGGCCGCAGCACTGGTAACTCTGTTACCAGGTACCACAGGTGGCGTCACATTACAAATCTCCCATCATTATCACCCCCACCCAGCCACTGAGGGTCCATCTTCACCCCCTGTCCCGGTATCAGAGTACCTCCTACCCTGTTGACCGGCTCAGTTCTGGCGTCACGAACAGGATCCCGTGCCCAGTAAAACGGGGTACTGTATGTTTAAATTGGATTTTATTGACTGTTTTATGAATTGTAAATCTGGGCTGCCATTGCTGCGCCACAGAGCGGGAAAAGCGTCGCAGCTAGAAAGCAGCACAAAGATAAGTCTCGCCCCTCTGCTCTGTCCGGGATTCACGAAGTACGGTGTCTAGTTCCGGAAATACCCGGAGGTGCTCCACTCCACCTGTAGAGCCGCCGACTACCGAAAAGGTTTACCTCAGCGTCTGGCAGCGGTTAACTAGGCGGGCACCACCATGAGTGAAGCGGACGATGCACAGGTTCCTGACAGAGGAAATATCCGGAACACAGCACCAGCTGATCCTGCAGCCAGTGTAGGAGCCGCAGCACCCGGAGCAGTGGCCCCGATAATGCCGTTAGCCTTGCCGTACATGCCGGGCGCAAAATGGTTGTCAACCTACAAGGGTAAGCCCGGTACCTTAGTAGCCTTCAAACAAAAGATGTGTGCAGTGCTGGACATGTATGCAATGACAGAAAAGCAGTGAGCCGCCATTGTGCTGGGACAATTAACAGGCGCAGTGGAGCTAGAGATCGAGTGTTGGAGTGATGCTGACAGAGACTCTGTAGCAAAAGTATTTGACAAGCTCAAATATGCTTTTGAAGAATGCACACATTCTGAACTAAGGATGACACAATGCAAACAAAGACTGCAAGATACCATCAGAGACTTTGCCCTACGTTTACAAGGGGCATTCCGGTCCTTAAAACAGGTAGACCCGGCAAGTGTGCTAGAGGAAGATAAAATGCAGAACAGTTTATGAATAGATTGAGGTCGGACTTCCTCCGCCAGCAGGTACACATGTGGGTTTTAGATCATCCTGATGTGAACTTTAATGCTTTAAAAGACCGTGCTATAACCATGCTACGAGACCCATTGCTTGCAGAGCCTGCAACCTCATCCTGGCAGGTTAATACCTCTCCCATAGACTTTGAACCTACTCCCAAAGACCCTGCAAAGGTGGTAGGACAAGCTGTAGCAACCAGCCCTGATGATGACCTACGTAACCAGGTGCTGCAGCTGACCAAAAATATGGATTATGTGTTAAAACTCTTGCAAGCCAGGCCGGGGGCACAACCACCAAGCAGAATCCAGCTAGCGGATCGTCCAGAGTATGTCCCGTGGATGAGGAAGAAGCCAAAGTTGCCCGTGGAGGGGACTAACAAGTCGCCCGTTCAGGGGACCAATGCACCATTCCAACGCAGAGCCATCGACCACACAGATTCTTCAAGACAACTCGTCTGCCTTCGCTGCAACAAACCAGGTCACTTCGCAAGAGGATGTCCTTTAAACCCAAGATTTCTGGGTTCGAGAGCCAATCCCCAGGAGTAAGACAACAGGGCCCATATGACTGGCGTAGTCGGTACATGGGAGGCGGTCCATACGTCAACATTACGCTAGAAGGAATCCTCACATCGGCCCTACTGGAATCCGGGTCACAGGTTACCACCATCCCGCATATCCTTTACAAACAAGTTTGGTCTGATATGACCCCCAGACTCTTGTTTTTTTTTACTTGCAGCTAATAGACAACCACTGAATCAGGTGGGGTTTAGAGAAGTGGCAATAAAGCTGGGGAGGGTGGAGTTAAAAGGCCAAGGGTTATGTGTGGTAGAAGATGACCCTAATGAAAAATACCCCTACATGGTAGTTGGTACTAATGTGATTGAAAACTGCCTTGGAGAAGTGTTGTTTTTACTCCAACAGATTGCTATGACTGCTGGTCATGGGCGGAAGAGAGTCTTCCAAAGAGAAATCCGAGCCCTCATTCACAAGCAACAGGTAAATCTGTCTGGGGGAGAGATTGGCAGTGTACGGGTAACAGACCCGTTTCCTATTGTGTTACCACCGAAAAGTGAAATGATGATATGGTGTTGAGCAGCTATAGGTCTCAGAGGAAAGGAATACCAGGCAGTTGTAGAGCCGGTATATTCAGAGCATAGACCTACACTACTGATAGCCAGAGGGGTGGTGGATGTACACAAGAGAAGAGTACCAATTCGTGTATTAAATTGTGGGGAAGAAGAAGCAAAACTACCCCGGTGTGCTACTGTAGCAAAGCTGTACACTATCTGTGACAACAGCATACAGACAGTAGAGCCCTTTTCCCGTCAAGCCAGGCAGAGGATAAAAACTCCAAAGGACAGCTAGAGGAGTGGTGTCAGCAGTTGCTGATGCCATCCCTCCCCACCAGAAGCACGGAGTCTACCGGGTAGCACAAGAGTTTGAACATGTCTTTAGAAAGCATCCATTAGATTTTGGAAGGATTAAAGGGGTACACCATCACATACCCACAGGAGATCATCCCCCAATTAAAGTAAGACACAGACCCATTCCACCAAACCACTACCAGTGTGCCAAAGAGATGCTGCAGGACATGAAGGAAGCCGGGGTTATAAGAGATAGCTGTAGTCCCTGGCAGAAGACACCATTCACAACACCAATGGGCCTATGCGAATTCAACAACATGCCATTTGGGTTATGCAATGCACAGGGAACGTTTCAAAGACTCATGGAATGTTGCCTAGGACACCGGAACTTCGACACGGTGCTCTTATACCTGGACGACGTCATCGTGTATTCCAAAACCTATGAAGAACATCTGGAACACCTGGCGGAGGTATTTACAGCTCTAACAAAGTATGGAATGAAGCTGAAACCATCTAAATGTCACCTGAAACCAAAAGTCCAATACCTCGGGCATGTGGTCAGCGCAGATGGAGTAGCACCAGACCCGGAAAAAGTGACAGCTATCCAGGACTGACAGAGGCCAATCACCATCAATTCTTAGGTTTGGTTGGGTACTACAGAAGATTCATTAAGGGCTACACAGCGATGGCAGTGCCCCTACAAGATCTTCTGGTAGGCCAAACTAAGAAGAAAAGGTCTTCAGAGTCACCATTGGAATGGGGAAAGGAACAAGAAGACTCCTTCCAGCAGATGAAGCAGGCTCTGACCGGTGAGGAAATCCTGGCTTACCCTGATAGTAACCTACCATCCGTCCTCTACAGCAACGCAAGCAATGTAGGCCTGGGAGCAGTACTATCCCAGATACAAGATGGCAAGGAAAGAGTAACTGCCTATGCAAGCAGAAAACTTCGGAAAAACGGAAAACCACAGTTCCTTTCAGTTGGAGTTCCTGGCCTTGGTCTGGGCTATAACAGAGCAGTTCAAGCATTACCTGGCAGCTTCAAAATTTATCGTCTTCATGGACAACAATCCATTAACACACTTGGATACCGCGAAGCTTGGTGCATTGGAGCAACGCTGGATGGCCTGACTATCAAACTATGACTTTACCATCAAGTATCATGCAGGCCGTAAAAATGCAAATGCTGATGCCCTCTCCAGAAACCCTCAAGTGCATTTGCAAGGAATTGAAGAAGAGGCGGATGACTTGGAGGAAGTAGAACTCCCAGCTTTCCATAAAAGTAGAAAATAGAAAATGACAGAAACCCATAACTACCAGAACCATCAGAATGTTGCACTAAACCCGTTGCCTCACTATCAATGGAAAGAGACACAAGACAGTGATCCGGCAGTGAGCCTAGTGAAGAGGCTGGTAACCCAACCGGATTCCCAACTTGAAAAGAATGCTCCACCAGAGGCCCAATACCTGTGGAAAGAAAGAAGCAGGTTATTCATCTATCAAGGTCAATTGTGCAGATGGTATATTAATTCCAGAAAACATGAAATGATATGGCAAATTGTGGTTCCAAAGAGAGATGTCCAAATGGTGTTAAAAGCGTACAATAATGGAGCAGGGCACTTTGGACGGAGAAAGCTAGAAATATTGTTACGCAAGAGATTCTATTGGATCGGCATGAGGTCTGCCATAGAGAAATGGTGTAAAAATTGTGGACCATGCTCATTAAGAAGAAAAGACAGTAACAGGCAGAAAGCACCACTACAGCCTATTATTACTAAACAGCCACTAGAACTGGTGGCCTTAGATCATGTCAAACTCACACCTTGCAGATCGGGCTATACCTATGCTCTTACCATGGTGGACCACTACTCCAGATTCCTTGTGGTAGCTCCTGTGACTTAACAGCTCAGACAGCCGCAAGAACCTTTCTAGCCTATTTCTGCAGACCAGATGGGTATCCAGAACAGGTATTGACAGACCAAGGTCCTGCCTTTGAAGCTGAAGTATTTATACGGATACTGATACTCGCTATACTCGCTACGAGTACCGAGTATCAGAACCTACTCGTTGCGAGTATAGCGAGTCCGATTAGTTCTGTATTCGCTCATCCCTAGTTATGTTATGTTTGTTGAAAAATGTTTCAGTTCCAGAGGACTGAAGTTAACTAGGGGGGAATGTGGCACCCCTGCGGGGAATTGCCACAGGTCCCACCGGTGCAGGGGGATGTACACCTTGGCACACACAGCACACAACACCTTCCACCCCAGACCTGGAGGAGGAGCCCCACTGGCTGTCTTTAAGCCAGATCCCCTATAAGGATCCAGGCCTGAGGGGAGGAGTCAGTCAGTCTGCAGTCTGCAGAGAAGAGAACAGTTAGTGCTGAAGGAGCTGGTTGCTGGGACCAAGCCAGGCCCAGAACCAGGAAACCTGACCCAGCTGTGCAGCGAGCTAGAGAGAGGGACGGAGGCCAGTGGAAGAGGCAGGAAGACAGAAGAAGGGAACATATTGGAGATCTCTTTAGCCACCCGGACACCGGAGTCTGAAACTGCTATTAATCTAGTGGTAGCACAGAAAGCCCGGACAGACCAGGAGGATCTAGTCCCCCTGTAGTAAAAGAAAGCAAGACACCACACCTGACCAAGCATAGGACCAGGGCCCAAGAAGAGAATAGGTATCCCCACAGAAAGGTCCTCATTGTCGGTTGTGGAGCAGCATCCTGAGAGGGAGAAAGAGCAGCAGGTTCAGCTCCAGGCAGAACTTACCCAAATTACCGCACACACTAATAGAGGAGGCCTCGCAACTCTCCAAGGTGGATGTCCCAAACTGCACCGATAACCTGGTTACCCTCCTGGATCGTGCCTGTTACTGGACATCAGTAAAAAGGTACCGAAACAGAGACTATTGTGTGTGTGTGCCTGCTTCACCGCCGCCACCTGCAGCGATGACAGCAGAACTGCTACTACTACTCCCCTCATCCACCCCGCTGCCCTGAGGTAAAGCTCCACCTGTGGGGAGCTGTACTACCAAAGCTGCTTCCCATCACCTCAACGGCCGGCCGCAGCGCTGGTAACTATTACCAGATACCAGAGGTGAAGTCACATTACAAATCCCCCATCATCATCACCCCCACCCTGCCACTGAGGGTCCAGGGCATGGAACCGGGAACCGACCAGCCGTGATCCCCACCAAAGTAACCCCCTGTCCCAGTATCCGAGTACCCCCTACCCTGTCAACCGACTCAGTTGTACTGACACCACTTCAGTGGTAAAATTTCACCACCTGGGATATAGCTTGAACCAACACATCAAACAGTCCAACGATGCTCCACTACCGGCTGCAGCCTGGGCACATGCCCTCCTGCCCTCCCACCTAGCTATGCCACTGATCTATTTATCTAGCTATCCATCTCTCCATCTCTCCTCTCACTTTCTGCACACATATGTTTGAGTCTTAAAAATAGTTCTATTTTTTTCTCCAGTTTCTACATCTGTCAAGTTTGAGTTGATTAATACATGAAGCAAGTACAGCGAAAGCTGCCAACACTGAACTGACATATGGCATAGTTGTACAACTAGTATCCTCTCCTTTTCTGAAGTAGATCAATAGATCTCAACTATTCCCATTAATGATGATTTAAATGTATTTTCTTTTACCAAGTGATAGTGAATAGGTGATCCATTATTATCAATTATCATTAATGATTCCTCATTGTATGATCATTAGCATTCTCCAACATATGTATTAACATGATTGACATAAATGTATTTACACAAATGCCTTCTGTCAATGGAGGGCCACTTGTCATACACTGTTTCAATACTGCTGTCATATTACTGCTAAGGATATATATAACTATATACTATGTCAAAGAATATATATTCCCTCAAACCTTGTAATCATTATGTGTACCTGTCTTTATAGCAGGGCACGGTTCTTTCTCATGAAGTGTGGGATCTATGTTTTTATCTATATTTCACTGTTAGTTACAAGGAAGTGATTTGACTTTATGGTGAGTGACGCGCTAAGTCTATATGGCTTTATTGATTTGCTTACCCATACAATCAAGACACTTCCTCTATTGTACTATTTTCTCCTTACTAGGGACCTGTTTATTCAAAAAACTTATTTTATAAAATCACACATAAAAAACCTTTAAAAACATTAAAGTTCATTGATTCTTCCTCTGCTGTTTCTTATTCAGAATTTTCGCACTTTCTTGATGGACCTAAAAATGGGAATTTATGTGTGTGATAATGATGTCTATAGATAATAATAAATAATAATAAATAATAGATACTATTTGATAATGTCTATAGACATCAGATTATTTGTCTTTTGTTAAAAGTTCACATTTGTTATTCTTACCGGCGTATATCCTTTTAATACGTACCGTTTTTGATCTCCACGTCAATTTTCTATGTAGATTCTAAAATCATTAAAATAATTTGGTATAATAAAATCTTATAGCTATTTATAAATTCAAAAAACTTATTTTATATCACACATAAAAAACCTTTAAAAACATTAAAGTTCATTGATTCTTCCTCTGCTGTTTCTTATTCAGAATTTTCGCACTTTCTTGATGGACCTAAAAACGGGAATTTATGTGTGTGATTACTTAATCACACACATAAATTCCCATTTTTAGGTCCATCAAGAAAGTGCGAAAATTCTGAATAAGAAACAGCAGAGGAAGAATCAATGAACTTTTAATTTTTTAAAGGTTTTTATGTGTGATATTTATAAAATAAGTTTTTTGAATAAACAGGTCCCTAGTAAGGGAGAAAATAGTACAATAGAGGAGGTGTCTTGATTGTATGGGTAAGAAAAACAATAAAGCCATATAAAGCGCTCACTCACCATAAAGTCAAATCACGTTTAATTATATCCTGGGTGTAATACGCACGGATAACATCTGGTAGGACTGCAGCTTGTCAATAATAAGGTTGTGCTAAGAGTCAATATAATAGAAAGTTACAAGGAAGTATTTGGAACAAATTAATTGTTTTGTTCAATTTATCCTACTAATCTTTCCATAAGCTGTATTAAGGCAAATGCCTAATATAGAGTAAAATCTCCTCTTAAGACCTGACTCCATTAGCCAATGTGAAATAGTGACATGTTTTCAGTAAGTGTTCAGTAGAAAAAATAGGAAAGACAACCATTGACCCAGCAACTCGGTCATTCATGATGGGTGCTCAAGGCTTATTTATGCCAAAGATGTAATTTTAACTGCTATAAGTTATAACTTCTCTGTTACAAAAGTGTTTAAGAGTAACCCTACTTATAATCTGGTGGTACTCACCTTATCCTGGTTCCACTGTTGAGCTCTTCGTTCTCATCATGCTGCAGAATGAATATGTGGATAGTTTGCACTGTTGCCACTACTACCTTGTTGGGCTCAACCTTCTGCCTCAAAACTGTTTCCATACTAACAGAGCTCTATTACACCTACTGATCTCTGCTTTTTTCTTTTGTGAGTCTCCTAGCTCTGCTACATCTTCTTGGCTTTGCTACAACTGCTAGAATTTGCTATATTCTTATATGAGTCTCCTATAAAGCCCAGCTCTAATACAACCACTGGACTCTTCTACATTTACTTGTGAGTGTGCTGCCATGCTCCTTTTAGATGTGCCACAGAAGCAGTGGCGTAAATTTGAAGCTCATGAGCCCCGATGAGAAGACTCCAAAGGGGCCCCCAATTGTTGCAAATCTTTAATAGCATTAGTATTTTTCTATAGGCCAAAGGGACTTTTGGGGCCCCTAGGCTCCAGGGCCCAGGTGCGATTGCATCCTCTGCACCTGTTATAGTTATGTCCCTGCACAGGACTCTGTTCTATAAACATAAGTTATTGTCTTGATATACCCAGCTCTGTGGTTTTGCTCAATTCTGCAACTGCACTCTACTATGCCTTAAACCCTAATTTTAAATCATCAGTCACTGCAGCTTCTGATCCTCTAGCCACCATTCCACTTCTATAGCCACTGCTTTTCAGCTGCCATGCACTGTTGCAACCTCCATTGCTTGTGAGGCACCCTCAGGCTATGGGGTACTCGGGAACTGGGCCGGTGCTGTCTCTGGGGATCACAGTAGTCATGACCCGGTCCAAAAGGGCCAGTCCAAAAAGGGATCAGTCCAAAAAGGGGTATTTACAGGGGATTTGTCGTGACGCCACCGGGGTATGTGGTTAGTAGAACCACCACTGCCGTATTCCTGCTGGGGACGGTGACTTGGGACAGCGTGGATGGTAATCCCTCCTCGGGTAGAGCTGAGGGTCCCCAGGGCAGGAGTAGTTGGGATGGGTGGGTTTGATGAGGGATTGTACACACTGCAGTTCACTTACTTTGCTGCTGCAGTTTCTTTCAGTCAGTGTGCAGGGGAGGCAGAGATGCAGCTCCTCATGTGGAGGTCTCTTTTGTGGTGCTGGGAAAAAAGCAGTCTACGGCTCTGCAGGTGTGTTAGGCACAGAGTAGTAGACGCAAATAAGGCACACAGACTCCTGATAGCCATTCTCAGTCCCTTTACTGGAGTATAAGTAGTTGTTACAAGCTGTCCCTGGAGCCTGGAGAGCAGTTCAGGGTAATTCTCACCCGGCCGGGTCGTATTGGCTTCCTCACTGTACTGGTGTAGTGGCCCTGCAGTTACTTCAGCTAAGCTGCCAGCCCTGTCTCTGTCTGCGTTGGCCAGTCTGGCAGGCAACTCAAGTCCTTCACTTTCCTGCCCTCACCTGGGGAGTCAGTGTTTCTGGATTCTATGCATTGCTGTGTTTCTGGCACTGGGTAGCTGAAGAATCTGGAGTCCCCCACTTTCCGGGTGACTGCCGTATGTCTGAACCTGCACAGTCTCGGACTTCGGCGTCCGTTCTTGTGGTGTTACTCTGCGGGAGGGGAAGCAAAGTGATGCAGCCTCCCGGTAGGCTTCTGTCTCTGTCTCTCCTCTTTCCTCAGACCCTAGCCTTAGGCCTGGTGTTCATTGTGGAACTCTGAGATAGGCTTGGCACGGCCCTTTACACTCAGGTCCTCTGCACTGTTCTCGCTGACACTGAACTGTACTTTTCACAGCCCTCCTGGGGACTGAACTGAGCTTGTTGCTCCTCATACCAGAATATATAGGGGAGCTCACCCTGAAGCCCGACTTGGTCTCCCCCTTTTGGCTGGGAGGTATTGGTGTTGTATGTATGTTGCCTGAGTGGAATACCCTTTTCTGCTCTCTGGTGACACCTAGTAATGGTGACACTGTGGCACTGTGACTCTGGGGTGCCACACTTGGATGGTTAATCTTGCTGAATCAACGTCATCATTCCATACTGTATGATGTCTGCTCAGCTCAAGTGAGATATTACACCTGGCACAGCCCTGTAGTCCATTGCCATATTATGTTTACACACTACATCAATCAATTGGTGCACTTTCCTAAAGTCCTGCTAGTATATCTCTATTATCTTTTGCAATTTACCTTTTCAGAGACTGTAAATCTGTACACAACATTGAAAACTTCATACTTCTCATATAGTAGAACGCCAGTATTTTTTATTCAACTTAATTCTAGTCCTCCAATATATACAATTCTTCCATTATTATCTTGTTTAACTGGTTCTCTTTATGTGAAAATTCCTGTTATGTTTCTTGTTGTCATATGATCTCCAGATGACTTCTGGACAACTGAATGGCTTTATGTTTTTAGAAGGGCGGCACCATCACAGTAATCAGAACTTCCTGAATAAATAAACTCCATATACTGCTCCACTGAAGTTCTCCATAGGGGGGAGACATAGGCTCCTATCACTGATAATGATTATGACTATACAGACCCCATAACACAATTATAAGATGAGCCTGCAGAGATGGGAATGAAAAGACTAAACTATTTTTTTACTTCTGTAGTACTGTATTTTTATAACTGACCTAACTGTACATCCTATTGCTACGAAAGTAAAAAAAGTACATATTTATTGCAATCATTTAAAAAATAATTTATTCTGTATAGCAAGGATAGTATATACACTTGAAAAACATTGCATTATATTCAAGGCACAGAGTTTATTTGTAATGTCCACTAATCACCATCTTTTCAAGATCACTTATTTCATCTATGAATTTGTCTGCAATATTCATGTTGGTATTATGATCCATCACGCCTCATTACATATTGTATTATCCTTTCATTCATCAGTGATCATAAAAGCATTGTCTCATTTCCATTTTAATTCACTTTGTTCTTGGTAATCATGTCCAATATTGCAATAAAAGATTTAGTTTTATATGCAGGTTAAAATCATTAAAATCATTTAACACCTACCTGTCAATGTTGAAATTTTTACTCAATGAAGGAACAAGGTATTGTACATTGAGGTAAGTTAAAAACAGATTTGGTCATGTCAATGGTACTTGTGCAATGCACTTTGCATTCAATTATGTCGAGGAACTGGAAGTTGGTACCCCAATAATATGAAGAATAAATAGATAATTGGCCATTGCCATTATGCACCATCACATAGTGTCCAAATGCCCAAATGGCTTTCCCATTTTTATTTTGGATTTTCAGCTATTACAACTAGTGCACCACATAAGTTGGATGAGCACCACATAAGTGAATCACAAAACGTTCCCACAATTATTAATACATTACAGTATTACCTATTAAAAGTAAACTTTGACTTGTGTTCAAATCAGTAAATTTGCATCAGTTGACTTCTCGTGACATTATGATGGTAGTCATGGTGTCAGAAACAGCGACTGGCTGGTAGGAAGTCCCATTACCACAAGAGGGTACCTGATGAAGGGATATTAGTGCTTAAAGGGATTCTGTCACCTAGTTTAGCCCCCTAAGCTATTACTACCTGTCCCTGCAGCTTCCTACTACATTACTAACCTTCCCTCTCTGACCTAATAGTGAATTATAAAAGTGGAATAAAGGGATTTATAAGATTACATGTCCACAGACATGTGGGCATTCCTAGATGGCTGGCTGTTGGGTGGGCAGTCTCTCCAGATCCGCTCTTCCCTGCCTCGCTGCTGTAATCACTCCCCGGGGGGCGAGATCATTCACTCAGGAGGGTGCTGCTGATTTAATATTCCCACCTCCTTCTTCCAGGTATGACGCTTTCTGGCCACATCGTGTAATTTCCAGTCCTGCGCAGTGTGGGGGGGTGTAGAGGCTGGCTTCAGAATGCACACTGCGCATGCTCCGGAGCCAGCTTGTACGGCAATATACACCCCACACTGTGCAGGACGGGAAATGATGCTCGGCCAGCAGCACGTCATCATCAGAAAAAGGAGGCGGGAATTTTAAATCGGCAGTGCCCCCCTGAGTGGATGATCTCGCCCACCAGGGCATGATTTCAGCAGCAACGTGAGGGGAGAGTGGACCCGGGGAGGCTGCCCACCTGACAGCCAGCCATCAAGGAACGCCCACATGTCTGTGGACATGTAAGTTTATAAATTGCTCTATTCCACTATTATATTTCACTATTAGGTCAGAGAGGGATGGTTATGCTGCAGAGACAGGTAAAATAAAGCTGCAGAGACAGGTAGTGATAGGTTAGGGGGGCTAAACTAGGTGACAGGTTCCCTTTAATTCAGGTTCAGGAAATCCATTAAACCAGTAGAATCACAAGACAATTGCCACATCTATAAAATCCTTAGGCATTGTACCTAAGCTTGATGTTAAACCAGTTACAGTAGAGGCTTCTATTCTCTTTATTTCTAACATGATAAAGGCTGAACTTATTGCATTATGTCTGTCATTGTAACATTGAGAAGAAATGACCCATCAGAATTTGGAGATTGCCTCCACTGAATGTATTATACTCCTTGAATTCAATGTTTCATGAGCCAAGTGCCAGCTCTTCTGCCTATAAAATTCTCAAGGTTAAATTAATTAGATCACAAAAACAAAAGAGAATAGATGGGGTATATTGATTGAAGTTTATACATAGTATTTACATACTAATGGTCTATTACCTCACTTCTCAAATGAAAGAGGAGGCTCATCATCAGAATATATATGATATAATAACATTTCTCTTTTTTTTTTTTTTTTTAAAAAAGCTTCCTGGCTTCTTACATATTCATTCAAAACAGATTACATTGGAAATTAAAATAAGAAAATTGAAATGTCTATGAGAAATGAGCATCGCATAAATGCACAAGGTAACGGTAGACTTTGTTTTTATAGTCCTTATGTTTGCATTTCAAATAGAACATGAGAAATAGAAGGGTAAACAACAAAAACAAAGAACTATGCAAATTATGAATAAAATATACTAACTGAACAGGAAAACAAATGCATTTCATATTGTACCTTCAAGGAGAAATGCAGTTCTTTTGTTCCCTCGGAATTATGTTATACCTATAAAATGTCATAGAAAGCCCTTGTCACGTAATAGTCGAAAAACCCAAAATATATATTTACACTAAAGCCTGTCCTCAACTAGCAACCCATCTTTCACAGATGTACCCTTTCTTAAACTAAACAGCTTGCACCCTCCACCTTTGTAGTAGCACACCCACAACGTTTTATTAATAAGTTGCTTGCTTATTTACATGAGAACAGATGCACTATGTAAACTGTTATCATGCCTCAGGTCTTGATACGTTGACCTTGTGCTATGGGGTCAGTTTCCTTACTTGTTGAGCCACAGTCTAGTCAGTTCGCTGTCCAAATGCTGATGCTCTACTACCTTTTACCTGTGCTTCTCTTCACACAGTGTTCAGTTATCACCTGTTTTCTATTGCTCATGATCTCTGGAATATCGCATTCTAAGTGGAATGATTTATATTTTCTTATTTCAGCCACTCTCTGGCCCCCACAATAGTCCAAACATAGTATGATGTTGCCATACTGATGATGGCCCAAACAGCGCCCCTACATGTACTGACAAGTATTAAAAAAAATCAACCTCTTATACTCATCTAACCCTCAAATCATGGAGTGTCTGCGGCAAAATGCGAGTGAGCCAATGCAGTGATGTCATCACACTGGGGCATGCCCAGGTCATGTTGCTCCACCCTCGCCTGGAATTCATCCAGTGCATCATCCTGGGATTCTGTAGGCCATAGTTCTAAAACAACCTGTGACCTACATAATGAACTAACCTTACGCTGTTCATAAGGATGTATCGATTAGGGATAATTATGGAGTTCTATGGAATATCATAGGAATCTTTGTGGATATCATGCTTCCACTATTCACACATGCCTTTTAATTTGCATGTCGTAATGCACTTAAAACTACATTTAATTAATTTTGTATTTTGTAAAATTATCATTGAATTAATTATTCTAAAAGTACCGTCACACACCGCAATCTCTCCTGGACATCTGAAAGGCGATGTGTTGCCCCGATGCAATCGCCATAAAATTGCCTCATGCTTGCGGCGTGTGATTGGGGGATTTCGCATCGATAAATCGCCCATTGGCCGTCGCCTGATTCCTGAACAGTGCTCAGTAATCAGGCGCAATCGGTAAGGTGATATTTTCGCGTTTTGGCGTGTGACAGGGCGATAGTGATGGAAAGAGCGTTGTCTATGATTTCCCGTAGGCGTGCATCAACGTGCTGTAGTCCGTGCCCCATCTGAGATGATTGATGTGGGCTACTGTGTTCCTATTGGTTGTCACTTGACACCGCGCCATATTTGAAGAGCTGTCCATTCAGCACCACACACATCTTCAGCTACACAACTGTCAGCAAACTCAGTGCAATTACGCACGCCATTGAATAGCGCAAGCTATGTTGTCGGCATGTATTAAGTTGCGTTGTGTGGAGTATAGTGCCACACATGACAGCTCAGATGTTGGCCTACACATCGTAGATGGGTGCCATGGGCCACGCACTACAATCACACTATGTGTGATTTTGGCGATGCTGTTGGGTACATTCTACTGCTCCTACTCCGTGGATGTCTAACTTGTTAGCGCCCTCAACCTTGTTTGGCGGCGCCAGTGTGCGTGGTGACGTCATCACATTTCTGGTCATTCCTCCCTGCCTGCCAGGTGCCTGCTCCTCCCGTGCACATAGTAGAAGAGTCATGGCGGTCGCACAGCACCCTGCCACATGGGGTGTGGCAGAACTTGTCATCCTGATAGTCCTGTGTGACCGGCATGACTACTGGTGCCACCAGCGTCACCACCACCCATGGCTGTGCAAGCAGCACATCCTGCGCCAAATCCAGCAGGTCCTGCTCCAGAAAATGGGTGTGGAGAGGACCCGCAAGCAGATCCTAAAAAAAGTTGGCGGACCTGAAACACAAGTCCCACAGGATTGTGGAGATTCGTGCCCGGATTGCCAGGCTGCGTAGTGAGTATGTGGCAATGCCAAACACACACATGCCAATTATCCTACTCCAAACAGTACCCAACCATCATGTGGTATTGTGCCATGACACATAGTGTGACATAAGCCACCATGTGGATCTGTCACCAATGTGCATTTGCATGTTGGTCACACTGCAACATGAAGGTGCAGAAAACACTCATATGTTTTGTTAATGCTAACGGCTATAGTGGCTCTTGACCTGTGTGTGGCAGAACATAGGTGTGTAATGACAGGAAAGTTGACCACAACATATTAATGGTAATTTGAAGGGCCACATCACACCCAGCAGCACATATGTGCGCCCTCTGACACATAGCATTTCACAAGACATTGATCACAATCCGGAAAAGTGACTACAAGCTGACTGCTATGTGTTTGCCCACATGGTGGCACCACCAGATGCTTACTGCCTGCTCTTGTGTTTGGTGTAAAAATCCATCCTCTGCTAATCACAGGGTGTTTTACATCCAAAATATGTGCTCACTGGTGTTGTGGTCATGTTCAAAAACAGACTGGCCCCTAACCAGAGGTTCACTCAAGACCCAAACCTTTTAGGCTAGCCTTCACGCCCTAATGACATTGAAACACACAAAGTACGTGTTTGCCCTATGTTGTGTTCCTTTTGTAAAATCGGTGTCTTGTCATTTTTGATATTACAGATGAGGAGGACTCCCCGTCAGAGGAGGGCCGACGGTCCCCTACACCAACCGACATCCCCCCCTCATCTTCCCTGGAGGGCGCAGGAAGTCCCGCACCCCCAGGGACCCCTCCCCTCACCTTCCCTGGAGGCATAAGGAAGTCCCGCAACCCCGGGACCCCCCCTCACCTTCCTTGGATGGACCAGGAAGTCCCATACCCCCCGGGACCCTACCCTCACCTTCCCTGGGGAGACCAGGAAGCCCGGTCCTCTTGATCCCTAACCCAAGACTCGGATCAACCCCCTTCCCCCAAGCATCTCCAGCTCCCGGGCCCCACACAGTGACATGGAGCCTGCTGGATTTGGGATTGGTGGTAAGTGTTGGCAATGGGCTCCAAGCTTTGCAATATACATGTTTGTGTGTGTCCCTGACATCAGTATGTGAGTCATGATGTTATTTTTTTTCCTTCCTTTGTCAAGGGGCAAGAGCTCGTGCTGCAGGATGGGCTGTGAGCGCATCACCATCGCCTGAAGATGGAATCCGGGATGGGTATATGCAACGTAAGTGAAATCCTGACCAATGACATCACCCACCCACACATACACATGTCACTGACTATTGTCCTTATTTCCCATACAGGTGTACCAACTATTGAGGAGCTGCTGCAGGCTAACAGGGAGGCACAGCAGCATAGGGAGCGTGCCCACTGAGAAGGCCAGCAACATCTTGCCCGGTTGGGTGCCATGATCCAGTGCCTCCAGGTAGTCCAATCTGCCATTGCCCCTACTCCACCATATCCCCCCAATAATGTGGCCAATGGCCCTTGTTTCACGTTGTCCATGTTGGACATTTGTTTGTGTTTTTGTTGCCATGTTGGCACCTTTGTTTTTTAGGCCCCGTTGGCCTCTTTTCTTATAGTATCCCACATTGGGAAAGTGGGTAGTATGGTTTGCCTACTACTAATCTGAAAAAAACATCTTTTTTTTTTTTTTTAAAAAAGTAAACAATAAATGTGCTTGCAAACCAAAATAGTGTGTGATCCCTTGTCTCAGCACACACAGGGACACCTTTGGGAGGTCAAATTGTTAAACACAACACATGGCTAATGACTTTGCGTAGGGGTGCAGTGTGACATAATAAAGACCTAACCATACTGTACAATTTGAACACGGATGAAGCCCTATTTTACATCAATGTCTCCAATATCACACCCACATTAACAAACACACACACACAACAGACTCGCCTATGTCGGCCAGAGAAGACTCGTAATCTCTCATTGCTCACACATGTCACCTAGGGATAGGCTCCTGTCTGCTACAATGACACAACTATGTTATTGTGGACATGAGGCCTCTCCTTCTGCCACACAAACATCACCATTACACCTACAACACACTACACACACAATCATACTGCTGAACCGGACACATATGTGGACGTCGGTATGGGAAATCATAGTCTGGTTTATTACCACAAAATTAAAATAACACACTTGGTTTTAGATAAAAAAAAATCAAAACCAGTCCAGGACGCAATGTAGTGCATTGCCTAGTTGCGCCTTGTTTCTTCGTCCTCTGCTGGATCAGACAATGGCTCCTCCCCTTCATCCCAGAAGTCCCACACATTGGGGGCCCTTCTGTGCTGGAGTCTTCGTGGGGGATTTTGGTGACCTCTAGCCATGTGTTGTTGGGGCGCAGGGGGTACTGGGGTTGTTTTCTTGGGGATGGCGAGGTAACCACCCATCTCAGTGACCCATCCACGCCCGCTTCCAGGACCCAAATAATGGCCCTCTCGCCGATGGCACGTTGTTCTGGCTCCATGCGGCACACCAACTCACTATCCATTGAAGTGGCGTGAGTCCTCTCTCTGCCCAATAGGACCTGTTTTGCCCAGGTACCCAACTCAGTGTTGGGTGGGGCAGGTGTGCAACGCCTTTGTATGCCTGAGCTGGGCCACTGGGATCAGGCACCTGCTCCACCAAAGATGATGAGGGTGGAGCCTGGCCAGCGGCTGGGTCCTCTGCACTGGAGCCAGACTCACGAGGGGCCTGTAAAACAAACATAGAAATAAACAAGTTAACAAGAGTAGCAATGTACTGATATCAATTACCACAACCAATCACCCAACACCAGATGGGGCATATCTGAGCATGCCAAACACCAAAATCAACAGTAGCAGGGTTGGAAACAGAGAGGAAGAAAGAAGTAGACCAGTGCTCTGTACTCACCTGAGGCTCCAAATGGATATGCCAAGTGCCCCAACTTAACACAGCACAAACTGTGCCAACAGCCACGAGCCAACACACAGCAGAAGACACAGAAGAATGGTGAAAGTCAAACACGATTGTGCCTTCTACATGTCCACGAACTCACACATCAGTACAACCACCAAGGTATGGACATAGGTAGCAAAACAACAATTACGCACCTCCTGTGATGGGGCAGGCTCTTGGCTTGTGGCCGAAGATGGTTGGGCAAGGCGGCTTCTGCACCGTGTTGGCCGATGAGGGTGAAGGTGAGGAGGTCATAATACCACAGACGTGGCTTAGGGACCCCCTCAGCTCCAGCCCCAGACCGAGCCGCCAACAACGTTTTATGCTCTTTGGTGAACACGGTGCGCAGCCGTTTGATTTTTTCCACAACCATCGGCACCGTCCAGGTCTTATTTTGGTCCAGCCAGTTTGCCAGCCTGACAAGGTGCCCTAGGCCACAGCCCTCACCGGCCTGTTCCTATAGTCCGGTGACGCAACCCGCCACAGGCATTCATGGTCCTGGTACATGGCTAGGAGGTCACACACAAAATCAGGACTCTCAGCCATCTGGGAAACAAATACATAGTGTGTTACCAAAACACATACATGTCACACCCTACTCTGTGTGGTCAATCCATGTCCAGCACTACCAATGACAGGTGGTCTGGTAGTTAGCTTGCATATGCAGAAGCATTAAGCGCCTTTATATGTGTAGACAGATGTGACATGCTGTACATGACACGGGGCATATGTAGTTTGGACGAGGGCAGACAAAGTTACAAAACTGTATCATGTTGAAATGGCACACATGGAGTACCACACACAATGTACACACAGGAATGACCTCAGCACATATTTATGGAACAATGTAGTACTGTAGGACACATTGTCATGTCATTGGTGGCAAGGATCATTATGTGTGAAACCGGACATGGAGGGGGTTCACGATGCGTAGCCGTCGCAAACAACACATCTGCATGAAGCTGTACATAACCCCCCATACATCTCGCAAAATATGGCTCCATAGCCGAAAATAAGATACCATACATGAGAAACACAATAGCATATCCACCGACTTACCGTCTGTCCAAGAGAGTTCTGGTGATGAGATGCTACTAGAACAGTGCACAGTGAAGTAGGAGCATGGGTGGCGGCCCAGCTGGCCACAATTTTAAAAACAACATACCCAATCACAAAGCAGCACAGGCACCTAATCCATACTCGCACGTGGCAACGCCCAGGCGCCTACTTGAATTAGATGACGCAGATGCTCTGTGATTGGATGGTTACCACATAAAAACCGCTAATGACCCAGCTATGGCATGCTTGCTGCCCAGAGTCATTAAGTAAGTACTGATGTTCACACATGATTTGTGATATGGCTGTGTATAGCATTTGATACATCTTTGCATTACGGATCATTATTGTGCACTGTAGCAGACGCCCAAGTTCTGGTGTATGTAGTTTGTAATGATGATTTGTTTGATTGATCTATTGTGTGCTGCAAAATGAATGGCTGGCTTTCCTTGCCACAAAACACCCTCCTCATTGACAATCTATTTTGCCTTCGCCATACAGGATCCTGTACCAAGGAGGCCTCTGTGGTTAGTTTAGTGGAACATATGAAATGTGGGCACATAGTCCTGGCCCTTACCTGACAGAATGGAAGTCTTCTGGCGATACTGAGATGTGGAGTGGCCCATGTAGCTTGGGAATGTCTGCCTGTGAAGATCCGGCATTATCAACACAACAGGGATGTCTGTTGGACATGATGAATATGCGATTGTCAGATGCGTGGGATGATGAATTGTCAGTAGCACATGGCTCGGGTACGTTTAGCATGTTCTTGTATTTAATTGGTAACAAGCATCTGTCTGTGTGGTTGAGCTTTGTATTTGCCTAGGACTTGTGGTAAAACATATACATGATGGGCAGCTATATGGCGGTATGGTAATGAAGTCACAATTTGGACGATGGCGATATAGTGGTGGAGGAGGCCCATGGGTGTAGTGATAACAGGTGTTGTTGTGAGGCAGTGTAATGTTGTTTGTGATCGTTCAATGGTGCAAAATATCTATGTGGGTGGCCATTTGAGCAGAGTCTGCTAGGATGTGGTAACTGGCTAGGATATGTGTAGGGAAGGAGGTAGTGGTTACTTTTGATGCCTGATAACGTTTTCTTTTGATGATAGGCATTATTTGCTCCTTTTGCAGGAGTTGGTAGGTAAGATCATCATCGACCCTGATGGAGATGTTATCGTAGCTCTTGCCTTGGTGGAAGAGGACTTATGGCTGGAGGAAAGAGCTGAGAGGTTGCGGGCTCGCAGACCACGATCGATGTGGGTTCGGGATTGGCTTCGGCAACAGAACAACCTGAGTCACATGCGCCTGCTGCATCAGCTGGAGGATAGTAGTCCGCATGATTTCAGGAACTATCTCCGTATGTGCGAGGACTCTTTCACATTCCTCTTGGAATGCATAAAGCCATTGATAGCCCTACAGGACACTTTGATGAGTCGAGCTGTGCCACCTGAAGATCGTTTGGCTGTAACTTTGAGGTTCCTGGCAACAGGTTGTTCGAGGACAGACCTGCAGTACTCTGCAGCAGTCTCATGGCCACTGCTGAGCCGCCTGATACCCGAGACGTGTGAGGCCATCGTGAGTTGTCTGCTGCCATCCTACATGCAGTTACCAACAATCCCCACTGGATGGATGTTGCCAGAGGTTTTGTTGATCGATGGCGATTTCCAAACTGCGGAGGTGCATTGGATGGTAAGCATGTGAGGATCACGCAACTCCCCAACACGGGGTCCTTGTATTTAAATTACAAAGGATATTTTAGCGTGATCCTCATGGCCCTGGTGGATGCTCACTATGAGTTCCTGTACGTGGACGTTGGCATGAACGGCCGTGTCTCAGATGGAGTGTGTTTGCACACAGCTCCTTGGCCCAAGACCTGAGGAGAGGTGCTCTGAACTTGCCCTTAAATGATGTCACGACCGATCAGCTCAACTTTGCGTTTGTGGGGATGAAGCCTTCCCACTTCAGGCTCACCTACTATGGCCATATCCCCAGAGGACGGTTACTTCTGAGCAGCGCATTTTCAATTACCGGCTATCCCGGGCTCGCCATGTGGTTGAAAATGCGTTCAGGATCATGGCCAATAGATTCTGCGTGTTTCATATGCCTTTGCATATGAAACTGGAATCTATCGATGTGGTAGTGCTGGCCTGCTGTGTGCTACATAACTTCCTGCATCGTAGGGATCGGTCATCATACACACCGGCAAGTTATGTGGATTCTGTGAACCCCAGAACAGGGGAGCTCTGTCCCGGAAATTGGCGTGCTGCCGACCATGGTGTGGCGCCACTCCAGCCGCTGAGCCAGGGTCTGAGTCAGCAGGATGCCAGGAGCAAAAGAGACGCATACTGCTCCTACTTTAATAGCTCTGGGGCAGTGGCCTGGCAGCACCAGCAGGTGTAGGGTGGCTGGTGTTGTGAGGCAGCAACATAAGGAGGAGGGTGGAGCAACCAGGGTGGCTGCACCAGGAGGATTATGGTTGTGTTATTTTTATTTTGGGTGTTTACACATTAGTTAGTTGTTTTTTTTTGGTCTGTACTCTGATAAGTTTGGGTATGGCCTTTATTTATCATCATTTTGTATTTATTTGTGTGATGTTGACACTTCTGTTTGTAATGTTTTGTCTGTGTTGTCAGAATTCCTTTTCACAAAAAGTCGAACTAAAAAAACAAAACCAAACTACCTGTGTTTGTCATTACTTTTCAATACAGGGCAGTTGCACATAGCTTTATGCTGTGCACAGAGGTATGCGATATGTTAAATGGTATTGATGGGTCTGTGCAGCATTGTTTGCTAATGTCCAGTACACAGGTCCAGCCCTTTGGCCCACACTGTGTGCCGTGACTGTGTGTACATGTCCATTATGATGTGTTTGGCCACATGGGAACATGTCCACACACATGGAGAATGCAATGGTGTTTGTGGAGGATGTAGGTACACTCCAGTACACACACGCAAACATGTGTGCACACACAGTTCAGCCATGGCAGCTCTGCCATGGGTGGACAAATGCATGCACATATGTCCATAGTGTTGTTTGTATCTTACCGCCATCACCTACCAACGCACACCTAGCCATTCTTAGTGTAATTTACTGTACTGCACAAGACCGCTCCTGTGTGACACTTTGGCGCCTTGAAAGTGTATTGAAGGAGCCACAATTGACGACACGAGCGTGTATTTGTGACAAACTTTAAGAGACAATGGTGTCATGTATTAGCCAGCCTTTCAGTGCAGGCTGACCAATCGTAACGCTGTTGTGCTGTCCAATAAACGTGTATGGGGCGCGGTGTAAACCACTGTGGCACGCCTATGTCCTTGCCGCGCTGAACATGTACGCCCACATTGCCTTTGAGATTGCGGCGTGTGAAGCGGCGATGGAATTAGGCAAGATTGGTTCTGCTGTAGGTGAGGCGATTTCCGGAGCGACACATCGCCTTAACTACAGCGTGTGATGCCGCCATCGGCGATCTGAGGCGACCACGAAAAAAGTGAGCGCGCACGTCAGATCGCCACACATCGCCAGCCAAGATTGCGGTGTGTGACGGTACCTTTGGAGTCATAATGTGATAAATTATGTGAATATTTATTTCATCTATCTTATTCTTATTTTGTGAAAGGACACAATGTCAGAGACCTGGTGTCACAAGTGGTATAACAGATAGGGAATCAGGAAGCAAGATGGTAAGGTGGGCCAGGGCATTCAGGGGAGCCTGTCTGGCCCTGCATTTGGAGTCCCTGACTAGCCCTGTTCCTGAAGGTACCTCTGAAGGTGAGGAGGTTCGGGCCACCATTCTATCCTTTCTCTCCTGATCAGCCCTAGGCTAAGAGCCCCTACCTCCATCCACGGACCGTGAAAAACCTGCAGCTTCAATGGAAGTCAACAGCAGCAAAAACACAGCTCAGCACAGCATGACTTCACAGCATGGGGTCCAAGTAGAAATGAGCTCTATCTGCGACATCTGTTGGAGGAAAGCAGTACTACTTAAGGCTGAGGGAGTGGAGAGCTGAAAGCGCAGACACACCTCCTCACCTCTACCTCTACATGCAGAGCCACAGCATAGAATAAAGGAAAAAAAGTTCAGTTTAATCACAACAGCAGAAATCATGGACTGCGAAGCAGTCAACACGTGAAACCTAGATCTTCAAATGATCATTTTCAACAGTCCTACTTACTTTCTATATTAGATAAATATATAGATAGCACATGGGCTAAGCAAGAGTATGTTTGCAAGTTTGACAGTGTTGGTGGTTCCAAGCCTAAAAGCTGATTCTGGGTCACCCTATTCCGTGGGTTGCCATACCACTTTCCCCCATTCTCACTGTACTTGCCAGGATCCGTGTAACCGCTAATGTCCTCACTGTTACTTTTCAACCTGCATTTTACAAAGGACCTGGTCCTCCTTCTGTATTACATGCTGGCTGCTTGAAGAAAATATAAAGGGGTGGGGGACAAGAGGCACAATAGTGCCCTATCACTAGTGATACTGTAAAACAGGGTGGTGCTATGGAACCACTCACCTGGTGCAGTTGTGATCCACACAACTGGTTTGAAGGCGTAAAAGATCAAGAGCTGCTGCAATACCTCCACCAACCACTGACCAGTGGTGAAATCCAGAAAGAAGATGGGAATGCAGGTGTATCACGGTCCGCGCTGCTCCAGGCTCAAAAAACTCACCAATGAGTCAGAAAATCATCAAGCAGATTCTCAAGCTTTATTCTCCTTCCTCCAACGCGTTTCGGCGCCTTGCCTGGCACCTTCCTCAGGGATCTCTGAGGAAGGTGCCAGGCAAGGCGCCGAAACGCGTTGGAGGAAGGAGAATAAAGCTTGGGAATCTGCTTGATGATTTTCTGACTCATTGGTGAGTTTTTTGAGCCTGGAGCAGCGCGGACCGTGATACACCTGCATTCCCATCTTCATGTTGGCTGCTTGTCTTTCTGCAATCACAGGAAACTATCTACATTCTTTTAGTTTGTATCTTATACTAACAACTCCAAAGCAGGAGCAACTAACGAAAAAACTCCATTATATACCCCACCTCTAATGGGCTGGCTAAAACTTAACTCCACTAGCTCCACTTGCAAGGCCCAAGGTTCTCCTTCAGTGCAGAGTGACAACTAGAGGCACCCAGCATTAATGCACCCGTTTTCATCAAATACACATTATCAGTACATATACACAAATGTTCATAAATAAGCATCAAGACAACATTATTAAAGAACACATAAAAACACCAACAGTTTTCAAGTGTAGGAATCGTTCTTTGGCACCTGCCACCTCCATACATATGTAAACGTTCAAGATTAGCACTAGATGCAGTATTTTCTGCTCCATTTCTGCCTCTCTTGGCAGGAAAATCGCTGCAAAAAAATGCACATTTTTGCTGCTTTTTTTGTGATTTTGCCATACGTTTTTGATTCATGTTTCCTATTCATTAAAATAGGTGAAATCTTGAGCAAAAATGCTGCAAGAATTGGCCCTGGGGCTTCACTGTGCAGCCTGCGGAACCATGGACAACTTCAACATACCGGCAGTACAGTGCATGGGTTAGCCACGATCCCCGCTGTGTTATGAATTCCGGCCGCAGCACTGACAAGCTCTGCCACTCAGCAACATCAATGCAAGCCACCAGCTAATGAGAGGCCCGCAGCTGCCGTCGGCGTATGACATCACCTGCTGGCCTCCCATTGGCTGACGGCTTGCATTAATGTTGCTGATTGGCAGAGCTTGTCAGTGCTACGGCCGGAATTCATAACACAGCGGGGATAGCTGCTCCCCATGCACTGTACCGCCGACATGTTGAAGGTTAAAATACTGCGTGTGAGAGAGTGTGAGAGTGAGTGTGTGTCAGAATGTGTGTGTGAGAGAGAATGTGTGTGTGACAGTGAGTGTGTATGTGAGAGAATGTCAGTGAGAGAATGTGTATGTGTATGTGAGTGTGGGAGGGAGAGTGTGAGAGTGTGTGTGAGAGTGAGTGTATGTGTGTGAGAGTGACCGTGTGTATGACAGTGAGTGTGTGAGTGTGAGAGAGAATGTGTGTGAGAGTGTGTGTGAGTGTATGAGAGAATGTGTGTGACACGCCCACTCCAGGGCCAGGGAAGACTCGGGAACCAGGCGGTTACTCGTTGTTATTCTTCACCTCTCTTCGGTTCTTTTCACAGGGACAGACGTGTGAAGTGTGAGTGTATGAGAGAGACCTGGTCCCATGACCCTGACATTGTCATTTTAAAATGGGGAAAGTCTGAGGAGATAAAAGGGCTATTTGTGACGCAACCTGCGGTGTGCGGCCAGGGCGGCCAATGCTGCTTCAGAACCTCTGGGGACGGTTACTGGCAGCTTGGATGGCTTTGCTCCCCGCGGAGTCCCTAGGGCAGTGGAGTGGTTCTCCCGACTCGTACCTTGGCAGTTGGTCACTCAATTCACAGTACTCTCGGGGTTACGGGCGGCCACTGTGGCCGATGGTCACCCCAAATAAAAGTTTCTCACACCACAGCTGCGGTTCCGTTACTTCTACTCAGGTGTTAAACATGGCTGCCTGGTACACTCCTGCCAGTCTCTGATTCGCTCATTCTCCAGAGCTGGGTTAGTGCAGTCAAGCCACAGTTGGGGCCCTCTCTGTCCTCTATAGGTTTCTCAGTCTCTGGTGGTCTGTCTCTCTTAGCGCTATAAGGAGTAATTCTCTTCTGAGGTGAGCGGGTCATCGCTCTGCCCCCAGGCTCTCAACACTCTCCGCAGCACAGAGCTCAAGTACTGGTGGCCATGGGTGCTTTGGTGTCCCGGGCACCATTAGGTTACTCTCCCGGGTATTGCTCCCTAGTTCGCCCACCTTCCCCAAGATGTGTTGGGTGTTCGGCCACAGCTCCCGTTTGAAGTCTGAGGCCTCCGGGTTTACGGCTCGGGCGTGAAGGTTCTTCACCGTCTGCAGGACCCCTCTGTCTCTTCATATTCGGGCATACGGGGCTCGCTGTCTCATCCGCACCCCTAGGGCTCTTCTGTTCCTCTGCTGGTCAATCTTTCCCTCCGTGGGTAAGCGGGGTGGCATTGCCCCAACCCACTGGAGTCGGAACTACACCGCCTCTACACTCCCGACTGCCACTCCTTGTCAGTTGATGTTACTCATTCTACTGACTCTCCTCTAACACTACTGTCCTGTCCCCCTTTTCTGGCCTGGGTCCTCCCTCAGGGTCCACCCACCATCCCAGGGGCCTCTCGCTACGTCTGTGTGTGTTTTTGTTGTGGGCTCAACTGCATCATCCCAGCACCTGGAGAACAGGGGCACTACCCTCTCTAACCGTGGGATTGCATACCTCTGGTGGCAGCTTACCCGGTGGAGCGCCACATGTGTGTATGTCATCAAGTAAAATAAAAAGAAAAGGAATATTGATCGCACTACCATATATGACAATCAACAATTTAAAATTATTGTGATTTTTATTTTCTACGTGTTTCTGGGCTCTCTGGTCCCTTCATCAGGTAAAAAAAAAATCACAGATGTACTGTACATCAGTGATTTTTCCTGATGAAGGGGCCAGAGAGCGCAGAAATGCATAGAGAATAAAAATCACAATCATTTTAAATTGTTGATTGTCATATATGGTAGTGCGGTCAATATTCCCAATCTTTTTATTTTACTTGATGCCATATTGTTTTTCACTGGGAAGACTGCAGCAACCCTTTGGAATTGTGATTATAGCGCTTGTGACTAACACAACCATGCCAGGTGAGTGTACACCTTTCTACACTTCCAATTGTGATACTGGTAATGCCCTAGGATAGCGCCTTGCATCTGTTCCAGCTTTCTTTCAACATGTGTGTATGTGACAGTGACCGTGTGAGTGTATGAGTGTGTGTGTGTGTATGAGAGAATGTGTGTGTATGTGAGAGTGTGTGAGAGTGAGTGTGTGAGGGTGAGTAAGTGTGTGTGAGAGTGTGTGAGAGAGAGAGAGTGAGTGAGAGAGAGTGTGAGAGAGAGTGTGTGAGAGAGAGTGTGTGTGAGTGTGTGTGTGTGAGAGTGAGTGTGTGAGGGTGGGTAAGTGTGTGTGAGAGTGTGTGAGAGAGAGTGAGTGAGAGAGTGTGAGAGAGAGTGTGTGAGTGTGTGTGTGTGAGAGTGAGAGAGTGCGTGTGTGTGATAGTGTGTGTGTGAAAGAGTAGGTCCCGATAATGGGGGAACCTCTGGGGTGATTGGTAGCAGCAAGATGGAGTAGCTCCCTACAGGAGGAGCGGGATCCCGGGGGTTTTGGAAGTAGAAATTGATGGTGGAGTACTGCAGCACAGTCACTGTGGAGCAAGGCAAGTAAATCACAGTTCAAGGAAGAAATCACCAACACGCTGCTCACTCTGAATGGGTACTTTACTCCTGAATTCTGCAGAGTTACAGGGTAATGCAGTTCTCTTTGCAGAGTAGTGGTCTAGGTGGTTCTGGCAATGAGCAGTGTCCCTCTGAAGCTCCACTTGTGTTCCTTCTCTATCACGCTCTCTGCCCCTTGCTCTGCTGCCCTGCACGGATCCCACTTGTTAGACCAGGCCCGTCGAGATATATGAGATCCCCTTATCTCTTCAAGGAGATCCCAACTCAGTTTAGCGCTTCTGGTGAGGACCGTGCTTGGTGTTGGGCGGTTGGATCGTGCTCCTAAGAAGTCATCAACTGTTTCTTAGCCCCTTTCTCTTCTGTGCTGCCTTCCTTTGTGCCCCCTCTCTCTGAGCTGCTTCTCCTTCCCTCTCCTCTCCAGTTCTGCCTCCTGCTCACTGTGCTTTTCCGCTCTGCCCACACTCCTCCCACCCAGGACTGGGTTGCTCAGTAGAGGAGTTAACCCTTTAATCCCCTGCTCTGAGTCTGTGTGTGCTGGAGCTTCAGGATACCACTACTCATTACCAAAACAAAGCATACTGCACCTTCAGTCAGGGGTGCAGTACCCTTTTGTAGTGCGCTCTTAGCAGGGCGCTAAAGTCATCACTACAAAAGAGGTCCAGGATGGGGGACATGACTACAAAAGGGGACCAGGATGGGGACATTACAAAAGGGGATCAGGATGGGGGCCATCACTGCAAAAGGGGTCCAGGATGGGGGGACATTACTACAAAAAGGGGATCAGTATGGAGACTTTACTACAAAAGGGGATCAGTATGGGGCATTACTACAAAAGGGGATCTGCATGAGGGACATCACTACAAAAGGGGGATCAGGATGAGGGACCATACTACAAAAAGGGAACCAGGGTAGGAACATTACTACGAAAGGGGGATAAGTAAGGGGGACATTACTACAATATGAGGACAAGGATGGCGGCATTATTACTAGATGGGGATCAGGATGGGGACATTACTACAGTATGGGGAACATTACTACAGTATGGGGAACATTACTACAAGAAGAGGGCCAGGAAAGGAGACATTTCTACAAAAGGGTATCAGGATGGGGCATTACTGCAAGAAGGGAACCAGGATGAGGACATTTCTACATGAGAACCAGGATGGGGACATTACTACAAGAAGGGGAGCAGGATGGGAGACATTAATACAATATGGGGACCAGGATGAGGCATTACTACATGAGGATCATGATGGGGACATTATTACAAGATGAACCCAAGGGAGAGAACATTACTACAAGGGGATCAGGATGGAGACATTACTACCTGATGAGAGACCAGGATGGGGACATTACTACATGATGAGGACCAAGATGGGGACATTACTACAAGATGTGGATCAGGATGGGCATATTACTACAATATTAGGACCAGGATGTGGCATATTACTATAGGATGGGGATGAGTATGGGGACACTACCTCAAGAAAGGGACCAGGATGGGGACATTACTACAAGAAAGGGAGCAGAGTGGGGACATTACTACAAGAAAGGGAGCAGAGTGGGGACATTACTAAAAGAAGAAGATCAGGATTTGGACATTGAGCAAAAAATGCCAGTATTACTAAAAATGTCACTTGGTCCTATAAGCAATGCGTCTCCCCGAAATCAATTTTTTTGTATAGGAGGCCCACCAACCCAGCCGAGTTTGAGACCCATGGCATAACGTATATTTACATGTATCAGGTTAGGAGCAGAGGCAGAGCACTGCCATGGCCTCCCTTGCCCCATATCAACTTGGTAGATTCCTGTCCCCTGAAACTTTCTATGGATTTTCCTGTCCCCTGAAACTTTCTATGGATCATCACTGTCTTCTCAGTCACAAGGAGCATCCAGACGTATGTGCATCATCTGTCAGACATGGTATAAACCCCAAGGTTCCATTATGCTATGTTCCTTAGGGCCACGTCACACACACAGATAATTGTGCAGATATTGTTCACAGATCTCTGGTTGCAGTGAAATCATGGACACATTGCTACATTTCTACACAGCCACAAAATAGAACAATGTGTCCATGATTTCACTGCAACCAGAGATCTGCCAACAATCTCTGCACAGATATCTGTGTGTGTGACGTGGCCCTTATACTGTGCACCAAACATATATGGCCTTAAAAAAATGTCTATCCATGTATCTATCCATTATCTATCTCTCGCATGTTTGTGTTTTTATCTATCATCTAGATAAAAATCTATCTATTAATCTGTCAATCATCTATCTTAGGCGGCCGTCACACGCTGAGATATCTCTAGCGATATTGTAAGCGATCACATGCACGCGCGATCGTTTACAATATCGCTCACATCGCTGGTGAGATGTCACACAGACAGACTCACCAGCGATGTGGATCCGCGATCTCGCTGGTAACTATGGTACACATCGGGTAACTAGGCGCCGCGCGTCGCTTAGTTACCCGACGTGTATCATAGTTACCATCTCCCAGCATAGGCTCTGCCGCTGGGAGATTGTTCATCGTGGTGTCATACACCACGATGAAGCAGATCGTGACATCGTTCATCGCTAGATGTGAGCTCCGGAGCTCAGATCAGCGATGTCACGATCAAGCGATTTCACATCGTAAATCGCTTGATTACATGCATCGATTTTAAGCCCGATATCGCTTAAGCGACCAAAAAGGAGATCGCTTAAACGATATCGGGCAAGAAATCGTTGCGTGTGACGGCCGCCTTATGTATTCATTCATCCATAATAAATTAGCAGGATTTCCATGACATTTTAGAAATCTCAATCACTCTCCTGGTGCTATAAAACGCAGCATTTTTTCTGCTGCATAACTGTATGGATAAATTAGATATGGGGGATGGGAGGCCATTGCAGTACTGAATCAACTAATGCAGTGCTTTGCCTCTGTTCCTAGCCTGATACATGTCAGTACTCATTATGCACTATCATAAGTTGTACAGCAGAAAATCACATCATGTATTTATATCTTCTTGTTGATATGATTGGTATTTGAAGGGAGAACACCCCTTTCTTACATTACATAGGATGTATATCAGGTGCTGCATTGTAGTGTGATCATGGGGCTGGCGGCACCTGATCTTAGGCTGGCTTCACACTGCAGTTTTTAACTGATCAGTGTCCATCAGTGTTTGGGTGCCAAAACCGGGAGAGGAACCAGGAAAGGAACTTGCAGAGACAAACTATAATTAAAAGATTGACACCTGTTCTGAGTTTTGGAGACACTCCTGGTTTTGGCACACAAACACTGATGGACACTGATCAGTGAAAAACTGCAGTGTGAAGCCAGCCTTAGCAGCAAGACTGAATTTCTCTGTCCCCTGAGGGAGGGGTGAGAGCTGAGGATCAGATATGATTTTATTGATTTATAAGCTATCTAAACATCCTAGTACTGTAGTGCCCAGGTCTGCTTCATCATGTAGAAGAGTAGGGACAGTTCAAAAATGTTTTATCTCCCCGGCGATCGCCTTTAAAGGCCACGTTACACACACAGATATCTGTTCAGATATTGGTCACAGATCTCTGGTTCAAGGGTGGATTAAGAGTAGCCAGGGCCCGGGGCTTTTCAGACTCTGTGGGCCCCCCCCCCGGGTCATGTGACGGGGGTCATGTGACGGGGGTCATGTGACGGGGGTCATGTGACGGGGGTCATGTGACGGGGGTCATGTGACGGGGGTCATGGTAATATACCTGAAACAGATTATTTCAGAAAAATAGTTGCTGTTTGAAGCTATAACCTGACAAGCATCCATTGATCTAGTCAATTTAGGACTAGCACACACACAGCACAGCAGCTGCAGACTAATGAAAAGAGTGATAATATAAAACACTGCAAATATATTGATATAAAAGTAATATTGCAATTGTGTGCATTTAAATCAATGCATGCAGGATAATCGCGAGGCCTAATGTACAAATTGGCAATATAAAGAACAAAAAGAAAAGGAAGAAAATAAACCGAAGTCCAAGATTCAAATAAAAAATATGTAATGGTTTATAGAAAAATTGAGACGGTAAAAAATCAGATACCACATACATTAGAATGGGACAGTGATCCAAATCAGGGAGGGGTTGAGTAAGTACATACGGTAAATACGTACAAACTGAAAGTGGTCAAAAAGATCCAGGGGCAAAGAGTACAAAAATACCTTAGAGTAGAATGTAACAACACACAAGTATCTCCCCATATGCAGATAGAGCCCTCCACACAGTCCCTCTATATAAAGTATGAGAATCCATATAGCCCCCTGTATACAGTGTGAGCCTCTACAAAGCTGCCTGTATACAGTGTGAACCTCCACATAGCCACTATAAACACTATGAGCCCTCACAAAGCCTCTATATACCATTTGAGTTAATGAAGTGACATAACTGCGTCTGCTGCCAGTCAGAGACCGTGATTGGTGGAAGAAGGAGCCATGGGCTTCATCCACCACCACCTAGGGATGCAGAGAGAAGTAATCAGTGGCGTAACTACTGCGATCGCAGGGGTCGCAAGTGAGAGGTACAGGGGCCCGTGCTTCCTGCCGACCCCTGCAACCGCTTTACATGGATTTGCATCCCATGTCCTTGGGCTGTACCACGTCCTTTTTGAAATGCCCGCCTCTTGGGATCATGTGATTGATTCCCTGGCCAGAACGTCATATCTGGCCCGATGCATTGTGAGGATATTGAAGCCGGCTCCTCACCACCATGGTGGCCGTGGTCCTAGGTCAGTGAGCTGTGCACATTCATCTCCATATTATGCTGCAGTGAGGAGATGCGATCTCCAGGCGCTACTCCATTACTGGCAGGGGTGGGGGCTTATCACTAGCGATTATTAGTCTATAGCTTGGGTGGTGGTCGCTCCCAGTACACCATGTATTGCTCTGTAAGCCCTGCATTGGCTGAACGTGCAGGAGAATGCTAATAGTGCTGCAGAGGAAAAGACTACACCAGAGCGCCTATAGCCGCCATGTGTCACATACTGAACTATGGTGGGCCTGTGGGAAAGGGAAGACCTAGGAATCAGTGCACAGAACAGTGTCACCAGTGCACACAGCAGCGTCACCAGTGTACACAGCAGCGTCACCAGTGGACACAGCAGCGTCAGCAGAGCAGAGAGAAAATATCACCAGTGTACATAGCGTAGCTGTAAAGTCTGTACAGATAGCCATGTCACCATTACAAATAGAAATGGATTCAGTAGAGATAGCAGTGTAACCAGTAGGGTACCTTTACACACGGCTACATTTGTAGCTTGTCACTAGGGAACTTACAGGTTGCAGTGAAATCATGGATACATGATTCCATTTGTACAAAGCAACAAGATAGAACCATGTATCCATGCTTTCACTGCAACCAGTAAGTTACCTGGTGACAAGCTACAAATGTAGCCGTGTGTAAAGGTACCCGTATAGATAGATTATATCACCAGTACACACAGCAGTGTCACCTCTACTAATTATTATGTCACCAGTACAGAGGGCAGTATAAGCAGTGTCACCAGTTCAAATAGCCATTTAAAGTGACCCTAAACCCGGAAGCCAACCCCACATCCCCTTCATACCTATACATGCAGCTTGTGAAGCTGCTGCCATCGATCCCTGTATCTTGCAAAACCGCTGGGGCATTCTTCATAATTCATACTTTTATAATCGCATTTCTGGGCGTTTCAGTGAAATTTTAAAGCCGCAGCAGGCGGGCTTGTGCGCCGCTCTCCCCCTCCCTGTCCGTAATTCTGCACGCCCATGGCTGCGTGCATAAACAACAGAGAGGCGGCTCGCCTCATAGTATGGGCGGTGAAGCCGGTATGACGTAATTCGCGTCATACCGGCTTCACCGCCCATACTATGAGGCGAGCCGCCTCTCTGTTGTTTAGCACGCCCATCGCTGCGTGCAGAATTACGGACAGGGAGGGGGAGAGCGGCGCACAAGCCCGCCTGCTGCGGCTTTAAAATTTCACTGAAACGCCCAGAAATGCGATTATAAAAGTATGAATTATGAAGAATGCCCCAGCGGTTTTGCAAGATACAGGGATCGATGGCAGCAGCTTCACAAGCTGCATGTATAGGTATGAAGGGGATGTGGGGTTGGCTTCTGGGTAAAGGGTCACTTTAACCAGTGCAGATAGCAGCGTCACCAGTATAGAGGGAAGTTTAACCAGTGCAGTCGTGCAGATAGCAGTGTCACTAGTACAGGGGGCAGTGCAACCCGTGCAGATAGCAGTGTCACCAGTGCAGATAGCAACGTCACCAGTATAGAGTGAAGTGTAACCAGTGCAGTCGTGCAGATAGCAGCATCACCAGTGCAGATAGCAGCGTCACCAGTGCAGATAGCAGCGTCACCAGTGCAGATAGCAGCGTCATCAGTACAGATAACCATTTAACCAGTGCAGGTAGTAGTGTCACCAGTGCAGATAGCAGCGTCACCAGTGCAGATAGCCATTTAACCAGCGCAGATAGCAGTGTCACCAGTGCAGATAGCAGTGTCACCAGTGCAGATAGCAGTGTCACCAGCGCAGATAGCAGCGTCACCAGTACAGATAACCATTTAACCAGTGCAGGTAGTAGTGTCACCAGTGCAGATAGCAGTGTCACCAGTGCAGATAACAGTGTCACCAGTGCAGATAACAGTGTCACCAGCGCAGATAGCAGTGTCACCAGCGCAGATAGCAGTGTCACCAGCGCAGGTAGCAGCGTCACCAGTATAGAGTGAAGTGTAACCAGTGCAGTCATGCAGATAGCAGCGTCACCAGGGCAGATAGCCATTTAACCTATGCAGATAACAGTGTCACCAGTTCAGATAGCAGCGTCACCAGTACAAATAGCCATTTAACCAGTGCAGATAGCAGTGCCACCAGTGCAGATAGCAGCGTCACCAGTGCAGATAGCCATTTAACAAGTGCAGATAGCAGCGTCACCAGTGCAGATAGCAGTGTCGCCAAGTGCAGGTAGCAGTGTCACCAGTACAAATAGCCATTTAACAAGTGCAGATAGCACCGTCACCAGCGCAGGTAGCAGCGTCACCAGCGCAGGTAGCAGCGTCACCAGTGCAGGTAGCAGCAGACACCAGCGCAGGTAGCAGCAGACCCCAGCGCAGGTAGCAGCAGACAGTGCAGATAGCAGTGTCACCAGTACAGATAGCAGTGTCACCAAGTGCAGGTAGCAGTGTCACCAGTACAAATGGCCATTTAACAAGTGCAGATAGCAGTGTCACCAGCGCAGGTAGCAGTGTCACCAGTGCAGATAGCAATGTTACCAGTGCAGATAGCAGTGTCACCAGCGCAGGTAGCAGCGTCACCAGTGCAGGTAGCAACGTCACCAGTGCAGATAGCAGTGTCACCAAGTGCAGGTTGCAGTGTCACCAGTACAAATAGCCATTTAACCAGTGCAGATAGCTGTGTCACCAGTGCATAGTCCTATCACGTCTCTGCATTATATTATATGACGGGTTATGAGGCTGCATTTTACTATATGGAGGGCTATGAGGCTGGATTATACTATAATGGAGGACCATATATACCAGGTTAAGGGCAGATTCCAGGAGGAGGACCATATATAGCAGGATGAGGGACATTAATACATAATGATCTAGAACGTTACATGGAGCCTATACATCTGACCAATGTGGGCGTGTGGGGGAAGGGGGCCCATGTCCAAATTTCGCACCGGGGCCATTCGGACTCTAGTTACGCCACTGGCAGTGATGTTGGGATACCTGTAGTGGTCAGCACCAGGTGACCCTCTGGCCAGTATTTTCAGCCACTTGGTTGCATTTTGTCCAAGTTTGGACTGGACTGACCAGGGCCCTGGCTACAGGACATCATAGATGACTGTGTATATAATCTGTGATGCTGAATCAATCCTGTGCAGGGCTCTGTATAGTTAGGTCTGCAGTGTCCATCTGGGACACATGATTTCTGGCAACAGTTTGACTCTTCATACAGATTGGGAGCCGATGACCTAACACTGACACCACAACCCCCCGACCTGCATGAAGGGTTAAACTGCTGCAATAAACCCACTGATCCTCAGCAGAGCGGCTGGTGACACCATGCAGCCCAGCAGCCCTGGACTTGTGAAGTTAGCAGCGTTCTGAAATCTCTTCACTGTACAAACACAATCTCCTGCCCTATCACTATCCTGAGAAACAACAATGTCTGACCTTCCCCACTGCTCCCACGCAGAGGCTCCACTCTGGCAGGCAGAAGACAGGGTGACATGAGTACAGACACTCAGCCAGTGTCTGCTGAGCTGTGATGCAGCCGACTCGGCACATGTACACATTTAAAGGTACAGTGCAGGTCTCCTGCCTATTAATCTCCAAACATGGGGCAGCCCTTCATATCTGCTTGGGGACATACCTGGGGGGCAGGTGCCTCTCTGCCTAGTCTACCCCTGGCTGTGAGCATTGGTGGATTGAGCTGCCGGTGGCAGAACCAGCAGCTCAGCTCCTCTTGGAAACGATATTTGGGCGGGCTTCCTGTGTGCAGCTTCCTCCCCCACATCCACGTCATGACGTGCAGGAGAACGAAAGGGGGCGGGCGGTGGTGCCGGCGGCAGCGGTGACCGGAAAATTCACATCAGCGGTGCAGGAGTGCGGTGCAAACAGTGGTGGATTATAATGGGGCAATTTACCCTGGGGGGCTCTGGGCCCTCTGAGAGCATTGGGCCCGGGGGCAACTGCCCAAATTGACCTCATTATAATCCGCCACTGCTCTGGTTGCAGTGAAATCATGAACACATTGCTCCATTTTGTGGCTGTGTACAAATGTAACAATGTGTCCATGATTTCACTGCAACCAAAGATCTGTGACCAATATATCTGTGTGTGTAACCTGGCCTTAAATCTACATCAATCTGCAAGGAGAAAATACTCAATGTGCATGAAACTTCTGGATTCTCATTAACTTTGTTGACATTCCCAGTATTTGTGAAAAATTTGCTCTCAAAAATGCATCAAAAACCACAATAAATACGTTTGCACACAGCATAAAAGTCCTCTTTTATTTAATTTTTTTAATGTTGCCTCTACTTTATTTTTTAGATAGATCGGTAAATAGATACTGTAGATGGATAGCCATATATAAAAAGATAGATAAATCTTGCATTTACTGTATAAGCAAACAAGTTCAAGGGATTGTACTGAGCTGTAAGATTAAATAAAGAATACGTAAGAAAAAACCTTGAGGTTTTACATCACAAGCTTGCCGCATTGTTCCTCCTTTTGTTAAGTTTAGAGCTGAACATTGTGTCTCCTGCTCATTTAGACAAATGGATCCAATTCTCTGTAATATGTTCCAGCAAGCAAGGACAACAAAATGAATGAAAATGAGTTCATCAAAATGAAGTCTAATTAATAAAGTAAAATTAACTTAATCAGCAATTGTACAAAATTTGGCTTTATGATGCTTCTCCAATGTTCTTCAAAAATAATTTCTTTACTTTTTGTATATTATCTACAAAGGAAAGTTTGCAAGTCCAAGTCTTTCCATTTAGTTTTTAAGAGTTTATGACAAAAGAGGAAATATATGGTGTGTGTCATCAGTGGGTGGAGGGAAATTGCCCAAGGCTCAAAAACATCTGAATATGGCTGCGGTCACATTTGCGGCTCACTTTTGGAAACCTGATCCAGTTTTGAGCTTTCAAAAAGCTCAAAACCGGATCAGGAAACACCCGCATAGGAGCCCATTATGGTAACCGGATTGCATGTAGAGCATGGTTACCGGCTCCGGATCTGCAGCCTGCAGGCTGCAGTTTTTATATATATAATTTTGTATGTAACCCCTCTCATGTACAGCACCGTGGAATTAATGGTGCTATATAAATAAATCATGATAATAATAATAATTATTATTATAATAGATGTGCATATATTTGTTAGTGTAGAATGAGGGTATTTATGGGCAGTTCTCAGAAAACTCGGGTTTGGGCCGATCTTTATTTCATGGATAAGGTTGTTGTACTACTCTCCTACTGCTAAAATCATATTTAATGATGGTATGTCAAATAGTTTTACACTCCATAGGGGCATGAGACAGGGATACATCCTCTCTGTGTTGCTGTTTGCCCTAGCTGTGGACCCACTGGCAGCCAAAATTAGAAAGTCCAAAAGGGTAAAGGGATTTAAATATGGGAATGTGGAAGAGAAAATAACCCTTTATGCAGACAATATACTGCTATTACTGTAGGACTCTAATGTGTCCCTGTGAAATGTGATAAATATTACTGGAAGGATTGGTTGCCAGTCAGGTCTAAAGATACCGTGACACGCCACAATTTCGGCTGGCGATCTGAAAGGCGATGTGTCGCCCTGGTGAAATCGCCGTGAAATTGCTTCACGGTTGCGGTGTGTGATTGGGCGATTTTATAGCGATAAATCGCCCATCGGCCGTCGCTTGATTCCTGAACAGTGCTCAGTAATCAGGCGCAATCGGCAAGGCGATATTTTCGTGTTTTGGCATGTGACAGGGCGATAGTAATGGAAAGTGCGTTTTCTGTGATTTCCCGTAGGAGTGCCTTTAGCGTGCTGTAGTCCGCGCCCCGTCTGAGATGATTGGTGTGGCCTCCTGTGTTCCCATTGGCTGTCAGTTGACACCGCGCCATATTTGAAGAGCTGTCCGTTCAGCACCACACACTTCTTCTGCTACACAACCGTACGCAAACACAGTGCAATTACGCGCGTCATAGAAGAGCGCAACTATGTTGTCCGCGTGTATTAAGTTGCACTATGTGGAGTATAGTGCCACACATGACAGTTCAGAAGTTGGCCTACACATCATAGATGGGTGCCATGGGCCACGCACTCCAATCACCCTACGTGTGTGAATTTGGTGACACTGCTGGGTACATTCTACTCCTCCCACTCCGCGAACGTCTACTTTGTTAGCTCCCTGAACCTTGTTTGGCGGCGACAGTATGCATGGTGATGTCATCACGTGTCTGCTTGTTCCCTGCCTGCCAGGTGCCTGCCCCTCCCCTGCACATAGTACAAGAGTCATGGCGGCCGCACAGCGCGCTGCCACATGGGGTGTGGCAGAACTAATGATCCTCATTGACCTGTGTGACCGGCATGACTACTGGTGCCACCAGTGTCACAGCCACCACAGCCGACATATCGGCGTCAATATTTATCACCGCATTAGTGGCGTGTAAAGGTACCTTAAAAGAATTTCTGATGTCTAACATGTACTCTTTTCAATATATGCAGGTTAAACACATGTACAATGCATGGAGCAAGATAGGACATACTGAAATGTGGCACCCCACCGGGTAGGCTGCCACCAGAGGTACTATACTCCTCCATTAGAGGGAGAGTAGTGCCTCTGCTGTCCAGGTGCTAGGATGGCGCAGTTGAGCTTCACACACACACACACACAAAACACTTAGGACTCAGGGACGGTGGGAGGACCCAAGCGTAGCTGGGAGGGAAAAGAGAGGTGCAGAACAACGGAGGAGTAGAGAAGTGTAGAAGTAAGGAGGATGAGGTGTTGGCTCCCGCCGGCTGGAGCACGGTCACGTTCGCCCCAGGAGGGAACGACCGACGGATGTGGAGGACAGAGCCCTTGGGGTACGGAGTGAGAAGTAGAGCCCCATACGCCCGTATCTGGCGAGGGTACAGAGAGGCTGGAGGACGACACAGGGACCTGGCCGTGAACACGGTGCAGATGCTGTATGCCAGAATCGTTGCACCAGAGGCCCCAAGTTATTAACGGGAGCTGTGTCCGAACACCTGACATAATTTGGAGAAGGCAACCGAACTAGGGAGCAGTGCCCGGGAGGGGTACAACTGAGCACCCGTGGTTGTCGGTACCTGAGCTCTGTGGAGGAGGCGCTGAGAGCCTGGGGGGAGAGCAGTGTCGCGCTCGCCCCAGAAGATAAACTTTATAGCGCTGAGAGAGACCTCCAGAAACACAAACACCTAGCAAGAGAGACAGGAACACCAACAGAGGTTCGACTGCAGTGTCCCGGTTCTCGATATAACACTGAACCGGAAGTTAGCAAGGGAAGCACCCGGTGGCCATGCTGAAACTACTGAGTAAAACAGAACTCCAGCTGAGGTATGTGAGACTTTCTTTAGCGGCGACCACCAGCCACAAAGGCCGTATGAGACACCGGGGTGCTGATGACCTAATGAACCTCTGCCAAGGTACGAACTAAACCCTTCTTCCAGCTGCCCTGGGGACCGCACTCCACCTGCGGGGAGTAAAACCATCCAATCTGCCGGTCAGCATCCCCAGAGGCTCTGAAGCGGCGGCAGCCGTCCTGGCCACGTACCGCAGGTGGAGTCATGAATACCCCTTTTCCCTATCATCCCTGTCCTCTCCTCCCTGTTTATTAAAATGACATTGCCAGGGTCACAGGACCGGGTCTCTGCCCCCGTCTGTCCCCGTGAAAACAACCGAGAGTAAATAACAACAAGCTGCCTGATTTCCGAGTACCCCAGCCCTGGAGTGGGCGTGTCAGAAATACAAAATGATCTGTTAATAGACTGTGTGTGTGTGGAGGGGGGGGACGAAAGGGGTGATATCGGGTGTGTATGGAGACCTAATGCATACCTTTCTAGGAAACCACTCATTGAGAGCAAGAAAGAAATGGGAAATAAGTGGGAATCAATTCTGGACTATGTGGCCAAGCTGTCAATGAGTGAACCAAGGAGATTGTCCTAGTTGTTTGTCATAAATAAAGTATATAGATTCCCCAATATGCTATTGAAGGCAGGGCTGATGTCTACCTCCGAATGTCCAAGATGCACCAGTGAACAGGCTGAAATACTTCATATGATGTGGTAGTGTCCTAGATTGTCGCCGTTCTGGACCACAGTTGTGAAAAGTACTGAAGAATCCTACCAGTGCGAATGACCTAAGGATATGCTAGTGTGCATCTTGGGCTATGTAGAAGAAATCAAAATAAAAAACACATTTAAATTTGCTATTGGAAGACTGTTTTTTTGTTGCTAGGCAATTGATAGTGAAGCATTTATCAGTGAGGAATGTCCGTCTAGGATAAAATTCATCAAATAAGTAGAATATATATTACAAATCGAGAAGGGAATCTATGCTAAAAGAAAAAGACAGAATTATTATGATAAGCTGTGGATGCTGTATATACATCATTGTTAATGGAAAGTGTGGTGTGGTTGGGCCTCCTGATGAAGGGGAAGGGGGATGATACTCAAAAAGGATATGAAGAACGGGAGGAAGGTGTTACGATATAATGAAGTGACGGAAGATGTAAAGACGAATTAAATGGTGGTACATACAGTATGATGAAAAAAGATCTATTGAAGAGGTGATTGTTCTTTACAAAGGGAGGGGGAGAGAAGAGAAGATGACTGTTAAGTTATAGGATGTAAAATGTTTAAAATTGACTCTTTGTTCAAATGAAGATGTGTGGCACCTCTGCAGTCCAGCCACCACTAAAAGTTGCAGCAACCAGGATCGGTAAGTCCAGTCACCTAAACACACACCCAACACACTCCGGTCCCGGAGCAAGGTACTTCAAACCCAGCTATGGGACGGCGGGAGGAGACAGGTGGAGGGTGGGAAAGTTAGTACAGGAAACGATCAGGAGAGGAAACAAAACCAGGAAACTCCACAGGAAGTAAGGAGTTCAGTTCAGTCAGATGGAGAGGAGAGAACACTATCATTACACGAGACTCAAAGGACACGGACCCGGTGGCCTGTACCTAAGGCTGCTCTGGGTCCCGGGCTACAGACCATAGAGAGACAGAAGAAGTCCTAGGGGCACGAGAAGTGAGCAATCCACTTGTGTGCCCGTAAAGTTGAAAAACGGGGCAGGAACCAGGGTATCAGCTCTGAAGTGGCAGGACGCTCCACTTAACCATAAAACCGGTCGGGTATCTTTATGTCCCATGACCCAAACCCCAGTGCAGGGAAGAGAAGGCCGCTGTACTGGGACCAGGGGACCAGTCAAGTCGCCCAACAAAGGCCCGCGGCCGCTGGATTGTAGCTTTGCATGTGGAAGTGTAAGGAAGAGATGCCCATGGAAAGGAATACAAAAGGGGGTGACATGGACGAGCCATCCCGGCTGCTAAGAGACTACCGGAGCCGCTACTGCACTGTCTTGTAACTTGAACACTTACCGAGAAAGTCAAGTAAACTGGGTTGAAGCTCAGCACTGTGTGAGACTGTTAATTCTGTTCCTGAGGAGAGGTAGACTAAAACGCTGAGCTGGCAGCAGAGGCCTACCTGAGAGTGTCTCTGACCCTTGTTGCACATCCAGCTCGACCTTGCTAGTACACCTGCACCCCCACTGAATCCATCACTTCCATAGGCTTTTTTGTTGCCCTGGGGACCTGCTCTTCCCATGGAGAGCTAATCCATCACAGCTGCTACCCCCATTGTCCCCAGAGGCCCTGACTGCAGCAGCGGCTATACTGGCCGCATTCCACGGGTGGCGTCACGATAAAAACTCTTTTATTTTCAATTTTCCCTTTTTACTGATCGCCCGACGAGGGGTTCATGGACCGGGTCACGTCACCGTGACATCCCGCAGCCCAAATGACATCGAGAGGGCCTGGTTCCGAATACTCCACGGTCCCCGCCCTGGGTGAGTCAGATGTATACTGACACGCCCCCCAGGGCCTTAGGATACTCAGATCCAGGCTTTCTTGAGGCTTCATTACGGGGATCACAAGGACCGACACCTGGCTCTGTGACTCTGGCGGTGTCATTAAAAGTTCTGTGTGGGTGGCTCTCTCTTAGGGATAGGGATCTAGCGTTGTTAAGGCAATAAAATAGTTAATGATGTTTGGTCCTAATTAGCTGAAGACTTTCAAACTCCATTTTGAGTACACTGATGTAATTCTCCCTGGTCCCTTTAAGATTTATGCTGTCCAGCATATATCTTCTACATCTGACTTTTCTTATAAATTAATGTTTCCTGTGAACTTCCTCTTTCTTGCTCAGACTTACTATTCTTTCCAGACATGGTTAGGCAGAAAAGAGGAAGTCTGAACTCTGCAGCGAGAAATTGGGGAATTAACCAGATGTCTGAACTCTGATTAATCTTTGATTAATAAAGAAATGATGATGTAACGTTATTCTAAAAGGAAATCTGCTGGCATATGCAATATGGTGCAATATCCCTCCCCCCTTGTAACGTCCCTATAAGAAGCTGGCATTGCTTGTTTAATAAAGGTTATCTGTAATTTTACTTTGACCTGGTGTGTCAAGTGTATTTTTACTCGGTGGTCCGGACACACCAGATAACCATTCAATTTGGCAGCAGACACATTAAGAGGTTAAGCCCACCCGAGAGGTGTGAGGCTCTCCATTTCAGTGGCGCCCAAACTTGGGGCTAGGACGAGACGTCCAGGGGACGACAGCCACAACTGAACCTTCATTCCCCGGACGGACCAGACACGAGGGGTAGACCTGCAGGCTACAATGAGGTAAGAAAATTATTTATCTTACCTAAGACCCTCCTGTAACTCCGTGCAGGGATGGAGATAGCTGGCTGTCAGACTCGGACATAGATGACCGGATCTGTGAAGTCCTAGCCTGTGCAACCCGGTCCTGAGAATTCCTTAATTGTCTGCTTATCTGTGTATATGTTGTTATTCATGTTCCTGTCATTCCTGTAAGTTTTAGTTTCAGTTTGCTAGGGCACGGAGAGACGGGCTGAGCAGGGGGGTTCCCCTGGCCTATCAGCCCTTGGTGAGGCTGATAGTATACATATATGTAACAATATAGGCACTACTGGTTCCAGCCTCTGATACGGCTGATGACACAAGGGTTTCCCACCAAGACCGCGTGCGCAAGTTGAGGGCAGAGTGTTGGTGTCCTCAGCTGCGGTGGTGGATGGATATTTAGGTGATTGTAGTGACTGTCTCGTCTCTCTATTCTTTATGACGTGCCCTCGGTGCAAACAAGGTATAGAACTGGTGATTACACCCGCTGGCTGAATAATAAATAGTGCTACTGACGTGCCATATGCACGGGATAGCAATCCCTGGCACTTCTCCAGTACTCAAGGTATTCAGATAGAATATACCTGTCCAGTTAACGATAGTAATATAAGGAGTGTTGTTACGAGAAGTATATGCGAGAAAGTTATATTCCCCAGTTGTTGCCCCACTGAGGTGTAGAGGGGGCCGACACAGTTTGATGTTTTATTTGTTTTATCTGTTTGGTGACAACAATTCCAGTTCCAGTCCTCAGACTGATTCTGATTGACTGATTTCGGCAAGGTGTGAAGCTTGCTATTGCTGCTGACTCTGTGGAGGAAAGGGAAATTACTAGACAGAAATATCTACCGACAGACAAATACTGAGTAAATGTGTATTTGTGCTTACAGTTATCAAGTCAATTTCCTAATTTGGAAACCCCTAGCAAAAAGGTATTGACGCCCTTAGTGTCTTCCCTGAAAATTGTCCTTTGATAAGAGGTAATATGGCGGCTACAGGAGCTATTAGGACGCATGTCTGGATTGTTGGACATTCATATATCTATTGGGCAGAGAGGAGGACCCACGGACCTCTGTATTCAGAAAATTTATTTTTCCCCAAGGATTTTATCCATATACGGTGGTACGGATATAGGGGAATGCGCTGGAACTCTTTACGTTCTACCCTGGCGGACTTGATATGTAACTCTCCCGTACCAGATCTTATTATTATCCATTTGGCAGGTAATGATCTTGGAAAAGTCCGTACTTCGGATTTATTGCAGAAAGTTCAACATGACATCAAAATTGTCCATTCGATGTTCCCTGAGACTGCTATAGTTTTTTCAGAAATCATTCCCCGCCTACATTGGTTTTGTAGTGGTTCAGGTTTTCTAGAATCTGATCGGAAACGCTTCAACAAAGCGGTTGAGCGGTTTATGCCGGTGGTGGGTGGTTTTTCCTACGGGCACACAGACTTGGAAGGTTTTGCTCCGGAACTATACCGTGCAGATGGAGTACACTTAAATGAGAGAGGTTTAGATATATTTCAAATGGGGTTACAAGGTGCTCTGCAGAAGTGGCTATTGAATTTGGGTTTAACTGTTCCACACGTGGTGTGTCCAGGGGCCGCCTTAGGGTAAATACAATGGTTATTGTTCTGCACACATAAGTAAGCTTTAGTCATTTCACAACATATACCTTTTAGAGTTTTATTATCCCCTGTGTAGACAAATTTTTTCCCAAGGTTTAGAGTGTTCAGAATAAACTTTAATGCCGGCTCACTGAAGGTATCCCAGTTGACTCCCCTTTATACAACCCTGCTGGCAGTGGTAGTCTTGAAGGGGTGGACAGTTATAGCCAAGATAGAAGCATAGAGACTTGGGTTTAAGCTATAATATGGGTGTTAATCAGTCAAAGTCCAGATCCTCAGGTTTACAAACAGAACTCCTAATTGGAATATATGTGAGTATGTAGAGAACAGACAAAATATATTAATTTACATTGTGCTGGAATCACTGCTTTTGTTTTTTCTTTGGAAAGATTGTTTATAATACAGTGGAGTCAATGGAATGCAGAATATTGAGTCAGACTTCTGAAATTGGATGGAGTTTAAAAATATAATGATAATTGTGATGTTTGCATTGTGATTGGGTGACCATCGGCAAATGTCAAAATAATATCATGCCCAAGACTGTGGTTTTGTGATTATTTGTTAGGATTCATTCGCTTTAAATACGGGAACGCAGGCTGTCAGTAAAGGACAGGCGTCCTCTCCAAGAAGGAGGGAAGACTGGTGTACCGTGGGATAGGGACACCGGTAAATAGTGATTGAAGATGTTGCGTCTTTTCAATGAAAAAGTACAGTCTCACAGTCTCCCTCCGGCAGAAAGTATGTTAAAAATGCAAACAAGCCATTAGAAGGCTATGAAGACGTTGAAGGGGAAAGAGGGTGCTGTAATGCTATATGGTTATGTGTGTATAACGTTAGGTGGCTATAACCACCATAGTAAATGTTGAATGAAGCTGTAATCAGAGCCCCTGTGTATACTGTATGTATACTGAGATGTGAGATATAATGTCAGGGTTGATTTTTGTCTTGTCTATAGATGACTGTATGTTTTGACGTTTTGTATCACGCATGATGTGAAGCAGGTGTTTGTGCTTAGTATAAGTTTTTTGGGTTATACATGCTGCCAAGCAATTCCCTAGAACGCTACCTTATAATGTGTGTATGTTCCCTTTGTGCGCAGATATTTCCCCCTCCCATCAGGTACTATAAGGGAGGGGGGAAGGAGTCTGAGTTCTGCATTTTCATTTTTACATGTAGTAAGGAAAAATCATCACATTTCAGATCCTTTCATTTTTGGCTGTGAATATTAAGAATCATAATTGTTTACTGTGTATTTAGTTGGAAGCTAGTAATATTGCCTATTATTGGACGCAATAATAGTTATTTTGGACAGTTTTTGTACATTCCTGCTTGAGGTCCTACAGAATTAGGTTATACTGATTTTCAGTCAGGGATTATTCTATTCTATTGAGTCATACTGACACACTGTCTTCTTGTTTGTGTTGTGTTAATATTTTTTAGACACTATGATAACTATTCGGGATAATTTTTGTATGTTTCTGTCTAAATTTTACGGAGGAACAATAGTTTTTAGAAGAGGCATAGAGAATAGATGATAATACTTAGTATATGTGTGTTAAATCTTCAGATTCTAATCCCATTGTTTTCTAAAGTTGTTTTTTTGTTATGGCTCCAGGTGGGGGATGGACTTGTTTTCAGATTCAGATAGAGAACCTCAGCCCAGAGTGTTCCCCCCATCTTAGGAATGTAAGACTCAGAGGAAGTTTGCCTGTCAGAACTTCCTGAGGCAGCCATCTTGCACCACCCAAAAGGCCTGTTAACAATGAGACTACATCACAGTTAGTTCCACTACCAGTTTATATATATATACCTTTACTCTGATATCTTCTGATTCCCCGTTCCTAACGTGATTCCCTCATGCGAAGGGGGGATAAAGACAGTTATAATGGAGGTTAAATACAGTTATAGTTTATAAATATAGCGCCAATGGAGACATTTATAACAGAATTTAAATGGGTTTTTGGTTAAGCATAAAACAGTCATAGTTTATAGCTATCAATATAATTAGTAGAGAAATTGTAATAAGAATTTTGTTGAATAAGTATTTTTCTGTTTTTTTTTAAGCTAATACGAATTCTTCAGTGTGTTATTCCAGATGTACCAATGTACGTATAGGAGAGATGATATTACGCTGGACACCGGTAGGATCCTCGCATGAGGTCATCAGAGCAATTGATTCTGAGTTTTTGCACTTGTTCATGAGCAGGTGGAGCTTCTTCTAGGTACAATTCTTACAATGACGGTAAGCATATTGAATGCAGAATTGGTAAATCACGGTGAGGTAGACACCATGTTGCCAGTCTAGGATGGTATAATCATGCTGACAGTCACTACAGGTGACCCCTAGAGGTAGAGGGCTAGCTACAATTTGAAGCTAAAATAAAGTTAGTCTAGGTAAATGGCGGGAGGTCATCCATCCCAGCCTTGTTACGTCTGGCTGCCTAAGCACCCCCTCGGTATCAGACTGCCCGGACAGAAATAAATACTCAAGGAACAAAAAGGGAGTTGTACTGAAGGACGGGAAAAAAGACAGGCCATGACGACGTCTCTCTTCAAGTAAGGTTAGAATTGTCTTTGCTTGGCCCCACATACACCTCGACCGGTCACGAGTGTAGTCAGATGAATACTGCCTGGTTCGCTCCTGGTTGCAGGTAAGGCCTCGTGTACAATCCTGCATTATTCCTACACACAACACAACTAAGAAAGGTAAGAATATTAAGCAGTAGCCGCTCCACAAGCTTTAAGAATTGCAAATAGGGTGCGGACAAGGAGAGGAAAGTTATAAACATGTGCTAGTAGGTGTGGATCTCTCTCTCCTATATAAAATACCATAAGTTGTCTAATATGTTGGTTAAAAATGTTCTGAAGCAGAGTGAGTAGGTAAATGAGTGAATATATATGTAAATAAGAATATGGTAGGTGTATAATAAATAATTGGAAGTTTTCCCAGATATCCAGTTACCTTTTTGACCTGTTTTTCAGAAAAGCAGAAGAGACCACTGATAAGTATACAGTAATTATACTGTCTAATGTTATACTACACGTTATATTTGTTTGGTTTTACATTGTATCATATTGTTTATTTGTGCTCTGACCGACCTGCTGAGACCTGTTTCAATTACAGACTATTGACAGTGTATCTAGTGACCCTCATATATATATATATATGTTGACTGAGCAACTGCGGTATATGTTTATGGAAGGTAATGGACTAAACAACACTTTACAAACAAACTGAAAAAGGTATATAAGATCAGGGATAGGTTAGGGACAAATAGGGTGAGTCGACGTGGAGCGGGGGCACCACAGGCGTTTCAAGAGGGTGCCGACCTCTGCTGGTTAGGTAGGTTTCCAGCTTTAAGGACATTACTAGGGTACTATTAGGAGTGGGTATATCATTTATACATTGTGTAAATCTTATGTTTTTGTTTCCATGAACTATCTTGGGTGACAATTTATTTTGATATTTTAATCAATGGAAAATGATTTTTGATTGTATGTAACATCCTTATATAGAAGTTATTTGACATGAACCATAATTGTATGATTTAGAATTGATGATTTGTTTGTCACGAACCCAAAGAATGTAAGGTTTCTGTATATATAGTATATCTCTTCCTCTTCTCTTAGGGATGATTGTTTTTCATTTATTGGTAAGTCAAGAACTGATACCATATTCTTTTTATATCTTTTTCTTGAAAGATGGTGTGTATATGTAATATTAGATGATAAGATGCTCAAAGGGGGGGGGTGACCTATATTCTTAAGGTTATAAGGTTATAAGTAAACTTTTGTGATTTGTTTTTGTGTTGCAGGGTATTACTAGGTCATAGATAGTTTTGAAAATGGTACAAATTTTTATGAGATTATGGTTGAAAATGTTGTTCAGGTAATAGATTCCCCGAGATAGGGTTTTTCTTATGTTTTGACACTTATAAAGTGCTTGTCTAACATGTATTTTTGAGCTTTCTCTCCCCCTTTAACATGCAGCTACTGTGGACCGAAGTCGCTTCTCACAGCCTGGAGATGGAGTGATGGTCAGAAGAAACGTTAGAAAATCTGCAGATGACTGAGACAGCTGAAGAGCTCAAATGGCCGCCCAACTAGATCCAAGATCTACACTACAAGGCAGACGAGCCCAGGAGAGCTACCGAATGTCTCCTACTACAGACACTGGCCTATAAGTGATGGATACAAACATCCCAAGAGACACTGACCGCTTAGGACACCTTTATTTTTGAATATCAAGGACTGATTTATTTTAGATAAGACTGAAGCAACATTGACTTGGTACGAGGCCATGTCCTCCTGAATTAGACCGTAGTGAGGACCGACTTATGGAGAACGTCAAATATAATGACTAACAGTTGAGTGATAATTATGACCGGTATTTGATTGCGGCATTCATATAGTTTCCCTGTTTGCCATGGTTTGTGAGTGTTTGTGTCCATCCGATGGTGTAATGGGCAGACCTTTGTGGGGAATCCGGTGAAGTGGTGTAGGAAGACCGGCTCCGTCAACTAGGGGAGGAGAATGTACCCATCTGAGTAGGTCTGTGTCCATGCACTTTGGTTGGAGCATTCACTCCTTGCCAAGTGAGAAGGGAACTGTGGGAGCAGCATTCATTTTAATTATGTTTAGAACCTATTTTAGTAAATATAATCTCCATATTTGTATGTGTATAACTTTTACTATGTATTCCAGTAGTATTAAATAGAGAAGTGAGATATCATCTTAGATAACAGTTTAGGGTGCAAGACCAGTTACAAAGGTGTAATGATTGTCATTACGGTTAGACATTATCGTTGTCTCAATGTTGGTGAAGCGCCCTTCCCCTTTCCACTACCCTTCCCCCCGCCGCCCTAGGGAAATATAAGAAGTAGGGAAAGAGTTTGAATGTCTCCAAGGGGGGAATTGTTAAGGCAATAAAAGAGTTAATGATATTTGGTCCTAATTAGCTGAAGACTTTCAAACTCCATTTTGAGTACACTGATGTAATTCTCCCTGGTCCCTTTAAGATTTATGCTGTCCAGCATATATCTTCTACATCTGACTTTTCTTATAAATTAATGTTTCCTGTGAACTTCCTCTTTCTTGCTCAGACTTACTATTCTTTCCAGACATGGTTAGGCAGAAAAGAGGAAGTCTGAACTCTGCAGCGAGAAATTGGGGAATTAACCAGATGTCTGAACTCTGATTAATCTTTGATTAATAAAGAAATGATGATGTAACGTTATTCTAAAAGGAAATCTGCTGGCATATGCAATATGGTGCAATATCCCTCCCCCATTGTAACGTCCCTATAAGAAGCTGGCATTGCTTGTTTAATAAAGGTTATCTGTAATTTTACTTTGACCTGGTGTGTCAAGTGTATTTTTACTCGGTGGTCCGGACACACCAGATAACCATTCAATTTGGCAGCAGACACATTAAGAGGTTAAGCCCACCCGAGAGGTGTGAGGCTCTCCATTTCAGCGTGGAGGGTTCATTCTGGGCAGGGATCACTGGACCTGGGGATACTTGTTAATTTACATGTTACCCCACCTGCAGGTTGTGGCTGTAGATGGCCGCCACTGCTCGACAGTCTCCTTAGGGGCCGATGGTTGGGAGGCAGCAATATTCTTAAACCTTCTACGGTAGGGCTGACCCCTAAGGTGGCCAAAGATACCTGAGTGAGTTGGTAGTTGTGTTTCTGGTGCTTTAAATACGTTAAGAAAGTTCACAGGCACAGTGGGCTGCAGTCTCTAGTTCTTTTACTCACAGTTTTTATGCAGCAGCCCGCTGAGCAATGGGTTCTCGGAGGCAGGAGTTCAGCTACTCCCTGGTAGTGGGATGGTATGTAATCGGCACCCCTTCTCTGTCCTTTCCAGGTCGTCTCACTCAGCGCTTGCCTCGCCCATCCTGCCTTGTGCCTCGCCACACAGAGCTGAGCCAGTGACTGTGGGCTTTCCTTAGGGATTCCCCTGCAGTGTTTCCCCTTAGCCCTATGGTTTTCAGCAGATGTGCGCGGCTGTCGGCTGAGTTACCATGAAAGTGCTACAGCCTCCAGGTTGCTAGCTGAACCTGGTCTTCTCCACTAGTCTTTTGGGTTCCCAGTGCCCCTTGCGGCCTATTCCCTCCACTGGCCTGCGCCTGAAAATGGCTATGAGTTCCACGGGTGGATTGCTCACTTCTAGTGTCTGTGGGACACCCTCTTCCTGCTGAAGCCACTTGGGTGATGTTCTGCTCTAGGGTTCGGCCTCAGGACGAACTCCCACTTGCTCCAGTCCTCTGGACACTTCTCAGGCGTACGTTCTCTACCTTCCCTCCAACTCAACCTTGGTGTCAATGGCCTCTCCTCAGGTGTTCTACCACCCCTCTTCAGCTGGTCAATCTCTGTCTCTGTTCAACTGTCTCTTCTCCTGCGTTCTAGATCTTTCCCACTCTTTTTATACCCCTTGTCACGTGTCCCACGTCATTTACGTGTGTTCCTCCTGACCTCACGCCTTTAACTACTTCCTTCACCACCCAACCCAACTACAATCGTTCCTAGTGTGATCTGGATATCCCCGTACCAGTCTGTACCCCTCTTACCAGTGAGTGGGATACTACACCCTAACAGGGGTGCAGTACCTCTGTGGCGACTGGATCTGCAGGGGCGACACAATACTATCAATAAAAATTTATATGATTTAAAAAAAAAAAAACACCTTCCTCTGGTGTACAGAGGCCATATGATGTTCTGCTCCATTTCGTAGGCCCACATACCACTGAATGAATAACTGGTGAAGCTATAACATGAGGAGGTGGTTTTAAACTGGATGACTGAGAGTGCCTCCAGTTCCTTTGCATTCTCTTCCACCCAGTCCCCTGCTGAAAGCCCAGAGTAGGCATCTGAGGACCACGGGTATCTTTCTTCAACGTCACCCCCTTGCAAATCAGCCAAGCAGTGTGAGTTCCTCTGGCTTAGGTTCTATGGGCCATCTACCTGGCCCTGCTCCAGAATTGGAAGAGACTGAGTGCACTGATGCCTAACCACTTGTTCTGTTGGAGGATGAGTATGTGGAAGGGTTAGTCCACATGGTCTGCACACCACTAAAGTACATCTCTGAGGATGACAAACCACAGGTGCCAACTGCTGTGGTTTACAGCAATGTGCAAACCAGCAAGGAGGGCAGGGGTGAGGAGTGGGTGGAAGATGATGCGTGGAAAGATGAGGTCCTAGAGCTGACATGGAGTGAAAGCCATCTTTGTAAGATTCCCAGTTTAGAGGAAGAGGAGGTGATCACGCTTATCCATGCCCTGAACACTCATGTTGCAGACCAAATCAGGTGTGCACTATGCAATGCTAGCAGTCGCAAGGTCCACACAACCACCAGTAAGGACAGGCAGGGACTTTATATCTCCCTAACTGTCCATTGGGTAAATGTAGTGGTGGCTGGATAGAGATGGAAGGTTTTCTAGGGCATATCCCACCACCACCAAGGATAGATGGATGTTTCTCAGTCTGTGCTGCCTCTTCCACTTCCTCCACCACCTCCTTATCCAGTCAGAGTAAGACCTGCACCACCAACTTCAGCACAGCCAGGTGGAAACCACAGTTCTAAAACTAATCTGCTTGGTGGACAAATCCAACAACATGCAGAAGCTTTGGATGGGGATCAAACAACTAACAGATGAGTGGCTGTTGCCAGTGAACCTCAAGCCTGGCCTGATAGTGTGTGATAATTGGCAAAATCTCTTAGCAGCTCTGGACCTAGCCGGTTTAACACACATCCCTTACCTCACGCATGTACTGAATATGGTGGTGAGGATCTTCCTTAAAAATTACCCAATTATGTTACAGCTGCTGCTGAAAGATCGCTCAGTCTGTGTTCTCACTCTGTTGCTTGCCTGTCTTGTTTGCAGCATCACTTCTGACTTCCTGCTCACTGACCCATATACAACAAACCAGCAGGGTGGAACGCCACCTTGTAAATGCTGGTGAGACTGTGCGAGTAGCAGCAGGCAGTCAATAGTGGAGTGTCACCTGCAGAACGCTTGGGTGAGTCACTCTGCGGAACACCGCTTCACCAACGAGTAGCACTCCAAGCAGGACATATGTGACATATCGCACTGCTTTGAATACTCCAACATAGCCAGTGTCATCATCAGCATTACTATCCTACTACTACGCCTGCTTGAAAAAATGCTTGAGGAAATGATTCATGAAGTGGTGGCACAGGAGGAAGAGGAGCAGGAGGAACATTATCAGCTCTGTCATCCACAAATGGCTCGGAGAGTGGGTTCCTGCACCAACAGTGGTCAGGTACACAAGTGTTCAGCCAGGGGAAAACTTTGGAGGCTAAGGACTTTTAAAACTGTTGCTCTGTAGGAAACATGGGACCCACGCCTATGCTTATAATACGATTAAACCCCATAAGATAAATGAGACATTCAGTCGTGTGTGGAATAAAAGTGGCCATGAAACTTTACTAAGGGTTACTTGATATTTGAAAAATTACACCAAAGAATAACTCCAATTTTAATAAATAAATAACTCCATTTCCATAAATAATTAAAATATAAATAATCCTTTATAACCATTTAACCAAAATCCGCTCATGGAAAAGAGCAATTGTGCCCACTCTAATAAAGTTGCATGACAAGAAAAAGAATAAACAAGAGAAAGGGAGACAAATAAAACAGGGAGGGCGGGCGGGCATCTTCTTGGCTTGCCACAGCAAATAATGCTTGTTTTCTGTTAGAAATTTGTTTATATAAGGCTGGCTTCACACTGCAGTTTTTTCACTGATCAGTGTCCATCCAGTTTGTGTGCCAAAACCCAGAGAGGAACCAGGAGAGGAACTTGCAGAGAAAAACTATAATTGAAAGATTGACACCTGTTCTGAGTTTTGGAGTCACTTCTGGTTTTGGCACACAAACTGGATGGACACTGATCAGTGAAAAAACTGCAGTGTGAAGCCAGCCTAAGGGCTATTCCTGAACAAAGCTTCCACCAATCAGGAGCTGTTACTAAGCTTCCTCATAAAGCTCCTCCAACTCATTGGCTACTCCAGTAGCTATGGTAACAACATAAAGCCAGATACCTGTAGAAATAAAACTTAGAAACACAGTGTTAACCCTTTGCAATCAAATAACACAAACATTAGTTCCATGTTATAATAATAATAATAAAGCTTTATTTATATAGCGCCAACATATTCCGCAGCGCTTTACAATGTAGGGTTAGAGTACAGAAAATATAATACAGTAAGTAATTACAGTAGAGAACAAATACAGTACGATAATTGGATACAAAACAATAGGCATAGAATCAATGTAAAAAAGAAAATACAATAAATAAAGAAATGAAGGTGACCCTGCTCAAAGGAGCTTACAATCTACAATGGGTTAGGGGTTGCACAAGGTACAGGGGCTTATTGCACTGATGGTCCAGGCATCTTGAGGAAATGGGGCATAGAACTAAGCTTACATGAATGGTCATCAGACAGTCTGTGTAGACCTTTTTGGTTTGGTGGAGTTTGTAGAAGAGTAATGTCCAGAGGGTTAGCCCATTTACTATCTACAGTACAAAGGACTTCTATTAGGGAGTATTATAGGCCGCCTTAAAAAGATGCGTTTTTAGGGATCGCCTGAAGCCATGCAAGTTGTGGATAGTCCTGATTTCTTGGGATAAAGCATTCCAGAGTTTTAGCGCAGCTCTGGAGAAGTCTTGGAGCCGGGAGTGGGAAGATGTTGCCATGAATCCCCCAGCTGAGGGCCGGTGCTTCAACATTTTCTGATTGCGGCTCTGTGGGTGTACTCTGAATACTGTTTCTGTAGAGGCACTCTTAAAATTGTTGCTCTGTGGGGGAAGTCTTCCAAGCCTTGCAGCAGACTGCCAGCTCAAACCCAAATCCAACTAAAAGCTTTTTAACTGCAGTAGGTTTAATGTATGCTAAAGGAGCTAAAACTTTGGTTCTGTGGGGAAAATGTGAAAGCAGGGAGTATGCTGGGCACTCTCTCCCTGTATACAGGCTGTGTAATACTCTCCATTTTTGGGGGGTGATAAGAATGAGGAGAGCATGAGGCTGGTGGTTGTGGTGGTGATGGAGCAGGTGCAGGTAGAGTATGTGGTCGATCTGTGCCAGCTACGTACCCAAATGAAACACCTTCCCCTGGTACTCACAGGCGACAGGACGGTCTGTGTAAATTTATTAGGCCCGAGTACCACTGAATGAATGTTGTGACCAGAATAAGTAGAGGCGGTTTTTGATTGGATGGCTGACAGTGTCTCCAGTTCCTTCACTTTGCTTTTCACTGAGTTCCCTCTTAATTATGGCCCCAGTTTCGACAACCAACAAAATAGAACCGTAGTCCAATTATAATATTCCTAGCTGAAGTATTTAGGCATGTCTGATTGCTTTCAGAGAACTCCCGGGACACTCAGTCAACAGCTTTAGGGAAGTCGTTCCTAGGCATAGGAGCTGGGGCTAGCTATAGAAAATCTCACAGTGGACCACCAGCTCAATACCAAATCCAACTACAAGATTTTTAACTGCAGCAACTGTAGTGTATGCTACTGGAGCTAAAATTTTGTCTCTGTCGGGGAGCTGTGAAAGCAGGCTCTGTGACAGCTCTCTTAGAATTCTGGCTCTGTTGTAGAATGCTGAAATCAGTCTTGGGTGTTTATCAGGAAGGATCCGGCATAGACCAGCATTCCGCAGCGGCGGATCCAGCAGAAACGTAGAAAATTTCTGCCTCAGCGCATAGCATTAACAGGAGGAAACACAATGCACCGCAATAGATCTCTATGGTAACCGGACGCTTACTGCAGCTTCCAGCTCCACAGAGATCTCCAAGATATGCGCTTTTGCAGAGCACACAAGAAAAGGCTGAAAACAGTGTTTCCTGTGTGCACTACAAAAGCGCATATCCTGTGGAGCCGGCGACTGCGGTAAACGTCCAGTTGCCATATGGATTAATAGTCAGGCAACGCATAGTATTACCTGCTTTTAACGCTATACACTGAGGCAGAAAATTTCTAAGTTTCTGGCGGACCCGCCTGGCTAGGGCCAGACGCAGGTCTGACCCTAGCTAAGGCTATGTTAACGCTGCCATAGAGTAATATGGGGGATGGGATCCGAAGCACATGCAAACACAGGCACAAGAGTGCATGTGATTGAAATCTCATGTTATTTTGTAGCGGACAGCTGAACGCGTCAAGAGGCCTTCAGCTGTCCGCTATAAAATAATGAGAGATTTCAAACACAGACACTTTTGTGACCGTGTTTGCATGCGCTTCAGATGCCGTCACCCATATTACTCTATGGCAGCGTTAACACAGCTTACACTATGGTAACGCTGCGGTAATGCTGCTCTATGTCAGATCCGTCCTGACAAACACCCAACAAAATGTGGCAATAGCCTTACTTTAATTTGCTTTCCTTTGCAACCCACTAAGGCTGGGGTTACACATAAGCCCTCAGTCAGTTTTTGGCTTCAGTTTTGTCATTTTTTTTTTCTAAGTCCAAAAACTGACAGAAAAACGCATTGGGTGTAATAAACACCCTGTGCGTTTTTCTCTGGAGCTCAAAACATTGCCCTGTCCGTTTTTGAGCCAAAAACGCAGTAAACAGCGTTTTTGGCATCAGTTAAAAAACGCATGCGTTTTTATGCGTTTTTTTTAACATGGGGCCCTATGGGAAACGCATGCGCGAACGCATGCCATATTTGGCACTTGCGTTTGCGCATGCGTTCGCGCATGCGTTTTTTTAATGAAAAGTCCAAAAACGTTCAGGAGTGCAGGAGACACAAAAAGCACCCTATAAAAAAACGGATTGGTGATGAAAATGACTTCCAAAAACGATTTCTATGTGTAACCAGCCTAACCCTTATACGACCAGCTATTAGGCTGTGGTCACAGTACCATTTTTCACATGCATTTTTGGAGACCTGCGTTTTCAAAAACGCATGTAAAAAACGCACATAGGCCCCCATGTTAAAAGAACGCATGCCTATAGCCAAAAGTATGTGTGCTGTAGTCCCATGCCTTTTTGGAGCATATCCAAAAACGCATGCGTTTTTGTAGAAAACGCATGGTTTTTGTAGAAAACGCATGCGTTTTTGTAGAAAACGGCGTATGGTTGTTTATAACATGGGTTCCTATGGAAAAGCATGCAAAAACGCATGTACAGTTAGTACCTTTTAGTGCCATTCAAAAACGCATGCGTTTTTGTAGAAAACGCATGCGTTTTTTTAAAATGGGCTCCTATGGGAAACGCATGCGTTTTTGAATGGCACTAAAAGGTACTAACTGTACATGCGTTTTTGCATGGATTTTCCATAGGAACCCAATTATAATAAACGCATGCGTTTTCTACAAAAACCATGGTTTTTCAAAACGTCAAAAAATACTACAAGCACTATATTTTAGGGTGCAGATTCAAAATGCAGCAAAAACGCAGGGAGCCATCAGAGACCTTACAAAAACTCATGCTGACATGAAAAACGCATGTAAAAAGCATTACGTTTTAAAACGCACTAAAAAAACTGTGACCACAGCCTTACAGCCACAAATGTTCAGGTCCTTATTGACTTGTATGGGGTTAGGTCAAATTCACACTGCTCTTTTAACTAAAGTCTGGCTGAACACATTGAACCCAAACATCCACACAGGGTGAACATATCATGGTGCAACCTGTGCAGCCTCAGGCTGGGGTTACACATAAATTCCGTTTTTGGAAGTCCTTTTAGCACAATCCGTTTTTTATAGGTGCTTTTTGTGTCTCCTGCACTCCTGTACGTTTTTGGACTTAGTCATTTTTTCATTAAAAACCATGTGCGTTAACGCATGCGCAAACGCAAGTGCCTATATTGCCATGCGTTAACGCATGCGTTCTCCATAGGGCCCCATGTTAAAAAAGAGCATAAAAACCATACCTTGGTTTTTAAACTGATGCCAAAACGCTGTTTACTGCGTTTTTGGCTCAAAAACGGACAGGGCAATGTTTTGAGCTCCAGAGAAAAACGCACAGGGTGTTTATTACACCCAATGCGTTTTTCTGTCAGTTTTTGGACTTAGAAAAAAAAATTAACAAAACTGAAGCCAAAAACGGACTGAGGCTTATGTGTGACCCCAAGCCTCACAAAAGCAGCACCCAAGAGGTAAAGGGTCCAATTTCTACATCCAAAGTAGGTGAAACAGTGCATTTTAATGAGTTATTGGACTGAAAATGACCGTTTACTGCTTTTTGCACAGGGAACCCTTTCTGTCTGCATCCACCAGTGCTCCACAGGTCCACTTATCCCTATTGGTAACCCATAAAAAGTCATGAATTTAAAGCAATATTTCTTACTTGAACTTTCATGGCATACTTATGAAAAATGCCATAAACTGACAATAAACGCCATACTTTTGGGACTTATCCCTTTGTGTAGTTCAGTGGTCTCTCAGACCAGTTGTTGGACCTCCCTCATCTGTAAACATACCACTGTCAGTTATGGCTAACATGATACAACCCTCTTTGGTATCTCTTGGGCTATGCCTTTCATTATGGTCACAATCCTCCAGATGTCGTATATTTTCTAAAGTTAAGCAAAAAAATTAATATTGCCTTGTTCCCACATCCAGTGTATTCCTATGTGGTAGCCAATAAAGGCAGTTTAATTTCTGCATCTGGCATCTACATCATGTTAACATTTTACTTGTTCTGGCACCCATGCTCTGTACTTCTGAAGAACGAGTTAACAGACAGCTAAACTCTTTCCCATTGACATTGACTTGGACGCAGGTGGTGTTTTTCAACTTTTATTGATAGGATAGTGTAAAACTAAAAAAACAAATAGAAATTCTCAGTACAACATAAAGCATATCTGAGCATATCTGAGATACATAGCATTAGATTTGTTACAGGACACACAATGTGATTGCACAATATGGCGAATACACAATAAGTATACTGGCAGAAAACTACATGATGATAAACCTGTACAACAGTGTAGCTACATTATACAATTAGGTGGGCTCTAGCATATTATAAACTGGCCGAATGTGCTATGTAGAGGGAAACATACAGATGAGCTGAAATCCAGAGAGAGGGATCAGCATACCAGGATGTCAGTGTCTTTGAGGCTATAATGGCTTCTGGAGATGAAGGGGCAGAGCCTAGAGCAACGACTGATAGGAAATACATTGGCCTTGAGAAGGAAAAATTAGACTGTACAGTAAAAATAATGTAATAAGGGAACATTGTCAACAGATGGCACTGTTGGATAAGTTATCACTAAACAGCAACTGAATAGCGTCACAAGCAAAGTAAACTAAATGTATGCATTTCTAAGAAAGGCATGACATTACTAACTGTCCAGTAATTCATTGGTGTTCATGGTTGCACTGTATACCCCTAATAATTAATATTTTATCAAATATGGTACCTTTGAAGGTGAGGAGGTTCGAGCCACCGACCTAAATCCCTGACTCCTAAGAAGCCCTAGGCTTCTGCTCACGACAGCTCACAGTCCAGAAGTGAAGTGAATCAGTGACAACAGGTGGATGTGAGCTGATCTATTTAAGACCGAGGGGTGAGGAACAACTAGCCCAGCCACGCCTCTCAGCATACCTAAGCATTCACACACACACCTGCTACTACATGCTCAGCTCATTAGCCTTATCTACTCACACTGAGCAGGGAAAATTAAGGCTTCATTCAAACCTACAGTAGCAGCACTTCCATACTACAAGGCAGTCAATATGCAACACTTATGGTGGGTTTACACGCTAGGATATCCTGAATGATATCCTTGAAACGTCACAGATATGTGATTGTTCCACAGATATCGTTTGTGCATCCTTGCGAGTAAATGAATGATATAAGATGAAAAGATCGTTGGATCGTTCATTATAGATTTGAGATCCTGACCTCAAATCTATCGTTCGTCGTCCAATTAATGTTGGTTCAAGAAGCTACATCGTTCAGTGTGACACATTTATGAACGATGTTGTACAAAAATCTCCTATTCCTGCCACTGTCATTTTAGAAAGTGTATAAAAACATTTTCCGTGTGGGATTTTACATGTAAATCCGCTCCTGCAGCACTGTGCTACATGTCGGCACAGAGCTGCAGGAGCGGGTACATAAAGCCAGTGTTTAAGGGGTTAATGTTATTGAGCTACATGGCGCCAGAGAGTGCTCATACTCCCTGAAGCCATGTAGCCCAAAATATTGGCAGCGCAGGGGTTAAATCATGTATTTAGCAGAAGCCACACACTGTCGGCTCTGCTTGATTCATTCATTAAAAACCGAGGTATTAAGCCGGTGTTTAATGGGCTAATAATACTGAGCTACATGGCCCCAAAGATTGGCCACACTCCTCTGAAGCCATGTAGCCCACAACATTGGCAGCTCAAGGGTTAACCTAGCCACTTTGCAGAAGCCACACTATGTCGGCTCTGCTATAATCCTGCAGTAAAAGCCGGCGGCTACAGTCATTTGATAGTGCGCTGTGAAAATTTACTGAACAGCTTCCTGAATAGATTAACCAATGCAAAAACCGTATATAAATCACACAAAAGGCGCTCTGCTGTAAAAATAAAAATAAATAGCAAGTGCTGTGACAAAAACAGGGCCTTTTGGTTTATACGTTTCTGCAAGAAAACGTACAATAAGCTGTCTCACCCACTCCACGGTAGGCCCTGATAGAGACAGTCCTAACTCTGTCCCTAGTGCTACAGTAAAAACCTGCTAGTGTGTACATACCTCAGCTGGACAGGGTGCGGGAGAGCACAGGACTATCTCACCTGTAGGGCTGTGTGGGTGGCAGCTCTGTGTGCAGACTTCATATGGGAGGGGCAGGTGCCTCCAATATCTGCTGTTACCAGCAGTGGTGAATACAAAGGCAAAAAAATATGAGTCTGCACACATTGGAAGCAGCAGTGTGAACTGCAACCAATCCCCACCAAAAACATGATAAACCAATGCAAAAACCGTATATAAATCACACAAAAGGCGCTCTGCTGTAAAAATAAAAATAAATAGCAAGTGCTGTGACAAAAACAGGGCCTTTTGGTTTATACGTTTCTGCAAGAAAACGTACAATAAGCTGTCTCACCACTCCACGGTAGGCCCTTTTGTGTGATTTATATACGGTTTTTGCATTGGTTTATCATGTTTTTGGTGGGGATTGGTTGCAGTTCACACTGCTGCTTCCAATGTGTGCAGACTCATATTTTTTTGCCTTTGTATTCACCACTGCTGGTAACAGCAGATATTGGAGGCACCTGCCCCTCCCATATGAAGTCTGCACACAGAGCTGCCACCCACACAGCCCTACAGGTGAGATAGTCCTGTGCTCTCCCGCACCCTGTCCAGCTGAGGTATGTACACACTGGCAGGTTTTTACTGTAGCACTAGGGACAGAGTTAGGACTGTCTCTATCAGGGCCTACCGTGGAGTGGGTGAGACAGCTTATTGTACGTTTTCTTGCAGAAACGTATAAACCAAAAGGCCCTGTTTTTGTCACAGCACTTGCTATTTATTTTTATTTTTACAGCAGAGCGCCTTTTGTGTGATTTATATACGGTTTTTGCATTGGTTTATCATGTTTTTGGTGGGGATTGGTTGCAGTTCACACTGCTGCTTCCAATGTGTGCAGACTCATATTTTTTTGCCTTTGCTGTTACCAGCAGTGGTGAATACAGATATTGGAGGCACCTGCCCCTCCCATATGAAGTCTGCACACAGAGCTGCCACCCACACAGCCCTACAGGTGAGATAGTCCTGTGCTCTCCCGCACCCTGTCCAGCTGAGGTATGTACACACTGGCAGGTTTTTACTGTAGCACTAGGGACAGAGTTAGGACTGTCTCTATCAGGGCCTACCGTGGAGTGGGTGAGACAGCTTATTGTACGTTTTCTTGCAGAAACGTATAAACCAAAAGGCCCTGTTTTTGTCACAGCACTTGCTATTTATTTTTATTTTTACAGCAGAGCGCCTTTTGTGTGATTTATATACGGTTTTTGCATTGGTTTATCATGTTTTTGGTGGGGATTGGTTGCAGTTCACACTGCTGCTTCCAATGTGTGCAGACTCATATTTTTTTGCCTTTGTATTCACCACTGCTGGTAACAGCAGATATTGGAGGCACCTGCCCCTCCCATATGAAGTCTGCACACAGAGCTGCCACCCACACAGCCCTACAGGTGAGATAGTCCTGTGCTCTCCCGCACCCTGTCCAGCTGAGGTATGTACACACTGGCAGGTTTTTACTGTAGCACTAGGGACAGAGTTAGGACTGTCTCTATCAGGGCCTACCGTGGAGTGGGTGAGACAGCTTATTGTACGTTTTCTTGCAGAAACGTATAAACCAAAAGGCCCTGTTTTTGTCACAGCACTTGCTATTTATTTTTATTTTTACAGCAGAGCGCCTTTTGTGTGATTTATATACGGTTTTTGCATTGGTTTATCATGTTTTTGGTGGGGATTGGTTGCAGTTCACACTGCTGCTTCCAATGTGTGCAGACTCATATTTTTTTGCCTTTGTATTCACCACTGCTGGTAACAGCAGATATTGGAGGCACCTGCCCCTCCCATATGAAGTCTGCACACAGAGCTGCCACCCACACAGCCCTACAGGTGAGATAGTCCTGTGCTCTCCCGCACCCTGTCCAGCTGAGGTATGTACACACTGGCAGGTTTTTACTGTAGCACTAGGGACAGAGTTAGGACTGTCTCTATCAGGGCCTACCGTGGAGTGGGTGAGACAGCTTATTGTACGTTTTCTTGCAGAAACGTATAAACCAAAAGGCCCTGTTTTTGTCACAGCACTTGCTATTTATTTTTATTTTTACAGCAGAGCGCCTTTTGTGTGATTTATATACGGTTTTTGCATTGGTTTATCATGTTTTTGGTGGGGATTGGTTGCAGTTCACACTGCTGCTTCCAATGTGTGCAGACTCATATTTTTTTGCCTTAGCTTCCTGAATAGGGAGCTGTCCAGGGTACTAACATTGAATGCATTCATTACCCGTCACTCTCCGAGGTGCTAAGCACTTTACCACTAATAGCTATGGTCAGCGCACCACAGTTTCAATGTGTGCGGGCCATAGCTATTAGTGGTAAAGCGCTCAGCACCTCAGAGAGCAACGGGTGCTGAACGCATTTAGCGTTCGTACCCTGGACAGCTCCCTATTCAGGAAGCTGTTTAGTAAATTTTCACAGCGCACTGTCAAATGACAGTAGCCGCCGTTTTGTACTGCAGGATTATTGCAGAGGCTCCAGGGGAGTGTGGGCAATCTCTGGGGCCATGTAGCTCAGTATTATTAACCTATTAAACACTGGCTTAATAACCGCCGATTGTTAAAGGGATCCTGTCACCCCCAAAACGCATGTAAACCTATTAAAACCTGTCCCTAGAGCATATAAACACTATCCCTACACTCTTTTTACCTCCTAAATGCAGTAAGTGACATTGAATAAAAACGTTTTATAAGTACCTGATTAGTGCTGATAATGAGTGACTATCTATTCATAGTCACTCATCAAGACTGCCCCTCTGCTTCATATCACGCCTATTCAGGCGTGATCGTCAGCCTAGATTCAAATTGCCGCCTCCCTGCCGTGCCCTGTCTCGTCCGAGGCTGCAGTGTGGCTGGTGACGCGATCCGCGTCATTCCGGCGCCTGGTGACGTATTTAGACCGGCGCCGCGCTGTTAGCTTCAAAATGCGCACTGCGCATGCCCAATGCGCATGCGCAGTGCGCATTTTGAAGCTAACAGCGCGGCGCCGGTCTAAATACGTCACCAGGCGCCGGGAATGACGCGGATCGCGTCACCAGCCACACTGCAGCCTCGGACGAGACAGGGCACGGCAGGGAGGCGGCAATTTGAATCTAGGCTGACGATCACGCCTAAATAGGCGTGATATGAAGCAGAGGGGCAGTCTTGATGAGTGACTATGAATAGATAGTCACTCATTATCAGCACTAATCAGGTACTTATAAAACGTTTTTATCCAATGTCACTTACTGCATTTAGGAGGTAAAAAGAGTGTAGGGATAGTGTTAATATGCTCTAGGGACAGGTTTTAATAGGTTTACATGCGTTTTGGGGGTGACAGGATCCCTTTAATGAATGAATCAAGCAGAGCCGACAGTGTGCGGCTTCTGCTAAATACATGATTTAACCCCTGAGCTACCAATGTTTTGGGCTACATGGCTCCAGGGGAATGTGGCCACTCTCTGGGGCCATGTAGCTCAATAACATTAACCCCTTAATCATCGGGTTTATATACCCGCTCCTGCCACTCTGTGCCGACAGATACCACAGAGCGGCAGGAGCGGCTTTACATGTTAAATAAATAAGTGCATTATAAAATAAAAGTTTATTAATGACTTTGGCACACAGTAATGTGCCAGTGCTGCTGTGACAGCACTGGCTCATTATTGTACTGCCATTCCTCTGCTTTTTGGACATCTGACAGAACATTTTCTGTCCGACTTTGGAGAGGTGCCAAAGTTAACATCATTAACAATATCCTTGTGTGTGACAATGCATGAACGATATATACATATCGTTCGTACAATTTCAGACACGTGACTTTTCTAAGGATATCGTTAACGATATCCTTGAGTGTAAACCCACCATTAGACTTCCTCCAAAATGCTACAAATATTCCAGACATTCCATTAATGAGAATCTGTACAGTTGTACTTAATTTGAAAATCCACTTTAGAATTGGTATATAATCCTTGTAAAAAAAAATTCCAAAGCATGCTAAAAAACTTTCAAAAACAATTATACAGTACATGCTCTTCAACTGCTGTATTGAAGAGGTATTATCTTATAGATGTATAAATAGGCAAAAATCTCTCCATAATAACGTTGCTATATAGGGAATCGCGTGTGTATATACACAGGTGCTCATGGCTCCCATAATAAAGAATCTATGTGCCACTGTATATGATGCCTGAACCGAATGTTAAAGAATTAATAACTATTTCATCATCAATATTAGTGTTATTTTTTCTATATGAATTGTCATTATTTTGTCATGCTGATAAACGGGATGTAACTACAACAGGTGCAGGGTTGCAATCACACCCAGGCCCTGGAGCCTAAGGGGCCTCAAAAGTCCCTTTGACCTATAGAAAAAGACTGTTGCTATTAAATATTTGCAAATATTGGGGGCCCCGTTGGAGCTTTCGCATCGGGGCCCATGAGCTTCACGTTACGCCACTGGCCCTTAAGGATATGAAATGTATTAGGATGTGCCTAGTTTTCATCCTCTATCCCACTATTTTTAGAATAGTACTTATACATTTTTTATGTTTTTATAGGCTATGAAAAATTGGGGAGATGAATTATTTTCAAGGCTATGTTCTTTTCATATGATTTCTTTTACATCAGTTCAAGATGATGCCAGGGCAAAATGTACTGATAGTCTCTGACAGTGATTAACATTGGAGATTGAGCTATGCAAGAATTCTCAGTGGCCAAGTAATGTTTCAGAGAGAGAGAGAGAGAGAGACATAGAAGAAAAAAAAATCAATACTTTCCTACTAAAATATACGGGAAGCATTCATTCAATAGGTAGCAGTAATTTATTGTCAAATGTATACGCCTGTGAAGAAAAAAACTCAATGAGAACATCAACATCTTCCATTAATTCAACTTGAACTCTGCCGAAAGGTTTCAAAACGTTTTACAGTTAAAGTGTTTGGAAAGGAATTTGCACAGTAAGAAGAATTTTACATGATTAATTTATGAATGTATTTTTTAAAAGATATCTTTTCTACTTAAACTCAATTATTCATTTTATCTAATGTTGCAGCTTATCAAAATGGAAAACGGCACTCCACTACACATAGCGTGCCAATGATTGCAGTATGGCTAACCTAAAAGAAATTATGCTTTTATCCCCTTTCTGATATGATGAGTTTTACTTTTTTGGTATTTTTTTCCTTCTTCCAAGACCCAAAGCTATTTTATTTTTCATCAACATAGCTGTGTGGCCTTGTTTCTTTTACGTGATGAGTTGTACTTTTGAATGACACTATTCATTTTATCATATGATGTACTCAAGGGTGTATTAAAACTAGCCAGGGCCCTGCCCCAACGTATTACGTGTCAAGTCATCATGCGATATGTTACGTGATTAATGCACAGGTGCTCTGCACACATCTATAGATGCAAAACAACAGAGGCAACTATGTGCAGTGCACAGATTGTTTTCCCTTATGTACAGCGCTGGACATAACAGCACTATACATAATTGAGCAATTGAGTAATGGAGGCAAGTTTATTTTTCTGAGGGGACTAAGTCCTTCCAGTGCACCTCACATACAGGCTAAGTCACCACATAGTTCCATAGATACATTTAAAAACTGGGCGGACCCAAACAAAGGTTTTTTACTCATATTCACAATAGTCTATGGTTCAATATTCACACAACTCCATTTAGTCTTAAAATACTTATATATTTATTGTAAACCATACAAAGAAGTTTCTTCAGGGGAAATGGTGTATCAGTGTCAGCGCTGCTGAAATCCCAAGAAAACGATCCGGAAACCATATGTAGGTTGCATCAATCATCCATTTATTCCTTTTCCTACGCGTTTCGGCACTGTCCTAGTGCCTTCCTCAGGGATATACCTGATTATCCCTGAGGAAGGCACTAGGACAGTGCCGAAACGCGTAGGAAAAGGAATAAATGGATGATTGATGCAACCTACATATGGTTTCCGGATCGTTTTCTTGGGATTTCAGCAGCGCGGACACTGATACACCATTTCCCCTGAAGTAACTTCTGGATGATTCCCACGTGCATGTGGAAGGTGAAAGTCCTGCAGCAGCTGCATTTAATGCCAAATGCTTTTACACCAGTTGTGGGTCTCACAACTGTGCTAGGTGAGTGAATTCATACCCACCACATACATTAGTGTCACTAGTGATAGGGCACTATTGCGCCTCTTGTTTCCCCCCCCTATTTTTTACTTTGATACAAAGAATTTTAAAAGACATTACAAATTTGGAGGAGTGGATATTACAGCAACCCCCTATTGAGGACTCATATACAAATTACCAAGTGTATAAAGACTGACAGAGACCAACTATAGGTAAAGGCTCTGTCACACAAAGATCGCTCCAGCGATCCCGACAGCGATAACGACCTGCTGGGATTGCTGGAGCGTCATTACCTGATTGCTGGGGAGCTGTCAAACAGGCAGGAGCCACCTCCCACATCGCTGAAGGCAATGTCAGCGTCCTCCCTGCTTAGCGCTGGTAACTATGCGCACGCTGCCTAGATACCCGCTGTTTATCATAGTTACCAGCATTCTTCCTGCTTACAGGCAGTGCTAAGCTGGGCGGACGCTGGTGACCATAGTAAACACCGGGTATCTAGGCAGCACGCGCTGCCTAGATACCTAGTGTTTACCATGGTTACCAGCCAGTAAGGTCACTGATCGCTGGTCTCTCGCTGTCACATGCAGCGATGCGCGCTGACCAGCGGGAAACCAACGATCGAAAAATGACCCGCAGTGGGGGTGTGGCCGAGCAGCTCATGGCAGAAGCTGCTTAATTCAGGAGCTCCCGGATCCCAGAGCAATACAGAGACTTTACAGCATTTTCCAGTCGGAGTCTGACCTCTTTGAGTGGACCACCTAGTGCCTGAGACCTCCTAGCACGCATGGGGAAGGTAAAACCTGCACAAGCCCTGCTTCCTAAGAGGGTTTCTGACTTTTTCCAGCCTGGCCCCAAGGCCTCTGGAGCTGCAGCTAATATGGCACCTCCCTCACCTCGTGCAGCCCGTGCTTCTCGCTGGGAGACACAAGCTCCAGCATCATCCCTGTCTCAGCCACAGCCTGATGCCCCTATAACTCATTCCCAGATGAGGGATATGTTTAATGAGTTCCGCTCCTCTATGCAAGAGGACATTAAGAAAATAGTGGCTGATCTGCGGAGTGATGTGTCGGATTTGGGATCTCGCACACACCACTTAGAAACTAAAATGACTGAACTAGTTCACTCGCACAACGCCCTCTTGGATGATCATGACCTGCTGCGGGATGCTATGAGCAAAACCCAGGCTAAAAACTGCGATTTGGAAGATCGGCTACGTCGAAACAATGTCCGTCTCCGAGGCATTGCAGAGGCGATCCCTAACTCTAATTTGCGATCCTTGCTACAGGACTTTCTGGCCGAAGTCCTCCCAGAACTGGACAGACGCGACCTCAAAATCGATCGCATCCATAGGGTTCCGAAGCCTCCGGGCGTCCGTGTGGAACTCCCCCGCGACGTTCTAGCGAGGATACACTTTTACGAGACTAAGGAGGACTTCCTACGAGAGTTGCGAAAGTCGCCCTCGCTTTCGGATCGTTTTGCCGACATAGCCGTCTTCCCGGACTTGTCTCCAGGAACTCTCGCTCTCAGACGGGCCTTTAAACCGTATACCTTCATACTGAGAGATAAGGAGATCCCGTACATTTGGGGTCACCCGACGAAGCTAATTGTTCGCAGAGACAACTCCTCTCATGTTTGCCTTCTTCCCCGTCACGCGGAACGTCTCCTAGCCGACTGGAAACCCTCCCTGAGAAGACGCAACCAGATTGATCGCAGCCCTCGCGACGCTCCGACAACGCTGTGTCCCGAGGGAAAAGAATAGACGCTGAATGGGGCGTCGCTTGAGTGTTGGACTCTGCTGAGGTTTCCTCTTATGTTACAATTTGCTCTGGGATCTTATTCCTGGGCCTGCCTTTGATTTCCGAGTTTCTTCTTACTCCTGCTCCCTTCTCTACCCCCCTCGCTCACTGTTTCTCCGCCTTTCCTCCCTCTCATTCCCGCTCCCTCTCACTCTCTTCTCCCCTCCTTCCCCTACTTCTGTATTGTTCCTGCTATCCTTTTTCCCTTTTTTCTCTCTCCCTACTACCTATATCGTTTCTGCGTCCCTTCGCACTCTCTCCTACCTTGGAAATCCTGCCCCGTCGAGCGTGTTTTTCTCGCTCACGGTTCTTCCCTGACGGTGTGAGAACCCCCTCCGTTTTTGGAGTTCTTTTCTCCCTTTGAGCCCCTGTTTGGCACCACTCCCTTTGCTTCTGCCAGTATGGCTTCATTTATCTCTGTTGTATCCCCTATCCCTCTCCCCCTCCCTCAGTCCCTCTCCCCCCTGCACTACAGCATCCATTTGGTACTTTTGATTTTCCTGAGATTGGTATTTCTATTGTGCTTTATTACTAATCCATGCCGATTTCAATATTGTCTTTGAATGTTAATGGATTGAATTCCCCTCAGAAGCGTGCTCTCCTTCGTAGCCACCTTAAGAAAACCCGTTCTGATATAGTTTTTTTACAGGAGACTCACCTTTTTGAGGGGGACACTCACAGAGTAGCATCACACTTCTACCCCCACCAGTTTTTTGCCAATGCCCCAAGTAAGAGGGCGGGAGTGGCAGTTTTTGTCCGCTCCAACTTAACTTTCGAGTTTTTGAATGTGGTCGCAGACTCTGAGGGTAGATATGTGATAGTGTCATGCCGTATAAACAATGTGTTGTACTCGCTGATATCCATATATGCGCCGAATACACGTCAGATCACTTATGTGCGGAATTTACTGGAGGGCCCGCTCTCATCTCTCCCAGGCCACAGCGGGTGACTTTAACACCCCCTTGAACAAACTGTTGGATTGCTCGTCCCCCTCTGACTTCAGGACAGACCTAGCCCCGACAATTTCCAGCTTTCACTTCCACGATATCTGGAGATATATGCATAGTGAAGAACGAGACTATACTTATTTCTCCCCCCGCTTTAAGACGTTTAGTAGACTTGATTACCGTATATACTCGCGTATAAGCCGAGTTTTTCAGCCCAAAATTTGGGCTGAAAAGTCCCCCCTCGGCTTATACGCGAGTATACAGTATATACAGCAGCAGCCCCGGAGGTATACAGGCCCCCCCATCAAGCTCCAGGGCCCCCCCCTTGCGCGGCAGCCTGTAAAGTAAAATCATACTTATCAGTGTCCTGTCGCGCTGTCCCGCCGCTTGCCGACACACGATCCCGGGACCACAGGAAGCCGGAAGCCGGAAGACGCGGATTGAAGCCCGGGATCGTGTGTCGGCAAGCGGCGGGACAGCGCGACAGGACACTGATAAGTATGATTTTACTTTACAGGCTGCCGCGCAAGGGGGGGGGCCCTGGAGCTTGATGGGGGGCCTGTATACCTCCGGGGCTGCTGCTGTATACAGCCCTGGGGCTGCTGTACACAGCCCTGGGGCTGCTGCTGTATACAGCTTTGGGGCTGCTGCTGTATACACCCCTGGGGCTGCTGCTGCTGTATACACCACTGGGGCTGCTGTATATTACCTAAGGGCTGCTGTATATACCTCTGGGGCTGCTGTATACACCACTAGGGCTGCTGTATATACCTCTGGGGCTGTATATACCTCTGGGGCTGCTGTATACTACCACTGGGGCTGCTGTATACTACCACTGGGGCTGCTGTATACTACCACTGGGGCTGCTGTATAGTACCACTGGGGCTGTATATACCTCTGGGGCTGCTGTATATTACCACTGGGGCTGCTGTATACTACCACTGAGGCTGCTGTATACTACCACTGGGGCTGCTGTATACTACCACTGGGGCTGTATATACCTCTGGGGCTGCTGTATACTACCTCTGGGGCTGCTGTATACTACCACTGGGGCTGCTGTATACTACCACTGGGGCTGCTGTATACTACCAATGGGGCTGCTGTATAGTACCACTGGGGCTGTATATACCTCTGGGGCTTCTGTATACTACCACTGGGGCTGCTGTATACTACCACTGGGGCTGCTGTATACTACCACTGGGGCTGTATATACCTCTGGGGCTGTATATACCTCTGGGGCTGCTGTATACTACCACTGGGGCTGCTGTATACTACCACTGGGGCTGCTGTATACTACCACTGGGGCTGTATATACCTCTGGGGCTGTATATACCTCTGGGGCTGCTGTATACTACCTCTGGGGCTGCTGTATACTACCACTGGGGCTGCTGTATACTACCACTGGGGCTGCTGTATACTACCAATGGGGCTGCCGTATAGTACCACTGGGGCTGTATATACCTCTGGGGCTGCTGTATACTACCACTGGGGCTGCTGTATACTACCACTGGGGCTGCTGTATACTACCACTGGGGCTGTATATACCTCTGGGGCTGCTGTATACTACCACTGGGGCTGCTGTATACTACCACTGGGGCTGCTGTATACTACCACTGGGGCTGTATATACCTCTGGGGCTGCTGTATACTACCACTGGGGCTGCTGTATACACCTCTGGGGCTGCTGTATACTAACCACTGGGGCTGCTGCTGTATATACCACTGGGGCTGCTGCTGTATACTACCACTGGGGCTGCTGCTGTATACTACCACTGGGGCTGCTGTATATACCTCTGGGGCTGCTGTATACCACACTGCTGGGGGCTGTATACCTGTGCTGGGGTCCACCCTCGGCTTATACATGAGTCAATAGGTTTTCCCAGGTTTTGGGGGCAAAAGTAGGGGGGTCGGCTTATACACGGGTCGGCTTATACACGAGTATATACGGTATATCCTAGTTAGTGACTCTCTCCTTCCATTCTCCCTCTCGTCTGACATTGACACCATCACCTGGTCTGACCACGCTCCTATCCGACTGTCTCTTGACGACTCTACACCTCTTCTCCCCCCGTCCCAATGGACTCTAAATGAGCACCTCTTGGCTTCCGCGGCAAACCATGAAACTCTCTCTACTTACTTGGGTGACTACTTTACTCTGAATGATGTCGATGACATCCTCCCAGACTCCCTGTGGTTCGCCCATAAGGCGGTCATGCGTGGCCATTTGATCAAAATGGTTGCTCACTCTAAGAGATTGTATGACTCCTCCGTTCAATCGCTTATATCCGATATTAAAGCGCTGGAACAGGCACAACAATTGTCTCCTAGCTCTGCCACTGTCTCTGAGCTTCTGCGGGCCAGAAATCAGCTGCGCACATTACTCCTCTCCAGAGTTGAGAGTCACCTCAAAAAAACTAGATCACGATATTACGCCATGGGAGACAGGGCGGGTACCCTCCTTGCCATTAGGATCCGCAAAGTGGAGATGAAACATAGAATCTCTCATGTCCTCTCTCCCAGTGGTGACACAATCAGAAACCCTATTATGATCGCAGATCAATTTAAGCAATTCTACCGCGATCTTTATAACTTAAACTCCGACTCTGCCACTCCCCAACCAACCCCGAAGGTTATTCACTCCTTCCTCTCTAGAGCCTCGCTTCCTAGGCTTACCCTAGACCAGGGGTGGGGAACTCCAGGCCTCGAGGGCCGCACACAGTGCAGGTTTTCAGGATTTCCTTAGTATTGCACAGGTGATAACATAATCACTTGCACTGGTGATGATTCCAATCCCTGTGCAATACTAAAGAAATCGTGAAAACCTGAACTGTTTGCGGCCCTCGAGGACTGGAGTTCCCCACCCCTGCCCTAGACCAACAAGCATTCCTGAACAAGCCCTTCTCCCAGGAGGAAATACTTGCCATTATACGCTCCTCCAAGAAGCGCTCAGCCCCTGGACCAGACGGGTTTTCTTACCAATACTATCACTCCTTTGTCCCGGCCCTGACCCCTTACCTTCTCCGGTTGTTCCAACACTGGCAGCGGAAGGGAGAGATCAAACCTGAAGCCCTCACCACGTCGATTTCGACCATTCTCAAACCGGGCAAGCCTCCTACTCTTCAGGGCAGCTACCGCCCTATCGCTCTTTTGAACTACAATCTCAAGCTTTACTCGAAACTCCTAGCGGAACGTCTCAAGACCGTACTTCCCTCCCTGATCGCCTTGGATCAGGTTGGATTCATACCTGGCAGACAGGCGACAGATGCCACAAGGAGGGTCTTGAACCTCCTCAAGATTTTAGAGGGGAGAGGTGCCCCTGGTGCGCTCGCTCATCTCCTTGGACGCAGAAAAAGCGTTTGATCGAGTGCACTGGGGGTACTTGGTGGCGGTTCTGGATAAATTTGCGATCCTTGGCAACATTAAATCTGCAATTATGGCTCTGTACTCCTCTCCCTCTGCAGTGGTGAGAGCGGGAGGTTTTACCTCCTCCCCCTTTAACATCTCCAATGGAACCCGCCAAGGTTGCCCCCTCTCCCCTCTCATTTTCGCTCTTGTGATGGAGCCGCTAGCAGCTATTATTCACAATCACCCCAATTTTAGAGGTGTGGAGGTTGGCCCGGTTGATCATAGAATATCGTTGTACGCGGATGATGTCCTTCTCGCTTGTACCCACCTAGAACTTACTATCCCTACGCTGGTCTCGGTCCTATCGGACTTTTCGGCGGCCTCATATTATAAGTTGAACCTAACTAAATCCTCGATATTTCCCGTTAACGTTCCTTTCCCCGCCCAGCATGTACTACGAGACAAATTTCCCTTCCTCTGGTCTCCTAAGGGCTTCAGATACTTGGGGATACACGTCACACACCTTCGAAGCAACTGATTAGAACCAACTTTGAAGCACTACTGACTGACCTTAAAACTCTATTCGCTCACTACTCCACCCTGCAACTTTCCTGGATTGCCAAAATTCACACCGTGAAGATGATGGCCCTGCCTAAAATCTTGTATCTAATAAGATGCATTCCCTTTCGCGTCCCACGCAAATATCTTAATTTAATCCAAGCGGTCCTGGCCAGATTTATTTGGAGTGGTAAATTACATAGGATCGCCATGTCTACACTCACCCTCCCGTATAATAAAGGAGGCCTTGGAGTCCCTGACATTGTGGCCTACTACGCGGCAATCTCTCTCGACATTGCCAAAATCTATTGGGCGGAAGCTCCTACCTCTTTGTGGCTGCAAATTGAAGCCCATCATGCTCCCTGTGAATCCACCAGACTTCTGCTTGAGATTAATCTTTTGAAACATCACTTGACTTCTGCCCTTCTCCTTTCCAATTGAGTGGTGCTAGATACCTGGTCTAAGTTGGCGCGTTCCCATTTCCCCTTCCTCTATCGCTACATAACCCTCAGGGCGATTGAAAATTTAGTAACTGACCTTTCCCTTTTGCCGTGGAGGTCTAGAGGTGTGGTGTTGCTGTACGATATCCTCTCCAACGGGGAAATACTTCCATTTCCTTGTTTGCAGACTAAGTTCTCCCTTCCAGCCTCCTGTTTCTTCGACCACCTATGTCTCCGACATTTCCTTTCTGTCACTACTCTCCCTACCTGCGACCTTACGACCGTTAGCTTACCCCTCCAGGCCTTATTTAAACAGACCTCTTCCACTCGTAGAGGAGTAACTATTATTTACAGAGAGATTTTAGTCCTCCGATCCCAGACGAAACTCACTTATATGTCCAGGTGGGAGTCTAGTTTAACTTTCACTGCCTCTTTAGACCAATTGTATGACGCCTCGGGCCACGCTGCCCATTTCACCTCCTGTGTCGGACACTTGGAACAATCCAAGAAACTGATGCTTGGGTGGTATCTCACCCCCGCCAGGCTAGCTAAATTTGGCGGCTCGAAGGCCGGAGTCTCAACCTCGGCTTCATGCTGGAAAAGCTGCTCCTCTCTGGGGTCTGAGTCTCATATTTGGTGGACCTGTCCCCGATTGACATTGTACTGGGCTGAAGTCGACTCTCTTCTCTCTACCCTAACGGTTTGCCTATTCTTCTGGACGGCCCCCTAGCGCTATTGGGAATGAACCTGACCTCACTCCCCGCGACTTTGAGACCGATAATAACCAATGTCTTGATCGCAGCTCGCCTCTCTATTGCCTCACACTGGCGATCGCCTACCCCTCCCACCTTGAGTGAGGTTGTAGCGAGATTGAATCAACATTTCTCGTATGAGATCATGCTAGCGCACGACTTACGTCGCAGAAATAAAGTTCTGAATTGGTGGGATCCTTGGGTATCATCCCTTTATAACACGGTAACCTTGCCACCTTGAGATGACCGATAATTATCAAGAACCCATCTGGGTATAGTTTTTTGTTTTTTTTATTTCTTTTTTATTTTTCCGAATATATACTAATTTTGTATGCCTTGCCAATGCTCTTTTGTAAAGCTTTGTTTGGATGATTTGTGTACCCTCCCCCCTGCCCCCCCCCCCCAACCTCTTTGCCCCTGTTAAATTTGTGAATTTATTGTTTCTATTTGCCCTCATGTGGGTGTTCATGTTATTGTTACTGCTGTTTTTAAGTCAATAAAAACCAAATGATTTAAAAAAAAAAAATGACCCGCAGCACTTTGCAGCGATCAGCGACCTCACAGCAGGGGCCTGATCGCTGCAAAGTGTCACACAGAACAACATCGCTGGAGAGATCGTTGTAACGTCACAGATAGGCGGCCGTCACACGGTTCAATATTGCTAATGATATCGTTTAAGCAATCTGGTTTTTGATCGCTTAAGCGATATCGTTTGTGCATCGCTGCATGCGATCAAGCGATTTTACAATGAAAATCGCTTGATCGTGACATCGCAGATATGAGAGCCGGAGCTCATATCAAGCGATCATCGCTTGTTCAATCTGCTTCATCGTGGTGTGTGACACCACGATGAACGATCTCCCAGCGGCAGAGCCTACGCTGGGAGATGGTATCTATTGTAAAAGTCCGGTTACCAAGCGCCGCGCGGCGCCTAGTAACCCGATGTGTACCATAGTTACCAGCGATCTCGCTGCTCCACATCGCTGGTGAGTCTGCCTGTGTGACAGCTCACCAGCGATGTGAGCGATATCGTTAGCGATCGCGCGTGCACGTGATCGCTTACAATATCGCTCATGATATTGTAGCGTGTGACGGCCGCCTTACAACGATCTCTCTAACGATATCATTATGTGTGACTGGAGCTTAACTCCCAACACAGAATTTGAAGGTACAAAACGTAATAAAATGATCATGGGTGCAATTTAGTACATACAGTGATCAAACTTATGTATACCATGTGCTACCGTGTTTCCCCGAATATAAGACAGTGTCTTATATTAATTTTACCCCCAAAAGTCCCACCCTGTCTTATATTCGGGGTATGACTTATATTAAAAAAAGTAAATGACAAAAATGAAAAGTCCCAGCCCCATACAGTATGCCACTGCAGCCCCCAGCACAGTACCGTTAAAACCGCAATTCCGCCGCACAGCCAACTTGCGGCATACTTGCGGCAGGTCCCCATACAATGTACGGTACTGTATGGGACACTTGCGGCAAGGTGCGGCAAAGGTGCGGTAACCGCACCTTGCCGCAAGTGTCCCATACAGTACCGTACATTGTATGGGGACCTGCCGCAAGTGTGCCGCAAGTCGGCTGTGCGGCGGAATTGCGGTTTTAATGGGCAAGTCGGCAAGGAAACATCCTTACTTTTTAGGGTAATGGCGGCCTCGGGCTATGGATTCCTCCGCGGTGCAGGGCGTTGTCCAGATGCTTCTTCATGCAGGAGCTTCTGGCCAATCAGCACTCGAGCTGCTGAGCCAATCAGCGCTCGAGATGCTGGGGAGCCGCTGGCCAATCAGAAGCTCCTGCCGGCAGCAGTGACGTCAGACCGGGGCGACAGGCGCACAAGATTAACCCTATGCCATCGGGGTTACCTGCGGCACCTGAGGGCAGAGGGGAGCCCACGGGGGACAGCGGACCTGCGGCTGCACCTGAGGGCAGAGGGGAGCTTACGGAGGACAGCGGGGCCAGTGGGACAGCGGGGACACAGGTAAAACATGCAATGGGCAAAAATGGCACTTTAGCGGTACCCTGTCTTATGTTCCCCGAAAATAAGTCACCCTGTCTTGTAATCGGGGTATGAATTATATTGGAAAATTCTGCGCCAGCCCTGCCCTGACTTATATTCGGGGGTGACTTATTTTCGGGGAAACAGGGTATCTTATCAACAGGGGGTAAATGTTTAACAGACGATCACCAATTGGTGGATGTATATAAATTGGATGTGGATCCAGGAAACAAAACCAGACAACACCACAGGAGGTTAGTCAGTTGGAGAGTTAGTGCAGTCAAGTCCAGGAGTCAAGTTCAGTGAGAAGGAGAGGAGAGAACACCATCATCACACAGGATGGAAACAGGGGCGTAACTACAATAGGTGCAGGGGTTGCGATCGCACCCGGGCCCTGCTGCCTAGGGGGGCCCCAAAAGTCCCTCTGGCCTATAGAAAAAGACTAATACTATTAAAGATTTGCAATAATTGGGGGCCCCGTTGGCGCTTTCGCATCGGGGCCCCTGGGCCTGAAGTTACGCCACTGGATGGAAAGGACACATACCCGGCAGCCTGTACTACCATGAGGCTTGTCCGGGTTCCGGGCTGCAGACAGTAGAGAGACAGAAGGAGTCCTAGGGACACAGATAGTGAGCAATCCATTTGTGTACCCAAATTAGCGGGAAAGCTGTAGGACTGGGCAGAAACCAGGGTGTCGGCACCTGAAAGTGGCAGGACTGTCAATGCTCCAACCACAAAACCGGTCGATTGGGGGGTCTTTATGTCCCATGTAGTAAAGGAAGTAGGGGGAAGGGGATGATTTGGCTCACCAGGTTGTTAATCACTAAAAACCTCGGCTGCAACAGACGGTGCATGGAGAAGTCCTGGCTGCGGACAGAGACGTAATCCAACATGTAATATAAGATTCCAGCACTCTGGTCTTTGCTTCCAACTTTTTATAATAGTAAATTCAATGCCATCACATCACAGGCAATCAATGTGTACACCGACGCGTTTCAACAGAAATGTCTTAGTGTGGTGCCCCGCTAAGCAGGCATCACAGAGGAGTACTGCACCCGTAAAAGAGGTGCAGATACTCCATGTGCAGGTGGATTCTATGATGGTGGGTGGTACCCATTAACAGCATTCCCACACTAGATTACACAGTGGGAGGTTACCCGGGAGGGAATAAAACCACCTCTAGGGGGAACAAAAAGGTCTTTGGCTGAGGTCTTTGGTGTTTGCCTCTAAGTTTCAGGCCTGCAAGTTCTTTGCTGCTGGGTCTCTCGGCTGAGGGACCAGGAGAGATGGAGGAAGAAGAAAGAGCTTAAGGAGAAAGACAGCTTTCCCAGGTGCAGACAGCCTGTAGGGAGGAGGAACTTGAGGAAGTTTATCCTAGACAGCTTACCGGGCACTGGAGCCACAGAACTCCACAGAAAATCCAGAGACCCGTGGAGTCTACAATTCTCCCGGGCACCTGAGCAACTGAGAGAGGGTACCAGGCACCACTGAAGGAGCAAGTGGTCAGCCAGCAGAAGGTTACCCGAAGGCCGCGAGGGTGAGAGAAGGAAGGTGGTCAGGTCTGCTTTAAGTCACCAGGCTTCACACCCCCACTGGGAAGTAGGAAAGGAACAGACGGGGGTAGAGCAAGAAGGTATACACTAAGGGTCCACCATACCACCTAGGATCTGCCTGCAGCCACCCGTTAAGCTACCTGTCCTCATACCATCAGGAGTGGTGAGCTGTGATTTTGTATGTGACTAATGCAAATGACAGTAAAGTACCTGGAGGAACAGTGACTTTGGATTCTGCTTGTTTTCTTTAAATTAACTTGTTTCCATCCAGGAACGCTGCCCCGGAGGTTCAGTCCTACCTGTGGAGGACTTTACTACCCTAGCCACACTACCATTTACATCTGGTGGAATGTGGCGGCGCTGGTGGCATCTCACCAGAAACTACAGGTGGCATCACGACAACACTGTATATAATTTCCTGTACATACTACCCCTTTTTTGGAAGATAGGCCAAGGACACGGGGTCAGGTGCGGCCACCACTCCCCATGACAACTGGAGCGTTAACCCTTGCAGCCTGACACCCGAGTACCCCAAAGCCTGGGTGCAACATTAGTCGTGACTCAGGGGTGCCACCTAACATTAGATTTAAATAAGCTTCTCATCATTACACACATGTGTTACAATTGATTGTGGACACAGTTGAAGAGGATATACATAACACATAAGAATACAACATACATCCATGTAATGGACACTACATTAAAAATCTAAAAATCTTAAACTTGAACAGTAATAAAAAAGAAAAGTAAACTGGTTTGATATTTGCAGACTATAACACAATCCATTAATATTGCCAAATAAGGTCCTGTCTTTTGTTGAGACCTAAGGGGACTCTTGTACCCAGCGTAAATATCCAGTACGATTCACGGTTTAACAGCTTATGTTTAATATCAGTTCCCCTAAAATTATTAAACACTTTTCTATTCCCATTAATCACAGTGTACTTGTATTACCATCATGCATCATTGAAAAGTGGCGTGATACTGCAGAAATATTTAAAGCAGTGGAGCTGCTGGAATCTGAAATGTGCCTACAGATGCGCCTCTTAAGTTCACCCGTCGTGCATCCGACATATTCAATCCTGCAAAGTGTACATTCTATAAGGTATTGTGGCACCCCAGGGGTTAATGTGCCACAGTAACATCACAAGGGTTAACCCCCCACACAACACTGGACACTTCACTAGCACCTCTAGGCCAGAAGGGGGAGCTCAAGCAGATCCCTTATATATTGTGGTCTGAGGAGGAAGTAGTTAGGTGACAGTTCAGTTTAGTGCAGGGAGCACTAGGAGGAGGACCTGTAAATGAGAGCAGTGCTGAGCTCCTGACAGGGACCACTGACTACTTTCAGGCCTGAAGCCAGGGTCTGAGGAGAGGAGTACAAGAAACAGAGGAACATATCTGGAAACAAGAAACAGAGGAACATATCTTACCTCATAACTCACCCCAGAGGAGTGCAGAGACCGGATATCAGATCCGAATCTGTGACTGAAATACGCAGCTCAAAAAATACAGGGATAGTGGAGGTTGTAGATCTACACTGTACCTCAGCGAAGCAACACGGCAGGGTCAGAAGCACACAGAAAGACTCAAGTTGCCTAGCAAAGGGGGTACCTGTGAGGAGAAACAGGGCCAGCAGCCTAGCTAAAGCAGCAGCAGGGCCACACACACATTGCAGCAGTGGGAAGCTGAGGACCCGGACAGGGTGGGAGCAACCCGGCCCCGGGACAGACTCTATGGACAGTACTCTGCCACCAAAATCTGCAGTGAAGCCTTGGAAAACTTCAAAACCGTCAGTGTGTGATTCTTGTGCTCAAACCCTGCGTACCCTCACAAACTCCCATCATCTCTACTACTATCCCTATCCTGCAACATCCATAGCACCATCTATACACTATTACTACCACTGCCCCGGGGAACCCAGAGCTACCTGCGGAGAGCCATTACATCCCCAGCTGCCCAACGTCATCCCCAGAGGTTCTGCAGCAGCGGTGGTCACCCTGACCACAACCCGTGAGTGGCGTCACAACAAACTCCCCTGTAAAATATCCCCCATTACTTGCGGAACCCGGGACACGGTCCGGACCAAGACTGTCGTGATTTCCCCAGCAGTACCATGGTCCGGTACTGAGTACCCCGTCCCTGTGGGCTCCACAACTTGGCGTCACAGACAGGATCTACCGTGCCCGGTAAACCGGGCATTGTGTGCCGTGATTTGTGAGAAAAACTGTTTTGAAACTGCCGCCATTACAGAGCACGCGGTAAACAGAATTTAAACTGCGCCACAAGGATTGTATTTTTGAATTGCCGCCATTACAAAACGCGCGACGTGTGGGAAGAAAGGGGCGTATTATTGTGGGTGGTACCCTGCAGAGGCGCGAAGCCAGCCTCCTCCCTGGTGCGGACGACAGCCAGCAGGGAAGAGAATCCCTGGTGCACCGCGGAACCTTCAAGAGACATCTGGACGGAAGCAGAAAACAGGAGGGTCGACCTTAACTAAGGGGGCACAGGATGTTGCAACCAGGAGATGCCGCGCCACCGAGCAGCGGCAGAGCACCCGGTGAAGCTCCAGCACCGAATAACAGAGGAGCATCTGGCGGTGCTGCAGCGCAAGGAGCAGCACCTATCATGCCGTTCCTGATGCCGTATATCCGGGAGCAATGTGGCTGCCCAAATACTCCGGTGAGCCTAACAGTCTTAAATGACTTTATTACTAAAATACAAGCTTACTATGTGATGTACCCCCTAACTGAAGCCCAGCGTGTCGGTATGATTATTGGACAATTAACTGGCAATGCAGAGGGGGAAGTAGCGTCCTGGCTGGACACAGAAAAAGATACAGTAAAACATCTTGTAGCTGGACTAAAAGCAGCATTTGAATCCAGTGCTGACACCCGGGCTAAAATGAGGTTCTTTGGATGTCAGCAAAAGCCCAAGGAGAGCGCCGGAGACTATGCCTTAAACTTGCAGGAAGCGCTCAAAGCACTTAAGCTAGCAGAACCTGCTTTAGCCCCGGGAGATGACAAAATGCTAATTGACCAGTTTATAGAGGGCCTCCTATCCCCTTCTCACAGAGGACAGTTGAGTATGATGATTATCCAAAATCCTGAAATGACATTTGCTGAATTAAAAGATAGAGCCATCCGTCTTCAGCAGGTAGAGGAGCCCCGGGATCTAAACTTCATCCAAGGACCTACAGCAGCACCCCAGCAGCCAGGAGTATCAGCGACATCAGCCATGTCAGAGACTGCTGCTGAACACAGAGAGCCTATCTCTAAAGAGGCCCTCAACCAAAAGCTAGATGCCCTGACAGACACTGTTATTTCCATGGCTAAAGTCATCAAGGAGCTGCGAGGATCCAAACCTGCACCCAAGATCGAGTTGGCGACCAGCAAAGAGGATGTCCCATGGATGAGGCGCAGGAGGTATCAAGCGACTAGAGGATGACCCAGCGACCACTGTCAGCCAGATGGCCAGCCTATTTGCCGCCGTTGCAAGGAGCCAGGCCACTTTGCCCGGGAGTGTGTTTTAAACGAGGATTCCCTGGGCAGTCAGGCCGCTTCTCAGGAGTAAACTCTCAAGGTCCTTCAGCCTGGTATGACAGATTTGTGGTAGGACGTCCGTTCATCCCTATCGTGTTGGATGGCATTCCCTTTAGTGCTTGTTGGATACCGGGTCCTAGATAACATCAATTCCACATGTTCTATACAAAAGGTACTGGGCTGATTCAGACATTAATAGTGGTCCAACTGACATTGTAGTGAACTTATGGGCTAGTAATGGTGAACTAATACCGCAAGTTGGGTTCAGAGAGATGACCATTCAGATTGGGAAGGTAGAATTGCAGAACCAGGGTATTATAATTGTAGATGTTGACCGGCGAGATCGTGAACCAGTAATGTTACAAGGAATGAATGTAATTGAAAAGTGTTTTTCCGAGGTAATTACTGTCTTACAGCAGATCGCCGAGACTGCTAGAACCGGAGAGCAGAGGCTTCTGCACAAGGAAATAAAAGCCCCGATGATGAAACAACAGGTAGAAATATCCAGAGGTGAAATCGGCAGTGTACGAGTAAGTGATCCGATACCCATTGTAATAACTCCCAAAACTGAAATGTTGGTCTGGTGTAGAGCCGCAATAGGCATTAAAGGTCAAGAACCTGTGTACTCAGACAGTAGACCCACTATACTAAAAGCCAGAGGGGTAGTTGAAGTACACCGAGGGAGAGTGCCATTACGCCTTTTAAAATGCGGAGAAGATGAAGGCACATTACCAAAGTATGCTACCATGGCTAAATTGTTCACCATTGATAATAATGCCATCACAGCAGTCGAGCCCTTGAACCCGTCAAGTCAGGCGGATGATAATAACTCAGGGGAAAAGATGGAGGATTGGTGCCAAAAACTACACGTGGGTACCAGTTCTACACCTTCCCATCAAAAGCATGGAGTATACCGGGCAGTAAAGGAATATGAGCAGTGTGAGGCACCGCCGGCATGATCCTCATGGCCGGGGCGCATCACATGCAGGATCAAGGTATGATCCTGTGCACACTGGCCGGTTTGACTGTGATAATGCGGTGTGAACCAACTTTGAACACAAGGTTTCATGTTACTAATGAGTGGCTCATAAGATCGAGGAAGCCCTAAGGAAAAGGGATGTAAGGGCTGAGTGCTGACAACCCGGAACACAGGGAGTTAACCTGAGCTGTGTGAAAGGCTGATTACCAGCAGCTAAGGGGGGTGTGTCCATGTGGGAGTGGCTGGCACGATAAGAGGCAGCCAGCTGAGTGATTGAGAGATAGATTCAGATTCAGATGGAAGCTGAGACTCGTGCTGAGAGATTCATTCAGAGAGATTGTGCTGAGACCAGCCAAGTGCAGAGCAGCCCGGAGGCTCTGTGTGAATGAAGGGAGCATGCTAGCTCCAGGCCGGTGCCAAGGTCCGCGGTTGTGATAGCACCTGGTGGGGAAGCCGTGGCTGAACCCGGTGGAGACTGGTCCGGGCGTGGGGTGAACCACGTCCGGGAAAGGAGCCTTGGGGGATGCTTGGTGGACCCGTTACACAGGTAGCGAGACCCGGATCCGTGCCCGGTAAGACAGCGGTTCCCGTGTAACGGAGTGAGCTGTGTGTGAGTAATGCCAGGCGGGCATAACTGCTATTGGGTCCGACTAGGCAGTCGGTAAAGGACCCGTTGATGTATGTAGGGGCTTAGGCAATTGCCCTGAATGTAAGATGATGACCTATGTAAGAACAGTGTATAATAATGTGGGGAGAAAGTGACCCAGCCAGTATGGTTGATGTTGGAGGCGTTCCGTCCCTGTGGGACGAGAGGGAGGCTTACCCTGCTGCTTGCAGAGGGTACCCGTCCCTCAACCACGGCCTCTAATGGTGTGGGTGTGCCTGTGGTGCCAGACACAGGGGTAATAGGGCTCCTAGTAGGTAACGGATGAGGTTCCCGTGTACTATGGTTTGCCAGTCCCTGTAATGGGCCATGGAGGAGCCACAGTCCATGGATGATGGGCTGTGAGCGTGTGGAAGAAATGTATGTGATCCATGGACGTTTGAATAATGGATCACACATGGTATGTAAGGCCCGGTCAGGCAGGAATCCTGACTACGGGGTAATGTTATGTCATCAAGCTGGGTGACTAAAGCCAGGCGGCAGGAACCGCCATTGGGACCCACAGGGCCCGTTGAGGCGTATGTAACGAAGGTCAGAAGCAGGGGTTCAAAAGGGCTCCTAGAGTGGGGACACCATGGTTGAACCAGGTGGACTCTGACCGGGACGTAGGCGGAGATACGTCCAGGAAGGAGCCCCTTGGGGATACATGACATACCTGGTACTCAGGTTGCTCAATCCCTGTTATGAACCCGGAGGGGTCATCGTCGAAGTATATCAAATGTATTTATTATAAATGTACTGTAAGATGTGTAAGTAGGCCGGAGGCCGTAGCTACCCCGGGAGCAGGTGTTAGAGCTCCAATGGGGAGATAGTCGTGGTTACAGGTCCCGGGTTATTGTGAATGTATATGTGCAATGTTCTATGTAATGTATGATGTATTTATGTGAAGTGTTTATAATCAATGTGATATGTGTCCAACATGCTACCCGGGTTATGTTATTATATGTGAAAAATAAACGGGTAGACATTGGTTAAACTTATAAACACGTGTTTTGTCGTTATGCAAGCGGGTTCCCCGGTTGCTACCTCACAGCAGATATTCAGCAAACACCTGTTAGACTTTGGGCAAATTAAAGGGGTAGAGCACACTATACCCACAGATAACCATCAACCTATAAAAGAGAGGTATAGACCATTACCACCCACTCACTACCAAACCACCAAAGACATGCTCAAAGAGATGAAAACTGCAGGAGTGATAAGGGACAGTTTTAGTCCCTGGTCAGCACCTTTAGTGTTAGTTAGATAGAAGGACGGGACCATGAGATTGTGCGTAGACTACCGGCAGATCAACCGCATTACACACAAGGATGCATACCCATTACCTAGGATTGACGAGTCATTAGCCGCATTAAAATCTGCTAACTGCTTTTCCACCCTAGATCTGACTAGTGGGTATTGGCAAGTTCCTATGGCAGAAGCTGAGAAGGAGAAGACAGCATTTACTACGCCGATGGGCCTCAGTGAGTTTAATTGTATGCCGTTTGGACTTTGCAACGCACCCGGTACCTTCCAACGCCTGATGGAGAGCTGTCTAGGCCATAAGAACTTTGAAACTGTCCTCCTGTACCTAGATGACGTCATAGTCTACTCCAAGACATATGAACAACATCTACAAGACCTGGCAGAACTGTTTGAAGCCCTGTCCGGATACAGCACGAAGATCAAGCCATCCAAGTGCCACCTTCTCAAGCCAAAGGTGCAGTACCTAGGACATGTCGTGAGATCAGAGGGAGTAGCACCGGATCTTGATAAAGTCACAGTCATAAGGGATTGGCCAAGACCCACCAACGTGAAAGAGGTGAGGCAATTCCTGGGCCTGGTAGGCTATTACAGGAGATTTATCAGAGGATTCACAAAGTTAGCAGCTCCCCTACAAGACATCCTGGTAGGACAGTCGAAAAGGTCTTCAACCCGTAATTCTCCTTTCCAGTGGGGTGAGGAAAAGGAAGAGTCCTTCAAAAACCTAAAGGGTGCTCTGGCAGAAGAAGAGATCCTGGCATACCCAGATTACCATCAACCCTTCATTCTGTACATGGATGCCAGCAACGTAGGACTGGGAGAAGTACTGTCACAGAAGCAAGGAGGCAAAGAGAGAGTTATTGCCTTTGCAAGCAGCAAACCCCGGCCTACGGAAAGAAACCCTGAGAATTACAGTTCCTTCAAGTTAGAACTACTGGCAGTAGTTTGGGCTGTAACTGAACGTTTCAAGCACTATCTGGCAGCTGCAGAATTTACCATCTACACTGATAACAATCCATTGACCCACTTGGACTCAGCAAAATTAGGTGCAGTGGAGCAGCGATGGATAGCGATGGATAGCCCGGCTGTCTAACTACAATTTTGTCATCAAATATAGGGCAGGCCACAAGAACGGGAATGCAGATGCCTTATCCCGGATGCCACACCTGAACGACGTGGAAGAGGAACCGATGGAGCTGGAAGAAATTGAGCTACTTGCCTTTCACCATTCTAAGGTAGAAAAGTATCAACCCGGCATCTACCAAAAACAACAGGAGGTACATCTCAATCTGTTAGCACACCATGGATGGGCTGACACCCAAGATAGTGATCCAGCTGTGAAGCTAGTGAAAGAACTGCTTACACAACAAGGTGCGTACCCTAACCAGAACGCTCCAGCTGAGACCCAGAAACTCTGGAAAGAGAAAGGCAAGTTGCTCCTATACCAAGGGAAGCTCTTCAGATGGTTCACCAACCCCAAAATCCATGAGTTGTTTGGCAGATAATCGTACCTAAGAGAGACGTCAAAATGGTCTTAGAAGCCTACCATGACGGTGCAGGTCATTTTGGATGGAAGAAGTTGGAAGTGCTCTTAAGAGAGAGATTCTATTGGGTTGGCATGAGTAAATCAATTGAATATTGGTGTAGAAAATGTGGCCCGTGCAATCTCAGAAGGAAAGATCAACACAGAGCCCCACTCCAGTCCAAAGTAACCAAGCAACCACTTGAGTTAGTTGCGTTAGACCATGTCAAGTTTTCACCAAGCTGGTCAGGCTATGTCTATGCCTTAATCATCGTGGACCATTATTCACGCTTCTTAGTGGTGGTACCCGTCAAGAATCTGACAGCGAAGACGGCTGCAAGAGCATTTCAGACACATTTCCGTAGACCTTATGGCTACCCGGAACATGTCCTTACAGATCAAGGTCCAGCTTTTGAATCAGAGATTTTCCAGGAGTTCTGCAATATGAACGGCTGTAAGAAGATCTGCACGACAGCCTATCATCCCCAAACCAATGGCTTATGCGAAAAGATGAACCATATTGTGATTGACCTGTTGAAAACATTACCAAAGTCAGAAAGAAATCAATTACCCGACTTGTACAACCATGTCATGGTGAGCTCTACAAACTGCACCCCTGCCTACCTTATGCGTGCAAGACCCGGTAAGCTGCCAATTGATTTAGATATGGGAATTCTAAAACCTGACGCAGAAGATGAAGAATCCAATTGGGATACCGTACGTCAACAGCAGTATCGCCAAGTACAAGAGTGCGTAGAGAAAAATCTTCAGCAAGCTAGAGCAAGACAAGAGAGAACCTTTAACCAACATGCTCAAGCAACTCTGTTACAACTCGGTGAGCAAGTTCTCAAGAGAAAGAGATGCACCAACAAATTGGATAATCAGTGGGAAACCACCCCTTATACAGTCTTACCATCTAATTTAGACAATGCTAAAATGTGTCTAATAAGCAAAGACGATGGAAGAACTTCAGCAGTTGTGTCCAGAGACCATCTCAAACTGTGTCCTGAAACCCTGAAGACACCAGAAGTAACCTTACCCGTACAGGTACAACCTGTCAAGAAAGAAGAAGAGGTATTCCATACCGTTTTAGGAGATTTTCCCAAAACATGGGCAAATTACTACGGAGCAGTTGTAGTACCAATGATTGCCTCCAATGGTTGAATCAACATCAGAACCCGTACAACCAGAAGTCCCAAGACCTGACGAACTGGAAGTTGAGCCTGAAGAGGAAGAACAAATTCCTGGTCCAAGTGAGCTTGCCAGTCCTACAGTCAGATCCCCATCTGCCATAGTACCAGACACTCCAAGTAGGTACATGTCCACCAACACCAAGAGGCTACAAACATCCAGTATACCTGGTTTATGCAGATCAGAGCGTAGTACCAAGGGTCAGATACCCGCTAGGTACAGACATTGAAATGTAAAATTAAATGTGTAATGTAAATATGTTTGTGTGAATATAAATTGAACCCGTTACTGTGTAAAATGTATAGAAAGGGTGAGAACAGTTTGGTGTTAAGTGGCAGCCATGGAGAGTAAGAACTTGGCCTCTTATGCGGTGACCCGAGGGCCTAGAGGCCTACTGCACTTATAAACCAGAGACACCCGTAAGTGTTTATATTGTTTGCAATGATAAAAAAAAAAATCTGAGTACCTACAGAAACTGTCCTGTATGAACTTGTTACATATTCTTGAACTTTTCTTATTTATTTATGGACCATAACTACCACGGAACTGGTTGAGGTAAAGACTTACTTGTAAAAATCGATCAGCCCAGAGGCAATAGACTAAACCCCCGGAAGGACTGCTTTTTGAACCTTGGACTCTTTTTGAGCATTCTAGTGGTTTTTGTACTTTTACTTTTTAAGGCTTTGTAAATATTAATTGTATTATTAACAGTTTGTTTGTTTTTTCTACAGTCCCGGAGTACTGTCTTTAACCAAGGGGGAATGTGGCACCCCAGGGGTTAATGTGCCACAGTAACATCACAAGGGTTATCTCCCCACACAACACTGGACACTGCACTAGCACCTCTAGGCAAGAAGGGGGAGCTCAAGCAGCTCCCTTATATATTCTGGTCTGAGGAGGAAGTAGTTAGTTGATAGTTGACAGTTCAGTTTAGTGCAGGGAGCACTAGGAGGAGGACCTGTAAATGGGAGCACTGCTGAGCTCCTGACAGGGACCACTGACTACTTTCAGGCCTGAAGCCAGGGTCTGAGGAGAGGAGTACAAGAAACAGAGGAGACTGGGTTACCTCATAACTCACCCCAGAGGAGCGCAGAGACCGGATACCGGATCCAAATCCGTGTCTAAAACATGCAGCTCAGAAAACACCGGGATCGTGGAGGTTGTAGATCTACACTGTACCTCAGTGAAGCAACACGGCGGGGTCAGAGGCACACAGAAAGACTCAAGTTGCCTAGCAAAGGGGGTACCTGTGAGGAGAAACAGGGCCAGCAGCCTAGCTAAAGCGGCAGCAGGGCCACACACACATCGCAAAAGTGGGAAGCTGAGGACCCGGACAGGGTGGGAGCAACCCAGCCCCAGTACAGACTCCGTGGACAGTACTCTGCTACAAAAATCTGCAGTAAAGCCTTGGAAAAACTTCAAAACCATGAGTGTGTGTGATCCTTGTGCTCAAACCCTGCGTACCCTCACAAACTCCCATCATTTCTACTACTATCCCTATCCTGCAACATCCATAGCACCATCTATACACTATTACTACCACTGCCCCGGAGAACCCAGATCTACCTGCGGAGAGCCATTACATCCCCAGCTGCCCAACATCATCCCCGGAGGTTCTGCAGCAGCGAGGGTCACCCTGACCCCAACCCGTGGGTGGCGTCACGACAAACTCCCCTGTAAATATCCCCCCATTACTTGCGGAACCCGGGACACGGTCCGGACCAAGACCGCCGTGATATCCCCAGCAGTACCCCGGTCCTGTACCAAGTACCCCGTCCCAGTGGGCTCCACAGTATACTATATTACTGCTGGTGCAGTTAATGTAGTTCCTGATTGTGTACTTTCCGCCACCACTGCGTGATTCAAATGTCTTGGATTTTTGCACAAAATTACATGCTTTACATTTATTATGGCCGCATCGGCTGAAACCCTTCAGCTCCAACCAAGTAGTACCCAGATTACTGCGAGAAGATTGAAACAGACTAGGAGAAAGAACAGTGCCCGAAGTCGGGGCTTTTTTTGCCACAAATCGAACCGGATTCTTTTCCAATATTTGTGTCAGTTTGGAATCACGGTTAAGGATGGGTAGGTATTTCTTAATTATCCTTACAATTTCATTGCACTGTGGGCTATAAACAGTTGAGAAAGTAATAGAGTTATCATTAGATCTTTTCTACCTATATTCTAGAAATTAATTCCTGTTGATTTTATTTAGTATCGAATCAGCTCTTCTCAGAATGCATCTGCCATATTCCCTCCTGCTTAAACGATCCCCCACTGCTTTTGACTCCTGTCTATAAATCCCCGAGTCAGTACAATTGTTTCATTCTTATCAGTTCTCCCACAGGGATGTTCTTAATAACGTGACTCGTGACTCGTCGTGACAGGAGTCAGCACTGAGGATCGCGTTTGCTGCTGTCGGCTTTCTGTATGGCTGGACGTTGACTTTGTTAACCCTTGTATCACCAATTAAATGTGATATCCAAGAAATTTCCCTCTTGTTGTAAACATGGGTAAAGTGGAGGTTGAATTCATTGTTGTTAATATATCTAATGAACTCCTCTATACCCTCCTGAGATCCCCCCCAGACCAGCAATGTATCGTCTATGTACCTAGCATACCAGACAATGCTGGCCTGGAAGGGATTGTCAGGATTAAACAAGAATCGTTCCTCGCATACTCACATTACAATATTTGCTAATGTTGGTGAAAATATTTCCCCATACTGACACCCCTTTTCTGCAGAAAAAAGGTTTTATCAAAAGCAAAATAATTGTGCAGTAACAGGAAATCAACTGCCATCACTATGAAGTCTTGCAAGGGGAAAGAATACGCACTGTATTTATTAAGTGCATAAGTTAAACTAATGGCAACTTGATGTGGAATGGACGGATATAGACTTATCACATTGCAACTGAGCCAATAGAACTTCTCACTCCATTAAAAATTTGTGAAAGACATTACTACACTCCTCGTGTCTTTAATGTAGCCTGGTAGATCACACATTAAGGCAGAGGTCCCCAAATCCAAGCCTCAAGGGCAGTCAACAGTGCAGGTTTTCAGGGTTTCCTTAGTATTGCACAGGGCTTGGAATCATTAGCTGTGCAGATGATCACATTAGCACCTGTGCAATACTAAGGAAATCCTGAAAACCTGCACTGTTGGCGGCCCTTGAGGCCTGGAGTTGGGGACCTCTGCATTAAGGGGTTAAGATGTTTATCAACCCATGCTCCTAACCTCTCTCCCAAAGATCCAATTCCTGCCACAATAGGGTGGCAGGGAGAAGGAAATGTATCCTTATGGATCTTCAGGAGAGAGTGTAAGTGGGGATCACTGGTGATTCCACCAGAAGATATTTCGCAATTTTCTCATTTAGAACCCCCATATAAGAACCTTCATTAAGCAGATCTGATAATTCCTTTTGGAATTTCTTTGTAAGATCACATAGAAGTTTCTCATACACCTCCTCATCACTAAGATCTTCCATTACAATTTTATGATATAGGCCCGCATTCATCAAAACTACCGTCCCACCTTTGTCTGAAGCTCTTACAACAAGATCTTTATTGTTGTGAAGTTCAGACAAAGCAAATCTTTCATTCACTGTTAGATTATCCCCAACATCATCCTGCCTCTGATTTAGGGCAACTAATTATTTCTCTATCAAGTCCTGGAAACTATCCAGAATATCTGGTCTGGATTTAGCAGGATAGAAGTGAGGATTTCCCACAGTGAATTTAATTCTCCCACTAGTAATATTAACCCCACAATTTAATTCTTTCAATGCAAAGAGTGATTTTAATTCAGTAAACAAAGGAACACATGGGTTAAATACTGGTTCATTCATCATGGTGGAATTGGTGTTACCAGGGTCCTCATAAAAAAATGACATCTCAAGGTGATGTTTCGTGCAAGTCTATTAATGACCAGCAAAGTTTGAAATACAGTATATACTCATGTATAAGCCGAGTTTTTCAGCACAAAAAATGTGCTGCAAAGTCCCCCCTCGGCTTATACATGAGTCATATCAGCGGTATACAGCGCCCCCCCCCCCACATCAGTGGTATACATTGCATACAGGGCCCCCCCCTTGCTGCCGCACACCTGTAAAGTAAAAGATCATTATACTTATCCCTAAAGAAGTTTAAATCACCTCCCTTTCCCCCATTCCAAATAAAAGTATTAAAAAGAAAAAATACACATATTTGGTATGGTCCAAAAGCCAAAATTAAGTTTTTTTGGTCACCACAACATTGCTATAAAATGCAATAATGGGCAATCAAAACAGTGTATCCACCCAAAATTAGTATTAGAAACATCAGCTCGAGACGCAAAAAATAAGCCATCACACAGCCCCAGATCTCGAAAAATTAAGACGCTACGGGTCGCAAAACATGGCGCAAAAAGTGCAATTCTTTTTCAAACTTCTGAAATTTGTTTCACCACTTACATACCAGTAAAAGTATACATGTTTGGTATCTACCAACTCATATTGACCTGAGGCATCACAACGTCATGTCGGTTTACGATACAGTGAACTTGGCAACTAAAAAACACAAAAAACAAACATGTAATTGCACATTTTTGGCAATTTCACTGCACCTGGAATTTGTTTCCCATTTTCCTGTAAACTATATGGTAAAATTAATGATTGCATCTGAAAGTACAACTCATCCCGCAAAAAACAAGCAGTCATGTCTATATAGATGGAAAAATAAAAAAAAGTTATGGCTCTTGGAAGCATGGGAGCAAAAAACGAAAATGAAAAATGAAAAATTCATAAAGGAAGGGTCATGAAGGGGTTAAGGTCAACATTTCCACTAGTGACCCCAGAACACCACAAGACCACCAGGATGGGGTTTAAATCAAATGTAACTTTTTTGTGTAAAAATAGACTTTAGTATGAAATATATAGGAGCTCTTTGCTAAAAATTACATTTCATTAGATGATCATATGAAACGTTCTTCTTACTGACTCTCCAGCTTCTAAAACCTATTTTATTAAACGCTTGTAGGTAATTTTTTTTTTATAAATGTAAGGGGTTCTGTGTTCAGAATCCCCACTTCTGGTCAGCATATAAGTGATTATAAAGATCGGCTTTACCTGGAGGAGCTGTCCTGTATGACACAGATAATGATGGGAATGGATGTGGGTGCTCAGTGTATATGTATGTGTGTGAGCTTGGTGTATACATGTGTTTGTGTGCTCAGTGTATACATGTGTGTGTATTCGGTGTACACATGTGTGTGCGCACTGTATGTTCGATGTATACATATGTGTGTGCTCAGTGTATACATATGTCATACATATGGCTATTTGTGCTTGGTGTATAGACATGTGTGTGCTTGGTGTATACATATGTCTGCTTGTGCTTGGTGTATACATATGTGTGTGAGCTCGGTGTATACCCATGTGTGTGCTCGGTGTATACATATGTCCGTGCTTGGCTTATACACGTGTGCTCGGTGTATACATATGTCTGTGTATGCTTGATGTATACATATGTGTATGCTATGTGTGCATATACAGTATATATGTATGTGTGTTTGGTGTATACATATGTGTTTGTGTGTGCTCAGTGTATGCATATGTCTGTTTGCTCAGCGTATACATATGTGTGTGCTATGTATGCATATATATAATATGTATGTGTGATTGGTGTATAAATATGTGTATGTGTGTGCTCGGTGTATACATACATGCATGTTTGGTGTATACATACGTGTGTGTGTAACATACAGTATTTGTGTCACATACTGTGTGTATGTAGCATCCACATGTATAATTCCCAGCAGCAGACGTGAGTTCATAGGTGTAAACATGTCAGCAATTGCCCAATGAATTGTTTTTCTAAGGCAGCACATTGCCCGATGCAAACTGCTGATGTGCTGCCGAGAACATGATACTGTAGGGGGCGGATTAATCTTCTATTGATGGTTCTGTGGCCATCTGTCTTCATGATCCTGTGTAAAAAGGCTGGAAACAAGCAACGAAGGACTTGAATATTGTTTATCGCACTCATTTAATGGTCTGAGCTCTGCGCATGCAAATGTCACCTAAATGTGTGAGTGTGATGGTGCAATATGTGATGATTTAGGGCCCCACTTTAAACTTTTGCCCAGGGCCCCACTTTGTCTAAAACAGGCCCTGCTTACAGCAGAGGAGTATCGCCGATCTGGGAGGTCTCTATACTTTCACATGGGGTTGTCCGGTAGTTGACAATCCTTTTAGGTTTAATATTTTCACTTTCTATTATCATTTTTAATATTATTACCCCCCACACCCAGACAGTGAGCCTGCTGCCTAGGCGTTATCATGGTGTCACACACCGAGAGAGAGATGTCAGATTTAGGGAGGTTAGTGGAGAGCAATATCAGAAGAAGTTCAGTTTTGGAAAGGTTGAGTTTCAGATAGAGAGCGGACATGATATTGGAAACTGCGGTTAGACAGTCATTGGTGTTCTTTATTACAGTCGGAGTAAGGTCAGGGGAAGAAGTGTATAGTTGTATGTCATCAGCACAAAGATGGTACTGGAAGCCAAATCTGCTGATGGTCTGTCCAATCAGGGCTGTGTAGAGAGAGAAGAGAAGAGGTCCATGGACCGAACCCTTAGGAATTCCAATAGTAAGAGGAGAAGAAGTGGAGGCAGCAAATGATACACTAAAAGAACGGTCAGAGAGACAGGAAGAGAACCAGGAGAGACCGGTGTCCTTTAAGCCGATAGAGTGCAGCATAGTGAGTTAAAGATTGTGGTCAACAGTGTCAAAGGCTGCAGAGAGGTCAAGAAGAATAAGCAGAGTATTCACCATTACGTTTTGCTGTCAGAAGGACATTGGTCACTTTGGTGAGGGCAGTTTCTGTAGAATGAAGGGGGCGTAAAACAGACTATAATTGATCTAGAAGAGAGTGAGTGGAGAGGTAACCGGTAAGGCGGGAGTAGACCAGGCGCTCCAAGAGCTTAGAGATGAAGGGAAGATTGGAGACTGGTCTGTAGTTATTAGTGCAGGATGGGTCAAGAGAAGATTTCTTTAATAATGGAGTAATGATAGAGTGTTTGAAGGAGATGTGGAAGATGCCAGAAAAAAGAAAGATTGACGATTTTGGTTAGGTGAGTGATCACCAACTAAGAGAGACTGAAGTTGGTGTGAGGGAATGGGTCAGTGGTGTATGTAGTGGGACGAGAGGAAAAAAGGAGACTGGAGACTTCTTCTTCTGTGACCGGGTCAAATGTGGAGAATGAGCCAAAGTAGAGGTGGGTTGGAATGAGGGTAGTTTCGCTAGGTGGCCGAGAGCTGATTTCCTGATGGATGTTTTCTATTTTCTCTCTGTAGTAAGAAGCCAGATCATCAGCACAGAGGTCAGTGATAGGGGCATGCACTTTAGGACTGAGGAGAGAGTGAAAGGTGTCAAAGTTTCTTTAGGTTGTGAAGTAAGTCTATTTGGCGAGGTGAAGTGCAGAGTTGTAAGTTCTCAGCATAAATTTATAGTGAATGAAGTTTTCTGGTGTGCGGGTTTTCCACCATAAACGTTCAGCACTTCTAGAACATTGCTGGAGGAATCGAGTTTGTGATGTGAGCAAGGGCTGTTTTACTCTGTGTTTGGAGGTGCTGAAGGCGAGGGGTGCTACTTGGTCCAGGGTGCTTTTGAGAGTGTCAATGCAGTGATTCACAGCCAGATCAGGACAGGAGAAGGAGATTGGGGACAGTGATAAAGTAGCGAGTCTATGAGTGTATGAGGGTTAATGGCCTGTAGATTTCTGTTAGCCAAAGTGCCATGGGCTTTAAACGTCTTGATGACACTGGGCACTGGGTAGACACAAGAACATTCAGGTCTTTGGAGATGGACTTGTAGCCTTGAGATTGCTCATGCTTCCTCACAATTTGGTTTCTCAAGTCCTCAGATAGTTCTTTGGTCTTCTTTCTTTTCTCCATGCTCGATGTAGTACACACAAGGACACAGGACAGAGGTTGAGTCAACTTTAATCCATGTCAACTGGCTGCAAGTGTGATTTAGTTATTGCCAACACCTGTTAGGTGCCACAAGTAAGTTACAGGTGCTGTTAATTACACAAATTAGAGAAGCATCACATGATTTTTCTAACAGTGCCAATACTTTTGTCTATCCCCTTTTTTACGTTTGGTGTCGAATTAGATCCAATTTGGCTTTAGGACAATTCTTTTGTGTTTTTTCATTAAAGACAAATTAAATGAAGATAATAATACCAAAGAATTTGTGATTGCAATTATTTTCAGGAAGAAACTGAGTATTATCTGACAGAATTGCAGGGGTGTCAATACTTTTGGCCACAACTGTATATACGGTACTAGAGCATCTCAATGAATTAGAATATCATCAAAAGGTTATTTTTTTCCAGTAATTCAATACAAAAAGTGAAACACGTATATTATACAGAGTCATTACAAACAGAGTGATCTATTTCAAGTGTTTATTTCTGTAAATGTTGATGATTATGGCTTACAGCCATTGAAAACACAAAGGTCATTATTTCAGAAAATTTAAGTAGGGAGGATGAAGGATTAAAAACCCCTGCTGCCACATCAAAAGGTGAATATAATATTGATTTATTAGTCAACATGTTTCAGGACTCCCAGAAACGCCCTGAAACATGGCAATATGATATTGATTTTTGATGATATTATAATTCATTGAGATGCACTACTAAGTTAATTTTGTCTAAAAGGTGGCTGGACTAAATTATAAATTACTGTAAAATATAAAAAGGGTGGGGGACAAGAGGCGCAATAGTGCTCTATCACTAGTGACACTAATCGTAATGAGGTGGTGCTGAGAAGCCACTCACCTGGTGCAGTTGTGATCCCCACAACTGGTTTGAAGGCGTTTAGGAAATATTATTCCAAGCTGCTGCAGGACCTCCACCGACCCTGAACAGTGATTAAAATCCAGAAAGATATCAGGGATATCCCTGATGAAGGTGCCAGGCTAGGCAACGAAACGCGTAGGAGAAGGAGAATAAAGGATGGAAATCTGACTGACTCTTTGGTGAGTTTTTTAAGCCCTGGAGCAGCGCGGACCGTGATACACCTATACTCCCATCATCTTTCTAAATTATAAATTAAGCATTTTCACTTTAATGTCGCCCTTAATTCCTCATAGAATGCAATCTTATTTCCAGGTCCTTCACTCCATGTTTGAATCGGTAATTACTTGTAACTCTAATATCTGATTTTATTTGTACATGCTCCCTTTGAATTGTGAAGTGTTCCGGAATATGTTGTCACCATAAAATTAAGGATCATCATGATTATATTATCCACATTTTTTAAAGTGCAAAATTGTGCCCAAATCTTTAAAGTTAATTATAGTATAGATACATATTTGGAATGGGGGAATGTCACAAATTACATCTATTGAACAATTAAGGAAAGTTGATAAAAAGTTGTATGTAGTTTGCCATAAACTTCTTCAAAAGTCTCATATTAAGCGAGGAAGGGTGTGAACGCTCAATACTTCCAGCAATGTCTTTAATGTCTCCTCCAAAGAGATTTACATCTAATGATTTAAAAGCTTACAGAAAATATTGATCCTGCTTTAGTATAGCACTAATCCAAATTTCATATAACCTCCTCTGTTATTGAAATTCCATCTTTGATTATCCTATTAAAGAAGGATTATTATCACCTTTACATAGTGAATCTGTTTTAATATGCTCCAATAATGAGTAAATTCACGTAAACATAAAAATGTTCAACTTTGATTGTAAATCTTTATAATGATCTATAAATGCTTTGCTTAGCAGACTTGCATTACTTTTAAGCCATTGCGATCTGAAATCATCTCCATAATAAAGCACCAAATACTCCCGATGGAGCTTAATGTTCTTCAACAGAAGGTGTCCTATAAAAGTTGAATTGGTATAGAGTTTATCAAAAGAACGGTACATCTAATCTAACAGCATAAACCAGTAGCGCCACAAATGCATGTTTACATGACTGAATATGAGCTTTTATGGTAAGGAATAGACTTTCGTGTTGTATACATGTCAAACTGAATTTTTTATATTCCACAGAGTAGAAGTCATTCCAAAAAAATCACATCTCTATATATATTACATGTAGTGCACAATTTAAGGAGACACGCTATCACTCTCAAGGGCAGCATATAGACTCAGACCGGCGATCTACAAAACCGAGCAGATTCCATGTGGGCTTCAGCACTCAACTACATAGTAGACCACAAGGCCCATTTTTTAGCTGCCAGCCCTTCTCATTTTCTGCCACTGCAGAGCACATGGGTGTGCTAAGCCTGATGCTAGCCACTGTAAGTGCTCTTAGGGTACCTTTACATGCCGCCACTTTTGGCAGCGTTCAGAGGCAATCTAACGTGCGCGTGCACATTTTTTCATGATTGCTTCCAAACGCTGAAGGTGCTTTAGACGCTGCAATTCCGCCCTCAACCTAAGGCGATGTGTCGTCCGGAAGTTGCAACACCAACAGCGGGAAACATCCGGTAGACTCCATTCGGTCCCTTACACGCCGCAATCACCAAAGGAATGTGGGCGTACCCTGTCCAGTGTAGCAAAAACACAGGCGTGCCAAATTGTTTTCACTGCGCCCCAAACACGCTCATTGGACAACGCAATAGCGTCCTGATTGGCTAGCCTGGTCTGGAAGACTGGCTAATATGTGACGCCACTCTTGTGTTGTGACAAGTGGCTGCTGCGAGACACTTTCGAGCCACTCAAGCATCACACAGGAGCGGTTTTGAGCAGGACACTGGCTTACACTACACAATGGTTTGCTATGTGTGCGTCTGTAGCTGAAGGTGGGAACATACACACAATATTTTGCCCATATGTGCCTACATTGGTCCATGCCATGGCACAGCTGCCATGGCACCACTCAACTATGTGTTTACAAATGTTTGTGTGTAATGGACTGCATCTACATCACCAACGAAAAACGTTGCTTGATGAATGTGTGTGGACACAAAACATCACAATGGATATGTACACACAGTTGCGCCATACACTGTGGGCCAAAGGGCTGAACTGCATATTAACACACAATGTTTCACGGACCCATCAATAGCTTTGGATGGGTCACATACCTCTGTGCACAGCCTAAAGCTATGTGCAACTGCCCTGTATCCCCAAGTAACGACACACACACACGTAGTTTTTTGGATCCAACTTGTAAAAGTTATTATTTCTGTGCACATTAAAAAATAAAAACAACACACACAAAATAACAGAAAAAAGAAGTGTTAATATCACACAAAGAAATGGAACATGATGAGAAATAAGGTAAAATAATAAACATGGCAAAGTGTGCACCAAAAAAAACACATCAATAACTAACTAACTAAATAGTGTGCACACAGAAAAACCAAAACAAACGTCATGACGTCATCACGCACACTAGAGCAGCCAAACATATTGAGGACGCTAACAAGGTAGCCGTCTGCGGAGCGGGAGTAGCGTAATCTAGCCATCAGCGTCACCAAATTCACAAAAAATTGAAATGCGCTGGCCATGGCACCCATGTGCGATGTGTACACCAACATTTGCACAGTCATGCGTGGCAGTATGGTGGACACAGTGAAAGTTACAATACACGCGCACTGCATAGCTTGCGCCACACAATGCGCGCGTAATTGTACTGATGTAGTGGATGGTTGTGTAGGTGAAGATGTGTGTGGTGTTTAAGTGACAACTCTTCAAATATGGCGCCCTGTGAAGGGACAGCCAATGGAAACACAGTAGCCACCACCAATCATCATGGATGGGGCGCGGTATCCAGCACGCTGTGGCACACCTCCGGGAAATCAGTAAGCGACGCAGATCCCATTCCTATCGCCCGTTCACACGCCAAAAGACGGGAATTTCGCCATGATGATTGCCTCTGATTTTGGAGCAGTGCTGTGACATCACAACCAGGCGCAACCTTTTTGATCGCCACCAAATTGACCAATTACACGCATTAATTTCGAGGTCATTTCACGGTGATGGTGACGGGGCTACAGATTGCCAGTCAGATTTCTTGCCACGGTGGCGGCGTGTAAAGGTACCTAAGGGTACCTTTACACACTGCCACTTTTGGTGGCGTTCGGAGGCAATCTAACGTGCACACGCACATTTTTCATGGTTACTTCCGAAAGCTGAAGGCGCTTTTAGATGCCACAATTCCGCCCTCAACCTAGGGCGATGTGTCGTCCCGGCAGATGCCACACCAACAGCAGGAAACATCCAGTAGACTCCTGTCGCCGCTTCACACACTGCAATCCCCAAAGTAATGTGGGCGTACCTGTTCAGCTAGGTGAAAACATAGGCGTGCCAAATTGCTGTACGCCATGCCCCAACCACGCTCATTGGACAACGCAATAGCGTTGTGATTGGCCAGCCTGCGCTGGAAGGCTGGCTAATACCTGACTCCATTGTGTGTCGGAGTTTGGCACCAATACACGCTCAAATATGGTGCGCTATCAACTGACAGCCAATGGGAACACAGTAGCCACCACCAATCATCACTGACGGGGCGCGGACTCCAGTACGCTGTGGCACGCCTCCGGGAAATCAGTAGGCGACGCAGATTCCATTCCTATCACCTGTTCACACGCCAAAAGCAGGGAATTTTGCCTTCATGATTGCCTCTGATTTTGGAGCAGTGCTGTGAAATTGGTACCAGGTGCAACCTTTTTTATCGCCACCAAATTCCCCAATTACACGCTGCAATTTCGAGGCAATTTCACGGCGATATTGACGGGGCTACAGATTGCCAGTCAGATTTCTCGCCGCGGTGGCGGCGTGTAAAGTTGCCTTAACACTGGTCGAAAGACATGACCATGTGACTCTCAGGCTAAAGGCCGGTTTATACGTGTCGACATTGTTAACGATGTCGCTGCAACTTGTGATGTTGCAGCGACCTCGTAGCGATGTCGCTACGTGTGACATCCTGCAATGATCAGCGATCAGCTCGCTGATCGTTGTTCTCCCGCTGGGCGGCCAGCATCGGCGTGTGTGACAGTAGGAGACGAACGATGGCCGGCTGGTGCCCAGCGCCGCACAGTACACGCTGGGACATGGTAACCAGGGTAAACATCGGGTAACTAAGTGAAGTGCTATGCTTAGTTACCCGATGTGCACCCTGGTTATTAGTTTTCTCGCTGGTCGCTGGTGAGTCTGCCTGTGTGACAGCTCACCAGCGATCATATAGCGATGTCCCAGCGATCCGGATCGTTGGTCGGGTCGCTGGGACATCGCAGCGTGTAACCCAGCCTTAAGTCAGATGGCCAGGTCCTGTCAGTACTCACTAGTCAATGTAAGCCTGGTGCCTGGAAGGAACACATAGCCGGAGTACGACGTGGGGATCACCGGGGAGGGTAAATAATAGGAGAATTTGTGGTGTTGAAAGCGCAGTAAACAAGTATCACAAATGGACTGTGTAAATACCAATCCTTCTGTGATACTTTTTTTTTTTTTTTGAAGAATGGAGTGAATGGATAAAGTGCAGCAGAAAAATGGAGGAATAATTGAAGCTCATTATTTTCTGGATGTTCTTTCTGCATCACGAACGCAGCGGTCAAAAATGCTGACGTCTGCACAGCAATTTGAAAATCCCACTCAATTTGCTGCATACGCCATGACTGATCCGTTTTTAGTGAGTGGTACCCTACCGGGTAGGCTGCCACCGGAGGTACTGCACTCCTCCATTTGAGGGAGAGTAGTGCCTCTGATCTCCAGGTGCTGGGATGGTGGAGTTGAGCTTCACACACACACACACACACACAACACTTGGGTGGGAGGACCCAAGTCTAGCCGGGAGGAAAAAAAGGGAAGTGCAGGAGGAGAACGAGAAACGAAGCACAGAGGTAAGGAGGAGGGGGTGTTGGCTCCCACGGGCTGGAGCACAGTCACGCTCGCCTTGGGAGGGAACGACGAATGGGTGTGGAGGAAGAAACAGAGCCCTTTGGGTACGGAATGAGAAGTAGATCCCCGTACATCCATATCTGGTGAGGGTACACAGGGGCTGGTGGATGACACAGGGAACCAGCCCCGAACACTGCGCGGATGCTGTATGCCCGAACTGTTGAACTGGAGGCCCCAAGTTCCTAACGGGAGCTGTGGCCAAACACCCGACACAACTTGGAGAAGGCAGCCAAACTAAGAAGCAGTGCCCAGGAGGGGTACAACTGAGCACCGGTGGCTGTCGGTACCTGAGCTCTGTGTGCAGAGGCGCTGAGAGCCTGGGGGGAAGAGCAGTGTCGCGCTCACCCCAGAAGAGAAACTACCTTATAGCACTGAGGGACCACCAGAGAAAGAGGCACCCAGTAAGAGAGACAGAGACAGGAACACCAACAGAGGCTCGACTGCACTGTCCCGGTTCTGGAGACAACACTGAACCGGAGTTTGGCAAGGGAAGAACCCGGCGGCCATACTGAAACAGCTTGAGTAAAAGTTAAGAACTCCAGCTGTGGTGTGTGAGACTTTTCTTAGTGGCGACCACCGCAGAGGCCGCAGGAGACACCAGGATGCTGATGACCCAATGAACGGGAAGGGAACGAACTGAACCCTCCTTCTAGCAACCCTGGGGACCGCGCTCTGCCTGTGGGGAGCGAATCCATTCAAGCTGCCGGTCACCCTCCCCAGAGGTTCTGAAGCAGCGACGGCCGTCCTGGCCGCATACCGCAGGTGGCGTCACGAATATCCCTTTTCCCTGTCTTCCACGTCAATCCCCGTTTATTAAATGACAACGCCAGGGTCATGGAGCCAGATGGCCACCTTGATATTCACCAAAAATAACCGTAAGAACCCGGGTAACAAGTACCCCCGACCATAGAGTGGGCGTGTCAACCTGGCGTCACGAACAGGATGTGAGCGGCACAGTAACACGGGTCTTGTGCACCATAAAGAACTGTTAAGAGACAGTGTAAGAACAAGCTTGCAAAAAAAAGGCAAAAGTTCCCTATAACTACCCATCCAAAGTCTAGCTTTTGAGCGTAAGGTGAGTTATGAGGACCGTTAATCCCTTCTTCACCTTGTGGACTTGATGATGTCTCTTCCCAGCAAAAGGACCAACTTGGCTTGAGGATTGAGTGTGGGAATGAGATGTGCTATGTTTCTCAAGTGAGGATGATGTAGTGCTGCTTCTAGATTGGAGATTTCTTCTCTATTGTTTGGGATAGAATTAGACTCAATTAATGTAGAAAGGGGTAAGGATGTCTTCCCATCCAGGGATTCGATTTGATAACTTGTCGCCCTTCTCCCAGATTCTTCACTCACTCCTGTGCATGTTTTAAGTGAGTAGGATGAGCCGAGTCCCTCGATTTTAAAGATGTCAAAGAAAGCTAAATTGGCAAGTGATCTATCAGTCTGTGATTTCTCTGTGGCCTATGGGATAAACTGTAAGCAGACAGATCTCTGAGCAGGATTTGTTAGTAAGACCTCTGCAAACTTGAGTGTACTAGGGTGACACTTAAGGAGGTGTACCACCTTTCTCCTCCCCGCCATACTCTGTAAGTCGGTCTATGGGCAAGGGGTTCTGTAAGGTTGGCCCTGGGTGTAGAGCTGTGCTGTGCTCTTGGCTGTTACTCTCCGAACAAGCAATACTGGCTGTGCAGTCTTTAGCTAAGCGAGATGTAGATGTGCAACATCTGAAACATATGTTGTTCTCTTTGAGGAAGATTCTACGGTCTTTAAGGGATTTTCCTCAAACTCCTGTAGTTATGTAATGGGTGAGGCCTTTTATGTAGGAGGCACTCCCTTTCTGGGTGTATTGTTAGGGACCCTTCGGGTTGTGCTGTACTGTGGGTCTTGTGTGATGAGTCTGTAGAAGGCACAGTAATTTTGTGTATGGTGATAGGTAAGCCTCTGGGGTTGTGAACTGGAGCAAGTTTACCTGTATGTGGGTGGACAGGATCTACAGCGGAAAGATCGAAGCTGGGATCATTCCTTATTTTTGCCTGCTGGTGCACAAAATCTACAAAGATGTGGAATGGAGGGAACACCACGTTGTGACTCTGTTTGTAATCTAAACCCTGGTTCAACCATTTCTCTTGCAAACTGTAAGTGGTTTCTTCACTATGGGTTTGATGCCTCTGTGTCTAGGGACGCGAGGCCTAGCCAGGGCCGCACTGTCCATTGGACAATGTGAGCTCTCTGGCTCAGGCGGCAATGAGGCAGGGGGAGCAGCAGTGCTGAAGGGGGCGGCACCCGCTGCACCGCTGAGCTCAGTGCCTGGATGGCAGAAGGTACCGCCGGTGACAGCAAACCCCCCACCGCAGCCGGCGCTGACAGTATTCAAACACGACCCCTGCTGCTTCTTAACACGGCCAGAGCTCACAGCACCCCCCCCCCCGCTCCTTAATGCGGCCATCGGAACTGACAGCACACAAACCCTCCCGCCGCTACTTACTGCGGCTCAGGCGGCAGTGTGGCTCCATGCACCCCTCCCTGGGCCTTGCAGGTCCCCTTCAGTCTTGGCGACTTGGAGTTCTACTAAAAGGTCGCTCAATTCCCTTTGCATGTGAAACCTTTTATTAGACATTTTGGGAAACTTTTCCAAGATTTTGAAGCACAGTATGATCTGCTCACAGCTGTATTTCCACATATACAGTGACTGTCTGTGAGTGCCCATGTACAGTGCCTGTCTGTGAGTGTCCCATGTACAGTGCCTGTCTATGAATGCTCCATGTACATTGCCTGTCTGGGAGTGCACCATGTACTGTGCATGTCTGTGAGTGTCCCATGTAAATCAAAGACTGTCCCACAACTCCCAACATCCACTACTGCCCCGGGGATCCCGCTCCACCTAGGAAGAACGGAACTATTGTGCTGCTCCACCATCACCCCGGAGGTCTGTCCCGCAGCGCTGGTAACATCACCAGAACTGTAGGTGGCATCATGAATTACTGTTTTTATTATTTTTATTAACTGTTCACCTTTTTAGCGACCACCAGGGCCAAGGGATCCGGGCAACAGTCCCTATGACATCCCCCATGAACTACGAAGCCTGGGACTGGGTACCCCAAGGCCCTGGGGCGGGTCAGCTTCTGGAGTCACGAACAGGATCCCATGCCCGGTAAAGCCGGGTACTGTGCGCCTTGAACTTTGTTTAAACCGAACTTTGTTGTTGGGCCCCAAGATGGCAGGGTCAGAGTCTTAACAACATGTACAGACCTGGGGGCGTACCTCGGCTGCTCATCATGGGAGGGCCTTGCCAGAGGCGTGAAACTGCATGCCCGCCCCAATTGCCAGTGGAAAACCAAGGGGGAGTGCCAGAGATTAAAGTGCCCCTGCCGGAAACTACAAAGGGCAGCAGGAAGGGCGCGGCAGTAGAGGGACGATAAAGGAAAGGTACAGGTGTGGTCAACGGGTCTGTGAAAATGGCAGCAAGCAGCTACAAAAACCCAGGCCGCGAGGTGGAAGAAGTGAGCAGCCCTGGCACCGTGGAGCAGGGTGCATCTTCACTCCTGTCCCCCGGTGATGATGATGCATTCTGGGAGGCTGCCCTAATAGACTTGTGGATGCATCTCAATGACACCCTGGACTGAAACTTTAAGCGCTGGAGCGCTCATGTCCACACCGAGTTCATCCAGCGGGCTGCGCAGAAGGAGTCCAGTAACCCGGAGAACCAAGGGAGAGAAACCAAGCTATGGGTGAGCCCAAAGTTACCAGCAGCGGCCAACAGTTGGACCCACAACCTGTCCTCGACGAGGAAGTTGGGGCATCTGGGCCCCGCACTGAGCCAGAGGTCCCCGAAGTGCCTGCCAATGATGCCGTGACCGGAGCGGAGCCGCAGGACAGGGAGGAGCAGCCGAGCCTGAGGAGGACGTCCTGGAGTGTCCCGCGGGAGAGTCCGATGTGGCGGTCGAGGTCGTGATCAAAGAGCCATCCAGCCAGACAGACCCCGTGGAGGAAGAACCAGAGGAGCACGAGGTCGACAGTGACGATTAAGTCGGGGCATCCAGACCCCGTTCTTTGAGGTGGGATAGTCACCAACACCAGCCGGTCAGGCGGGTCAGAGCCACCACCATGACTGGAGCACAGGACCATGCTCCAGTTCCAGCCCCAGAGCAGCCTGACTTTGCCCAACAGAGATTCCTGGCCGACCAGGCGGAGAGACATGGTCGCCATGAGAGATGGTGGGCCCAGGAGCAGGAAAATCTGTTGGTAAGGAACCGAGCCCAAGGGCTGCCCCCTATGTTATCAAGTAGCTCACCGCACAGTTCTAAAAATAATGGGAACGATCATAGCAACTTATACAGTCGAGCATTAGATACAAGCAGAAGGGGAAAGGGGGAAACAAGGACCCTGTTCCTTCCCTGAAAGCCATCCATTGTGAAGAGGGGTGAGAGGGGGATTATCAGGACCCTACCCTGGGCGACCTGGGGGACAAGACTGGGCCCCACGACATAGTCATTCACTCCTGATGAACCCATCTTCATATCTCTGATGGGGGAAACGCGTTGAGTGTCGCACTTCATGATAAGATGAGCATATTTGTGATCTATAGATGACTGAAGTGTAACAAATGTCTTGCATGTCATAGGTCCTGTTTGACCTTAACTGATTTAGGGAAGAGGGGCTACAATTTGTATCCTAGCTCCAGGCCATCCATCTTTTTAGGAATTGATTGAATTTATTGTATGGTGAATAACTGTATGGGTAGAAGTGGGGATATATGTGGTGGTACTACATGTACCAGGTGGAGAGGGGTATCTCTATACATTACCCGGGACCCAGTGACCCACCACAGCACAAAACGCCTCTCCACGGGAATGTATAGGATTCATAGGAAATATCACCATATTTTTGGGTGGAGAATTCCTAAAGTGGTATTTTTCATCGCCACGGAATCTAAGGGATAAACCCGGACTTGCTGGGATTAACCCTTCAAGCATGTTTTCATGGACCCACTAAGTATATTGATTAACGGTGGAGTCCAGAAAGATTGATATGACCCACTCCTAATCACCATAAGGGACAGCAGGAATAGCCGTCGCAGAACTGGGACACCATTTAGGGGGTTTTTACGTGTTGAAAACTCAGTTGACAGGCAGGGCAAGCATTGGAAGGAACAGGGTCATTGTTTCCCCCTTTCCCCTTCTGCTTGTATCTAATGCTCGACTGTATAAGTTGGGACTGATCGTTCCCATTATTTTTAGAAAGTTATATTAAAAGTTAAAAGTTATATTTTAGAAGTAATACCTTTGCTGAAAATTTTCACCTATGTTATCAGAAGACCGTAAGACAGGTACAGTGACAGCTTTTAATTTGGACAACGGGTGAGGTTTGATCTAGGAACCAGGCCTGTATGAGGAGGTCTTTGTGAGCTGGAGAGATGTGGAGGCTCATCTCCCCAAAGGGCACCTGGACACCTTGGTCCCAGAGGGTGGTATGCTCTAAGGGTATACAAAGTAGTGGAGTAGAATATGAGTCGCCCGTTGTACATAGTTATTATTGTGTGCTGCGTCTGATGGTAATGGACAATATGTGAACTGTTTGATATGTTGAGCCTCTGGACAGTCACCCGTTAAGCCATAGGACTCTATAATGTGTGCATTTCAGCGGCCCGGTGGTGATATGGACACTGCAGAAGTGAAGGACGCTACCACCGGGACTGCGGGACTGCACTGTAATCCGGCCCCGTTTTGGCTGGATTTGAATGTGTTGAATTTTTCCCTATTTTTCTATTTGGTCCCGTTGACCTGGTAATGTTGAAAGTAAAAGTACCTCCTGTAAGGGAAGAGTATGGTTACTGTTTATGTGTTAATAAAAATGTAAAATTTTAATCTGGAACCAGGTCAGTCACTCGCGGACGAGTGAGTTTAACCAAAGGGGAATGTGGCGCCCCACTGGTCGGGAGGCCACGGAGAGGTACTGCACCCATACAAGAGAGTGTAGTATTCCTGTGGCTGAGGAATTGGGATGCTGCATAAAGGACCCTCATGAAACGGATCTACACACACCCTAGGTAGGGGACCGTAGGTGGACCCACTGTAGGGAGGACCCAGTCCAATGGGAGGAGTGACAGGGTAGAAAAGTGTGTTGGTGGGAGGAGCGTTAGTTAGTGAGGGGGAAGAGCTCCGTTGGGGAGCGAGGAGTAGGCGGAGGAGCTGTCTCGACAGAAGGGGACTCTAAGGGCACCAGGTGTTGTGGTGCGCCCGAATCCGGACCCAGTATGACTACTGACAGGAGGGGTTCAGTGACGGAATGAAGGACTGGCTCCGAGAGCGGTGCGGCTGTTCACGCCCGAGCCGCCAAACTGGATGCCCGAGCTGCTTTACGAAGTCGTGGCCGACACCCGGCACACCCAAAAAAAGGCACCGTATAGGGTTCTGAGGACTCGGAGAGAGAGGATCTGTGGCAGCCTCAGGCTCTGCTTGCGGGAGCGCTAAAGGGAGACAGGAGAGAGCGAAGGAAGGGACCGGACAGGAACAGCAGGCATTCACTGAGGGTCCCAAGTGCGGCATCCTAATTTCCAGCGACTACTCAGGCCAGGCAGACCCAAAAAGACTGTTTTTGAAGAACTGCCAGTAAACCTGTCCAGAGTTAAAAATTGTGAGTTGTACTTTATTCACCTGCACCTGAGAAGCCGCCGAACGCAGCATGGGAAGAACAAGTGACAAGGCCTGGTGTAGCTGCATCCCTGTGTAAATCAAAGACTGTTCCACAACTTCCAACATCCACTACTGCCCCGGGGATCCCGCTCCACTTACAGGGAGCTGAACCATCTTGCTGCTCTACCATCACCCCCGAAGTCTGTCCCGCAGCGCTGGTAATATCAACGGAACCATAGGTGGCATCACGAATTACTATTTTTATTATTTTCATTGACTGTTCCCTTTTCAGCGACCACCAGGGCCATGGGACCGGGCAACAGGCCCAGTGGCATCCCCCGTGAACTACAACACTCGGGACCGGGACCCAAGGACCTGGGGCGAGGTCAAGTGCACCATGTACAGTGCCTGTCTGTGAGTGCCCAATGTACAGTGCCTGTCTGTGAGTGCCCCATGTACAGTGCATGTTTGTGAGTCCACCAGCTATTGAATACCCCTTAGATACAGTGCCCTAGGCAAATAAAATATTCAGTATGGGTTTGATGCCTCTGTGTCTAGGGACGCGAGGCCTAGCAGGTCTCATTTAGTCTTGGCGAGTTGGAGTTCTACTAAGAGGTCGCTCAATTCCCTTAGCATATGAAAGCTCTTATTGGAGATTTTGGGAAGTCTTCCAAACGTTTCAAGCACAGTATGATCTGCTCACAGATGTAATTTCACATATACAGTGCCGGTCTGTGAGAGTGCCCGTGTACAGTGCCGGTCTGTGAGAGTGCCCCGTGTACAGTGCCTGTCTGTGAGAGTGCCCCGTGTACAGTGCCTGTCTGTGAGAGTGCCCCGTGTACAGTGCCTCTCTGTGAGAGCCCCGTGTACAGTGCCTCTCCGTGAGAGCCCCGTGTACAGTGCCTCTCCGTGAGTGCCCGTGTACAGTGCCTCTCCGTGAGTGCCCCGTGTACAGTGCCTCTCCGTGAGTGCCCGTGTACAGTGCTCTCTCCGTGAGTGCCCGTGTACAGTGCCTCTCCGTGAGTGCCCCGTGTACAGTGCCTCTCCGTGAGTGCCCCGTGTACAGTGCCTCTCCGTGAGTGCCCCGTGTACAGTGCCTCTCCGTGAGTGCCCCGTGTACAGTGCCTCTCTGTGAGTGCCGCATGTACAGTGCCTGTCTGTGAGTGCGCCAGCTATTGAGTACCCTTAAATACAGTGCCCTAGGCAAAAAAATATTCTATAGATAATGTCCAAGCTACTGTGCCCAGCTGTGGAATTCCCCAATTTACAGTGACCCATGGATAGTCTTGTATACGATGCCCTCAGACAGTGCCATAATCATACTAACCTTATCAAAATAGTTGGATACTATAGTTATGTTTTGTGAGGACTATAGGTGATGGCGGGACTGGCTTCAGGGTTGGGGGGGGCTGTGCTGGGAGCTGTAGTTGAGGAGCGGGGGGGGGTGCTTTGCGAGCGGCTCCTACCTGCACCGAACCGAGCACTGCAGGTCTGGGAGCCGGGCGGCAGAGAGGCGGAGAAGGGGAGAGGCGGGGAACAGCAAAGGGAAGCAGGTAGCTTCCCTCAGTTAACCTCCTCTCCTCTGACACAGGGTCACTGGGGGCGGCTGAGCAGGGGCCCCTACAGGTGATTGAGGGGCCCGGTCGGGGCCCTGGTGCAGCAGAACCAGCTGCACCACGGTAGGTCCGTCCCTTCATTATTTGTACCCAGAAAGTTATCACTGTGTTATATGGTGTTACATAGGACTGCAGGTGACATCTACTACATTAGCTGCATACGCCGCAGTTGAATTTTGCACATCTCCTCTGTGGCGTGTTGCCTCACCAGAAATGGTATTCCAGCCAGTGACATAGGTAACACTACAGCCATAAGCAATACTGGCTCATTTAGCAAATTTGACAGCCATTTCCCATCCTGGCTTTTTGATAACTCTACCTGTTATGGAGGAGCTGCTTCAACTGCCATGTCGATGTCAAAAGTCACTCAACTAACACAAAAAAATGTAGGTGATTTTTTTAAAGCATTTTGCCCAAGTATGATGGCATAAAAGCTTTGATAAATGGCCTGCATTGGGTACGACAAAGTACAGATTGCCAGTCATTGCTTTCTTTACCTTATTGAAAACCTGTCATTTGCTCACGGTATATTTTAAACAATCCTACAGCATGCAGCATCACGTGTTTTATATATGTTATATATAACAAAACAGGAACAAGTGAAAATAAATCTAAATTGTATATATGAAGTAAATAATGGGTATTTAACGTCAAAAAAATTCTCACAAAATGTTTCAAATTAACTTCTGTCGTTTTCTAATAATCTCTCTAATGTTTCTTTCTACTTTCTCAGGGAATCTCTTCCTTAAGCCTCATGATTGTATGACAAGACAGCAATCAGTAATTAATGGCTAGTGTGTAATGAACGTATGCAAGGAAATACTGCCATCTAGTGATACATTTTGAGAAAGCTGTCACTCTTACAGTTAGATATAAAAATGCAACAATAGTATTCATAACAAATAATAATATTTAGGAGAAAGAGGATTCTGTTCATAAAAGTTCACAATCTTTAGGCAAAATATAGGTAAAGCTTTTGCCATTTTTCATCCAACTACTTTAAATAATACTACTATATTCTACAATACAGTCAAGGCTGTATTTGGAGTTCCTGCCGCTCTAGGCACTTTCAGTGGTCGCGCCCCCTACTGATCAGTCAGACTAAGCGTATGTGCACACAGCATTTTATGTTTTAGGCAGATCCGCTCAGTATTCAACCTCAAAAAGCAACAAATAAATGCTAAAAGTAATGAACTCATACACGGCAATGTAAAAACGACTTGCTGTTCATGTTTGGTCTTTTGAGTTTTTTTTCTTTTTAACTGTGAGTCCTGAGTTATCTATCGTCTGAATTCCAGCATTCAGGAGGTTCACAGATGTCAGTGCCCGTAGCCTTCAGATAGTAGTGAAGACCTCTATACACAAGATTAAAGTTAGCTAAATCTGCCATATCAACAGGTTGTGAGGACAGTCTGGTGCGTGTGGGGGCTCTAACTGATGATTTGTCGAGGGAGATAAGGATCCAGCATGTCCGATTACAGGCTGTATATTCTTTTGTCCTCTAAGCAATTTTGCTGCAGTTCTAACAGGAAATACAGGGACACGTGGCAGAATGACTGCTCCTGTATATAAGAGAACCAAGGAAGATCGCTTCCAACCGAGCAATTAGACAACTATATATAGTGTTTTGGGGGCTTTAGTCAATTAATTGTTTGGCTGACATTCAGGGGTTGTTTAGTCCAGCACACTTACCCTATAATGTTTTAGGGTCAAGTCTGTTAAGTTAAAGATTACACCATCCACGTGACTACATTACCAGAACCACCAGCAATACAATAATACCTCACCAGAACCACTGTCAATACAATAATACCTCACCAGAACCACTGTCAGTTTTATTGTTCTTTGATTAGTGGTTGGTCAAGACCTGAAAATTCCTCGATTAATGTAGAAAGACATAAATCCATGGGAGACATTCATTCCTGCTTTAACTGTGGCAAAGATCAACATCAGTTTATATTCCCACACTCTTCTGTCTCTTTGTGATCTGAAGTTACCTTTTTAGAACTACTATTTTCATATCCAATATTAAGGGTGATGCAAAAGTCATGATGAACAAATCTGACTACCTGAAGGAAGCAAACAGACAACTGACGGATACACGCTACTACAGGAAATTGGAGTCTAACCCCACACAGGACTAGCACAAGGAATTAAGCAACCTGGTCTCTGGTCTACCTGACATATCTTTAAGAGCTGATGACCTGATACCAGAAAGCCAAAGAATAGGCACTTTTTACATGCTTCCAAAAATCCACAAATTTAGGAAATCCTAAAAAAAATAAAAGCTCTACCCTGGCGCCGCCCCCTTTGACCTGCTTCCCCAGGCATGTGCCCTCCAGTGCCTAACTGTAAATACAGCCTGTTTACAGCAGACAATATATACAATGGTGAGAGAAACAGACTTTCATCAATGGAGTTCTTCTACAAGCTGTAGACCAGTATGGGGTCTGTGAATCTGGTGGGCCTACTGGGCAGCCTTCCCCCCACCCCCACCTTTTTATCACTCCTGCTCAATTTTCAACTGTATCTGCACCTTGAATACATCTAATGTCATTATATTGTGACCACGGTACTGAGCCCAGCAGACTGGGGGACGAGGGAGGTATAGAGGAAGACTAGGGAGTAGTAGCATGATTCAGATTCAGATATCCAGTGGCATTGAGGTTTCTATTGATGAAGAATGGCCCCACTATCTTTGTACCCCATATACCACACCATTCCATCAATTTTTGTGTGGAAGGTGTTGCATGTAGTAGGTACCTGCTGTGGAAACCCAGCTGAGCAGTAGGGAAGGCTGTGGCTACCTGCGTGAGCAGAGCGCCACAGCTGCCTGTATATATTATTTGGAGGCTGTGTTGTGCTGTTTATGTAATATAGAGGCTGTGCTGTATTTAGTATTTGGAGGCTATGCTTTATATATAATCTGGAGGCTGTGCTTGGCTCTGGGCTGTATATATTGGAGGCTGTTGCTCAGTTGTCACAGCCTCCAAATAATATATACAGCCCAGAACGTCTTAATTATGTATATACAGCCCCTCAGCAGCCTCTAAATAATATACACAGCATAAAACCTCTTTATTATGTGTATATATAGCCCAGCATAGCTTACAAATATATACAGCCCGCAGCCTCTATATTATATATACAGCCCAGCAGCAGCCTCTAAACTATTTATACAGCCTAGCAGTCTCCATATTATATTTACAGCCCAGCAGCCTCTATATTATATATGCAGCCCTGCATAGCCTCAATATTATTTATACAGTCCACCCAGGAGCCTCTATATTTATATATCCAGTCGTCAGCTTTTATATTAAATTTATGAATCATGGGATGCAGGGCTGCCACTAGGAATTTCGGGGCCCCTTACTGCCAAAATTTTGGGGCCCCCCTGAGACTCCGCCCTCCACCCAAACATACATTATATTTATAGTGAAAAATTGGAACCACACCAAAAATTACCTCAATTTATGTGCAAAGTTTTCCCAACCAGCAATCCAGATGGTTCCTTACAATAGGGTAAAAAAAAGATGTATGCACATTAAATGCTGTTACGGGTTGTATGCACATTAATGACTGCTGCAGGATGTATCCACATTGGAGACTGTGCACAGCCCGAAGGCTGTCAGCAGACTCACTTTCTCTCACTGTCTGACTCTAACTAAGTGACTACTGTTGCCACGCCTCCCTACTTCTCACTACAACTAGGCCCTCCCTCCAAGCAGTGTGTCACAACCCTAAAAATGATATTTGTGCCCAGCCCACTGATCAGAGTTTGGGAAGTTTGCACACACATGCACACTCAGCCAGGTTCACACACACATGCACACTCAGCCAGACACACACACACACACATGCACACCCAGCCAGGCACACACATGCACACCCTGCCAGCCACGCACACACATGCACACCCTGCCAGCCACGCACACACACGCACACCCAGCCAGGCCCACACACGCACACACACATGCACATTCAGGCAGGCACACACATGCACACTCAGGCAGGCACACACATGCACACTCAGCCAGGCACACACACACACATGCACACTCAGGCAGGCACACACACACATGCACACTCAGGCAGGCACACACATGCACACTCAGGCAGGCACACACATGCACACACATGCACACTCAGCCAGGCACACACACACACACGCATGCACACCCAGCCAGGCACACACACACACGCACACCCAGCCAGGCACACACACACACACACGCCTACCCAGCTAGGTACACACACACACACACATGCACAACCAGCCAGGCACACACACGCACACCCAGCCAGGCACACACACACACACACATGCACACCCAGCCAGGCTCACACACACACACATATGCACACTCAGCCAGGCACACACACACACACACACACACACGCACACTCAGCCAGGCACAAATATGCACACTCAGCCAGGCACACACACACACATATGCACACTCAACCAGGTAAATACACACATGCACACCCAGCCAGGCACAAGCGCACCCATGCACACTCAGCCAGGGTCATACGGGTAGATATGGATGGAGGACTTACAGGCAGGGACTCAGATTGTGCCCCCCCATTTCCCCTGCTTCTCCCCTCTTGTGGCCCCTCCCATTTCCCCTGCTTCTCCGCTCTTGTGGCCCCTCCCATTTCCCCTGCTTCTCCCCTCTTGTGCCCCCCATTCTCCCTGTTTCTCCTCTCTTGTGGCCTCCCATTCAGTCTGCTTCTTCCCTCTTGTGGCCCCCCGTAATCTCTGCTTCTCCCCTCTTGTAGCCTCCTACATTTTCTTTGTTTCTCCCCTTTTGTGGCCCTCCCATAATCTCTGCTTCTCTCTTATTGTGCCCCTCATTCACCCTGCTTCTTTTTCATTCAGGATAATGCACCCGTCACACAGCAAGACAGGTAAAGCAGGTACTTGAAACAGAAAATGCTGAAACAATGAAATGGCCACCGAGAATCCTGATCTAAACCTATTAGAAAATCTCTGGAAAATCCTTGGTGACAAAGTTATGGCCAAGAAACCCATAACAGTCATAGAACTGTGGAAGAGACTGGGGCCACATAAAAGGGGTCACAAGAGGAAGAAGCAGTGTGAATGGATGGGGCCACAAGAGGGGAGAAGCAGGGGAGAAGCATTGTCTTGTTGGAAGATAAATCTCCGTCCCAGTCTCAGGTCTTTTGCAGACTCAAATAGGTTTTCTTCCAGAATGGTCCTGTATTTGGCTTCATCCATCTTCCCATCAATTTTAACCATCTACCCTGTCCCTACTGAAGAAAATGAGGCCCAAACCATGATGCTGCCACCACCATGTTTGACAGTGGGGATGGTGTTTTGAGGGTGATTTTGGTTTCATCTGACCAGAGCACCTTATTCCACATGTTTGGTGTGTCTCCCAGGTGGCTTGTGGCAAACTTCAAACTAAACGTTTTATGGATATCTTTTAGAAATGGCTTTCTTCTTGCCACTCTTCCATAAAGGCCAGATTTCTGCAGTGTACGACTGATTGTTGTCCTGTGGACAGACTCTCCCACCTCAGCTGTAGATCTCTGCAGATCACCCAGAGTGATCATGGGCCTTTTGGCTGCATCTCTGATCAGTCTTCTCTTTGTTCGAGATTAAAGTTTAGAGGGACAGTCGGGTCTTGGTAGATTTGCAGTGGTCTGCATCCTTCCATTTTAATATGATCGCTTGCACAGTGCTCCTTGAGATGTTTAAAACTTGGGAAGTCTTTTTGTATCCAAATCCGACTTTAAAACTTCACCAAAACAGTATCTCGGACCTGCCTGATGAGTTCCTTGGTCTTCATGATGCTCTCTGCACTTGAAACAGAACCCTGAGACTATCACAGAGCAGGTGCATTTATACGGAGACTTGATTACACACATGTGGATTCTATTTATCATTACCAGTCATTTAGGACAACATTGCATCATTCAGAGATCCGCACTAAACTTCTGGAGTGAGTTTGATGCACTGAAAGTAAAGGGGTCGAATAATATTGCATGCCCCACTTTTCAGTTTTTTATTTGTTAAAAAATTTAAAATATCCAATAAATTTGCCACAGGTAAGTTACAGGTGCTGTTAATTACACAAATTAGAGAAGCATCACATGATTTTTCTAGATCCAGTTTGGCTTTAGGACAATTCTTCGTGTTTTTTCATTGAAGACAAATTAAATGAAGATAATAATACCAAAGAATTTGTGATTGCAATCATTTTCAGGAAGAAACGGAGTATTATCTGACAGAATTGCAGGGGTGTCAATACTTGTGGCCAACACTGTATATATATATCTATTATATAATCACGAATGGGATTTTTGCCCCTTTTGAGACCGCTCTCGCTGCGAGTCAGCGTGGTCATGTGGATACGAACGAAGCATTGGCCGCGCAGCGGCCATTGCGAGCAGCTCTAAGGCGACTCGCTATGCCCGCGCAGCGGGCATGGCGAGTCGCCTTAGCAGCGCGAAGCATTGGCCGCGAAGCGGCCATTGCGAGTCAGAGACTCGCTCTGCTAGAATCCCGATGCATTGTGCATCGGGCACCCATCTAGTATTATATATATATATGCACCACCACTTGAAAACAGCTTGTCAACTGAAACGTGGTAACGTATGGGCCAATAAAAGTTTGGTGAACTTTCATAATACCAGAGTGCTGCCTTCACTATCTTTGGATATTTTGACTATAAACACACATGCTCCCACCCATATACATTGAAACACACACACATCTCACGATTCTACAGGATGTAACACGGTATAGTGCATGCGTTTCTTAGGACTCTGGGAAGCGAGGGACCAGATGCACAAACTGGAAGTGCCCAAGACTCCCAGACACTTGTGCAGAGGCATCTGTGAGGCAATTGCCTATAACAGTGCGAAGCAATATACCAAGGATTACAGAGACAAAGGATGAAGACGATCCGCGCTGCTGTATATGAATGAAGATGGGTCAAGATCCTAATGAAAGCGGTGTTTATTTCAACACATTTCAAGGCTGTCCCAGCCTCTTCTTTAGGAATACACCATAATACAGACCAGCAAGATACAAATCTGATAACTATATACACTTGGTTTGTTGTCACAGGGGTGCCACAGATGAACACTGACTACCTGGAAGTAGAGGAAGGATCTCACATGAGTCTGAAGATCAACTCCTTCTGGCAGTCTCTAAGGATACCGATGATGACTACTACACAGGCCTGGAGTTATGTTGTATGGTCTAGCCCAGCAGACTTTGCATTGCTTCCTTTGTCTCTGTGATCCTTGGTGTATTCATGACCATCCACGTGGAATGGTTGGTGGATCCAGCAGCAGATGTATAAGGCAACTATACCGATTGTGGGTCACACAACTGGGCAAGGTGAGCAGTGTTACATTGATTATTTGCCACAAATTAAAGAGATAAGACCCTATTGCACCCTTGTCTGCCCCATTCTAGGTGGTACAGGGCGAAGCAATATGTCCAATAGCTGGCTGTTGGACAGCGCAGGTGTGAGAAGGAGATGAACATCAATAACAGCCGGGGAAATAGGTGGTTATTGAGATGCAAATAGGAAAAAAAGATATGGTGACCTTCTGGACTGGACATGCCCCAGAGTCGGGAAGCCCTCATTTACATAAGGTGATATTTTAGCAACAAGGCATCTGTTATGAGGCATACAGATAAGCCTGTTTTCACAATCCTATTAGCTGTGTGCCCCTAGTAATAGTTTAGAAAGGTCAAAGTGGTGACAGATTCCCTTGAAGGCTGTGACCAAGGTCCATAGATGACCAACTCTTTGGCCATTATATGTATTGTAGGTTTATGCTGACAGTTCAATAAAGTTAAAATTAATTTTGTGATTGCATCTCTTGGAGTAGTTATTTTCTTCTAAATTTGGGTGACTTCCACTACCATTGTAGCACCCTCACTGAACCGATAGAGTAAAACCATTATGTGGAGAGAAGTTCTAGATTAGACAGCACTGGAGGATAGTGGGATCTTGGTCACATCAAGTTTGATTCTCATATCTTTGACAATTAACGTGCGTCTTTTTTTTTTCAACATGTTTTTTGTGACACTTCACTAATTGTAACACAACCTTTGATGGTTCTGTGATCACGCCCCAATATCTTAGCAATTTCAAGTGATAGATCTCTTAATAAGACTTTTAAAGATTTTTGACTTTTCAATATCATTTATAACCAATTGTGCCTAAAGGCCCTGTCTCACATAACGATATCGTTAGAGAGATCGTTGTAAGGGCCACGTCACACACACATATAATTGTGCAGATATTGGTCACAGATCTCTGGTTGCAGTGAAATCATGGACATATTGTTCATTTGTATATGGCCACAAAATGGAACAATGTGTCCATGATTTCACTGCAACCAGAGATTTTTGACCAATATCTGCACAATTATCTGTGTGTGTGACGTGGCCCTTACTGTGACGTTACAACGATCTCTCCAGCGATGTCGTTCTGAGTGACACTTCACAGCAGGGGCCTGATCGCTGCTAGGTCACTGATCGCTGCAAAGTGCTGCGGGTCATTCTTTGATCGTTGGTTTCCCGCTGGTCAGCACGCATTGCTGCGTGTGACAGCGAGAAACCAGCAATCAGTGATCTTGTAACCATGGCAAACACCGGGTATCTAGGCAGCACGCGCTGCCTGGATACCCGCTGTTTATCATAGTTACCAGCGCTGTCCCTGCTTAGCGCTGCCTTACAGGCAGCGCTAAACAGGCAGGATGCTGACATCTCCTTCAGCGATGTGGGAGGTGGCTCCCATGACTCTGATCGCTGGAAAGATCTGCCTGTTTCACAGCTCGACAGCGATCAGGTAGCGATGCTCCAGCGATCCCGGCAGGTTGTTATCGCTGTCAGGATCGCTGGAGCGGTCGTTATGTGTGACTGGGCCTTAAGGATGAGAGAGGATGTTGATATCCTTTGGCCGCAGCCTTCCTCATTACACGCATACACCTCACCTTATCTGCTTCATTCAATAAATATTCAAGTTTATACAGTTTGGAGTTGGGAAATCTGCATAAAAATAACGACGTAGTCAAAATTCTCACTTCTAATTCTCCAAGGAGCGTAGAAGCCATCTGTACAAACATTTGATGTTATTTAAAATGTTTTGTATACAGCAGCTATCCAGGTAATTTCCCATGTTTTCCTCCAAGTGTCACACTTTGAATACATGAAAATCATGTTGCAAGTAGAAACATCTACCTGTATATCTAGATATATTTGAAAATTAGATGTATCCATAGTTATCTATAGGGAAAATGTTTATCATTAGGTAGATAGAGATTTTAGTACATCTGCCCATTAATTTGCGATCGGCTACTTTCTCCGAGTGCAGCTGGATCCAGAGCTCGGTTATTCTTATTTTTTTTTCAGTTTTTTCCTCCTTCCAATCATTGTGAGAAGCCTATGAGAATGTCATACCTATTAAACAAGCCACAATTTGATTAAAAAAAAAGCCTCAAATCAGTATGTACATATTTACATGCTTTAAACTATTTACCGTATATACTCGTGTATAAGCCGACCCGTGTATAAGCCGACCCCCTACTTTTGCCCCCAAAACCTGGGAAAACCTATTGACTTGTGTATAAGCCGAGGGTGGACCCCAGCACAGGTATACAGCCCCCAGCAGTGAGGTATACAGGCCTCCCCAGTGGTAGTATACAGCAGCCTCCCCAGTGGTATATACAGGCCCCAGCAGTATATACAGCAGCCCCAGTGGTATACAGCAGCCTCCCCAGTGGTATATACAGGCCCCAGCAGTATTACAGCAGCCTCCCCAGTGGTATATACAGGCCCCAGCAGTATATACAGCAGCCCCAGTGGTATACAGCAGCCTCCCCAGTGGTATATACAGGCCCCAGCAGTATTACAGCAGCCTCCCCAGTGGTATATACAGGCCCCAGCAGTATATACAGCAGCCCCAGTGGTATACAGAAGCCTCCCCAGTGGTATATAAAGGCCCTAGTGGTATATAAAGCAGCCCCAGTGGTATACAGCAGCCCCAGTGGTGTGTCATATATGGCCCCCAAATGCTGGCACTCGCCCCCCTCCATTGTAAGGCCCCCACTGCCCCAGCTGCTTAACTTACCATCCCTGGTCTTCTGCACCGCACCAGTTCTCGGTGCTCCGTCCTCCATGCTCCCGTCCTCAGCTGCATCCGGGGTCCCCAGCCATCGCAGTAACGATGACGTCATGCGACCGCCCGGTCACATGACCCCGGATGCTGCCGAGGACGGGAGCACGGAGGACCGGCGCAGTGCAGAAGACCAGGGATGGTAAGTTAAGCAGCAGGGGGGGGCCTTAGAACGGAGGGGGGCGAGTGCCAGCATTTGGGGGCCATATATGCAGATATGCACTGCTTCTCCCTGCCGCTGATTGACAGGGGGAAGCAGTGCATATATAATGAGCGGCCCCACGTGATGGGGCGCTCATACAGCAGCCTCCCTCCGCCTCCTCCAGCCTCCCCAGCCCCGGACACAGCCCCCACCACAGCCACCACACCATGTACCGTATTGACCTGTGTATGAGCCGAGGGGGGGACTTTTCAGCCCAATTTTTGGGCTGAAAAACTCGGCTTATACACGAGTATATACGGTAATCAGTGCTATAGAAAAAAACATTAACAATTCTGTTTTAAAAGTATTTTTTGCCCCTAAATTGCTACGTTTAGCGCTATTAAGGACAATTGGTTGTTACCCTGCTCAGCCTGAGCTTGCGCTTAGGCCCAAAACTACGATGCTACCTATGATTTAAAGCACCACTTCAATGATTATTTTTTTCAGCAAAGAGCGGCGCTTTAGCCCCCGGCCCCCTGTCATAAACTCACCTTCAGGAGGCTTCACCTTTTACCCATGACGCCCCAATCTCACCCGACCATCTTGTGGCAGTAATGTCTGACTGTCTGGAAGTCAGAAACCCTTCGTACTGGAGCAGCGGCAATAGAAAATAAAGCTGCCGGAACATGGAGTATATGACAGGGACCAGGGGACTTAGATTTAAAGCACCACTCAAGCTGTGTAATTCAAAAAATGCTAAGGTGGTGCTTTAAAGCGAAACAGTCATGTGGAAAATCACTATTAAACCCAGATATAGGGTTAATCTGCAGGTTAATAGCATTCTAAACCTGCCCAGCACCTGTACATTAAACTCCACAGCTGGGAGGAAATTAATTTTAATCTTCCCAGCAGCGTTCCGGATACAGTCACAGGGGCAGCTCCGTCGCTAGTTCAGTCCCTAATCAGTGTATGGGGAGCAATGGCTATATCTACATCCTGTCACTGACTGACAGCTTCCTCTAAAGGTGGGGTCACACGCGGCGATCTGGCCTGCGATGTCGGAAGCGATGCGCGGGTGCCTGCTCGCTTCCGACATCGCAGGCCAGCTGTCACACGGCACGACGTTGCCGGTGACGCGGAGGCGATGTGGGCGGAGCCGTCGCTCGCTGGGCTGGGCTCAGCCCAGCGAGCGATGGCTCAGTAACGCTGCGATATAGGCTGGATCGCGCCGCCAACAGTGTCAGACGACGCGATCCAGCCTAATCGCTGGTCACAGGTTGACAGGTTTATGAACATGTTCATAAACCTGTCAACCCGCGACCAGCGATAATTTGCAGTTGCGTCGCGCTGTCACACAGCGCGACGCACCTGCAATATCGCCCGCGACTTCGCTGTGACGTCACTTTGCGGCGATGTCGCGGGCGAGATCGCCGCGTGTGACCCCACCTTACGGGTGCGCTCATACTGACTTATAGCCAGCATATAACATGGATGACAATTGTATCGCAATGCACGAACTGGCCCAAGTGTAGAAGCTGTATAGGAATACATGACGCTGTCACACTCAGGTCAGGGGAGTCGATGGCCAGTTTGTGTTTGTTGTGATGCAATCATCGTCCATGCTATATGCTGGCTATACACCACTGAGAGTGTGCCCAAATGCAGAGCAGCTGTCAGTCAGTGTGGGGGGGGGATGGATACAGCCACCATTATCCATACATAGAGCGGCGACTGAATCTGTGTTGGTGCCACCTCTATGACTGAAACAGGAGGCTGCAGGAGGATTAAAGTTAATTTCCTCCCAACAGCGAGGTTTAATGTGCAGGTGTCGGACAGGTCCAGAATGCTATTAGCCTGCAGTTTAACCCCATATCTGCAGGTTAATAGTATTTATTCCTGTGCCAGGTTCCGGTTAAGTGATGTATAATGGTGTTATGGTTTATTGAGAGCAAAACAAAAGTTGTTCATCTGCAATTACCATGCTGACCTGTCTTCTCAATATTTGCATATATATTTTAGAAGAAAAGAGGTGAATTGTCACACAATAAAGTGCTGCCTCAACTTTGATACTGAATCAATTGTGTATTCCAGATCTGAGCTCACACAGCATCTTGACATTTTTTTTTGCTTGTAGATACTAAAAAGAATACAGTCTTGAAGACACATTGGTGTCATAACAAATCTTATCATAGTCTAGTTTGTTACACCTCTTGGTACATTCTGTAATAAGTTGAAATGTTGGCTGCCAGTGAAAACAACAAAGGAAGGGGCATCACATTAGATATTCAGCTTAGGAACAATGTTTCTCCAGCTAGGTTTCTGGCTTGCACATTTCTTGCTTAAAGCACCACTATAGCGTTGTGTATGTTTTATTATTAATTATTATTATTATTATTATTGCACAGTTGTAGTGGTGCTTTAAATGGAATCTGTCGGGTCAAAAATCCATATGTAACTGCTATCATTTTCTAATTCCTTTCTCTAAGCTCTCTGTATTCATGTATTTCTATTATTTATACTTCCCTCCTATCCTCTGTAAACTTAATATTAATTCCATCTGTCAATCACAGTAAGTTCCTTGCTGCACACTCCCCATGGAATGAATATTCATGTATCATTACACAGCCCTTCCCTTCTCTCTAATCTGTCTGTTGTGTGACTCATTGCAGAGCAGAAAGGAGGGGGGGAAGAGGTGTGTGCAGAGTTGCAGCTCTTTATGTCATTGTGTGCATCTGAGGCATGTGTGTAGTGTGTGCAGTCTGAGATATTTCTATGTGATTATAAGAACATTTGATCACTTGCTCAGCAGATACAGACATTGCATGTCTGCAGGAAAACCAACCTTCAAATAATAAAAATCATATCTTACAGATAGCACACAGTGCAGGGCAAAACACCTCCCCCTCCCCAGCACAGAGCACAGAGGGGTGGAACAGAACACCAGCTTGGATAGGCATGGATATTTAAAGGGAACCTGACCCCTAAAAATGAGCCCCCAGCCTCTTTATACCTGTCCCTGCACCATGCTAATACATTTGTAGCCATCCCTTTGTGTTTCTAAAGCGATATTGCAAAGTTTATAAAAGTGGTTTTTATACCTTCTGATCTGCCGCTTCTCAGCATTTGAGAAGCCACAAAAGGCGTTCCTTGCCGCTTGTCCCCGCCGCCTGCTTGGTAATTATTCACGCCCTGATAGGCGTGCTAGAGAGCAGAGAGCCTGTGTGCATCATCAAAGGGGCAGTAAAGTCGCTATGACGAAAATCGCGTCATATCCAGCTTTACCCACGTCAGTACACCTTATGTACTGCCGACCTCACGATGCCGAGTGCGCATACAACTTGCATATTTATTTCTGTATTTTTGCAAATGTTCAATAAAAATATATGATTAAAAAAAAAAATATGTGGTGCTGACGAGATTCCTAACAGTAGGACATAGAATTGGAATGTCAATTGTGAGAGTCATTAGAGACATTAAAGGGAACCTGTCACCAGGTTTTTGCCATCCCAACTGAGAGCAGCATAATGTAGAAATAGAGACCCTAATTCCAGCGATGTGTCACTTACTGAGCTGCTTGCGGTCATTTTGATCAAATTAGTGTTTTCTCTGTTGCAGATTTAGCAGCCTGTGAATATGCCAGACTACTTGGCAGCAGGCCAAGGAGACTACTAATGATAAAATCACTGTTTAATCAGATGGATATTATCAAAACTACGCTGGGGAGGCAGCCCCTAAATGCCTGACGCATGTCAAACAAAGTTCTTAATCATAGGCATATGAACAATACTAAAAACATCCTTATATACCTATTCCATTAAGTGAAACCATGTTCACCTGTTACTTGACATGATTGGTTAGCATTCATTACAAATTCAAATGTGAGACAGCCTACCAAAATAATGACGCCTGCATAGACCGTCACCTTGCTTTATACTGCAGTTCCGCTTACTTTTCTCCTTACTTTATACTTCTTCCTCATTCTCTTCTCCTTGCTTTACATTGCAGCTCTTCATTCTCTCCTCCTTGCTTTACATTGCAGCTCTTCATTCTCTCCTCCTTGCTTTACACTGCAGCTCCTCATACTTTCCTTGCTTTACACTGCAGCTCCTCATTCTTTCCTCTACTATACACTGCATCTCTTCTTTTTTTCCTGCTTGCTTTACACTATTCTACATCTCAGAAGTTGCTATACTGAGAAAGTAGAGATGTTTTACAAACTTATTTTTGTGTAGACAAGTAGGTGACGGTCTATGCAGGAGTCATTATTTTGGTAGACTGCCTCACATTTGAATTTGTAATGAATGTTAACCAATCATGTCAAGTAACAGGTGTACATGGTTTCACTTAATGGAATAGGTATATAAGGATGTTTTTATGCATTGTTCATATGCCTATGATTAAGAACTTTGTTCGAAACACATCAGGCGTTTAGGGGCTGCGTCCTCACATGACGTTTTATTCTTGACATGGAAATAAAATACTGAAGATTTTGAAGAGACGCCTGGTGCTGGAACTTTTTCTTCTTCCATTGCTATTGCTAATGAGTGGTATCCAGACACTTGTTCCTGGCACTTGTGTTCATATGGATTCCGAGGAGGCACCACTAATCCCTTCCCTGCTCCTAGTATGATGTGGTCCTGTGATAAAAAGATATCCTTTCTTAAAGAATTTTCTTCAGGCAGTGAATATTTCTTGTCTGACCCTAATTCGAACAAATCATCTAAGGTTGAACCAAACATATAATCTCATATAGGGAATAGAGCAAGGTTCGATGTAGAGGCCACATACATCATCCACATGTTTACCCACTGAGCTAGTCTTGTCATATTTGATGGTACTAAAGATTTAGCGGTTACTGACAGCTTCCATTGAGACATCTACCAAGAACCCAATAGCTTTCTGGGAAGGGGCAGGGAAGCCATCAATTCTTCTTTTGGGTGCCTATGAAGAACACTGGATCATGGATCTTGCAATGAAGGTAGACACTGCATTTGTATTTAATCTTTCTTTCTTTCAATTGTCTTTTTATTGAAAATGAGATAAACATACAATCCAAAACATTTGAATAACATTAAATCAAATTTGAATCAATAAATACATGTAAACAAAAGCACATTAATCAGGATATAACTTTGCGTAAGTATTTAATATCACTGCCTATGCTTTCACAGAAATGTTCAATAAACTTTCTATCATCTGGTCCATCAGGTCTTTAAGCTGTGATAAGTTCTTAAATGACAAAGTTGCATTTTTTTGGTTACCTTAACTACCTGAAAATAAACTTTTGGTATTTTGAACAACCCTTTTGTAATTTTTTCTTCTAGGGGACTTCTTTCCTTTACCTAGCTTGGGCTACCCAAACGTGTCTATGGGAATTCCATTCATAGAGAATCATTTTGAATATTCACATGTATGGGGAACACCATTTTTGTTTTAGATCTTCACACACCAAAAAGTTATCTTCGACTTTCTACCTTGTCTCCGTGTACGCTAACAAAATTAGTATACGCTTTTCTCCAGGACCCTAGACATGGCAGAGGTTAAATCTTCCAGCATCTCTTCGGGAACTGCTACATGGGCTTCTTCCCTCAAGTCCTCATCCCATACGAGCTTTCTCTTTTATACTTAAGGTGGCATTAGAGGTGGTGATCTAGAGAAGGAATACAGCAAGGTCTGGATTTTCTGGATGTGCCATGGCCTTTGGGGAAGAGTGTTCTATTTTCTCAGTACAATACTGACATCGTACCCGTGTGAGAATGTGACAACTTTTTGTAGCAGACAGCACATTTTGATTGCAGTTACCTTTAGTCTTTGGTGCAGGATTTTTGCACCCCTAAAACAGAGAAAGGGAAGAGGAAGAATAGACCTATTCTGCACCAAGGGAAAGGCTACGTACTAGACCAAGGTTTTGTGCTGGCCACAGAAGCAGAGCAGAACGAAAACATATCCTCAATTTCAGGCATGTTCAATATGAGAAAAGATCAGTTCTGCCTTAAGGACCTGTTACACGGTACGAGATCGTTAACAATATCGCTTAAACATCACGGGTTTGGAGTGGTTCAAGCGACACTGTTAGGATGTCGTTTCGTGTAACAGAGATAAGACTACAATAAATCGTTGGATTGTTGACCGTAGATTTGAGAACATGCTCTCAAAACAGATGATCCACGATCAGCCAACCTGCTGCATTGTTGTGTGTGACACCGCGATAACGATGTCGTTCACGACTTCGCCCATTCACATCAGTGAACAAGTATTGTTCGCTGGGTTGTGCGAACGATAGCTGCTCACTACATCGTTGGTGCGTCGTTCACGATATTGACAAGTGTGACAGCTCACAACGATATCAAAACGATGTCCTAACAACCGCGCACACACACGAGATCGTTAGTGATATTGTTTCAACATTGAAGCGTGTAACGGTACCTTTAATTGGATGACTTCAGTCAGGGTCACTTATAGGTAAGTCAATAGACCCAGTGCAGTGTTATTCATTCAACTGGATGGGACTCCTCCCAAGGGAGAACATCGGAAAAACTATTATCTGGGAGCCTTCACCAAGTGCCCGCACTCCCAGGAAAGGCAAGGGGCTCAAAAACTGCATGCAGCCCACCACAGTTTAGTGTGGAATACAACCGGATGTGACATAGAAAGAAGCAGAGGCTAGAAGACAATCACCAGCAGCCACACGCCCTGTCTGGCTAAGAGGAGCATGGCGGGGGGAGGAGAGAAGCTAGGGTGCTTCACAACCACAGTCTAAACCACTCAGTCTAAGCACTCAGGCAATTGACCTCAGCAGCCCAGTATGAAGAGTGGAATGGGGAAATGACTCTGGGACTAGTTGCAGAGCACTGCTGACTAAACCTCTTCAGGCCCCAAAGGGAGAGAAAACACTGAGGATGGAGGGGAGGCCATTTCACATTGGGTTTTTAGTCCCTGTTAGAGCAGGGTATTGTTGTGAAGGGGGGAGGGGGGCAATTTAAAAAATCTTTCAAACCACATACAAGCCTTAGGTGTGGTCGTGCATTTCAGTGCACCTTCTTACTTACTTGTTCTCCATCACTTTCCACCCCACCCTCCACTGAAGACAAATGTATCCACCAAGGAAGGGGAAGTGATATTAAATGCAAAACAAGTAGGTGGGAGGTGCACTGAATTGATTGGCCATGCTAAGTATGTACTAAGCACCTGTGTGTACTTAGCACATTCATGTTGTCCAGACACTCCCGTTAAGGCTACATGCCAACAGTGAGTTTTAACTTAAGTATTTGTAAGGCCGGCTTCAGACTGCAGCTGAAGCCGCTGACAGGTCAGGACCGCGGCGCCCGCGGTCCTCACCTATCAGCAGCAGGAACTGCGTGCGGCTGCACACAGGATCGGAGGGCATAATAGCCCCCGGTCCTGTGTGCTGATCCGGTCCGCGGCTGTCTGCTTCAAGCGGACAGCTACGGATCGGATCTCAAACGCAGTCTGAAGCCGGCCTAAGGGTACCATCACACACAGAGATATATTGCATGCAATGGACACATTGTTCTATTTTGTTGCCGTGTACAAATGTAACAATGTGTCCATGATTTCACTGCAACCAGTGAGTTGCATGCAATATATCTAGGTGTGTGACAGTACCCTTAGGCTGGCTTCACACTGCAGTTTTTCACTGATCAGTTTCCATCAGTGTTTGTGTGCCAAAACCAGGAGAGTAACTTGCAGAGGAAAACTATAATTGAAAGATTGACACCTGTTCTGAGTTTTGGAGACACTCCTGGTTTTGGCACACAAACACTGATGGACACTGATCAGTGAAAAAACTACAGTGTGAAGCCAGCCTAAGTAAAAAAGGAGGCAGTAAAAAATGTAGCAGTGGTGCACATATTTCTATTATAATTTTCCTCTGGTGAGTTATTTCCATCAGTATTTGTAAGCCAAAACCAGCAGTGGTCTACTTAACATATGCACATGGCCTAAAAGGGATCTGCTTTAAATCACCAAACTGAATGCAAATGTAAAATGCCTCCTACTATAGGAACCTCCTTTCCCAATTCTCCATGTGAACAATTCATGTACACCAAGTTATCCCTCTTTCATTACTATTCCAACATATTTTAAACTAGAAATAGGCCCGATGATATCGCATCGGGAGGGCATCACTGCCACTCTGTGCTCTTTTTGGCCCCCCTGCACTCTCTTTGCCCCTCTCCTCCGCCTTGTGTCTCTACATTCCCTTCCCTCTGTCTTTTTCCCCGTGTCTCTGCCCCCCCTTCCCTCTCTTCAGTCTCTTCTCCCCTGTGTCTCTGCCCCCCCCTTCCCGCTCTCTCCTACCTCCTTTCATCTCTCTGCCCCCTTCTTTTTCTCTGCTCCTCCTTTCGTCTTTCTGCCCCGTCCCTTAATCTGCTCTCCCCTTTTGTCTCTCTACCCCCCTTTCCTTGCTCTGCTCCCCCTTCTGTTTCTGTGCCCCCCTTCCCACTCTCTGCTCCCCCCTTTCGTTTCTCTGACCCCCTTCCCTGGTTCCGCTTCCTCTTCTGTTTCTATGCCCTTCCTTCCCACTCTTTGCTCCCCCCTTTCTTCTCTCTGCTCTCCCTTTCAGTCTCCCTGCCACTCTTCAGTCTTTCTGGTCCCCCTTGTTTCTCTGCACCCCTTCAGTCTTTCTGGTCTCCCCTTGTGTCTTTGCCCCCTTCAATCTTTCTGGTCCCCCCTTATGTCTCTCTGCAACCCTTCAGTCTTTCTGGTCCCCCTTATGTCTCTCTGCCGCCCTTCCCTCTCTGCTGTCTCCTTCCATCTCTCTGCTCCCCCTTCCATTTCACGGCCCCCCCTTCAGTGTTTTTGGTCTCCCTTCAGTCTTTCTGGTGCCCCCTTGTTTCTCTGCCTGCCCCTTCAGTGTTTGTAGCCCCCTTATGTTTCTCTGTTCCCCTTAAGTATTTCAGGTCCCCCTAGTCTCTCTGTTCGCCTTCAGTATTTCTGGTCCTTCCCTATGTCTCTCAGTCCCCCCTTCATCTCTCTGCCCCCTTCAGTGTTTCTAGTCACCCTTATGTCTATCAGCTCCCCCTTCAGTATTACTGGTCCCCCCTTTTGTGTCTTGGCCCCCAGTTTCCTCTCTGCTGCCCCCTTTTGTTTCTATGTTCCACCTTCATCTCTCTTCCCCCATTCAGTCTTTCTGGTTGCCTTTGTTTCTTTGCCTCCCCTTCAGTGTTTCTGGTCCGCCTTATGTCTCTCTGCTGCCCTTCAGTATTTCAGGTCCCCCCTTATGTGTCTCTGCTCCCCTTCAGTATTTCTGGCCCCCCTCCCCCTTTTATCTCTATGCCCCCCCCTTCTCTCTCTGCTCCCTCCCCTTCAGTCTTTCTGGTCCCCCCTTATGTCTCTCTGCCCCCCTTCAGTCATTTTGGTCACCCCTTGTCTCTCTGTCCCCCTTCAGTCTTTCTGGACCCCTTTATGTCTCTCTGCCCCACTTCCCTCTCTGCTCCCCCTCTTTCATCTTTCTGCAACCCCTTCCCTCTCTCTGTCCTCTCTTCAGTTTTTCTGGTCCCCCTTATGTGTCTGTGCTCCCCCTCTTTCTGCACCCCTCTTCTCTCTCTCCAGTTTTTCTGGTCCCCTCTAATGTCTCTGCCTCCCCTTTCCTCCTTCCCAGCTGTGACAGCTCCGTATCATAGCTGGGAAGCAGTGAAGAGTAGACTACAGGAAGTGGAGCTGCAGTGATATCCGGTCACGTGACTGATCACATTACTGTGACATCACCAAAGGCCCTATGCGAATAGGTAAGTGGTCGGGGGTCTGCGGGCATCAAAGAAGGGGGTGCGGGGGTCTACAGCCACCGGGGAGGAATGGGGGGGGGTCTACTGTGGGGGGAGATGCGGGTGCCGGATGAGGGAGTGCGGGGGTCTACTGCGGGGGTGTGCAGGCACCGGAGGAAGGTGGTGCATTGTGGGATAGCGACATAACCGATGGAAGCTTGTGACACATATTATTGGTGATTATATATTAGATGAATTGATCTTTACAAATACTGGAAGGAAATCTGGCACCAGACATTTACTATATGAACTTGAGAGTGGCATGATATAGGGCAGTGATGGCAAACCTTTCTGAGGCCGAGTGCCCAAACTTCAACCTAAAACAAAATTATTTATGGCGAAGTGCCAACACGATCATATAACCTAAATTACAGCAGGAGTGGTAATCACAAGCGCTGCACAGGGGGAAGAGCCAGCAGATGCTAACTCTCTTCCCTGTGCAGGGCTTGTAGTCCTGAAACATTGATGATCAATTCAATTATTTTAACAATTAATTGATTTTAAAATTACCTTTGCAGTCTTCTCTTCTCTTTGGCAGTGGTCAGACAGCTCATGTGTACTGGACATTGAAGCTGAGCCGCTGCCACTGCCCTTTCTAGAAACAGCAGGTGGACTGATCTGTATGGAAAAAATGCAGAATATTAGACAGATAGGAGATAGATTTTATCATGGAATACAAGCAGATTTCATACTGAAATCATGGTCCTCATCTTGTAGTAATATCTCCATCATGACCCTCTCCTTGCAGTAATGTGTCCCATCCTGTCCTCTCCTTGTAGTAATGTTTCCCATCCTGACCTTCCCACTGTAGTTATGTGCTCCATCTTGTCCTTCCCCTTCTAGCTATGTGCTCCATCCTGACCCTCTCCTTCTAGTTACGGGCTCCATCCAGATCCTCTCCTTGTAGTAATGTGCTCCATCCTGACCCTCTCCTTGTAGTAATGTGCTCCATCCTGACCCTCTCCTTGTAGTAATGTGCTCCATTCTGATCGTCTCCTTCTAGTAATGTGTCCAATCCTGACCCTCTCATTCTAGTAATGTGCTCCATCCTGACCACCTCCTTCTAGCTATGTTCTCCATCCTGATCCTCTCCTTCTAGCGTTTTGATCCATTCTGATCCTCTCCTAGCTATATGTTCCATCCTGACCCTCTCCTTGCAGTTGTGCTCCATCCTGACCCCCTTCTTGTAGTAATGTCTTCATCCTTATCCCCTTGTAGAATGCCCCATCCTTGTCCCCTTTGGTAATGTCCCATCCTTGTCCCCTTGTGGTAATGTCCCTATCCTGCCCCATCATGTAGTAATGCCCCATCCTGTTGTAATGCCCTATCCTTGTCCTCTTGCAGCAATATTCCCCATCCTGCAGTAATGCCCTATCCTTCTCCCCTTGTAGTAATATGCCCCATCCGTGTCCCCTTGAAGTAATATGCCCCATCCTGCAGTAATGTGTCTCATCCTTGTCCCCATGTAGTAATATGCCCCATCCAGCAGTAATGTGTCCTTGTCCCTTGGTATTATTGCACCACCATTGTCCCCATCACATAGTAATATGCCCCAACTTGCCCCTGGTAGTATTGCCCTATTTTTGCCTCCATTACATAGTAATCTGCCCCATCCTTGTCCCCATCACATAATAATATGCCCCATCCTGCCATCACATAACAATATGCCCCATCCTGCCCCGTTAGTATTGCCCCATCATGCCCCATCACATAACAATATGCCCCATCCTGCCCCCTATTAGTATTGCCCCATCCATCCATCATCCTCTTAGTATTGCCCCATCCATCCTCCTCTTCGTATTGCCCCATCCATCCATCTATCCTCCTCTTAGTATTGCCCCATCCATCCATCCTCCTCTTAGTATTGCCCCATCCATCCATCCATCCTCCTCTTAGTATTGCCCCATCATCCATCCTCCTCCTCCAGGTATTGCCCCATCCTCCTCCTCCTTGTATTGCCCCATCCTCCTCCTCCTAGTATTGCCCCATCATCCTCCTCCTCATAGTATTGCCCCATCATCATCCTCCTCCTTGTATGGCCCCATCCTCCTCCTCCTCCTAGTATTGCCCCATCATCCTCCTCCTCATAGTATTGCCCCATCATCATCCTCCTCCTCATAGTATTGCCCCATCATCCTCCTCCTCCTCATAGTATTGCCCCATCATCCTCCTCCTCCTAGTATTGCCCCATCCTCCCCCTCCTCATAGTATTTCCCCCATCCTCCTCCTCCTCATAGTATTGCCCCATCCTCCTCCTCCTCCTCATAGTATTGCCCCATCCTCCTCCTCCTCATAGTATTGCCCCATCATCCTCCTCCTCATAGGATTGCCCCATCATCATCCTCCTCCTCAAAGTATTGCCCCATCATCCTCCTCCTCCTCATAGTATTGCCCCATCATCCTCCTCCTCCTAGTATTGCCCCATCATGCTCCTCCTTGTATGGCCCCATCCTCCTCCTCCTCCTAGTATTGCCCCATCATCCTCCTCCTCATAGTATTGCCCCATCGTCCTCCTCCTCATAGTATTGCCCCATCGTCCTCCTCCTCATAGTATTGCCCCATCCTCCTCCTCGTATTGCCCCATCATCCTCCTCCTCATAGTATTGCCCCATCGTCCTCCTCCTCATAGTATTGCCCCATCATCCTCCTCCTTGTATGGCCCCATCCTGGCTGCTGGTGAAAAAAAAACAAAAACTTTCATACTCGCCTTTCTTCCTTCACCGCTGCTGCAGCTTGCATCCTGTCTCCAGCACTGAGGGCGGTCACGTGATGCCAGGCGCGTCACGTGACCGCTGTCACATGACGCTGGCCGTGAGGGCGGGCTTAGAAGTGTCTGAGAGAGGAGAAATGTCTCCTCTGCTCAAATACAGCTTTGATCTGCCGGCGGCGCGGCGCACGCCGGCAGATCAAAGCTGCAGTGTGGTGGCAAGGCCACGTGCCAGCGGAGGCGGCTCTGCGTGCCACCCCTGGCACACGTGGGATAGGTTCGCCATCACTGATATAGGGGCTTAAACATCAATTCCAGTGATGTGTTATTTTTGTTGGTCTGAAGGCTCTCTTTGCTATGGTCATCGTTTTTTCTGTTGCATATCGAGCAATTCTTCGAATGCTGAGCACAATAGAAGCCTCACATATTGGCAGCTTTCTGTCAATGTACAATCAGTGATTGGAGAGGGGTTGCATAGAGCACATTTATAAGATAGATGGTCCTGTAGTGATAGTCTCCTGCTCATAGACAAAATGAGAAATCCAGCTGTTTCAGGTGTTATACACACTCTTAAACATGAAGTAACATGTAGCTGTGTGCTATGCTTAGCACTGCCATGAAGAATAACTGCCTTGTAATGTAGAGCTGCAAATGAAAATAAAAAGAATTCTGTTCCTATGAAGCTGGATTTCTCCTCATTTTGTGCCAAAGCAGTGCCTGCATCCGTGCTCCAGACTGCTTTCCTTGAAGAGTGGTGTATGGTGAGCTGAACTTTATTCATTCTCCTGCTCATAAGCGCTGATTTTATTGAAACAGCAGCATAAGTGACATAGCTGGAATCGGGATCTCTCTCCATCATGCTGCCCTCAGATTACATAGCAAACCTGCCATGAGCATGTTGGAATCCACACGCCATGTGGTATGAACGCTTACTAAATCCATGCCTTGTTATTAACTGCTCACCAAAATAAAGTGAACACTAAAATACCACATCCTAGATCTCAATGAATAAAACATTCCAACTGCAAATCTTTAATACAGTGTAATGTGTTGTAACAATAAAACATAAAATGATCAATGAAAATTAATATCCCATGGAGGTCTGGATTTGGGATGATGCTCAATCAAATTTAGTGGAAATACCTCAAGACAAGGAAATGAGGCTCAGTAGTGTGTGGCCTCCATGTGCCTGTATGATCTGTTGCTGCTACATGTCACACAGTGAGGTCGCTGTTGTATTACAAAAACTGACATATGAGCAATCTCGCTGAAGGTACCGTTACATGCTTCAATGTCATTAAGATATCACCAACGATCTTGGTCGTTAGGACATCTTTTTGACATTGTCGGTGAGATGTCACGTCTAGATATTGTGCACGACGCACCAATGATGTGGCGAGCAGCTATCATTTGCACAACCCAGCGAACTTTTGTTTTCTTGTTCACCGTTGTGAATAGAGGAAGTCGGTAACGACAGTTATCGCAGTGTCACACACAACGATGCAGCAGGTTGGCTGATCGAGGATCATCTGATTTGAGAACATGTTCTCAAATCTGCGATCAACAATTTATCGTAGTCATATCACGATGTTACACACAATGACAGCCTAACAATGTCGTTTGAACGACTCCAAACCCATGACGTTTCAGCGATATCGTTCACAATCTCGTACCATGTAATGGGGCCTTTAGGCTATGTGCTCACAGTTTGGAGGATTGGCATCTTGGATACACCTCCTCCGGACCTGCAGGAAACCGCAGCAGCCCTGTGCTCACCTTGTGTGGTGGGTGCGCGGCAGCTTCCCCCTGTGTGCGCCCGATGGGAGCCTCTTCCAACTCGGCAGAGATTAACATACTGTGGGGAGCGGAATCCCGACAACCCACACTACAGCTATCAAAATGCTATGTATAGTAGAAGGACAGTGGATGGGATTTCAAGAAATCCCATTCTCACTATACTTCACCCAGCCAAAGCAGCGTTTTGACCGCAGTGGCAAGACGCTGCGTCCAATACATTGCATTCACTGATCATGTGCACGCACCCTCAGGGCAAGTTCTCACAGTCCAGAGGAGCTGTCTTTGACACAGCTTCTCTGCACCCAAGGAAGCCCATGGGTGGCCGCAGGGAGACCACACATCCGCTCTGTACTCACCATCTGTGGTGGGTAGCATGGCGGTTTCTCCCTCAGTGCACCAATTGGGAGCCACTTCCAACTCCGCCGCATGTAATGAACAGGCTGCAGAGGAGCAGAATGGCAGCAACCCACACCGCAGCTAAAAGAACGCAGCAGTCAGGAGAAGCATAGCAAGGATGGGATTTCTACAAATCCCATGCACTGTGTCGGCTACTGTACTATGCAGCGGTAAGACACTGCGTTCACTGATCGCTAAGGAGAATTAGTCTGTGGTCAGCATCTGCAGAACTACTCCTTTATAGGGGGTGTCTTAGAAACGTCAGGCAATTTGTATCTGTTGCCTGTTCCATTTCCACAACAGCAGGAGAAATTGATTCACGATCAGTGTTGCTTCATAACTGAACAGGTTGATTTCACTGAAGTGCAATTGACAGTTAAATACTGTGCAAGTGTTCCCTTTATTTTTATTTTTGAGCAGTGCACATTAATTCTGGTATCTTAGAGAAATTTAGCACTGAAGTTTGTCGCGCATGCATGGAGTGGGCTCTGCACTTCCAGTATTTCCTCCAATTCCCTGCCTGCCACAGGTCACTCTTTGCTCAATGTCCTACTTCCCACACCTGAAAGATTTCAGAATTGCCCTGGTCTCCTGAGTAGTGAATACACGGATCATAAGCACTGTTATGACAACACTACCAAGTGCTTACTATGTACAAGCCCCCCCTGCCGAGGCAATAATGGGGAAATGATTGTGCCTATGCAACAAGTCTCCGGTGACCTGTTAGGCAGGAAAAGATGGAAAGTGCTTGCCTAGTGCAGGAAAAACCTAAATGCTGATATTGTCCAAGATGTCAAAATAAAATTGTAAAAGCACATTAGGATTTTTACCCACATGGTATTATTTAGTGCTGTAACTTCCCAATAACCAGTTAGCTTAAATGCACTAAAACTCCAATTAATCGTTATTTCTCATCAGCTTCCTGAAATAATTTGCACTCTATTATTGGCGTTACTATTTCTCACTCTAAGTTTTGTAACTTTTTTTTTTTTTTCATATAATGATTAAGTTCCCCATCTCCATGACAAACTTATTCAGAGGTTTCAGACAAATTAATGAAATACAACTCATCACTTGTTGCATCTCCCTCTAGATTTCTTACACTCTAGTGTCTGCCTGGAGTAACCTCTCCTACACGTGACTCCCACTCACGTGAGCCTCGCATCGATCACCCCAGCATGGGCCTCCTGCTTCACAGACAGGAGTGTGCAGCTACAAACACATGCAGCTGCACGCTCCTGTCCAGAGAGCAGGCGGCCCATGCTGGGGTGATCGATGCGAGACTTGGTGAGTCTTTCGCAAGTGGGACTACAGCCTTACATTTTATTAACTGATTAGTATCAGATTATAGAGGACATGGCCCTTAAACTTAATAAAAAAAAAAAAAATTACAACCTCTGTGGGTCACAAGTGTTGTACAATGACGTTATAAAGGAGTCAGACAATACACTTAAAAAAACTATTTTAATACTTTACTTAAAAACAAACATTTAGTTTTTCTTATCCAGATGTCTTAACTGTAAAGCTTTCTTGAGGAAATCAAGAACTGCATAATGTATATATTATTTCATTACAGTAGTACCCAAATTTTTACCAGTCTAGCAGCATAATTGCACATTTCTAGTATTGCATAGCACACAGAAAAAAAGTCTATGCTATAAAGTGCCTTTAACCAAGGAAAAACAGCTAAAGCTAGGTGCTTTTAACCATTAGTCAGCAATGCAGAGAACCAACGTATTGGGGGTGTGTGTATGTGTAGCGTGTGTATGTGTAGTGTGTGTACATGTGTGTTCACTCAACTCCATTCATCATTTTAATATACAGTAATATGTGAAGTGTAGATCAGTGCACAAAGGTGAAGACAAGTGTACAAATAGAAACTTGTGTAAAAGGCCCTGGTGGTTAGCGTTAAATGCCCTTTATATGAAGTTCATATGGCATTTGAGGTTTCAGAGACTGTCAAGGCATAAGATATTATTAAGGCAAACAGTGCAAAGGAACCCAATATACAATCGTGACAAGGCATTTGTAATCAGTTTGCTGTGTCTTTTTCCAAAACCACACATTACAGCTTTTTTTGGAAAATCACAGCATGCACCCACATTACCAATGCGTCATATGACCGCGACCTCATCCTTTCAATGTTAGGTCAACACTGGCTTGATATGTTCGACACTGGGCTACTTTCAAAGCGGTGGGCACAGACGTTTGTTAACCCTGCAGAGCGTCATGTGTACATGTTAACCCTGCAGAGCGTCATGTGTACATGTTAACCCTGCAGAGCGTCATGTGTACATGTTAACCCTGCAGAGCGTCATGTGTACATGTTAACCCTGCAGAGCGTCATGTCTACATCTTTCAAAGCCATGCAATCTGGAAAGTAAAAGAATCATTTACGTGCAAAGGAGGGTATGAGAATAGAAAGATCTGCTTATGTACAACAGTGTCCATGAGCGGTGACGAGTGAATACGGAAATATTCATGTTCGGGGTATGCATACCGAATATCATGAACTATTCGTCATGAATAACAAACCTATAGCAAGTCAATGAGAAACTCCTAGCATTTTTCTGGGAAATCCTCAATAAAATTGGATGAGTTCCCCACTGACTTGTATTAGGTTCAAGATTTGTGACGAATACTGGGATAGTTCATGGTCTTCAGTACAAATATCCCAAACCTGAATATTTTCAGAATGTGTCAACATCCACGAGTTGTGAAAAGGATTGCATCCGTGTTCAATTCATGTGGATAGGGATAATCTATACACAGAAGCGCCACTCTTTACTATTGGTTGTCAGATATTGCAGAAGAGATCAATCTCATAGAAACGTATTTATGGAAGGTTTTACCTGAACCGCAATAGTAAAAGTCATCTTCTGTAGTCTATGTAACCTTCGGTTGAATGCTAAAGAATAGTACTACAAGCTCCAGCAAGCAACTACATTTAAATTCACATTAACCCTATCTGACAAAATGTCATATGGCAAACAGGGTAAATTTCCAATGTAAACAAGCAATAGCCCTTTTACTCAAGAGACCGTGTTGTGGGTCAAACCAAATACATACATATATCCTATTGTGTTAGTACAGTAGTACAATAGTGTCCGCTGTGTCAAGTGACTTGATAAAAGACATTCACGCATCATAAATAGTACATATAATGACAATGTGTTTTAGGAAACTAGTGAATAGTAAAATAAAAATTACACAGGAAAAATAATAAAGTTAAATAAATATAAAACATTCATTGTACCGCCAACTCCTCATCAGTAAACACATTTAAAACAGTTAATCAATGAGGCCACTGCTACATTAAAGGCACTAAAAGAGGGGAAAAGTACAACATTAATATGCTATATTGGCTACAGATCAATGACATGAAAATGACAGAGCATTTTCTGGGTAATTCATAGATATACCTAAAATAATCTAGAACTAAGACTAATCTAGATTATCTGATATTTCATTAAGAATGTAAAGAGCCCTTTAAAAAGGAGAGTCATAAAGGGACAAACAATCAGACACACATAAATCTCAAGTTTGAAGGCTTATTCCAGTGGCCTTCAGCTAAAAGACAGTGGAATGACATTTAAAATGAGAATGAGGTGCAAACAACGCATGGAGGACAGCTATACAAATATAGGACGTCAGGCGGATAACGAGAGAAGGACCATTCAATTCCTGGTTGTTACATTTCATAATCCAGATGTTTTTCTGTAATTACTTCCTCCAAACGAACTGCTCCTCCACCCATCAAGGCAAAGGCAGGGTACATTGTTCCGATGCAGTCCACTTCTCTTTCATAGAGGCATTTCATGGTGGTGGCATCATAGAACCCCACTTGTCCTTTTTCATAGTCCAGACAAACTCCTACCCTGCCGGGCAGAGGGAGGATGCGCTCTCCGGAAGTGGTGGAAACATTAGATGCTTTTGGAATATAGAGCTCTCTCATGCCTATGGTAGCCAATGTGAAAGGCTGCGAGGAGTCAAAGGCAACATCTTCACTTCCACTGTCATGGCCACTGTCCTGATCATATCTGGGAAGAGAACCAGAACTAGGTTAGAAATTCTCCCAATATTACATACATGGCATCACTACATGGACCTAAAGTGAATCATCCAGTTCTTTCATGTGAACCTGTCACATCAGATAACAGCATGTAGCTATAGTGTTAATCTACAGGTAAATAATAGTATTGCAGATAGTTCTGAGTGCAGTATCTGTGAGAGGCCAGTATCTGTGAAGACTATAGCCTGCTCAACTGTGTGCAGCAGATTTAAGCATGACCCAGTGCTGAAAGCCGACACTGCACTGCAGCAGTCAGTGCTGGAGCGTGTCTACAGCCGCTGATCACAGTATAGTGAGCAATGACTATAACCTGTGCAACTGTGTGCAGCAGATGTAAGCAGAACCAAGTACTGACAGCCAACCGTGTACTGCAGCAGTCTGTGCCTACAGCCACTGATCACAGTATAGTGAGAAGACTGTAGCTGTGCCAAAATGGCTGTTTGACTGAAAGCTGGCAGCTACCGAGAAGAATAAAGTTATTTTCTCCCAGTAGCTGCACTTTCAGTAAGGCATCTAGCAACTTAACACCCATTAACCTGTAGGATCAACCCCATTTCTGCTTGTTAATAGCTGGATCCAACATGTGGTTAAAAACTGTTCACTATTAACATAGGTCATTATGCATAGAAATAACTGCACTCCTCCTGATCACATGATGGAAGGGACTCTGGCGAGTATGACATGCTTCATTGCTTACCAGGCACTGCTCCACACTTTACAGTAGTGCTTGGTATTGCAGTTCTGACCTATTCACTTGTTTAGGATTACAGTTTAAGGCCCCTTTCACATCAGCGTTTTACGCTGATCGCAGCAGATTTACCGCATCTGCCGCGTAACAGTCACACTTGGGGTTAACCTGCGGTAAGCCCCATGCAATGTCTATGGGGTTTGCAGCAGGTGCAGCAGGTGTGGTATAGTTGTGGTTTTGGCACTTACAGCCGCGAAAAAAAAAAAACGCGGCTTACCGCAGTTTTTTCGTGGCCGCAACTGCCGAAACCACAACTATACCACACCTGCTGCAAGCCCCATAGACATTGCATGGGGCTTGCCGCAGGTGAACCGCAAGTGTGACGGTTACGCGGCAGATGCGTTAAATACGCCGCATCTGCCGCGATCAGCATAAAACGCTGATGTGAAAGGGGCCTAACACCACTTTATATAAGGCATAATTGGCACTTCAAGTACAGAGCTGGGCCTGGTAAACAAAGACGACACAGCACTTGCATCTTTAAACAACTGATCAGAGGCAAGGCCATGGCTCAAGCCCCCCACCTATGAAACAATGGCCTATTCTAAAGAGTACACCATTTATAATTACCGTATATACTCGCGTATAAGCCGAGTTTTTCAGCCCAAAAATTGGGCTGAAAAGTACCCCCCTCGGCTTATACGCGAGTCAGTGCGGGGGCTGCTGTATACAGCGGTATACAGCAGCCCCCGCATCCCCAGTAATGCAGGGCCCCCCCCTCATGCTCCGGTCTCCTGTAAAGCAAGTTATACTTATCAGTGCCCGCTGCCGTCCGCGCCCGCCGCTGCCGACATGCGATCCTCCATCTTCATTCATCTTCTTCCTGCTCTGTGCGCGTCGCAGGCAGTGACGTCATTACCGGCGACGCGCACAGGAAACAGGAAGAAGATGCATGAAGACGGAGGATCGGGATGTCGGCAGCGGCGGGCGCGGACGGCAGCGGGCACTGATAAGTATAACTTGCTTTACAGGAGACCGGAGCATGAGGGGGGGGCCCTGCATTACTGAGGCTGCCTGTATACTACCACTGGGACTGCTGTATATAGGGGCCCTGCATTACTGGGGCTGCAATACCACTGGGGCTGCTGTATATAGGGGCTGCAATACCACTGGGGCTGCAATACCACTGGGGCTGCTGTATATAGGGGCCCTGCATTACTGGGGCTGCAATACCACTGGGGCTGCTGTATATAGGGGCTGCAATACCACTGGGGCTGCTGTATATAGGGGCTGCAATACCACTGGGGCTGCAATACCACTGGGGCTGCAATACCACTGGGGCTGCAATACCACTGGGGCTGCTGTATATAGGGGCTGCAATACCACTGGGGCTGCAATACCACTGGGGCTGCTGTATATAGGGGCTGCAGTACCACTGGGGCTGCAATACCACTGGGGCTGCTGTATATAGGGGCTGCTGTATACACCACTGGGGCTGCAATACCACTGGGGCTGCTGTATATAGGGGCTGCAATACCACTGGGGCTGCAATACCACTGGGGCTGCTGTATATAGGGGCTGCAATACCACTGGGGTTGCTGTATATAGGGGCCCTGCATTACTGGGGCTGCAATACCACTGGGGCTGCTGTATATAGGGGCTGCAATACCACTGGGGCTGCTGTATATAGGGGCTGCAATACCACTGGGGCTGCAATACCACTGGGGCTGCAATACCACTGGGGCTGCTGTATACACCTCTGGGGCTGCATATACCTCTGGGGCTGCATATACCTCTGGGGCTGCATATACCTCTGGGGCTGCTGTATACTACCACTGGGGCTGCTGCTGTATACTACCACTGGGGAGGCTGCTGTATACTACCACTGGGGAGGCTGCTGTATACTACCACTGGGGAGGCTGCTGTATACTACCACTGGGGAGGCTGCTGTATACTACCACTGGGGAGGCTGCTGTATACTACCACTGGGGAGGCTGCTGTATACTACCACTGGGGAGGCTGCTGTATACTACCACTGGGGAGGCTGCTGTATACTACCACTGGGGAGGCTGCTGTATACTACCACTGGGGAGGCTGCTGTATACTACTACTGGGGAGGCTGCTGTATACTACCACTGCTGGGGGTTGTATACCTGTGCTGGAGTCCACCCTCGGCTTATACGCGAGTCAATAGATTTTCCCAGGTTTTGGGGGCAAAAGTAGGGGGGTCGGCTTATACACGGGTCGGCTTATACACGAGTATATACGGTACATAAAATTATTCTGCCGACAGCCTTCTCTACTCCATTCCCAGAGTTCAGAACACTGAAGGTAGATCCTTGGTCCTGGGGACTTTAAGTTTAGAGTTCATCATTTTCACAGATTTCAGAAAGTACAGTTTATACAGTGCAGTCATTGTGAATGCTGTTCCATAATAAGGGTCAATTAAAGCTCAATGTAGACAGATCACAGCATGTACAGGGATTTCTTCGAGGCAGAAAATTCATCAACATAAAACTAATTTCTCAGCAATTTCTCTTTTTAGACTAAGTTGGCGTCAACACTGGAATACCCCCCAGGGTGGGACTGACAATCACACTACACGGAGACTAATGAGAGCTGTAGCTGGGGACATGGCTTCTGTTTAAACAAATGAATGTGCTAGAAGCAGAGCCCATTCTGACATTCCTCAACTTGTGATTGAATGTGATCATTACATTTTTCAGCAGCTCTCTGTGCATAGTAACAAACAATAATGCTCTGTAAAAGATTGTTGATAATTGTTGATAAAAAAACTAATCGGAAACGCTGGATTCTATTTTTACTCTTTCCTCTATATTACCTTGGACTACTGATGTCACGGGGGTTATGGAGCCATTCCTGCAGCTTGATATCCGATGCCACGCCAACTTTCACCATGTACGAACACGGGTCAACAGTGAAGGCCCAAAAATGCTTGCCCTTAGTGATGCCAGCATCGCCAATAATGTAATCAAGGGACATGTAACATCCAACCTGAACGCGTTCAGCGCCGAGCAGTAGAGAACGACCCGCAACACTTTCCACATTGTTCCTTCTGTCGTTGAGCCTCAGGTGCTCCTTGTTGAATCCACACTTCTCATCAAACAGAAAGCTGAACACTAAAAACAGAGAAAGTTATTGATTAAATTAAGGAGAAAAGAAAAAAAATAAGTGGAATAAGAATTTAATAATTTGAATAAGAACCATACAACAGCGATAACCCATTGTGTTAGCGTACTGTCACACTTGGCAACGCACCAGCAATCCGACCTGCCGAGATCGCTGGTGAGATGTCAGTCAGATCTCACCAGCAACACAACGATCCGGAACGATCCGGAACGATCCGGAGGTCGTTGGGACCCAGTTTCTCAGACCTGTAGTATTGAGGTCGCTGGTTGCTGTCCTTGTCAAACACTGATGCATGCTGCCCAGCGAGAGCCCGACAATCAAAAAAATGGTCCAGGCGACTGACACAACCAGTGATCTCACAGCAGGGGCCTGGTCGCTGCTAAGTGTCAAACATAGCGAGGTCACTGTTGCGTCACCAAATGTGTGAGTTAACAGAGATCTCGCTTAGTGCGACGGGGGCTCAAGTCCCTCCGGACTCCTTCATTATAAACTTTACAAAGTCTTACAGCTTACAGGGGGGCTAGAGACATGGGGGACCCCTTCCCTGAATACAGCAGACACGCTGCATTTAGTTAACATAGCTCCAGGGGGTGACCTGTCTTTAAATTGACCACACGAACACAAGCAGTGATGCATTGCCTTAACCGGTCCCTTTATCTTGCTGTTCTCAGATTATATGGCAAAAACTTGCTGAAAGATTTAATTTAATTTCAAGGTAAACAAGATTCATTTACATGGGCGTCCGCTCTGCAGTGATTAAGAATAAAAAAAACAAAATACACAGCATTCCTTAGATTCTTATTCCCCCAATGGCACATTCAAAAGTGAAGGATTAGTCACTGGTGTCTGTTTTTTTGGATTTCCAGTGTGGAATGTCTGATGCAAGAAGTAAAAACACAAGAATAAAAATATAAATTGTTTTAACAACAGTTGTCAAAGTTTTTTTTTGTTTTAAAAAACACAAGTAAGGGAGGCATCAGAGACGCAAAATTTATACATTCTATTACCTCCATATACTATAGGCCAGGCCTTTATTTGAAGCTGATCAGCTTATAGCCAGCGGTTTGACATACCCTAGTGACCAGCTGATAATGTCTAGAGAAGATACAGCTGGCTACTGATTGTAATGCACTAGCTACTCCCATGGTCACCGGTGTATCACTTGTCTATGGAACAGCGATAGGTGTAAGGTTGCACAGCTGTGAAATCTAGACCCCGGTCTTACCTGGAGCAGGGGGTGTCTGGAGGATGACTTCTTTGCTGTGGGTGCTGCACATGGAGCCCTTCAGACCCTGCACACGGAAGCAGTAGGAGCTATCTATTTCTAGATCAGAGATTACTTTGCTTGTACTTGATGCTTCAATTTCATTCCACGACGGAGCTTGATTTTTATCAAGTTTCCGGTACTCCAGAATATAGTTATCTGCATAACCTGAATCGTTGGGCTGATTCCAGCAGATCTTGGCGCTGTTGTACACCCTGCTCTCATCCATGTTGATTTCAGGTACATCTAGAGCTGAGCATATACAAACATGTTCAATAATGCATTTTATTTTTCCAGATGTAATAAATTACAATTCTTTGGATTTTTAAGATTCTCATTTTGCTATTAATCTATTCCACTTACCACCATCAAGTTTTATTTCAAGGTCCTGCAAGTTTGTAATTATACAGGAGCAGATAGTAAATCTTGTGCTTGTGTACTGTCCAAGATCACGTCATTCAGACTGCTATGGCTGTGCATAGTCCGAATAGGGAGCCTGACTGACACACTATGGAGCCTAACCACAATGACTGAAATGGGTGGTGTGTGATGCCTTCACCTAGTGCTAACAAGTGGGGTTTTTATACAAAAATACAAGTAACTAGTTTGAGAATATCATGTTAGTGATGCATATTTTATCACGAACAAGACAATCAAAGGCCGGTTAAATATAATATATTATACAATATACAAGTTATTTTTAACTGGCCCCTGATTGCTTAGTGATGCACATTGTATCACTAACCAGACATATATATAGCGCTGAAGATTTTGCAGTGGTCTCTTAATTTTTGCCACTTTCACTGATTTTTCTCCTTATAGGTATATGAGTAAAATGTACATAGCTTTTATTCTCTAAACTACTGACATGTCTCCGAAATTCAACGCTAAAAATGTATTTATTTGCTGCAAATGAGAAATCAAAATAAAAAAGTGCTTTCAGACCTCAAATAATGCAAAGAAAAGAAGTTCATATTGATTTAGAAACAATACTAATGTTTTAACTCATGAAGAGTTCAGAAATCAATATTTAGTGGAATAACCATGATTTTTAATCACAGCTTTCATGCATCTTGGCAGCTTTCCACCAGTCTTTCACACTGCGTTTGGGTGACCTTATGTCACTCCTGGCACAAACATTTAAGCAGTTCTTTGTTTGATGGCTTGTGACTGTCTTTTCCTCTTGATTACATTCCAGAGGTTTTCAATGGGGTTCAGGTATGGAGATTGGGCTGGACATGACAGGGTCTTGATGTGGTGCTCCCTCATCCACACATTGATTGACCTAGCTGTGTGGTATAGGGCATTGTCCTGCTGGAAAAACAAGTCCTCAGAGTTGGAGAACATTGCCTGAGCAGAAGGAAGCAAGTGTTTTTCAAGGATAACCTTGTATGTGGCTTGATTCATACGTCCTTTGGAATTGGGCAGGTTAATCTTTTCAGCCTTGCTAAAGCATCCCCAGATAATCACCGATCCTCCACCAAATTTCACAGTGGGTGCAAGACACTGTGGCTTGTACTCCTCTCCAGTTCTCTGTCTAACCATTAGACAACCAGGTGTTGGGCAAAGCTGAAAATTAGACTCAGAGATTACCTTACTCCAGTCCTCTATGTTCCAATCCTTATGGTCTTTGGCAAACTTCAGCCTGGCTCTCCTTTGCTTCTCATTGATGAAAGGCTTTTTTCTAGCTTTACATGACTTGAGCCCTGCTTCTAGGAGCCTGTTACAAACTGTTCTTGCCGTGGACTTCACCCCAGCTGTCATTTGCCATTCCTTTTGTAGGTCACTTGATGTCATCCTGTGGTTGCTGAGTGACATTTGAATATGAGGATTGTCATCCCTGTCAGTGGAGTCGCTTTCGCCCTTTGCTGGTCTGTAGCTTTGTTGTCCCTAATGTCTGCTGCTTGACCTTGTTGTAAGGGATTGCAATCTTCGAAATTCTAAGGGTACCGTTACACGTCGCAACATTGCATGCAATTTCACTGGCAATTTGCTGGTTACAGTGAAATCATGGACACATTGTTCTATTTTGTTGCTGTGTACAAATGTAACAATGTGTCCATGATTTCACTGTAACCAGCAAATTGCCAGTGAAATTGCATGCAATGTTGTGACGTATAACGGTACCCTCAGGATTGAGGCAACATGATGCTCACTGTATAAATCTGCTACCATAGCCAGAATTGAGCCCTTTTCCTCACTGAAGACTAACTTTTAACTATACCAAAGGATCTAAAATAATTTTTTTTTATCCAAATTACGTTTGGGCTATTCCTAGCACTTCTTTTGCCATCCAGCTTGTCTTATTGCAAGAAGATTGTGAAGAACTCAGCAGTGTTTTTTATACTTTCCCTCGTTAAATAAGATTTGGTTCAGGTGATCACCTAATCAGAAGCACATTAAGTAGAATGAGGTGTACTTTGGTTGGAATTCAACTGACACTGGAATGGAATAGCTGTCAGACATGTAGAGATGGTGATTTACGAAAACTGTTCAGTGGTCACTTAATTTTTGCCAGAGCTGTGTGTGTGTAAAATATAAAAGATATATTAAACCTTACACTGTTGATTCATTTGAAATATTATATTTATAATATATATGTATATATAATTTCAAATGAATAGCCGCAGTGTAGGTTTAAGACAGTTTGGTGTCAGCATACACCATTGCAAGACTGAGCACAGCATCACAAGGTAGTTAAACTGAATCTACAAGGCAAATATCTCTGAGCAGACTGAGGTGTAAAGAGGTGCTGTTCATCTCTTGTAAAGACTAACCATGAATTGGCCATTGTTGCAGGTCATAGCGACCAAGCTACTCAAGTACAAAAAAAGGAACTGGAAAGATGGCAGCAGGTGCTCTGGACATGGGAATCAAAATGGGAAGTATTTGTCTATAACAAATGACAGTTTGTTGCCAAAAGGATGGAGAGCGGTAAATATACATATGTAATTCCTGATTAAGAATTGCCACTGTTTTGAAAATTCTATAGAGCACATTTTATAAAGTAGAAAAGCCAAGTTCTTACTAAAACTACATGGATTCTATGAAAAAAAATTTAAAAAAAAGTTGTGATTTTTAAATTCCAGAAGCAAAGCATCTAAAGACTATGCCCCACTGTCGCAACATATTGTTTAGTTGGGTTATGAATTAAAACACAAATCAGATATCCCTGGACCTTTGGGAGCGGTCCTTGTGTAGAGAGTGAAATTAGAAAGTAGCAAATAGTTGCTATGGTTGTGTACATCCTCGTCACCAAAGAGGTGTGGATCACTGCAAGGAAAGCACAGCTGACCCAACGAATCGTGGTATCATTGATTTGAGTTTCATTGGTATAAAGAAAAAAAAAGTGTGATTAATATTTTTGTTGAGTGTTAATATAATTTGATTACACTCAGTAAATGTGTTTAATTCAATCGTTCTGTGTGTTTTAAAAGGAGCTATTTACCGTATATACTCGTGTATAAGCCGACCCCCCTACTTTTGCCCCCAAAACCTGGGAAAACCTATTGACTCGTGGGGTGGACCCCAGCACGTGTCTACAGGCAGCCCCAGCCCCAAAAGGCGTCTACAGGCAGCCCCAGCCCCAAAAGGCGTCTACAGGCAGCCCCAGCCCCAAAAGGCGTCTACAGGCAGCCCCAGCCCCAAAAGGCGTCTACAGGCAGCCCCAGCCCCAAAAGGCGTCTACAGGCAGCCCCAGCCCCAAAAGGCGTCTACAGGCAGCCCCAGCCCCAAAAGGCGTCTACAGGCAGCCCCAGCCCCAAAAGGCGTCTACAGGCAGCCCCAGCCCCAAAAGGCGTCTACAGGCAGCCCCAGCCCCAAAAGGCGTCTACAGGCAGCCCCAGCCCCAAAAGGCGTCTACAGGCAGCCCCAGCCCCAAAAGGCGTCTACAGGCAGCCCCAGCCCCAAAAGGCGTCTACAGGCAGCCCCAGCCCCAAAAGGCGTCTACAGGCAGCCCCAGCCCCAAAAGGCGTCTACAGGCAGCCCCAGCCCCAAAAACTGAATTAGTCCTTACCGGTAATTCCTTTTCTTGGAGCCTTCCACGACAGCATTGGAGGATGTCGTCCACGCCCTATTGGGGGACAGGAACACAGAGAGGTTAAAAGCCCCTCCCCTTCCTCAGTACTCCAGTGTTTACCAAGATCACCCTTAGCCATGGATTATCTGATACAAACCGGAACCAAACATCAACAAGGGGGGAACTGATGCTGTCGTGGAAGGCTCCAAGAAAAGGAATTACCGGTAAGGACTAATTCAGTTTTCTCCATTCGCCTTCCACGACAGCATTGGAGGAATACCACCAATACTCCTCAGGGTGGGACTATTGCCTGTAGGACTCTCCTACCAAAGGACAGATCCCGACTGACGGACAGATCTAACCTATAGAGCCGAGAAAAAGTGAGGAGAGACTACCACGTAGCCGCTCTGCAAATCAGCTCCGATGAAGCTCCAGCCTGCTCCATCCAGGGAGTAGCAGCAGCCCGAGTTGAAGGAGCCTTCAACCCCACCGGAGGAGCAAGGACCGGAGCGACGTAGACCTCACAGATCGCCTCCTTGATCCAGGAAATTATGGTAGCCTGGGAAGTCTTCTTCCCTGTATTATTTCCCAAAAGCCCAACAAACAGGTTCTGAGCTAACCTCCAGGAAGCAGACTCTCGGAGATAGAGGAGGACAGTCCGACGAACATCCAAGGAGTGAAACACGGCCTCAGCCGCATTAGCAGGAGATTGACAAATTGAAGGCAGAACCACATCCTGGGACCGATGGAAAGCCGACAACTTTCAGGAAAAAAAGATGAATGCAACCGAAGCGTAATGCGAACAACGGACACCACGAGGCACGAGCCCGGACAGAGAGTGCCTGCAGTTCTCCAACTCTGGGAGTAGAAGTGATGGCCACCAAAAACGCCACCTTGTGAGAGAGAGACGTAAGGGATGCCGCAGACAAGGGTGCAAAGGGACTTTGAGCAAGCCCTTGGAGAACAAGCATCAAATCCCAGGGAGGGACAGAAGGCCGAATCCGGGGACGCCACCTCCAAGCAGAAGTAAAAAACTGCTTGAGCCATGGATGGGAAGCAAGATCCTGGGCAAAAACCGCCCCAAGTGCCGACCTCTGGACTTAAAGAGTGCTCGGCCGAAGCCCCAAATCCAAGCTACGCTGCAAAAATCCAAGAGTTGGGCCACATTAGGATGATGCATGGTCAGGATGGAAGGAGCACACCAGGACAGGAACCGATTCCAGCCCTCCCGTAAATAGCGTTTGTCACAGGCTTCCTGCTCTGCTGAAGCGTGCGGATCACTGCCTGGGAGAGACCCTTGGTCCTCAGGATCCCGGCCACAACAGCCAGGCCGCCCGAATGAGCCACTGAGGGCCCGGGTGAAACAGAGGACCCTGGGACAGTAGGTTGAGACTGGGCTAACAAAATCGGTCCCTCCAGGCCCAGGTCTCGGATGGCGTCGTACCACGCCAGTTTGGGCCCCAGGGGAGCCACCAGGATCGTGTCACCCCCTCCGCCCGAATCCATTGCAACGTCTTGGGAAGTGGCGGGATTGGAGGAAATGCATACACCAACCGGAAGTCCCAGGGATGGGCAAAAGCGTCCAGCCCTCGAGGATGGTCCAACCGAGTCAGGGAGAACAAAGGTTGGCACCTTTGTATTCGAGCCCGAAGCGAACAGGTCGATCGAAAGGACACCCCACCTGTCCGTAAGAGAGCGAAATACTTCCGGATGGAAGCACCATTCTCCTGGGTGGACCTCCGTGCGGCTCAAGAATCTGCCTGTACATTGGCCATTCTCTTCAGATGTACTGCCGAGGAGGAGAGAAGATGGCGTACTGCCCACAAAAAGAACAGTCTTGCCAGCCCCTGCAAGAGTAAGCCACGAGTACCGCCTTGGTACCGCAAGAAAGCAACCGTAGTCACATTGTCTGACAGGACCTTCACATGATGACCCTGGAGAACGTGAGCTGCAGCAAGAAGCGCTTCCTCCACTGCCAGAAGTTGAGACTGGCGACTGACCGGGCGACTCCAAATCCCCTGGAACGGTGTGCGAACTACCATCGTGCCCCAACCGGAACCGCTGGCATCAGTGGGAACGGAGGTCACAGGAAGGTGTCTGGGATTCATCCCCAGGAAAGCGAGGTTACCATCCGCCCCGGGGTCCGGACCCGCGAGTTTAAGGAATCCTGACGTCTGTCCCAGGAACTCCATATGTGTTCCTGGAGCAGTCGGGAAGGAGCCCGAGCCCATGTTACTGACTGAATGCAGGCCATCATGGCCCCTAACAGGGACATTGCTTCCCGCAAGGAAGGCGACCTCCCTGCCCGGAAGCAGGTCAGAGTCACGCAGCGCAAAAGCTGATATGCCGCAGGAAGGAACGAGGTCTGTCTGGAGGAGGCCAGCAAGACTCCCAAAAATTGACGTCTGGTTGCAAGCACCCGTTCCGATTCCCGAAGATTGGGTACCCATCCCAGGGACTGAAGAATCTCCAATGTGTTTGAGTCCTTTGTGCGCAGAAGCACTGCCGAAGGAGCCACCACCAACATGTCGTCTAAATAGGGAAGCATACATATCCCCTGGGTCTGGATGAATGTGATCGCTTCCCCCATGAGTTTGGTAACCTCTGGGGCCGACGAAATCCCAAAGGGCAGCACATTAAGCCGTGAATGGACCGTCCCGCCTGCCCCGGAGATCGTGAATCGCAGAAAGCGCTTGTGGGACGGGTAAATGGGGACATGAGAATACGCGTTCTGGAGGTCCACAACAACCTGGAGTAGCGCCCCTGGCCCTCCTCTCCAGGAGGAATCGGGGACCCCACACCCGAATCCAACAGGTGTCGCAGACCCGACAAGAAAAACCGTGCGAGAGTCCCCCTGAGGAAGGGAGAAGACTCGAAGACATGGAGGGGCTGGCTCTCGAATTCCAAGCGTAGACCCTCCCAAATGGTCGAGAGGATCCAAGGGCACAAGGAGATTGCTTGCCACTGTGGCAGAAACCGCAGGAGCCACCCCGCAATGGGGAAGGCAACCTTGTTTAGGGGCGGCTGGTGATGCCGCTGCTGGGGGAGCAAGATATTACGGGTCTTGTTCCTGTACTGGAATGCCCAGCGACCAGACTTACCCTTCCCTTTAGACTGGGAGAGTTGGCTGCGCTCAGGCCAAAGGACTGCCTCCGAAAGGGCTCCTGTTCCGGGAGACACCTTTTACGGTCTGACACCTTTTCCAGGATGTCATCCAATGTCCTTTGCAAGGGGAGGCCACACAGCTGGAGCTTAGACGTGACCTCCCCATTCCACCTTGTAAGCCACACTGCCCTGCGAGCTGTGTTAGCCAACACTACGCACCTGGCGCCCACGCGGAACGACTCAGCAGAGGCATCGGCCAGGAAGCCCGTAGCACGTCTCAGAAGTGGAACGGAGTCCAAAGCTCCTTCCTGGGAGTACCCTGCAGGATGAATTCACCCAGCTGGGTGAGCCACTTAAAGAGAGACCTGCTCACATGTAGAGGAAATGTACACAGTTAAAGACATAGCTGCCGCCTCCCAGGATATTTTGAGGACACTCTCCATTTTACGAACGAGGGGGTCCTTCACCCGGGAGGAATCTTCAAAAGGCAACGCGGTCTTATAGGCTAAGCTTCCCAAATGGAATACTGCCATAGACCTTCATGTTAGAAGTCCCATTGACTTTATAGAGACTTCCATAGAGATTCCCATTGGGTCTCTCATGAGGTCTCCCATCCAGCCCGTGACTGAGGCTCCTGCTGCTTAGTTTCAACAGTGTGTCAAGGGCATGCACAATGGGTTTACAATAGCAGCTGATTGCTACCCTGGCCACCTGGATGTCCACCTTCGGGACCTCCGAGACAAAGTCATCACCCTCCAATCCACTCGGATGGGGTGAGCCGCTTAGCCGTCAGGCCTCTGAACATTTAGTCCTGCACAGAAGAAGGGGATTCTACCACCTCTACTCCCATGGTACAATGGACAGTGTCCACCAATGTACCCATGGACTCCGTGGAAAAATAGTAGTGTCCAGATTCTCGTGTCTGGACAGAGGCAACAGCGGCAATATCCTCGCCGTCCTCTAATGCTGAGCTCTGGCCAGCCTCCATGAGATCCACAGAGTCACAATCCTGGAGCTTCCTCTCTTACGGAGGGGAAGGCCCGGATGCAGCAGCAAACCCCCGCAGTGCCGAGATAGAAGCCTGCACCTCTTCCCTAACGGATTGGAGCTCCTCAAGCAAGGATGGGGAGTCCATCCTGACAACCCTGTCAGTCATGGCCGACACCTTGTTGTAGGAAGAGGGAAATTTTGTGCCGCAGTCACATTATTGCTCCCTTTCACAGACGGCCCTTGTCTCCCTATAGACAAAAAGGGAAGAGAAGGGGGTCCCAGTGTGAGTGCAGGGCTTAAATAACTCTACCCTTGTGACCCACCCCAGAAACACTTACATGAGCTGGGGGAACGCTGGGCTCTGCAGAAGCAGAGGTGGAAGCCTATCACCCTCCATGTTTCAGGGATCAGCCTTACCTGGGTGTAGCTTCCGGCGGGTACTTATCCAGAAGTACCGTGCCCCCAACGAGGAACACCTGTTCCCTCCCTCCTCCTGGTCACCGGCCGCGGGCAGTAGCGCGCGAAAGTCCTGCTGGGTTCCCTGGAGCCGCGCCCAGCCTGCCACAGCCCTTACAGGAGCCGCCGTCCGAAACCGGAAGTGACATCCCGGAACCGGAAGTGCCACACCCGAAACCGGAAGTGCCACACCCGAAACCGGAAGTGCCTCCGCGGCACCTCTGATGCATGCCCCAGGGACCACAGCTGGAGGAGGGAGACGCCGGAGAGCTGAACAGGCCTCCGGCGTTGCAATACACGGCCTGCTTTGCCCCGTAGGACGCAGGAAGGCCGGACGGTCCCACCACGGGAGCCCCGAGAAGGAGGAGGAGGCCGCCCCCGACGTCCATCCCTGGCCCGGCTGTAAGTACACCCCAATGCTGCCTCTGCCGGCCTGACAGCACTGGAACCTCTCCATGCCCCAAGGGGGACAGGAAGACACTGGAGTACTGAGGAAGGGGAGGGGCTTTTAACCTCTCTGTGTTCCTGTCCCCCAATAGGGCGTGGACGACATCCTCCAATGCTGTCGTGGAAGGCGAATGGAGAAAAGGCGTCTACAGGCAGCCCCAGCCCCAAAAGGCGTCTACAGGCAGCCCCAGCCCCAAAAGGCGTCTACAGGCAGCCCCAGCCCCAAAAGGCGTCTACAGGCAGCCCCAGCCCCAAAAGGCGTCTACAGGCAGCCCCAGCCCCAAAAGGCGTCTACAGGCAGCCCCAGCCCCAAAAGGCGTCTACAGGCAGCCCCAGCCCCAAAAGGCGTCTACAGGCAGCCCCAGCCCCAAAAGGCGTCTACAGGCAGCCCCAGCCCCAAAAGGCGTCTACAGGCAGCCCCAGCCCCAAAAGGCGTCTACAGGCAGCCCCAGCCCCAAAAGGCGTCTACAGGCAGCCCCAGCCCCAAAAGGCGTCTACAGGCAGCCCCAGCCCCAAAAGGCGTCTACAGGCAGCCCCAGCCCCAAAAGGCGTCTACAGGCAGCCCCAGCCCCAAAAGGCGTCTACAGGCAGCCCCAGCCCCAAAAGGCGTCTACAGGCAGCCCCATCCCCAAAAGGCGTCTACAGGCAGCCCCATCCCCAAAGGCGTCTACAGGCAGCCCCCAAATGCTGGCACTTGCCCCCCTGCTGCTTAACTTACCATCCTCGGTCTTCTTCATCGCGCGCGCAGGTGCCTCGGTGCTCCCGTCCTCCATGCTCCCGGCGTCATCCGGGGTACCCGGCCGTCGCGTAGCGATGACGTCATGCGACCGGCCGGTCACATGACCCTGGATGCTACGGAGGACGGGAGCACGGAGAGACCTGCGCGCCCAATGAAGAAGACAGAGGATGGTAATAATAGCAGCCGGGGGGGGGGGGGGGGGGGGGGGCAAGTGCCAGCATTTGGGGGGATATATTTAGTTATGCACTGCTTCCCCCTGCCGCTGATTGACAGGGGGAAGCAGTGCATATGTAATGAGCGGCCCCACGTGACGGGGCCGCTCATTCAGCAACCTCCCACCGCCTCCTCCAGCCTCCCCAGCCCTGGACACAGCCCCTACCTACCGTATTGACCAGTGTATAAGCCGAGGGGGAGACTTTTCAGCCCAATTTTTGGGCTGAAAAACTCGGCTTATACACGAGTATATACGGTATGCAGTTTTTGTAGGTTTTACCAATGGCTTTCTTTTAGACTACAATACCACACACCAAAAGTGACAGCTTATTTCAGTACAAGCTATACTTTCATTAGGCATCTGTATTTCTTTTTTTTGTTTACTATACAGGAAGCAAGACAATAGATAATTAGTTCAGATGGTAATTGAACTGGATCCCAATTGTTTTTTAAACCACAAGACTAAAAAACAGGGCTAATCTTTGAAGTCTTGATTTCATTACGATTTAACATTGAACTGGTTTTCTGTCCTGTACTCGGGCCGATTGGTCGTATCACACTGTATTGTATGTGACCTCCTATAAAGCCCTATCTAACCACTTAGATACCATGACCGCTATTAATGTGCCATCTTGGTTGATAAACTGCCACAAACCAAGCTAGATGCAGAAATGTGCCAGCTGTAAATAAGCGCTGCTACCTGCCATGTAAGTAGTGGGTTCTGCACTCAGAGCACATGTCTACTGTACACATATCACACATATTAGATTTACCTTTGGAAAAAGACAAGTCATTCAATAAACCTTCTTCCTTAGAAATATCAACAAAATAGTCTTCAAAGTTGGAATCTGCAGCTGGATGGAAAGTTTTCAAAGACTCCGAAGCCTTCTGAATTCTGAAAGACAATTGCAATCATTGATACCTATCAAATAGCTGACTACATCTTGTTATAACCATGGACAAATAAAGACTGAAGCCCTCTAACCCTTTAACCTCTTCATGATCAAGGACGTATAGGTACGCCAATGGTTATGTCCCACCCTTTGATGCGACTTGTGCAGCTAACAGATAGGCCATGTGCCCACTGTGCATTTTTGCAATGTTTCTTGCACCAAAAATGCAGCACCCACAGTTTTGTAACGAAACGCAATGTCATATTACAAAAGCCGTTCCCCCATGTGTTATTGGGCGCTGTGTTTTTTTTTTTGTGCAGAAATTGCCTGTGTTTATTTAATGCCCCTGCAATTAACATGCCAGTTTTTGGGCTTTGTTTTTTCCCATCGACTCCATTCTAACCCCCAGAAAAAAGCATCACAAATGGATGGGTAGTCCCACAGTGTGTTTTTGTTTTGGAAATCACAGGAAAAACACACCACAATCACACCTATACTCAAACTCCCCATTGATCCCACATTGACTCCTGGTGATATCTTCATTACGGGCACCAGGAGAAGTGACTGAAAGACCTCTGGTTTTCATCCAAAGACTGGCCATGTGACTCAACCAGTCACATGGCCAGCCTCCGATGGGACGAAAACCACACATCCTTTAGTCACTTCTCCTGGTGCCCGTAATGAAGATGTCACTGGTCACAGTGGGCTTGCTGGAGGGTGAGAAAGTGTCGGAGTGTGTCCTCTTATTTGTGCTGCATTTGTATGTGCACAAACGCAGCAGAAGCACAATAGGTTTGTACACAAACACATCACAAAAAAGAAGGACATAGGGCATCTAGCCATACGGACAGAACAGCGACACAGACGGCGCCATCTACGTCGATGTGCTGTCATGACAGATGGGTCAGATGAGGAACCCTGTCGCTGTCATGACTCGCTACAGAGCACGGGCAATCACAGGAAATGGATCATTTCTGCAGTGCAGAGCATCAGCGCAGCTCTGTACTGCAGGAGCAATCAGACGCTGGAGTGTTGAGGGGCTTTAAGGAGCAAATTAAAAGAAAAAGGGAAAAAAAAAGTCTGAATATGTAAACAAAAAAACTGTTCAAATCACCCCTTTTGCCCTAGTTTATTTTCAATATGTAAAAATAAAAAAAAAAAATTTGGCATCGCCCCATTCAGAAATGCTGATCAAACCATTGATTTATTTATTGTTTTTGTTACGCAGTTTGCCGGTCAGATTATTTAATTCTAACGTCAAAATTTCACTTTTGACGCTATAACATTGCAATAAAAAAAACGTATCTACCCAAAAATGGTATCATTAGAATCATCAGTGCAGGACGTAAAAAATAAAAGTCACAAAGCCACAGATCCAGAAAAATGAGAATGCCACGGGTTGCAGAAAATGGCAGAAGCAGCGCAATTTATTTTTTATACACCACTTAGATGAAAGTGCACAAGTTTAGTAGATGCAAACTCGTTCCATCCAGGGCAATCATACTGACATCAGTTTGAGCATAGTGAACAAGAAGGAGGAGGGGGGTGGATTAAGGTGAAAATTTAGATTTCTTCCCAGTATACTATATGGTGAAATGAATGATTTCATTTAAAAGTACAACTCTCCCAACTGAAAACAAGCCCTCATGTCTATATCGATACAAATAAAATTAAAAAAAAAACGTTATGGCTCTTGGACGTAGGGGAAGAAAAAACCGACAAACAGCAAAATCGTCTGGGGGTGAGCGTTAAAAAAGGTGTGTACAAAAGGTTTAGAGAGAAAATTTAAAACACCTTCACCTGTTGAAAGAAAACCTTGTATACGATCATCAAAAAGGTATTAGGCAGTGACAGGTGAAGAGTCAAAGTTCCTCTGCACATTGTGTTTTTTCTGTGCTTTGAGTGGAGTCAGTGAGAAGCTTGAACTTTTGCGCTTGTTTTTTTCCTTTGCAGATCTGGTGCAGTAATAAAATCTGCAGCATGTCAACTTTTTTTTCCATGCATTCTGGATAAAACACAGACAATAGTGAAAATGTGCGTATCTGCCAGGAGATGCCAAAATGCTGAAAAGATTTCTGCAACCAAATACTTAAAGAGAACCTGACCCCTCAATCACCCCCAAGCCTCTGAATGCCTGTCCCTGCACCCCCACAAATCATTTCCAACATTGCTCGTGTTGGAAATGCTCCCTATAAAAGATGAAATCTAGCCTTTTATACTTACTGAAAGTGCAACTTCTGCTCCCTGAATAAGTATCACAGGGCGTTCCCTGTGCGCTCCTAAGCCGCTCATTATCACACCCCGATGTGCGTGATAAGAAATCCAAGTCCTCCTAGCCCTGCTTTATGGGCGTATTAGCCGGTATGACGCAAATAGCGTCATATCCGGGCAGGATGACGTCGTATGCATTGCGCATGCGCGGCTTCTGCTTTACGGCGCTCCCGGCCATAAAGTGAAACCCACGCATGTGCAATGTGCATGGTGAGGTCGGCGGTACACCTAAAGGGTGTACCGACGTCATCCTGCCTGGATACGACACCATTTGCGTCATACCGGCCAATACGCCCATAAAGCAGGGCGAGGAGAACTTTGATTTCTTATCACGCCCATCGGGGCGTGATAATGAGCGGCTCAGGAGCGTTCCCTTTGCGACTTATTCAGGGAGCAGAAGTCGCACTTTCAGCAAGTATAAAAGGCTAGATTTCATCTTTTATAGGGAGCATTTCCAACGCAAGAGTAAGGTTGGAAATAATTTGTGAGTGTGCAGGGACAGGCATTCAGAGGCTTGGGGATGATTATGAGGGGTCAGGTTCCCTTTAACGTGCACAGTTTGCGTAAATTTCATCATTGTCCGAAGTGGGTTTTTTATAGATCAGGAGCATATTCTTTCCAGCAGCTGCTACCTTAAGACAAATATCGCACATTTACACATCCTATCTAATTTTATATAAGAAAGGACACATACTAGAGTCTGAAAATGCAGCAGATTTATCACAGTGGATCATACTGGGCATTTCATTGTGAGCATAGTTAGACCGTGAACTCTATACCACCTCTTGCCTCTTCCTTTTGGAGCCATATTTTTGCACGCCTCAGCACACCTTAATCCTCATCCACTGTAAAAGCCAGAACTCCGTGTGTGAGACACATACTATGGTTCAAAACACATTGGCCGAAAATGTGCGATTTGTGTCTTCGTAAATCTGTGTCAAGTGTATGAGATCCTTACGTCCGATATGTTGCCGACATACCTGCTTTGTAGTTGTTTTGCAGTTTGAACAAAACAAGAATGGTCAGTTTCCTTCAAGACTTCTTGTGCATATCCCACCAGCCCATTGTTCTCAAGGAGGCCTTGATATTCCTCTAGCTGGCTTTGTAGTTTCTCTAATCTAGAAGACTGGGAACTCTTTATAGACTGCAGCACAAACGCTTTCCTATCTTCTAAAATATTAAATAACTTCTCAAAGTTGTAGGTAGCCTCTTGAACAGCTTGATCTCCATTGCTCTGTAGGGTAAAAGGAGAAATGAAGAAATTTTAATCTGGATTATAAATAAACCAGCCAAGCGAGAAGATTCTTAATCTACCCTTTAATGAACTAAAACTGAGCCTACACGACATACCTCAGTTCTTCTGATTAAAATCTCCAGTTCTGTTATCTGGGACTTCACTTGAGTCTCTTTGCTGATAAGAAAACCGATGCCCTTCGTCAGCTTCTCCTGAAGGACAAAAAAAATGGAATGGTATTACCAAGTGGTCATCATGACTTAAATTACCATTACACGTTTCAATGTTGTAATGATCTCAAAGATTTCACAGGAGCGCGGTCGTTAGGACATTGTTTTGACATCATTGGCGAGATGTCACATGTGTAGATATCGTGGACGACGCACCAACGATGTGACAAGCAGCTATCATTTGCACAACCCAGTGAACAATACTTATTCATTGTTGTGAATAGGCGAAGTCGTTAACAACATAGTTATCACTGTGTCACACACAACGATGCAGCAGGTTGGCTGATCAAGGATTGTTTGATTTGAGAACACTCTCAAATCTGCGATCAACGATCCTATGATTTATCGTAGTTGTATCTCGGTGTTACACGCAACAACGTACCAACGACGTCGTTTGAACGATTCTAAACCCGTGACGTTTCAGCGATATCGTTCACGATATCATACCGTGTAACCAGCTCCTTAGGCTGGATTTACACCACAATTGGCCCCGGTCCATGGGGATCCTGTTTTTTTTGCAGGACCACACGGACAGGACAGGAATTTTTAATTTCGGATACCATGTGTCCGGATCCGGGATTTTGAGGGCTCTGAACTGACAGAGCTGGGAGGAGCCAACCATGCAAAGCACAGGCAAGTGGTGTCGGGGCTGTACTTTCACAATGTATCTACATACATAGCGAAAGCAATGGTTAAAAATAAATTTAAAAAAATGCTCACCTCTCCGCCGAGTGTCCCGGGATGTGGGGCATCCACACCCGATCGCTGCAAGGACCTGAATCAGCTGATGTGACAACAGCATCAGCTGAGCAGTTTAAATTGCCTGTCGATCGGTTTTGGCTGCTTTTACATCAGTAATAAATTTAATTTGCGGCAAATCCGGCAGATATCGCCGCATGTGCAGGATCCGCGTCACCGGTCCAGTAAGCTCCAGTCATTCTCTATAGAGCTTGAGGTCAGGTGCGGTAATTCTCGTTTTGCCAGATCCGGCACTTGCAACTGCACAAAAAAAAAAACAAAAAAAAAAACACGCTGTTTTGGTGGAGTGAGCATGCTTCGAAGGAGGGTACAGCTCCTCCCACCCCTCTGTAGTGACTGATGATGGATCACTCAAAAACCGTTGCGTGGACAACTGTTGGCATTGTTTGCACGGATCCATGGGTCTCCATGTGTATCCAGGGAGTCGCATGAATTTCACGCAAGCAAACTGATTGCAAAATACACGAGTACAAAACTAGCCTGATAATGGATAAAGCAAATTTAAACCATGACTTGAACTAATCAGAGTGCCAAAATAATGCTGCTCTAGACACAGCCCCACCATCTAGATATAAAGGCAGTTACTGTTGTATGGTATAATTACAGCAGTAAAAGGCTCATATACATGAAGTGTGTCCACTACCTCACCCAAATCCACATGCACATTGACATTTGTATGGCTGACTAATGTGTTTTCAATGATGAAGACAGACACGCGTCTTGCAGTGGCGCTTTCTCCTTTCTGAAGGCCTCTCTGGCACCAGACTGGCTCACCGATGAGCAAAAGAATTAGGCCATGAATTTAAACTCTGTTCAACATCTTTATCAATGATTAAGATGAAGGAATTGAGGGTAAACTGATTAAAATTGCTGATGATGCAAAGCTAGAGGGTATAGCTACTGTTCAAAAAGGATCTAAATAAATTGGACCTGTGAACAGCAACTAACAATGGTTTATAACAGGGAGAAATGTAAAGTCTTACATCTGTGCAAGAGAAATGAAAAGCATATATACAGAATGGGAGGAATAAGACTGAGCAACAGCATGTTTTATATTTAAAAAAAAAAAAAAAAAAAATTGCATATACTGAACATTAGTCAACAGTGTGATGCAGCTGCAAGCAAGGCAAGCAACTCTGGGATGTATTAACAGAAGTATAAAGTCTAGATCCCATGAAGTCACCATCGCCCTCTACTTCTTTTCGGTCAGGCCCCATCTGGAATCCTGTGTCCAGGTCTCGTCACCACAAAAAAAAAAAAAAAAAAAAAAAACACAAACAAAATACAAAACTTTACTGGAGCAAGGTCAGAAGAGCGACCAGAATGGTGACCAGTCTGCAAATGCAAACCATGTGCTATGAGGAGTGGTTACAGGATTTCAGAATGTTTAGCTTGCAAAAAAGGAGACAGGAGACTTAATAGCGGTCTACAAATAACGCAGAGGCTGTCACAGAGAAACCAGCTTTTAGGCCCCTTTACACGGTGAGACTTTCCTGGCCAGGATAAGAAAGTCTCTCTGCAGTCGCTGGTGAGCGGTCAATCAGGCAGACTCACCAGCGACCAGTCAGCAGCGACATCGCTGGTAACCAGGGTAAACACCGGGTAACCAAGCAGAGCGCGCTGCTTAGTTACCCAGCATTTACCCTGGTTACCAGTGCCCAGCATCTAATGTGCGTCACTGGGCATTGGCTGGGAGTTCGCTGATTGTTGGTCTCACTGTCACACGCAGCGATGCGTGCTGACCAGCAGGAAACCAATGACCAAAAAATGGTCCTGAACGATTTGTAGTGATCAGCGACCTCACAGCAGGGGCCAGGTCGCTGATGCGTGTCACACACTGCAACATTGCTGGAGAGGTCGCTGTTACGTCACAAAACCTGTGACGTTTCAGCGATATCGCTAGCGATGTTGCAGTGTGTGAAGTACCCCTTATTCTGACTTGCACAGCGAAAGACAAAAAATAAGTGATGAAACTTAATGGGAGACAGATTAGATACAAGAAAACACTTTGACCTTGAGTGTGAGTGGATCAGGCTGCAATAGAGGTGGCGAGTCTACTAGAGGTACACTACATGGACAGAAGAAATGGCACACATGCACATTAGACTTAGGCCCACATCTCACACACAGATATTTGTGCAGAAATTGTTCACAGATCTCTGGTTGCAGTGAAATCATGGACACATGGTTCCATTTTGTGCCCGTGTACAAATGGAGCAATCTGTCCATGATTTCACTGCAACCAGAGATCTGCGAACAATTTCTGCACAAATATCTGTGTGTGTGACGTGGCTTTTAGAATGAGATGCCATAAAAGCTCTTCTAAATCCATGAACAATATGGTGGTCGTCCACCCTCCAAGGCCAAGAACACCTTAAAGTGCATTTGGCAGTAGATCTACCCACCTAAGCTATTTACATGTAGGTTATAGAATGCTGAATAAAATGATACCTTGATATCTATAATATGAAATCCACATTTTTTCTTAACATGTAAGTGAGCCGTTAAATATCATGGACCGGACATAGATCTCCCTGAGAATCTGCCTCCAGGGCTTATAGTAAATGAAAGAATTTGTAACCAAAGTGTTATGTAGTCACTGAAAGTCTCCTCTGTCACACCTTAGTTAAAGAAAAAACATCACACACACCAACATGGGAATCATGATTGGCATTTATGCCTCTGCTCAATCCCCATCCATTCATCTTCAGGATGCTGTTCTTCAACCAACTACGCTTTCCCCAGTATGGATGGCTGAAGAGTTGATTCTGCTGGCAGATTCCCTTTAAGGGTATATGCGCTGTTAAGGTACTGTTACACATAGATACATTGTTTGCAACTCACTGGTTGCAGTGAAATCATGGGCACATTGTTACATTTGTACACAGCAACAAAATAGAACAATGTACCCATGATTTCACTGCAATCAGTGAGGTGCAAGCAATGTATCTGTGTCTTTAGAGCAATGCAGTATACGAATGGACTTCTAGGACTGTGCAACACCTTGTCCTCAATAGGCTATGTGCATATCAGTCGGTTCTGCATTTCTGCAGACCGACGGGAACCGGTGGACACTGGCAGAAACTGAGTTTTCTGTGCTCAGCAGTGTCCCTCGTTTTTTGCTTGTTTTTTGCTCGTTTTTTGCTCGGTTTTGTCGGCGGTTTCTCTGAGCGGTTTTAAAACTGAGTTTTTGTGCACTTGATCAGCTGGAACCGCTGGAAAAACGGAGGAAAGAAGTCACTTGCTCTATTTTTGGAAACCGGTGGAAAAACCCAGATTTCACTGAAAACGACCAGAAGAAAAACGTTGTAATGTACCACACGTTTTCTAAACTCCATTGACTAGCATGTTAATCTAACGGAGGGTAGGATTAACATAAATTAACATAAAACTGAGCGGAAAACGCCGACGGAAAACGTCCAAAAGCAGCCCACAAAACGACTGATGTGCACATACCCATAGAGTCCTATGTGCACAGGTTCCAGCGGTCTGGATTGTATACATGGTCAGGAGCTGGTAGTGCCCGGATATATCTTTGGACTCAATTGTACCTTTAGAGTAGCAACAAAAGACACTTTAGGGAATAGTTAGTGTTGTTCCGGAGGCATTGTCTGCCTCGTACTTTTAGCAGTTTTTTTTTTAACCCCTTCCCGAGCCATAATGTTACACAAAACGTCATGAAATGTCATGAAAGTGTGCCTTCCCGCCCATGACCAATGCCACCATTGGGCCCCAGTGTTCAGTTATAAGGGGCTTGAGGTCAGGGGGGTGGGTTCCCTACCCTGCCCCCATAATCAGTGATTGGCTGATTGAACAGTCAATCACAGTGATCCTCTCTCCACCTATGGAAGGGGCTGTCATAGCCCCTTTCATAGGCTGGAGCGCTAGAGGGGGCAGGCATTCCCCCTCCAGATCTAATGGAAGCGATCTGATGGGATGATCACTTCCATCAGAACTGCTCCACAACCGCCCTGCACCTGCCAGCCTCCAGTACTGTCTCCCTCATCCCTCCTCGCCTCCCTCCTGCTCCTTTGCTGTCCGCACCTCCCGCTCCTGATCCTCCGCCCGTTGCTCTTTCTCCTCCCTCTCCGCTCCACACACCTCAGTTTACCGTGCAATGATCTGCCATACAGTGCACTATGACACTAGAGCCTGCAACAAGAGGACACTTGATCCCTTGCTGCAGTCTCTGGAAGTAGAGATAGAGCGATGAGGGACCATTGTTTTGGACTACGTCGGATAACAAAGATGGAGTCCAAATTTTGATTGTGTTTTTTTTTTTTTTTTTTTTTAAAGATTTTTCTCTGTGATGTGTATATTTTACTATTTACTAGAGATTCCTAAAGGCCAGGTCTAACACTGGCCCAACATTATGAATCTCGGACTTAATGCCAGCTGCCAATAAAAAACCCTTTTATTACCCAGTTTGCCACCGGCACCAGTGCAACTAGAAGAGTCTGGGTACAGCGCCAGAAAGTGGCACTTCAATGAATGTGCCATTTACTGGGGTGGCTGCAGGCTGCAATTCACAGCATGGGGGCCCAGAAGGCTTGGGCCTCTCCATGCTGAGGACTCCAGCTCCCAGCTGCCTAGTAGTACCAAAAATATGGCAGAGCCCCACTTTTTTTTCTTAAATAAGTCCTATAAATAAAAAAAGTTTGCTGTATTTTTGGTTGCCAGCCAGGTACAAGGCAGTTGCGGGTAGCAGTCCGTAACTGCCAAGTTGTACCTGGCTAGACCAAAAATATGGCAAACCCCACGTCTTTTTTTTTCTTTTTTTTTTTTTTTAAATTATTTCTACAAATGAAATGACATGGGCTTTGCTGTATTTTTGGTTGCCAGCCAGGTACAACTTGGCAGCTGGGGGGCTGGAATCCTCAGCGTTGAGACCCAAACGTTGTGGGCCTTCCCCCACACTGAATTGCAACCCAGAGCCACCCCAGAAAATAGCACATTCATTAGAGGTATATTTTCTGGTGCTGTACCCAGACTCTTCCAGTTGCCCTTGTGCTGGTGGCACACAGGGCTCTCCATACGCGACATGGTGTCCGCTAACAATTTGAAGGGAAAAATTAGCTCCAATTGTTAGCGGACACCATGTCTCATATGGAGAGCCCCTGTGTGCCTAAACATTGGAGGTCCCTCGCAAGTGACACCATTTTAGGAACTAGACCCCTACAAGGAACTTATCTAAAACGTAAAGTGAGCACTTTGAACCCCCAGGTGCTTCACAAATTGATCAGTAAAAATGAAAAAAGAGAATTTTGTTTACGTACCGTAAATTCTTTTTTCTTTAATCATCAATGGGAGACCCAGACAATGGGGTTTAGGGCACTGCCCTCGGAGGTCACACTAGGTACTACAAGTTTGTAGACACCGCCCCCTCCGCTTATAAACCCCTACCGCAGGGAACATCCTCAGTTTGGTCCATAAGCTGCGAGGAGACAAATAAACCACACCCGAAACATCGGGAAAGAAACCGTGCACAGACGGTCCAACAACCCGGAAGAACACTGTCCCAACAGGGAACAGATCAAATGCAAAACATGCAACGGAACAACTGGGTGGGTGCTGGGTCTCCCATTGATGATTAAAGAAAAAAGAATTTACGGTACGTAAACAAAATTCTCTTTTTTCTGGTCATCACAATGGGAGACCCAGACAATGGGGATGTCCTAAAGCAATACCCAGGGCGGGAAGAGTTCCTCAAAGACGGATAACACATGGTCCCCCTCAAAGGTGGGCAACCGCCGCCTGGAGGACCCGCCTGCCCAAACTTGCATCCGCAGAGGCATGGGCATGCACCATATAGTGCTTAGAGAAAGTGTGCAGGCTGGACCATGTGGCTGCCTGACACACCTGTAGAGCAGAAGCTCGATGTCGCAAAGCCCAGGAGGCACCGACAGCTCTGGTAGAGTGAGCTTTCAATCCCACCGGGAGAGGCAAACCAGAAGACCGGTAGGCCTCCTGAATGGGAGCCTTGATCCATCTGGCCAAGGTTGACTTCGATGCCACGGACCCCTTACAGCGACCTGTCGTCAGGACAAATAAGGAATCCGAATTCCGGAAGGAGGCAGTCCTGGACACATAAATGCGTACAGCCCTCACGAGATCCAGAGTATGGAGATCGCGCTCAACCTGATGAACGGGAGCGGGGCAAAATGATGGGAGAACAATCTCCTGGTTCAGGTGAAAAGTGGAAACCACCTTTGGCAAGAATTCTGGCCGCGGGCGTAACACCACCTTGTCTTGGTGAACCACCAGGAAGGGTGACTTGCACGATAGTGCAGGCCAATTCTGAGACCCTTCTCAGACGTAATCGCCACCAGAAATACCACCTTCTGGGACAGACGAGACAGGGAAATGTCTCTCAGTGGCTCAAACGGCGGTTTCTGCAGTGCCGCCACGACCATGTTAAGGTCCCAAGGGTCCAGTGGTCGCCTGTAGGGCGGGACCACCCGAGAGACTCCCTGTAGAAACTGACGAACCTTGGGAAGGAGCGCCAAGCGCTTGTCAAACAGCACTGAAAGAGCTGACACTTGACCCTTCAAAGAGCCTAGGGACAATCCCAATTCCAGCCCCGACTGAAGGAAAGCCAACAATGTCGGAATGGACAAGGGCCACGGGGAGCGACCACCCGAGGCACACCAGGTGAAGAAAATCTTCCACGTTCTGTGGTACATCTTCCTGGAAACAGGCTTCCTAGCCCGAGTCATGGTGGCAACAACCGTAGGAGAGAAGCCCTGGACGTCAGCAGCCAGGCCTCAAGAGCCATGCAGTCAATCTGAGGGCCCTGGAATTGAGGTGGAAGAATGGGCCTTGCGCGAGCAGATCTGCGCGTTCTGGAAGAGCCCACCGGAGTCCGCCTGACAGTCGCCACAGGTCCGGATACCAGGACCTCCTGGGCCAATCTGGAGCCACTAGAATGGCTACCCTGCACTCCGACCTGATCTTCCACAGAACCCTGGGGATCAGAGCTAGAGGCGGGAACACATACGGAAGATGGAATCTGGACCAACTCAGGATCAGGGCATCCGCCCCCAGAGACTGAGGATCCCATGATCTCGCCATGTATTGCGGCACCTGATGATTCAGCCGCGAGGCCATCAGATCCACGTCCGGAGTGCCCCCATCTGCTGCAGATGTCCTGGAAGACGTCTGGATGAAGAGACCACTCTCCGGCGTCCATCCCCTGCCGGCTCAGGTAGTCGGCCTCCCAGTTCTCGACCCCTGGGATGTGAACTGCGGAGATCAGGCAGTCGTTGTCCTCCACCCAAGATAGAATGCGGTGGACTTCGGCGAGGGCCTGAGCACTTCTGGTCCCTCCCTGATGATTTATATAGGCGACGGCCGTCGCATTGTCGGACTGAACTCGAATGGGCTGTCCTGACAGGAAGTTCTGAAACGCCAGGAGCGCCAGATAGACCGCCTTGATCTCCAGCACGTTGATCTGCAACGCCGACTCGACTGAGTCCAGAGTCCTTGAGCCCTGTGGTGTAAGAACACCGCACCCCAGCCCGTCAGACTGGCGTCGGTGGTCACCACTAACCATGACGGTTTGAGGAAGGACCGGCCCCGTGACAAATGGCGTGGCTGGAGCCACCACTGCAGGGAATCCTGGTCGGTTGGGAAATTGTCACCAGCCGATTCAGAGAGATCGTCCTCTTGTCCCATCTGCGAAGAATCTCCAGCTGGAGAGGACGGAGGCGAAACTGCGCAAAAGGTACTGCCTCTATTGCAGCTACCATGCGCCCCACCAACTTCATCAAGACCCGTAGGGATGATTGTGGTGACAGGAGGACTGCTTGCACTCCTGATTGGATCGCCATCTGTTTGACTCGTGGCAGAGACACTAGGGCAGAGTCCGTGTGGAAGTCCATGTCCAGATATGTCAGTGACTGGGTCGGAACCAGGGTCGACTTCTGGATATTGATAAGCCACCCGAACTGTTCCAGGGACTTCATGGTTACCTCCAGGCTTTGCCGACAAAGGTGTTCTGATGGCGCCCTGACCAGTAGGTCGTCCAGATAGGGTATTACGGCGTGCCCCTGCACGTGCAGGAGAGCCATCATGGAGGCCATCACTTTTGTGAACACCCGCGGTGCCGAGGCCAACCCGAACGGCAGCGCCACAAATTGGAAGTGTTCTTCCCCCACTGCAAATCTCAACCATCGCTGATGAGCCGGTGCAATGGGCACGTGAAGATAAGCGTCCCGAATATCTATGGACGCTAGGAAGTCCCCTGTGACACAGCTGCGATCACGGATCGCAGTGATTCCATACGGAACTTCCGAACCAACACGTGACGGGTTGAACAACTTTAAGTCCAGAACCGGGCGGAAGGATCCGTCCTTCTTTGGGACAATGAAGAGGTTGGAGTAAAAACCCCGAAACCTCTCCCTGGAAGGCACCGGGACCACCACTCCGTCCCTGCGGAGACCCTCCAACACCAGGTGAAAGGCCTGAGCCTTTTCTGGGGATGGGACCGACCGATGGAATCGGGGTATCGGCTTTGACGTCAGCTCTATCCTGTAACCTCGCGAGACCACGTCTCGAACCCACTGATCTTGAACGTGAAGTAGCCACCTGTCCTGAAAACGAGACAGGCGACCCCCCACCTGTGGGGAGGCAGGAAGGGAGAGCGAGTCATGTAGAGGCGGGTTTGGGGGCGGCAGCCGCTGCCCCCGCCGGCTTCTTTGGACGACTCTTAGAGCGCCACTGAGAAGCGGGCTTGCCCCTCGGTCCGTTCGAGCGGACGGTGCTGATGACTGTGAGCTGGAGCGAAAGGACCACTGCTTTGGGTTCCTCTTAACGGAATACCGCGGCTTAGGCTTATTCTGCGGGATCTTAGACTCAGCAGAATCCTTTATCAGCTTGTCCAGTTCGGTACCAAAAAGCCTGTCACCAGAGAACGGAAGATTCTGCAGAATCTTCTTAGATGTGGCATCTGAGTCCCAAAGACGCAGCCACAACAACCTGCGAATCGCAATAGCGTTGGCCGAAGCCACAGCTGAGCGAGTGGCAGTTTCCAAAGTCGCCGTCCTGGCGTAGTCCGCATAGGCCCTTGCCCTTTCGGTAAGCGCCAGGACCTCTGGACTGGACCTTGCCAGGTCAGTGATACCATCCAAGCAGGTAGTAATCGCTTGTAAGGTCCAGACCGTGGCAAAATTAGGGGCAAATGAAGACCCCACAGCCTCATAGGAAGACTTGGCGAGTTGCTCGACCTGTCTATCAGTTGCATCCTTCAGCGAGGAGCTATCAGAGGCAGAGAAAAGGGAGCGTGCAGCAATCCTGGTCATGGAAGCGTCCACCTTCGGGGACTGCGACCACTCCTGAAGCACCTCCTGGGGAAAGGGGAAGCGATTGTCCTTGGGTTTACGGACATAACGCCGCCCAGGATGTAGCCTGGGAGCTCTAATCACCCTTCCAAAGTTAGTGTGGTCCATGAAGGAGCCACTTGGTCTAGCCTCCGGCCGCAGCCATTGATAGACCTCCTTCGGGTGTACAGTCACCTCCTCAGGGGGTGTCACGAGACGTAAGGTCTCGTTAATAGAGGACACCAGATCCTCCACCCGTCTGGTGGTTCAGACACAGACACAGACCCGAAAGTTGAACCCCATCATCCTCCTCACCATCAGAGGAACGCTCCTCCTCAGAGAGAGCCTGGAGCTCGGGTGAATCCTCACGACGAGCCCGCTTAAGGGGTCTCACAGCAGAAGAGGGAGACACCCGGGGGTAACTGGAAGGAGTAGCTGGGCTTTCCAGCCTCCTATTGAGTGCCTCCAGGGACTGCGACATGGAGGACAGTTGGGACAACAGAGATTCATTGATCTTATTCTGAGTTTCCCATGGCCCTGGGATCACCTGCACCTCAGGGTACAGCACCGGAGCTGCCGTCTCAGCAGTGTCAGTCCGGGCCTCTGGGCGTCCGCAGTTATTGCAGGACCCCTCCACCAGAGTCCCATTGCATGTAGCACAGGTAATGGTGGCCTCTGCCGCCTTAGCAGCACGCTTCCTAACTGAGGACATCGCCACAGTAGGGGAAAATAAGCCAAATTGTGCAGACAAAACCGGGAATCCCGGTGGCTTACCGACCGCAGCGAAGCGGTAGGAGGAAGCGGTGTGTGTGTGTGACCTCCGCGAGAGTTTCCGGTCTCCTCTGGAGTGCAGAAGCACGCTGCATACAGTTCCCAGCCGGGAAGTGAGGTAAAGATGGCCGCCGACAGTGAAACCGTGGGCGGCGCCGAAAACACGCGGGAAGCACACACACACGCCCATCGATGACGTCACCGCACGGGCTGCTTCCTATCCTCCAAGCAGCCTCAGTATTAAGGCGCCAGAGCCCGCAGCGCGGGAAGTAATGTAAAATACATCACACAGACTGCATGCACCAACACACATCCGCAGCCTATAGCCTCAGCCCCTGCAACACACAGGGCGGTCAGCCAGGGTGACCCCAGCACGGGGTACACCTCCAGATCCGCGGACTCAAGAGTAACGCGCGGTCTGAGTGTCATGACACAAAGTGCCAGACACTACCCCAGGCACACAGGAGACACAGAGTGCCTCAGTGCCGGTCCGGTCTGTAAGCACCATTTAGGGAGGCCTCGGACGGGGGTTCAGCACCAGTCCGGAGTGTAAGCACCATTTAGGGAGGCCTCGGACTGGGCTGGCTCCAGTCCGGTCTGTAAGCACCATTTAGGGAGGCCTCGGACGGAGCGGAGCTGTGCAAGGCTCCCATCTCCCACTCTCCAGAGCCCCCAGAGAGGGATGGAGAGGAGCGCAACAGCGTACCGGGAGAACACAGTGTCCAGGCTCTAGGCCCTCCGGTACCTCCACCTGCGTGTTCCACAAGGGTGAGCGGGGAGGCTGTCGCAGGTCCCGACCGGAACCATTTTACCTTGTCTTCAGACGCCATCACGTAAGTTGTGAGAATGCAGTGAAGTGCAAGCAAAGCGTGATCCTCCGAGCACACTATGTTTAAAACTGAGGATGTTCCCTGCGGTAGGGGTTTATAAGCGGAGGGGGCGGTGTCTACAAACTTGTAGTACCTAGTGTGACCTCCGGAGGGCAGTGCCCTAAACCCCATTGTCTGGGTCTCCCATTGTGATGACCAGAAAAAGTACTTTTTCACATTTTCTTTTAGCCTCAATTCTTCATTTTCACATGGGGAACAGGATAAAATGGATTCTAAAAATTGTTGAGCAATTTCTTTTAAGTACACAGATACCTCATATGTGGTCATAAATCACTGTTTGGGCACATGGCATGGCTCTGAAGGGAAGGCGCGCCAGTTAAATTTTTGAATGGAAAATTAGCTCCAAAAGTCAAATGGCGCTCCTTCCCTTCTGAGCCCTGTGCCAAAATAGTGGTTTATGACCACATATGGGGTATCTGTGTACTTAAAAGAAATTGCCCAACACATTTTAGGATCCATTTTATCCTGTTGCTCATGAAAGAGAGGAAAAAAAAAAAAAGGCTAAAAACATTTCAAAATGTCCATTTTTTCCTTCCACTTTGCTTTAGTTCCTGTGAAGCACCTGAAGGGTTAATAATCTTCTCGAATGTAGTTTGAGTAGCTTGAGGGGTGCAGTTTTTGGAATGGTGTCACTTTTGGGTGTTTTCTGTCATGTACACCCCTCAAAAGGGACTTCAAATGTGATGTGGTCACACACACAAAAAAAAAAAAATAAATTTGTTTAATAGTTTTGTAATTTTTTCCTGGAAAATTGAGAGATTGCTGATGAACTTTGAACACTTATAACCTCCCAACAAAATATCTCTTTTCCCCCAAAATTGTGCTGATGTGAAGTAGACATGTGGGAAATGTTAACTATTTTGTGTTACACAACTCTTGTTTAGCAGAATACAAATACAAAATTTGAAAATTGCTACATTTTCAAAACTTTTCACCACATTTTTGAATTTTTCACAAAAACGCAAAAATTGACCAAAATTTACCACTAACATGAATCCCAATATGTCACGAAAAAAACACTTAGAATCGCTAGGATCCATTGAAGCGTTCCAGAGTTATTACCTCCTAAAGGGACACTGGTCAGAACTACAAAAAAATGGCAAGGTCAGTAAGGCCAAAATAGGCTGGGTCATGAAGGGCTTAAATGGAGACCCCTCCTATAATTTTATATATCAAATAGTGGAAGCATCTGAACAGAAGTCACCTGAAGAATGAACCGGTCACTTTATCCAGAAGTGGTTGCAGTGCATTTTCAGGTGTCTTCTGAAAGTGTGCACATAACTGCAACTGCAGCTGCTCAGCCATAGATGTACGCAATGGCATTAACTCCCAATGCAGGGAGTTGTTCCAACGGTGCCACCCTATTACTGAACCAGCATGGCACTCAAATCTCTAAAGTAGCACTTCTCATGAATATAAGGCCAGATTGCATGTATGGGGCTAGATTTTTTTAAGGGAACAAGTCAGCTAATTTAAGTCCCCTCCCCAGCATCATTGTTTTATTCCCATTAGCCCTGTCTGAGCTAATAGTGTAATGTTAAAGGTGAAAAAAAGCATTTATACACTTATCTTATGGAAATGAGGCACAGTCTACATCTTGGATGATGTGGTCACTCTGGCAGGTTAATAGTTAACAATTCTGAATGTCAGAAGATGCTGAGAGACCTCTAATTATGTAGCGCCATTAGGTTCTATGGCGCTTTACATGAGGAAAGAGCAGACAAAGACAAATACAATAAATGTGGACAATCAGGTCACACAGGTACAAGAGGGAAGAGAATCCTGTCCGCGAGGGCTCAGTCTACAAATGTCACCATCATGTGACGGTAATAGGCAGCGCTAAGTTTCCATAGCTCCACCCACTATGGTCACATGACCATTAAATCACAGATCCTTTAGAGACGTTTTCAGCGAGTTAACTATTAACCTACCAGAGTGACTCTCTCCTCCAAGGTGTAATCACTGCCTCATTCACATAAGTAAAGGCAAGCATATAAATATTTTTTCCGCATTAACATTATCCTATTATCTCAGGCAGGGATGGTTAGAATAGTATTATGAAGCTACAGGGACATGCAGTAATAGCCAGGGGGGGAGGGGGGCATAAACAAGCGGACAGGTTCCCTTTAAGTGTGTTGTAATGGGACGGGATGAAAAGTCTGGACTCAATTAGGAGGAGCCATTATACATCCGCCCATACTGTATAGTGCAGTCACTATCTGACCCCCAAGAAATAGTCAAGGCAGACACCCATCTACAAACAGCTGTCATATGTGCAGAGAAGGATTAGAGAGAGACTGAAAGATTCTTTGCACTAATGAGGGGGCAAGCACCCTGAGTTTTCTATATACACACACAAGTCACTTGAGTGGTCCAATGCCCTAGGTCATGTTAGGAAATGCATTGAAGAACCCAATATGAACTCACATGGTAAAACATAGCAGTAGCACTTTTGGGAAAGAATTCATCTCAATGAATCATTGCCATTAAGATGCCACACATACTGCAGCTGGTCTTAAGGGCAATTGACCATTCTACACCAGCATTCCCCAACTCCAGGCTAAGGGCCGCTAACAACTCATGTTTTCGGGATTTCCTTAGCATTGCAATGGTGTTGGAATCATCTCCTGTGCAGGTGAAAAATTATCACCTGCGCAAAACTAAGGAAGTCCTGAAAAGATGGTACTGGGGACTGGACTTGTTGGGGGAATTGTTCTAGACAAGTCAACCACACAGAGGATAAGCAAGTTCTATTCCTATCACAACACTTGTGTACAGTCACATTATTACTTCGAAAAAGAAAAAAAAAAAAAAAAAAGAAAAAGACCATGAAGAATTTTCCATATTTGCCCTAACCAACCAATTGCCAGGTTTACCTTCAGCGTCTTGTAGGCGTTACTCATGGTGGTCACTCTGTGGTTTGCATGTGAACCCGATAGTTTACACAAATGACAAACGGGTCGTCTGCAGATCTCACAATACATGTTAACCTTCTCCGACTCGTGTTCAGGACACATGAGCACCTGGAAATACAGCACATAATCAGGATATAGTTTTTACAACAACATATTTATCATCACAGAATGCATTCAAATGTTTAAAGGGAACCAACCACCCCCAATGACCCCCCCGGACTATTAATATCAGTGCCTACACACAGCACATACATGTGCTGCACTGATTTTGGCTAAAAAAACTGTTTTTTAAAACTAAAGATAATGATTTTTAAAGTTTAAACCGGAGCGACGGATGGGCGGTACTTATCTGTGCAAACCGACGAGATCTGATGTCACTCATCTTCCCTCTCTCCCCTCGCAGCAGTTATGGCCACCCCTTTGTGCAGCGTCACAGCCCTGTGCACGGGCTCGCATGCCCGTGCACACGTCATCATCTGCAGCCGGGAAGCGAGCGCGCGCTCTGTCTTCCATAGCCGAGCGCAGGAAGACAGAGCGCGCGCTCGCTTCCCGGCTGCAGATGATGACGTGTGCACGGGCATGCGAGCCCGTGCACAGGGCTGTGACGCTGCACAAAGGGGTGGCCATAACTGCTGCGAGGGGAGAGAGGGAAGATGAGTGACATCAGATCTCGTCGGTTTGCACAGATAAGTACCGCCCATCCGTCGCTCCGGTTTAAACTTTAAAAATCATTATCTTTAGTTTTAAAAAACAGTTTTTTTAGCCAAAATCAGTGCAGCACATGTATGTGCTGTGTGTAGGCACTGATATTAATAGTCCGGGGGGGTCATTGGGGGTGGTTGGTTCCCTTTAAGTAATAGCTTCTGCCATCTGTACATATTGCTGTAACACCGATTGTTGCATGCCTTACTGAGAGTCTGCCACTTATCCTGTTCATAAACCCTTTGTCCAAAGGCGGGATATAAGCAGTGATTGGGCACGGGGCCTTATCCAAGCCTAGGGAACGCACCACTAACGCCGCTGGAACAACGGGCACAGGAGGAAAGAAGAAGCTATGCTTCACTGGGGCCAAATATGAGGAATGAAAAATGGCGTCCAAGTAGTGGACTACCCCTTTGACCAAATATAGCAGGTTCATTTTCAAGATGATACATTTTGTAAGGACCATGTATGAGGTCATATATAGGGCAGCACGGTGGCTCAAGTGGTTAGCACTGTAGCCTTTGCAGCTCTGGGGTCTTGAGGTCCTGGGTTCAATTCCCAGCAAGGACACTAAAGACAACATCTGCAAGGAGTTTGTATGTTCTCCCCATGTTTGCGTGGGTTTCCTCCGGGCACTCCAGTTTCCTCCCACATTGTAAAGACATACTGATAGGATGTTTAGATTGTGAGCTCCAAGAGAGACAGCATTACTGATGTATGTAAAGTGCTATGGAATTAATAGCACTTTATAAATGAATAAATTATTATTATTATAATATATATCCAAATAATATGATATTATGCTGATTAAGCCAGGGAAGTCAAGCATCATGCAGTCCGTTAGCCCCTCTTAGAGTACTTTCACATCTGTGTTCATTTCAAATCCGGATTATTCACTCAAAACTGCATATTTTCTACTTCAGGTTTTTGGTACTTTCACATTACATTTTTCAAACCGGGCAAGATTCAGCCTTTTATGAAAAATTAGTCAGAACACAATGTTGCTGGATCTGCAAAGTGTTAATGGAGTTCCAGACATGCGCTGTGACTTGGTTTCATCCGGATGAATCTGGAACTTCAAACTTTGACAAAAACCACTGCTACATGGAGGTTCTAAAACAAGCCTGAAGTGCCGGATTAGCCCGGATCCAAATGAAACCGCAAGTCAAACCACATTTCCAGACCTCCATTAACACTTTAGTCAGAACACAAGGTTGCCAAATCCAGAATTTTTAAAAATAAAAGTGGAATCTTGCCCAGATGTGAACGGTTTTTAGACAATAAGTATTTATTCCATTAACTGTATAAAAAGTAAAGGGATCCTGTCACCTCCAGAACGCCTCCTAAGCTACCAAAACATGTCCCTGCAGCATATTATCACTAATCTCACACTCCTTTTGTCTCCTAAAAGCATCCTGTGAAAGTGCAGAAAAACGTTTTAATACTTACTCATTAGTGATTATAATTAGCAGGGGCTATGTTCTTTAGCCCCTAGGGTGTGTTTTGCAGGCTCCAGGATCCACCTACTCTGTGTGCTCTGCTTGTGCAGGCATTGCCCTCCCCTCTCTATCACTCACAAAATGCAAATCATTAGTCCTGCCTTCAGCTGCACATCACAGCTGCACAGAGGGTGGATCATTCGAGGTGTGAAAATGAGCACCTAGGGAGGGCTTAAGGCCACGTCACACGCATCAATCTTGTGAGCGATATAGTTAGCGATCACGTGCACGCGCGATCGCTAACAATATCGCTCACATCGCTGGTGAGATGTCACACAGACAGACTCACCAGCGATGTTGAGCAGCAAGATCGCTGGTAACTATGGTAAACGTCGGGTTACTAGGCGCCGCGCGGCGCTTAGTAACCCGACGTTTACCATAGATACCATCTCCCAGCATAGGCTCTGCCGCTGGGAGATGGATCATCGTGGTGTCACACACCACGATGAAGCAGATTGATATGAGCTCCTGCTCACAAATCTGCGATCAATCAAGCGATTTTACATTGTAAAATCGCTTGATTACACGCAGCGACGCACAAACGATATCGCTTAAGCGATCAAAAAAGCAGATCGCTTAAACGATATCGCTCATAAGATTGATGCGTGTGACGTGGCCTTTAGAGTCTTACAGGGGAAGCCCTGTGAGACACAAGGCCCAGTCTCACATAACGACGCATCAGTGATCCCGATAACGATGTGCAGAGATCACTGGTGCGTCGTTTACACATGTTAAACAGGCATCTTACCAGCGATGTGAAAAACGACGCACTAGCGATCCACAATTATACTAAGGTCGTAGTGAATTTTCTCTTCATAGCGTAGCATTGAGATCGTTGCTCATTATCTTTGTCACACCCAACGATGTAGCGTTCCCAGCGGGAGCACAACGATGCAGGAATGACCCAGAGCAGTGTGTAACGATCAACGATCTCACAGCAGGGGCCAGATTGTTGGTGCGTGTCACACAGAACGACATCGCTGTCACGTCACGGATTTCGTGACGCAACAGCGATCCCAATAGCGATCTTGTTAGCAATCTCTATGTGTGACAGGGCCTTTATTCAGAGACAAGAAGTCTCAGATTTGTAAGTGTATTTTGTTGATTATTCCAATGTTAGAGCGTTTTTGTTTTTTTATAGAAAAGGAGCACCAATACTGATATGTTAGGGTGCAAAGACCGGTATTAATAGGGTTGGGGGTGATTTGGAGGGGTCAGGTTCCCTTTAAAAAAGAAACAAAGAAAAGAAGCAATCAGTACAATTTCCTTATGGCCATGTCACACGTGTCAATGTCGCTAGCGACATCGCTGAAAAGTGACGCATCAGCGATGTCGCTAGCGATATCGCAAGTGCGTTGTGCTGTGTGACAGCGCGACGCAACTGCGATTTATCGCTGGTCGCAGGTTGACAAGTTTATGAACATGTTCATAAACCTGTCAATCTGCAACCAGCAATTAGGCTGGATCGCGCCTCTGACACCGCAAAGCGATGTTGACGGCGTACCAGCCTATACCGCAGCATTGCTGCGGATCGCTTGCTGGGTTGATCCCAGCCCAGCGAGCGATGGCTCCGCCCGCTTTGCTGCGGCGTCACCGGCAACATCCTGCAGTGTGACACCAAGGCTGCATGTCGAAGCGACCGCGCACCCGCACATCGCTTCTGACATTGCAGCCTTGGTTGACACGTGTGACAGGACCATTATAGGTTCACTGCTATCAGATTGTTACAGACAAGGAGAAATTCAGATTGCAGACACTAGGATCTAACACTCCTCTATGTCCGGTATACACCCTCTGACAGAGCCTCTCATGCTGCACTGTGTTACGGCAGACGTCATTTCTCCCCACGCTTCCACTGGAAACAAACATGGTGAAGGAGTGGGTCTTCTTTCTAGCAACTGCCCCTTCAACCCAATTCTTCCTCCTCCCTGCCCTATCCTCTCTCATCCTTTGAAGTGCACTCTGTTCGTATCTACTCTCCTTCCAACGTCCAAGTGGTCATCATTTATCGACCCCTGCCGTCTTCTTTGACCAATTCTCCATCTGGCTTCTATACTTTCTCTCTGCTGACATTCCCACCATCATAATGGGCGACTTAAACATCCCCATTGACACCCACCGGTCAACAGCCTCTAAGTCTTGTCACTTGCCTCATCCTTTGGCCTCACCCAAATGGTCCTTCACACAGACTGACATACATTCGACTCCATCTTCACCCACCTCTGCTCCCTAACAAAACCCACAATATCTCCTCTCCCTCTCGACCACCTACTCGCTTTCTCATCCTTGCCCTCCTCACCTGCCACCCATGTCCAACTCTCACACCCTCGCAGAAACCTCACATCCTGACACACACTCAATGCCTTTTTACCCATCATCCATATCCTCACTCCACAACACAGATAATACCACAGCTTTCTACAACTCTACACTAAGAGCAGCTATTGATTCAGATACCCGTCTAGGGTTGCTTAGCGGCGCTGGAAAAAAACACTCGCAAAAAGACTACACAGCATTAAAACAAGCACTTCTCACATTCAAGTCAGCACTTCTACCACTAAACAGAATTACTTCATTACCCTCATATCCTCCTTGACCCAACCCCAGGCAGTTATTCAACACGTTTAACTCCCTCCTTCGCCCCTCACTGCCCCCTCCTACTTCTTGTATCTCTGCAGAAGACTTTGCAACACACTTCACCAGAAAAGACTGATCAGATCAGACAAGTCTTTGCTGACCAACCACCACAAATTCCCCCCCCCCCCAATGTATACCAGACCACTCCCCTCACCCAAAATCTTTCCTCTCCTCCATCACTGAAGGAGAAGTTGCACACCTCCTCTCCAGATCACACCTCACCACTTGTGCACTGACCCCATGCCATCCCACTTCCTCCCCAACCTCACCACCACAATTATCCAACCATAACCCACCTGTTCAACCTATCACCAACTTCTGGTACTTTCCTTCTGTTTTCAAACATGCAACAATTACACCCATCTTAAAGAAGCCATCCCTCGACCCCACTTCTACATCCAGCTACCGGCCTATATACCTGCTCCAGTTCACTTCCAAACTTCTTGAAAAGCATGTTCACACTGTACTCTCATCCCACCTCTCAACAACTCTTTGACAACCTTCCATCCGGCTTCCGCCACAACCACTCCACTGAAACTGCCCTGTCCAAAATTACAACGACTTACTCATGGCCAAGAGCTAACATTTCTCAGTCCTCCTTCTAGACCTGTCCTCTGCACTAACAGAGTCGACCACTGTCTCCTATTACAGATCCGCTCTTCCATTGGCATCACTGATCTTGCCCTCTCCTGGATCTCCTACTACCTTTCCAAATGCATATTTAGCGTCTCCCACTCTCACACGACCTCCTCGTCCCATCCCCTCTCTGTTGGGAGTACCACAAGGCTCTGTCCTGAGGCTCCTCTTTTTTTCAATCTATACCTTGGTCTGGGACAACTCAAAGTCCCAAGGCCTCCAGTACCTCCTGTACGTTGATAACATTAAGATCTCTCTGGCCCAGATGTCACCTCTCTCTTGTCCAGAAACCTGGAGTGTCCATCAGCCATATCATCCTTCTCCTCTCGCTTCCTAAAACTCAATGTAGACAAAACCAAACTTACCTTCCTTACCAGATCTATCAATCACACTTTGCCCTGTACCTGAAGTTTGCTGCCTTGGCGTAACCCTTGACTCTGCCCTGTCCTTCAAACCACACATCCAAGCTCTTGCCACCTTCAATCAAAAATATGTTTTCAATTTTAATAAGAGAATCTGACAACTGAACTCCTCTCGACACCCTGAAACCGCCTCAATTATGTGGATTATCTCCTCATCTTTGGCTGCCTTCCACAACGTCAACTATAATTTTTCACATCCTGCTGATCTGGTTCTCCTTGAAATTTCAAGGAGATCACACTGGACAGAAGACACTGAATACTGATGTGCCCCAGTGCAGACGCCCACCACTGAGTGTTACATGAGCTCAGTTTATTTTAACGTTTTCATTCCATCATATAGTTATAGTCAGGAATGATACTAAAGGGTGGGGTAGGTAGCTGATACTTTGCTTTTGTGAGCAGTGGCCATCAGTCTTGCATGCACATACGGATCTAGTTTTCTCATGGATCCATATATAATCTGCGCTCCATGTTATTTGACAGACAGCTACAGATCGTGTCTGTTCGTTGGCTGACAGTGATTTTCAAGGCAACCCAATATCAGAAGGGTCTCTGTTTCTGAGTGCATAAAAAGAACTGACAACAATGGATCCGTAACAAAACGGATGGCACTTAGAACCAATGTCATACGATAACGTGGGAGGCTAAAACGGATCTCTGGCTATTAGTTTAAAAACGGATAGCAGGATCAAATTATGCAGTGTGAAGGCAGCCTTTGCAGTAATTGTAATTAAGTCTTAGAACTAATTGAAGGGCTGTTGGCTTTCCCAGACTAGTCTTCTCACTAAATCCAGGACACAAAACAACTGCTGATTGGTACTCTTTACTACCAGAGATCGCTCGCTGCAGATAGGCTGCCATTGTTCTAGGCAGCAGAATACATAGGACAATGATCTTCACAATCTATTGTGCTGCACAAAAAAAAAAAAAAAAAAAAAAACACTTCACCTTCTCGTTCAGTGGATGATCAGCAGCCTGTTTACATGGCAAGATAATCCTGATGAGCGTCATGTGCACAATAATCATGTAGTGTACATGCTGCTCCTTTACAGTATTTTCACAGTACATTCTGTGTGTTTACTGGTCTGTTTTAGGGGCAGAAACCGCATGCAGAAAAAGAATGGAGCATGTCAATTAGTAATGTGTTTTTTGCTGCTTTTTTCATTACAATAGAGAAAGTGGAACACTTTGGGGGAGGGGGGGGGGGGGGGGGGGTTCTCCTCCCAAAAAGTGATCCAGTTTTGCTGCTGAAAACACACAAAAAATTTTTTTTACAAAAACCATCACAAGAACACCGATCAAAGATGCAGCATGTGCACATGGCCCAAGAATCTAAGGCCGGGATGAGGCTCATTTGGCCTCTTGCAGTTCAAGAAACCTCCAAGAACAAAAAACTGAATTAGTCCTTACTGGTAATTCCTTTTCTTGGAGCCTTCCACGACAGCATTGGAGGATGTCGTCCACGCCCTATTGGGGGACAGGAACACAGAGGTTAAAAGCCCCTCCCCTTCCTCAGTACTCCAGTGTTCACCAAGATCACCCTTAGCCATGGATTATCTGATACAAACCGGAACCAAACACCAACAAGGGGGGGAACTGATGCTGTCGTGGAAGGCTCCAAGAAAAGGAATTACCGGTAAGGACTAATTCAGTTTTCTCCATTCGCCTTCCACGACAGCATTGGAGGAATACCACCGATACTCCTCAGGGTGGGACTATTGCCTGTAGGACTCTCCTACCAAAGGACAGATCCCGACTGAAGGACAGATCTAACCTATAGAGGCGAGAAAAAGTGAGGAGAGACTACCACGTAGCCGCACTGCAAATCAGCTCCGATGAAGCTCCAGCCTGCTCCGTCCAGGGAGTAGCAGCAGCCCGAGTTGAAGGAGCCTTCAACCCCACCGGAGGAGCAAGGACCGGAGCGACGTAGACCTCACAGATCGCCTCCTTGATCCAGGAAATGATGGTAGCCTGGGAGGTCTTCTTCCCTGTATAATTCCCAAAAGCCGAACAAACAGGTTCTGATCTAACCTCAGGAAGCAGACTCTCGGAGATAGAGGAGGACAGTCCGACGAACATCCAAGGAGTGAAACACGGCCTCAGCCGCATTAGCAGGAGATTGACAAATTGAAGGCAGAACCACATCCTGGGACTGATGGAAAGCCGACAACTTTCAGAAAAAAAGATGAATGCAACCGAAGCGTAATGCGAACAACGGACACCACGAGGCACGAAGCCCGGACAGAGAGTGCCTGCAGTTCTCCAACTCTGGGAGCAGAAGTGATGGCCACCAAAAACGCCACCTTGTGAGAGAGAGACGTAAGGGATGCAGCAGACAAGGGTGCAAAGGGACTTCGAGCAAGCCCTTGGAGAACAAGCATCAAATCCAAGGGAGGGACAGAAGGCCGAATCCGGGGACGCCACCCCAAGCAGAAGTAAAAAACTGCTTGAGCCATGGATGGGAAGCAAGATCCTGGGCAAAAACCGCCCCAAGTGCCGACCTCTGGACATAAAGAGTGCTCGGCCGAAGCCCCAAATCCAAGCTAAGCTGCAAAAATCCAAGAGTTGGGCCACATTAGGATGATGCATGGTCGGGATGGAAGGAGCACACCAGGACAGGAACAGATTCCAGCCCTCCCGTAAATAGCGTTTGTCACAGGCTTCCTGCTCTACTGAAGCGTGCGGATCACTGCCTGGGAGAGACCCTTGGTCCTCAGGATCCCGGCCGCAACAGCCAGGCCGCCCGAATGAGCCACTGAGGGCCCGGGTGAATCAGAGGACCCTGGGACAGTAGGTTGAGACTGGGCTAACATAATCGGTCCCTCCAGGACCAGGTCTCGGATGGCGTCGTACCACTCCAGTTTGGGCCCCAGGGGAGCCACCAGGATAGTGTCACCCCCTCCGCCCGAATCCGTTGCAACGTCTTGGGAAGTGGTGGGATTGGAGGAAATGCATACACCAACCGGAAGTCCCAGGGATGGGCAAAAGCGTCCAGCCCCCGAGGATGGTCCAACCGCGTCAGGGAGAGAAAAGGTTGGCACCTTTGTATTCGAGCCCGAAGCGAACAGGTCGATCGAAAGGACACCCCACCTGTCCGTAAGAGAGCGAAATACTTCCGGATGGAAGCACCATTCTCCTGGGTGGACCTCCGTGCGGCTCAAGAATCTGCCTGTACATTGGCCATTCTCTTCAGATGTACTGCCGAGGAGGAGAGAAGATGGCGTACTGCCCACAAAAAGAACAGTCTTGCCAGCCCCTGCAAGTGTAAGCCACGAGTACCGCCTTGGTACCGCAAGAAAGCAACCGTAGTCACATTGTCTGACAGTACCTTGACATGATGACCCCGGAGAACGTGAGCTGCAGCAAGAAGCGCTTCCTCCACTGCCAGAAGTTTGAAGACTGGCGACTGACCGAGCGACTCCAAATCCCCTGGAACGGTGTGCGAACTACCATCGTGCCCCAACCGAAACCGCTGGCATCAGTGGGAACGGAGGTCACAGGAAGGTGTCTGGGATTCATCCCCAGGAAAGCGAGGTTACCACCCGCCCCGGGGTCCGGACCCGCGAGTGTAAGGAATCCTGACGTCTGTCCCAGGAACTCAGTATGTGGTCCTGGAGCAGTCGGGAAGGAGCCTGAGCCCATGTTACTGACTGAATGCAGGCCATCATGGCCCCTAACAGGGACATTACTTCCCGCAAGGAGGGCGACCTCCCTGCCCGGAAGCAGGTCAGATTCACGCGGCGCAAAAGCTGAAATGCCGCAGGAAGGAACGAGGTCTGTCTGGAGGAGGCTAGCAAGACTCCCAAAAATTGACGTCGGGTTGCAAGCACCCGTTCCGATTCCCGAAGATTGGGTACCCATCCCAGGAACTGAAGAATCTCCAATGTGTTGGGAGTCCTTTGTGCGCAGAAGCACTGCCGAAGGAGCCACCACCAACATGTCGTCTAAATAGGGAAGCATACATATCCCCTGGGTCTGGATGAATGTGATCGCTTCCCCCATGAGTTTGGTAACCTCTGGGGCCGACGAAATCCCAAAGGGCAGCACATTAAGCCGTGAATGGACCGTCCCGTCTGCCCCGGAGATCGTGCATCGCAGAAAGCGCTTGTGGGACGGGTGAATGGGGACATGAGAATACGCGTTCTGGAGGTCCACAACAACCTGGAGTAGCGCCCCTGGCCCTCCTCTCCAGGAGGAACCGGGGACCCCACACCCGAATCCAACAGGTGTCGCAGACCCAACAAGAAAAAACCGTGCGAGAGTCCCCCTGAGGAAGGGAGAGGACTCGAAGACACGGAGGGGCTGGCTCTCGAATGCCAAGCGGAGACCCTCCCAATTGGTCGAGAGGATCCAAGGGCACAAGGAGATTGCTTGCCACTGTGGCAGAAACCGCAGGAGCCGCCCCGCAATGGGGAAGGCGACCTTGTTTAGGGGCGGCTGGTGATGCCGCTGCTGGGGGAGCAAGATATTACGGGTCTTGTTCCCGTACTGGAATGCCCAGCGACCAGACTTACCCTTCCCTTTAGACTGGGAGGGTTGGCTGCGCTCAGGCCAAAAGGACTGCCTCCTAAAGGGCTCCTGTTCCGGGAGACACCTTTTCCGGTCTGACACCTTTTCCAGGATGTCATCCAATGTCCTTTGCAAGGGGAGGCCACACAGCTGGAGCTTAGACGTGACCTCCCCATTCCACCTTGTAAGCCCCACTGCCCTGCAAGCTGTGTTAGCCAACACTGCGCACCTGGCGCCAACGCGGAACGACTCAGCAGAGGCATCGGCCAGGAAGCCGTAGCACGTCTCAGAAGTGGAATGGAGTCCAAAGCTCCTCCCTGGGAGTACCCTGCAGGATGAATTCTCCCAGCTGGGTGAGCCACTTAAAGAGAGACCTGCTCACATGTAGAGGAAATGTACACCGTTAAAGACATAGCTGCCGCCTCCAGGATTTTTTGAGGACACTCTCCATTTTACGAACGAGGGGGTCCTTCAACCGGGAGGAATCTTCAAAAGGCAACGCGGTCTTATAGGCTAAGCTTCCCAAATGGAATACTGCCATAGACCTTCATGTTAGAAGTCCCATTGACTTTATAGAGACTTCCATAGAGATTCCCATTGGGTCTCTCATGAGGTCTCCCATCCAGCCTGTGACTGAGGCTCCTGCTGCTTAGCTTCAACAGTGTGTCAAGGGCATGCACAATGGGTTTACAATAGCAGCTGATTGCTACTACCCTGGCCACCTGGATGTCCACCTTCGGGACCTCCCAGACAAAGTCACCACCCTCCAATCCACTCGGATGGGGTGAGCCGCTTAGCCGTCAGGCCTCTGAACATTTAGTCCTGCACAGAAGAAGGGGATTCCACCACCTCTACTCCCATGGTACAATGGACAGTGTCCACCAATGCACCCATGGACTCCGTGGAAAAATAGTAGTGTCCAGATTCTCGTGTCTGGACAGAGACAACAGCGGCAATATCCTCGCCGTCCTCTAACGCTGAGCTCTGGCCAGCCTCCATGAGATCCACAGAGTCACAATCCTGGAGCTTCCTCTCTTACGGAGGGGAAGGCCCGGACGCTGCAGCAAACCCCCGCAGTGCCGAGATAGAAGCCTGCACCTCTTCCCTAACGGATTGGAGCTCCTCAAGCAAGGATGGGGAGTCCATCCTGACAACCCTGTCAGTCATGGCCGACACCTTGTTGTAGGAAGAGGGAAATTTTGTGCCGCAGCCACATTATTGCTCCCTTTCACAGACGGCCCTTGTCTCCCTATAGACAAAAAGGGAAGAGAAGGGGGTCCCAGTGTGAGTGCAGGGCCTAAATAACTCGACCCTTGTGACCACCCCAGAAACACTTACATGAGCTGGGGGAACGCTGGGCTCTGCAGAAGCAGAGATGGAAGCCTATCACCCTCCATGTTTCAGGGATCAGCCTTACCTGGGTGTAGCTTCCGGCGGGTACTTATCCAGAAGTACCGTGCCCCCAACGAGGAACACCTGTTCCCTCCCTCCTCCTGGTCACCGGCCGCGGGCAGTAGCGCGCGAAAGTCCTGCTGGGTTCCCTGGAGCCGCGCCCAGCCTGCCACAGCCCTTACAGGAGCCGCCGCCCGAAACCGGAAGTGCCATCCCGGAACCGGAAGTGCCACACCCGAAACCGGAAGTACCACCCCGGGACCGGAAGTGCCTCCGCGGCACCTCTGATGCATGCCCAGGGACCGCAGCTGGAGGAGGGAGACGCCGGAGAGCTGAACAGGCCTCCGGCGTTGCAATACACGGCCTGCTTTGCCCGTAGGACGCAGGAAGGCCGGATGGTCCCACCACGGGAGCCCCGAGAAGGAGGAGGAGGCCGCCCCCGACGTCCATCCCTGGCCCGGCTGTAAGTACACCCCAATGCTGCCTCTGCCGGCCTGACAGCACTGGAACCTCTCCATGCCCCAAGGGGGACAGGAAGACACTGGAGTACTGAGGAAGGGGAGGGGCTTTTAACCTCTCTGTGTTCCTGTCCCCAATAGGGCGTGGACGACATCCTCCAATGCTGTCGTGGAAGGCGAATGGAGAAAGGGTTCTTTCACATCAGCGGTATTGCAATTTTGCAGTAGAACCAGCAGATGGTGCTGCACCTGCCAGTTCAACTGCGTAGCGGCTGACTTGCGGCACCGATCCAGCAAGCCCCATTCATTCTCCATGGGGCTTGTGGTCATGTGTAGCATTGCTGGATCGGGAACTTGCGGTCGTGCAAAAAGCGCTGCTTGCAGCATTTTTTTTTTGCAGTGCCGCAAGTACTAGATTTGGTAATATCGCGCTTACTGCACTCGACCGCAAGCCCCATAGAGAATGAATGGGACTTGCCGGATCGGTGAAGCAAGTCGGCCGTTACACGGTAGATTCGGCAGGTGCGGCGACATCTGCCGGTTCTACAGTGAAATTGCAATACTGCTGCTGAGAAAGCACCCTAACAATAAGCAATTTGTAATACATTTCAAACGACTGGAAAACATTTGAAACTCATGAAGCTGCTGCATAGGAGTTTAACATCGGACAGTTAGCCACTATAAGGGATTGTTTCTCCCCACACCTTCATGTTAATATTGCACACAAGTTTATAAATGCTATGGCTACTTCAGAACCCTTTCAACAAAGTGCAATACTAAATCAAGATGTATGGCTCCATGTAAGGAGCTGCTGCATTATAATGCATCAATCACATCAAGCCTCAGTGGAAAACCTTCTAAAATTAGGCGTACTACAAGTACCTGTCTGCAGAAAAACTATGGTAGGAAGGAGAAGTGGGAAGAGAAGAAGAGAAAAAAAAAAAAAAAAAAAAAAAAAAAAAAACACACAACACACACGCCACACCAACATACTATTCCTTCACTATATGTTTGGATGCAATGATTGCTCCAGGCTCAGTCTGGCCCTAGGCAAAAGTTTTACTTTGCTCCTTACACATACCACAACTAATTATAATGGAGACTGTAAAAGAAAATTATAAATATATTATATGTACATACACACACAGATAGAAATAAAACAATTGTGGAATTGCACATTTTTTACAATTTCAGCACACTTGAGACTATTTTTTCCTCTGCTTTCAATGTATCAGATGATAAAATGAATGAAGTCATTAAAAAATACAATACATCCCGCAAAAAACAAATCACTAGAAGGCTATGGAAGAATAAAATGGTTATGGGGCTCTTAGGAGGAAAATACGAAAGCGCAAAAACTGAAAAATGGCAAGGTCGCAAAGCTTCAAGAAAGACAAATTCAAATAAAAGCCAAACAGGGGAACAAAGACATTGCTACCTCCTACATAGGAAATATACACTACCACCATAGATACATATAAACAGAAAACCCTAGACAGTCATTACCATGCTGCAGATGTTGACATAACTGTCTCCTGGACGCTGGCGATTTACTCAGTTACCAGACAATCCCCCAAGGAGTAATTAAAAGATCAGTATATGGATTTTATTGCAGATTCAATTCCTTAAGCTTTTATTGTCAGATCTGTATAGTCAAAACTTATATCTGTGATAAAATACTGTATATAATATACAGAATCCCCAACAGTGATAGGAATTATTAATATGTCTCCATCCTACTGTATTTTAAACACTGTGAAGGCAGATGGTGGCTTACACATAGAAACCCAATATCCTGACAACTGGCTGAGACCTCACTGGAGTATCAGATCACATCCAATGTAATGGAAATATAATGTGCCATATGCTAAAGCAGCACAGACACTGTTTAATGCTCAATCATTAGTAGAACAGTATTTTAGAACTACTACCTCCACCATCAGCTATGGGCAGGGCGTTATGTGCTCAGGAGTGAAGTGTAAGTGATACAGATTGGAACCGGTTTACATGGGATTTTTTTTTGCAAGACGACACGGGAGGGGAAATATGGCAGAAGAGGAGAAGGAAAAAAACCCAGATATGATGAAACAAAAGTAAGCACAAGTAGTAGCAAACTCCCGGAGATCTCCAGCAGCTGTTTCACCAATACTCCCCGTCACACACTGATCACTGGAAAGCAGTGGCCTCAGCAGTCAGATGCCATACAGCCACCCAGCAATGGAAGCCATCAATACATGGGCAATGAAGACTAATGAAGGGCTACAAGGTCGTGTGCCCGCAGCTTGTAAACTGGACCACCAAGGAACAAAAAGTGACAACAAAAAACACAAGTATACAAATTACTTAGAGGACCCGTCACCCCCCTGGTGTATGGCAATCTAAATGCAGCACGTCTGCTGCATTCAGGGAAGGGGTCCTCCATGTGTGTGTGTGCTGTGTACCCCGAGATATAGCCTTAGGAAAACACTGTTAGAAGCCATGAAGGCAGTCGCTGTGGCTGGAGTTCGCTCTATTCATCGGGGCCATTCCCTCCCCTGTCTCTGTGCCACCTCCTGCTGTGCTGGCTCTGCCCTCCTCCGCTCTGTCACTCATTCTGCCACACAGAGCATGCAAATCATTTCTTCTGAAGTCAGCGCCAGATTCCTGCCCTGCTGTCTAAACAAAGCATAAACAGGGCGGGAATTTGGCACTGGCATCAGGACAAATGTTTGGCATGCGCTGTGAACAAGCTGTTTGAGGCAGCATGAGTGACAGAGCAGGAGAGGTAGAGGAGCGCTGAGCCTGCACAGCAGGAGGCAGCACAGAGAGGCACGGAGAGGGAATGGTCCCAGTGAAGAGAGCCAACTCCAGCCACAGTGACTGCCCTCACGGCTTCTGAGTTTTCCTAAAGCTATATCTCAGTGTACACAGCACACAGACACATGGGGGACCCCTTGGCTCAGTAACAGTGTTGATGGCATCACACCAATATGATCATTAATTGTGGGCAGTGGACATATGGGTAAACAGCCTGTAATTGATGCTTGGGAAAAAAAAATAAATAAAAATCGTGAGGACCTACAAGCTGTCACGTGAGGAGGACTGGTTTGTTACTTCATCACATTTCCACCCCTTAAATATTTTCTAATGTTAGAAAACATTTAGGATATACTAGATCATGTGAAGTTTGAGTCTAGTACTGACGTTTACCTAGCATCTAGTTGCAATAATTTAATCCCCATTGCAAATTAGGTTTATTAAAATACACAAATTTCTGCCATTTGCAATAATGCACATCAATACTTTACATGTTTAATTTGTTCAAATTTAACACTTCTACTTTGAATAATTCTGTGACTGTAGTAGTTAAAAGCGAAAGGGGCTTTATTAAATTACTAAAGACGCTTGTCATGAAGGCGAAGTATTTGGCTATTGACCCACTGAAAACAAACATCAGCTTCTGGCAGCATTTGAGGCCCAGTCCTGAAGGGTGAAGGCCTCCAGTTCATGAATATATTCCAGTTTGTGTGCTGTAACCACCTTCTTCAGACTCAAAACATCTTCAATGAACTTCAAAAGGTGAAAAGACCGATGGCCTTCCAGAAATCTTCCAGGACTTCCAAATCCAAGTCTTGGTGGAATTTAAGGTAAAGTTCAAAAGTATTAGATTAGACATGGCATAGAAAACCTATTAGTAATAGCCAATAAATACGGAGGACCTAGTGCTGACTAGTTTAGACAAATTGAGGCACACTTGGAATCATTGTCCTGATGGAGGATCCGGGGACACCCATGCTTTAATGTCCTCACACAAAAGGAAATGTTTTTTTTCAAGGATTTGATTTTAGGCTTCCAGTACCAGAGGAGGCAATGCAGCTAAAAAGCGTCACCAAGTCAGCGCCATGCTTCATTGTAGCCCGTGTGTTCTGTTCAGTATATGCCATGTCTCATTCTTCCTCCTCCAGACAATCTGGTCCTGAAAAGTTCTAGTTTCGTGTTAGTTTCACAGAACAGAATGTCTAAGCTTTGGCTTATTTACACAGCTTTGAGCGTATTGGAGATTACACTTGTATTTTGAAGGTTGACAAGTGTGTGTCTTGGAGTTTGGGCAGAGACCTTTATTTGCGCACCTTTCACGTCAGCGTTATTTGCTGATTGCAGTAGATCCGGCAGATTTACCACATCTGACGCCTAATGGTCGCACTTGCGGCAAGCCCCATGCATTGTCTATGGGGCTTGCTGCAGGTGCGGTATTCCCGCTATCCGGCACTTGCAGTGGCACAAAAACAACGCTGCCGACCTTGGTTTTTGCGTGGCCGCAACTTGCAACTGCCGAATCGCGGCAATACCGCACATGCTGCAAGCCCCATAGACAATGCATGGGGCTTGCCGCAAGTGCGACCGTTCGGCAGCAGATGTGGTAAATCTGCCGGATCTGCCGCAATCCGCTGATGTGAAAGGGGCCTTAGAGTGAAACCCCAGTGACTGCTGCCACCAAATCTTACTGTAGATCTTTTGCAGTCACTCAATTTTTAACTGCCCGCATCCTCAGGAAATTGGTGGAAGGGAGTGATCGATTCCCTTCTGCAATGTCCATGTATAGCCAATATTCAAATAACTAAACTTGTGAACGCAGTTTAGTTGTATCTGTTGTATTTACAATACCTTTGTTGATGCAAGGGATGAATGTTCTGTACCAATAAGAAACATACACCCTCGACAACTCAAGAATATTAGTGAACTAGAGAAGCCTGGCAAAGATGAATGGGCCAAGACTCCTCAGAAACAGGGCTGTGTAGTCAGCAAGTCAAACCGCTTAACTCCAACTCAGACTCCACAGCCCTGCAAAATGCTGGTGTCTGGTTAATCACATTTGCAGCAGGTCATAACAGCTAAAAAGGGGCTCTAGTAAGTATTAGATGCTGATCGTCAAGGAATTGAATAATTGAGACTACGGAAAAAAAAATGACTTCGTAAAAGTGATATTGCCATGATTACAGAAAACGGGTTTAAAAAGTAAGTAAGTAACAGATTTATGCTGCCTGAACCACAGTCAGCATTAATCAGCTTGGCTGTGATATCGCGGCAATGTATGTTTTGCTCTGAACCACTGACATTTCAGAGAAAACAGACATGCCAGCTGGAAAACAAATGTTGCTGATGACTTGTCCAGGCGGCCAGTCCAAGCAGCTTCTCTCTGTCCCCACAAAACAGACAGGTTTAGGCTGCGTTCACACATTGCGTATTTTGCCGCGTTTTTTTACGCGCGCTTTTCAAAATACGCAATGTGCTTTTTGTCTGCCTTCAAAGTGAATGGGAAATTCACTTTGTAGTGCAGACATTGCGTAAAAATACACAGTGCGTTTTCCGGGAGAAAATGCAGCTCCGTAAAGAATTGATATGTCAATTCTTTACGGAGCTACTTCTGCGTATTTTCCCAGAGGGGAGGAAGAATCCTGCTTCCTCCTCCCCTCTGTGACAGCTGTGGCCGGCCCATTAGACTTCACAGTGTTAATACACACTGTGAAGTCTAAATTAAACTAAAGCAAGTGTGTGAAAAATAAAAAACAATGAATACTCACCTTCCGACGCCTTCTCCCGGTGTCTGGTCTCCGGTTGTAAGTTAGATTTCGTCTGACAAGACCTGTGGTGATGTCAGAGGGGGGGCGTTCCCGGGGCGGTCCCACCGCTGATTGGCTGCTCGCGGTCATGTGGTATCACATGACCGCGAGTGCCCGGGAACGCCCCCCCTCTGACATCACCACAGGTCTTGTCAGACGAAATCTAACTTACAACCGGAGACCAGACACCGGGAGAAGGCGTCGGAAGGTGAGTATTCATTGTTTTTTATTTTTCACACACTTGCTTTAGTTTTAGACTTCACAGTGTGTATTAACACTGTGAAGTCTAATGGGGCGGCCACAGCTGTCACAGAGGGGAGGAGGAAGCAGGATTCTTCCTCCTCTGTGACATCACTGCGCTTTCTGGGGAAAGAAAGCGCAGTGTGTGAATGGTCCTGCGTATTTTGCTGCGCTTTTTTGAGCGGCCGAAAAACGCGGCAAAAAGCGCGCGTAAAAAAGCGCAGCAAAATACGCAAATGTGTGAACGCAGCCTTACACACTGACAGCCATGAGGAGCGGTCAGGGAGAGTTTGACAGAGACCAGTCTTATTGGTCACCAACGACACATGGGCCTCAGGTGGCTATTAAAAGAAGGGTCTCTCTCAAGAGATGAAACGCATCATAGTAAAAACAGGTAGTGTTTGATTCATGCCAACAGGGGGTCGAGTAGCACGAGTCTCATTTAAGAATTGTGTCACACATGAAAGTGAAATGGTGACTGATACAAAGGACTCCATTGGTACAAGGTTTAGAAGCTGGAGATGTTGCTAGACTGGGTAGGAGGTTCCCCACTTTGTGCCTGATGCATAAGATATGGGCTAAGATTAAAAAGCTGAGGGAAGTTTCTAAAGTGACAATTTATACACCTATATGGATGAATGAAAACCTGGGTGAATTCTATAAATTAGGGGTACAAAGGTCATGGATACTTAAGGGGATAGGGTACATATCACAAATCCTGGTGAATCAGGCATTGAAATTATTTGACCCTTTACGGGAGGAATTTCAGATACCAGAGACGGATTAAAAAAAAACAAAAAAAAAAAAACCCTATCTTAGGATTCAGCATGCTTATAGGCAGCAGAAGTGGGCAGGTGATCTGAGGGTACAGAAAGATAGTGTTGGATTATATTTGTACGGACAGGGATCACGCAAGGGGTAATTTCTACCATCTATAAAGATCTACTACATACCTTTTTGCTGCGTCACCCTATTCAAGCACAGGACAAATGGGAGGAAGGGGAAGGATTGGGGGTGTTAGACGCCGAAGATTGGGATTCTGTCTTGGATTATGGTCCAAGGTTGTCCTTGAGTGGGCCGGGTAGGTTGTCACAACTGACTCTTATCCATAGAGCATACAGATCCCCGGAGTTTCTATATAGGATTGGTGTGAGAAGCACTTCTGAATGTTAGAAGTAGGAATGAGGGGGCAGGCATTCTACATACGATGTGGGAATGCCTAAGGTTACAGGCTTTTTGGATGGTAGTGCTCAATCCAATTGAATGACGGTATTAATGTTGTGCCTAGAACGCAGATCGTGTGTGTATTGGGGTTACAAATTCACAGAAGATAGCGGTGGCTAGATTACTGTTTATTGGCAGAAAATTGATTGCCAGGCGCTGGATCAGGGCTGAGCCGCCCTCTAGGACAGAATATCTGCAACAAGTAAACTATACAGTACATACAGAAGAGCGTATATATCGGAGAAGAAATGCAATGAAAAGGTTGGAAAAAATTTGGGAGTGATGGCTGAGGCCGGCGTAAAAAAGGGTAATGTGGAAGCCGAGAACACATACATTACTGGGCCAAACATTGTTCTGACTCCTGTGCAGACGGTCTACTGTACGGTTATTGTAATAGTAATTGTAACAAGAATAGTTTTGAAACTGAAGCCAGAACTATATCATAAAAGAAATGCCAGATTCTATTTTTTAACACAGTTTCCTTTTTTAGTGCAGTTTTTAAGTACTAGACAGACAAAACATTCAGCAATCCCAACACAAGCAGATTTCTACCTCATTGCAGACACATTAATATCATGAGGAGTAGGAGGCAGACTCTTGTAACGGAGCCTCCTTTGCCCTTCCGGACAACTGTCTCTTCATTTTAACTCCAGGCTTATTATGTTATGTTGCTATGAAACAGCAGAGATATTACACATACTTGTCTCAGAATGTGCCGTCAGAGCATTGTGCTCCTCGCCACCTTTCATCTACATACCCACTCCAGCTCCAGGCTGGACAGATAGTGAAGGGCAATTAATGCCATAAATAGATTTCATTATAAAAGTTTCAAAATACACACTTCTTGCCAATCATAAAAGGAGCTGTCTAGGGCTTTAATTTATGAAAAACTTATCCTTGAATAATATCGGATCCGCAGCCCCAATCAGCTGAATCTGTATACAGGAGGTGTCAGCCAGATCCTTATTTGACTACCTCTATGCCCAGAAACAGATTCCATTATTCAAGACAAATAGGCGTAAGCCCAAAATGAAGTCCAGGCATTCAGTACTCTAACTCTAGTCACCCAGCACCTAATCAGCCAAGATCCTATAAAAAAGGTATCGCACCATTAGGATTGGATTTGAGTCTTAGGGTGGTTTCACGTTAGCGTTCGGCACCGCAGCGTAAGGGGTGCATACGCAAACACCGTGCTGAACACAGACACTTTCATGTCAACGCAGCAGTGATTGTCTGCAGGCGTTCACATTAAAATGTCCATAGGAATGCATTGTAAGCCAGTCTGGCCATAGGAAATCATTACGATAAGCCCAGCTTTCGGAAGGAGAGAGAGGGCCTGAATCAGCTGACAAGCCGATGTTTGTGGACGGGCAATTTAAACCAACAGCCGATGCGGTCAGGGGAAACATCAGCTGATCAGTTTTTAATCGCCACCAACACCGATCAGCGGGCGATGCAAACTAATCAGCTGATTCAGGTCCTCTCTCCTCCCGACGGCCGGGCTCATCGTAACGAGAGAGAGAATGGATTCCTATGGAGATTGTGATCCGCAGCGTTTGTATATGGTGTCCTGTGGATGGCTGTGCGTCCTCATTATACATGGAGGTCAATTTGTACGCTTGCAGTGGCTTGTGTACAAATCATACCTCCTCAGACACAGAAAATGCAACATGTTGCGTTTCTGGGCGCCAAGGAACAACGCATGCGGACGCAGATGCGGCCATCTGTAGGCGACCCCATACACAGTGCGTCCCCATGTTAAAGATGAGGGGGTGGATGGCGCATGCATTTTGCTCGCTGCAACACGCTGTGGCAGGAAACTCATGTGAAACCGGCCTTAGCTTTACTCCCAGCACCTGATCTAACATTTCTCTAACATGAAGACATTCATTGAGGGTAGAAGTTGACATAACTCACTTTAGGTCTGAAGCTTGTTGTAGGTGGACCATATTCATGCTGGGCTTTGATGGTTCCCCAAGGATGGTTGATCTTGAAGCATTCATTGCAGAAGCTGGCACTGCAATCCATGCAGCTCTTTGTGGATTCCTGGACTGGAGGTTTACAGAAATCGCACATGATGGCAGTAGCTGCTCGAGCCGCCTGTCTGTACCGCTCTACTATTGATTCCAAAGTAAAGTTTCGGAAAAGGCCATTCATTCCTCGCTCTCCAAGATCCACATCGCGTAAACAGCCCGGACATGATAATGAAGTAACTCTAGGTGTTAAAGAATTACGCTTAGACCCTACAAAGATAATAGAATTTAGTTAGTTTAGGGAACTAAAGAACAAAGTAAAAACTAAGGATGATATGCCAATTTGAGAGTCTTGTATAAAACAGTCTTTTCTTTTAGTCTGCTTCGGATACTTGATCGATTGCATAATACACTACCCATTCTATTTGGCCACTTTGATGCTGTAACATTAGATAACTTCAAAACACATGATCTTAATGACATTTTTGGATTCAGGACACCAAAATTAACATTTCCTCCAGTTTTTCCACAAAACACTGTTTACCAAGGAATTTGTACAGTAAAGTAACATTACATAATTATATTTAGATATGCTGAATGCGCAAACTGAAACAATATACAATCAGTATAGTTAATAGGAAGATTGCTTAATAAGCCGTTAAAGACTGCCAACGTCACAAATTTATGGTTATATAAACCGCGGGAAAACAGACGGCAACAGTCTTTTTGAAGACTTACAGCAAATTTAACTTAAAGGTTTTCATTGAATGTCATTCACCACTGGATGATGCAGGAATGATCCTGAAATATTCTGTACCATTTGTGGTTGTTTTACAACACCCAAACAAGAGAAGCAAACACATGACAAGTTGCATTTCCTTCATAGTCACCTGAACTACTTCTCCAATATTGGAGCTATGAGTGAACATGCACACTATGAGCGTTTTGACTTTTCCCTGTGCCTGCACATTACAGTACTTTGCTCTCCACTCAGTAGGGCAGAGTAGAGTACACGTGCACAGAAATGCAATAGTAGAGACTGCGTGTGGGTGACATAGGACACGTTCCCACATGAAGCAGAGGAGGGTGGCAATCACAAAAAGAAAGTAGGCACCAGACCAAGAGCAGTGACACCCATTGGACCGGACCACCCCCAAATAAGTATAATAAAAGCCTTTTTTTTACATTATACATATGGAGACATGGGGACTTCAGCATTCTGGAATGCTGTATATAAAGGCCTTACTGGTGGTGACCTCAGCTTATACAGTTGAAAGCATAAATTTAGATAAACTATATAAAAAGACACATGCATGTATTTCCCACTGACATGATAATCAGACTAAACCTTTCCTATTTTAGCGCATTTAGAATTAACAATATATTTGTCAAATGCCAGAATAACAAGGAGTATGAGTGTATGAATGTTTTATGGCATTATTACTTTCTGGAAAGTGAAAAGTTCATATACATTTCATTAGCATTTGGTACCATTGCCCTTAAAGCGAACCTGTCAACCCCCCCGGGCATCAAAAGCTATAATAGCCACCTTCTGCAGCACTAAGGCTGCATTCTGAGAAGGTGGCTATAGGCTTTTGATGCCCTTTATAGTATGAAATATTAAGTTAGGTAAATGCTCACTCTTCTGAAGACAGAAGACCGGGAGGCGGGGTTTCACGCTCCTCCGGCCCGCCCCCTCGTCAATCATTGTGCGCGCCTGCTGCTGCCTCCCCTCAGTGTGGAAAATGAACGCGCGTCTCGGTTCTCATGCACGGAGCCGCGCATGCGCTGTGCGCCCGGTGTCGACTTCCTGGACACCGGGCGCACAGCGCATGCGCGGCTCCATACAGGAGAACGGAGACGCGCGTTCATTTTCCACACTGAGGGAGGCAGCAGCAGGCGCGCACAATGATTGACAAGAGGGGGCGGGCCGGAGGAGCGTGAAACCCCGCCTCCCGGTCTTCGGTCTTCAGAAGAGTGAGCATTTACCTAACTTAATATTTCATACTATATAGGGCATCAAAAGCCTATAGCCACCTTCTCAGAATGCAGCCTTAGTGCTGCAGAAGGTGGCTATTATAGCTTTTGATGCCCGGGGGGGGGGGGGGGGGGGTGACAGGTTCGCATTAAAGAGAACCTGTCACTTGGAATTAAGCCCCTGACCTATCACTAGCTGTCCCTACACCTTCCTAGGCACTCCCTAACCATCCCTCTGTTGTAAATCTGACCTGTAAAGAGTAAGACAAATGACAACTTACGTGCCTTCGCTCAGTCAGGCAACTGGAAAGGCGGCTCCAAGCTCCATTGTCCCCTCCTCGCCTTCACTGCACGCCCCGCTGGGCGGCATAATTCTTTCTTCATCTCTTCCTGATTTTGGAATCTTCCGACCTCTTCATGCTATGATGCACGTGATCAGGCCCATTATGCACGTGACGCGACGTACCGGCCGGTGCATCATAGCATGAAAAGAGGGCGGGAGATTCCAAACTCAGGAGGAGATTAAAGATTATGCTGCCCAGCGGGGCGTGAAGTGAAGCAGTGAGGAGGGACGATGGCGCAGCCTTTCCAGTCGCCTGACTGAACGATGGCCTGTAAGTTCAAAGTCATTTTTCTTACTCTTTACAGGTCAGATTTACAACAGAGGTATGGTTAGGGAGCACCTACGAAGGTGTAGGGAAAGCGGGTTAATTCCAGGTGACAGGTTCCCTTTAAACTGTGACTTCGGTGAAACATTTTGGATCTCCTTACACAAGCTTCAAATAGTTGGTAGGAATTTGGGCCCATTCCTCCTGACAGACCTGGTGTAAGTGAGCCATGTTTGTAGGTTGCATTGCTCGCACTTGCCTTTTCAGCTTAGCACATACATTTTCAATAGGAGCTTTGTGATGGTCACTCCAAAACATTGACTTTGTTATCCTTAAGCCACTTTGTAACCAGTTTGGCAGTATGCTTCAAGTTCTATCCATTTAGGATCTACCCATTTCCACCCAAGCTTTAACTTCCTGCCTCATGACTTGAGATGTTGCTTCAGTATTGACACATGATCTTCTTTCATCAGGCCATCTATTTTGTGAAGTTCTCCAGTCCCTCCTGCAGCAAAACCACCCCACAGCATGATGCTGTCACCCATGTTGCACAGTTGGGATGGTGTTCTTAGGTTTGTAGGAAAAAGGGAGAAGCTTTGGAAGCCTAATGATTGGCCATAATGACAAACAGTTCAATTCTAGTTCTGTCAAGCAACAAGACAAGTTTCCAAAAATGTAGCTCTTTGTTCCTGTACCAAATGCAACTTCAAATCTGAGAGAGAAGAATTTGGAAATACAAATTGATAACGACCTTTGACATTCAAAACAGGATTACATATTTCACATGGATTTATGGGATTTTATATAAAAATGAGTGGGCATTTGGGGACATCACAGATTCATGCGTTATTATATAAGTTGAAAGGACAGGTGGGGAGATCACATCTCCAAGAGACTTCATTTTCAGGACTATGAACTGTTGACTTTTCTTATGTGAGCTCTCTCGCTTCATTTATTGCTCTCCACAACTCACTTAAGTATTTTTAGGTTTCCACAGGCCACTAACCATATAATAATACAATTTGATCTGCTTATCTTAGAAATGTGTTTTCTCTTTTCCCAGCTCCTTTACCCCTACCTAACCCTACTCTGCTTAACATTCACCCGTCGTATTTGCAAAAACTAATCTGACTGTTTCTTTTGGAGTATAGCTTCTTCCTGGCAGAGTGGCCTTTCAGTCCAGGTTGATACAGCACTCGTGACACTGTGGATAATTAAACAATCTTACCAGTTTCTGCCATCTTCACAAGGTCTTTTGCTCTTGGGTTAATATGCACATCGGACCAAAGCACGTTTTTCTCTGGGACGCATAACCACTCTCCTTCCTGAGCGGTACGATGGCTGGACATTCTTATCTTATTTGTACTTGTGTATAATTGCACAGATGAACAAGGCACCTTCAGGTATCTGGAAATTGCACCCAAGGATGAACAAGAGTTGTGCAAAACCACAATTTTGTTCTTGAAATCATGGCTGATTTCTTTTAACTTTCCCATGGTGCCATACATAGCAGCTGTGTTTTAGGTGTGCATTAAGATACATCCACGGGTGTGTCCTTAACTTAGATGTTGCCAATAAACCTATCAGAAGCTTCCAAACACATATGGGCTGTCCCATATTGTTTCAAGGCATAGTAATATTAGTATATGTAAACTTGTGACTTTGCAGAAAGTAATAAAACTGGCTTAAAACTTTTCATTATTCTAGGATTTATGTGGAAAAATAAGAACAGGGAGCACCCATGAGCTTGACCTCGTGGTCTAGCAGTGACAATGACAATATGACAAGTGGTCACTCACCTAATGGGGTTTTGCACCTCTACACAACCCCAGTGATTGAGTGGTAGTGAGGAGAGGATTCCCGGGCTGCGTCGCCGTCTGTTGATTCCTGGAGTGCAGTCACTGGGTCCGATCATGTGATCTTCGGTGGGCGTGGTTTGATAGTCACTGCAGGTCCTTTAATTCTTGATACCGGGGCAGCATTTCACAGCATGGAGCAGCTCTTACTACTAACCCATGGAGGACGACACATACAGGGAATAAAGTAGGACAGACCAACAGTCTTAATGCCCGTTACACGGCATGACATTGGACGGATGTCCGCAACAATCTCGTGGGCACGCGGTGTTGCAGACATCATTTTGACATCGTTGGTGAGATGTCACATGTCTAGATATCGTGGACAACTCACCAACGATGTGAGCAGGTATCGTTCGCACAACCCAGCGAACGATACCTGCTTATTGCTGTGAATGGTCGAAGTCGTAAACGACAGTTATTGCGGTGTCAAACAACGATATACAAGCTTGGCTGATCATTGACCGTGTGGTTTGAGAACATGTTCTCAAACCTGCGATCAACGATCTAACGATTTATCATTACAACTTGCCAGAGTCACATGCCATGAGGTCATAACGAGATCGCTGGAACTCCTCCTAACCCGTGACGCATCAGCGATGTTGTTAACGATGTCATGCAGTGTAACGGAGCCTTTAGAGGTAGATTCTTCACACACTGCAACATCGCTAGCAATGTCACTGAAACGTCACAGGTTTTGTGACGCAACAACGACCTCAACAGTAATGTTGCAGTGTGACATGCATAGACGACCTGGGACCTGGCCCCTGCAAATCTGTCAGGACAATTTTTTGGTCCTCGGTCACTCGAAGTCAGACACAGCGATGCGTGCTGACCAGCAGGAGACAAACGATTAGCGACCTCACAGCCAGTGCCCAGTGCCGCACATTAGACGCTGGTTACTGGTAACCAGGGTAAACACAGGGTAACTAAGCAGAGCGCGCTGCTTAGTTACCCGATGTTTACCCTGGTTACCAGCGATGTCGCTGCTGACTGGTCGCTGGTGAGTCTGCCTGTTTGACAGTTCACCAGCGACTACTGAGAGAATTTCCAGCGATCCCGGCCAAGTCGGATCGCTGGAAAGTCTCAGTGTGTAAAGGGGCCCTTAGGAGCACTAAGGCAGGGGATAATTAGGGACGAGAAGATCTGGTTTTGTAAACACAAGCCTTTTATTCATAGTCTCTGCACGCCACAACGCCTTTCAATAGCCATATGTTATGAAGAAAAGGTTTGTTTACAAAACCAGATCTTCTCGTCCCTAATTTTGCCCTGGCTTAGCGCTCCAAAAGCCCCCCGTCAAAAAACGAGTTAGCAAGATCGTTGTAACGGCACAGGTTTTGTAATGTAACAGCAATCTCGCTAACGATCTCGCCAAGTGTGACACAAGGCCACGTCAGACACTTCAATTTGGTGAACGATATCACTTAAGCAATCCGGAATTTTAATCGCTTAAGCGATATCGTTTGTGCGTCGTTGCGTGTAACCAAGCGATCTGTCAACGAAAAATCGCTTGATTGTTTAGTGGAAGATTTGTGAGCAGGACCTCAAATCAAGCGAGAATCCGTTGAGCGCTCTGCAGCATCGTGGTTTGTGCCACCGCGATGAACGATCTCCCAGTGGCATAGCCTATGCTGGGACATGGTAACCATGGCACACATCAGGTTACTAAGCGCCGCCTAGTAACCTGATGTGTACCATGGTTACCAGCGTTCTCGCTGCTTCACATCGCTGGTGAGTCTGCCTGTGTGACAGCTCACCAGCGATGTGATCGATATTGTTAGCGATCGCGCGTGCATGTGATCGCTAACAACATTGTTCATCAAATTGAAGAGTCTGACGTGGCAGTTAGGGTACAGTCACACCAGCGATCCCGACAGCAATACGATCTGTCGAGATCGCTGGTGTGTTGCTGTTGGGATCACTGGTGAGATGTCAAACAGAGATCCGGAATGATACAGAGGTTGTTGAGACCCTGTGTCTCAGACCTGTAGTATTGAGGTCGTTGTCCCTGTCAAACACTGCATGCTGCCCAGCAGGACCCCAACGATCAAAAAAAAAAAAAAAAAAATGGTGCAGGCGACTGACACGACCAGCGATCTCACAGCAGGGTCCTAATCGCTGCTAAGTGTCACACATAGCGAGATTGCTGTTGCATCACCAATTTTGTGACTTCGCAGCGATTTCGCTAGCGATCTCGTTTAGTGCGACGGGGCTTTAGCAGCGATCAGGCCCGTGCTGTGAGATCACTGATCGTTACAAAGTGCTCTGGTCATTTTTAGGTCGGTAGTCTCCCGCTGGTCAACACGCATCCATGCGTGTGACAGCGAGAGACCAACGATCAGCGATCTCACAGGCTGGTAACCATGGTAAAGACTGGGTATCTAGGCAGCACGCGCTGCCTAGATACTCGGTGTTTATAATGGTTACCAGCGCTAAGCAGGGAGGCCACTGGTAACTATGATAAACAGCGGGTATCTACGCAGCCTGCGCTGCCTAGATACCCGCTGTTTATCATAGTTACCAGCGATGTGAAGGTGGCTCCCTGGTCCCTGGGGAGATCTGCCTGTTTGACAGTTCCCCTGCGACCACATAACGACGCACCAACAATCCCTACAGATCATTATCGTTGTCGGGATTGCTGGAGCGTCGTTGTGTGTGACGGGAGCTTAAGACCATTGGTCTGTCCTACTTTATTCCCATTATTCTGGCATTGACACTATTAGGGTAATCCTAATTGACCCAAAACGTAAAAGGTTTTCTGATTTCAGGTTAGAAAAACTACAGGTTCACACACAGCATAACTTCACCTCTACCGCATCTACCTGACTGATGGGATCTTCCAGCTTACAATCTTTAACTTTATTTGCAACTCTGAACAGCAAAGACTTACCCACACTATTAAACCCATGTGTCCTAATCAAATACTCTGGACGGTGGCGTTTGTGTATATAATGCATTTATTTCTGTCTGCTGTTAAGATCATGCTTTAAAGGTATCCAGTCACCTCCAGAACGCTAGCAAAACATGTCCCTGCAGCATCCTATCACTAATCTCACACTCCTTTTGTCTCCTAAAAGCATCCTGTGAAAGTGCATAAAAACGTTTTAATACTTACTCATTAGTGATTATAATTAGCAGGGATGCTGCAGGGACATGTTTTGCTAGCTTAGGGAGGCGTTCTGGAGGTGACAGGATCCCTTTAAGGCTCCATATCAGGCCAAAACACGTTGCTCTTAATGCTCCACAAGGATTGATCTGGCTGCCTGTATTTTTGTGCTATACCATTTAAATTTTTTCAATAAATGGACGTTTTATGGGTATATCTCAAATTGCATCCAGTTCCTGGTCGCTGGGTCTCATTTATCTCTGGAACTTCTATTTAGAGGATGGGGCCAGAGTGAATTGGAATACTTACAAATCACATCATTGAGAGCATAGCTTATTCAGTAGAGACAGAGGCCACCTGACCCACATTAGCCTTAATTCCCAGGATGGGAAAAAAGGAGAACTTGACCCCCAGGTATAAAGTCCCTTATTTTTTTATGGTATCTATATCAGTATGGAACTAATAAAAATAATTCTGCATAAGAGGTAATCTTACACAAGATAATCATGAACAAGTATTGTTAAAATGGCAGCCTGTTTACACAGCAACATAAAACATGGTATGAACAAGCAAAATGCTTTATCACAGGGCAAAGAGATCGTGATCTTTTATGCAGCAGCATAAACAATCATCCACCTTGGCGATGCAGCATCCTGCATAAAACATTTCACACTGCGGAGAGCTATGGTAGCCTATGTGAGCAATTTAGAATATATTGCTCCATGCACAATTTTTCTTGGTTTAACTGCATCTACATGCAGTAAGGCTGGTTTCACATTTGAGTTTGTGAACACAGCTTTCCGAACGCAGCCAAACGCATGGGCACTGCATTCCTACGTTTAACATGGGAAAGCATGGTACCTGCGTTTTGCTGTGTTCGGGTGCGGTTGGATGCACATAATTTGTGCGCCCTCCTCTGCCCTACGAATGCAGCCTGATGCATTTTTTGTGCGTTCAAGGGTGCTTGTTTTATCAGCAAGAGACCGCAAGCGCACAAAAAAAAAATTAAAATTAATGGATCCGCAGTGTCCTCCGCATGACAGCACAGGAGAACACTGCGGATCAGCGGAAGTAGCCACTGATCTCCCGGGCACAGCCGCCGCTAATCTCCCGATGGTGTCGGTGCAGGAGATTTGAAGAAATAACTGATCTGACAGCTGTTTAAATCTCCCGCGCCATGTCGGCGCAGGAAATTTAAACAGCTGTCAGATCAGCTGTTTATTCAGATCTCCCACGCTGACAGTCAGGAGATCAGCGGCGACCGGGAGGAGATCTCTACCGCTGATCTAGACCTCCCGGCTGCCGCACCATACCAATTCTCCGTTGCGTTCACATCAGTATGGCAGCGTTTGCAATGCGCATGCAGACACATACGCAAATGTAAACCCAGCCTTAGGCAACCACCCATCGTTAAAAGTTGACCAATTGGTGGCCTTATCCATCGCAGGGTCAACGCATGTAAATTGATTTTTAGAAGAGGTGTAAAACCATGCCATGAGGCCCCTTTTATCTATTAGATAAGCTAAATTACTTACTGGTAAGGTTTTTTTTCTGGAGCCATGACCGCACCACCTGAGAGAGAGAAGTCCCGCCCATCCAAGACGGGAAATCTCTGAAATAAATAAAAAAAACGGTACCTCTCCTATACTTCAGTTGGTTTACAGAGCTCTGAATAAAACACGAAAAACATTAGTAAACATACCACCACCAAAAAAAAAAAAAAAAAAAAACAACAATCATATCACCCCAAAACATGAACTACAACCATGAAGCAAGGGAGGGAAGCGGGGGTGCTGTCGTGGCTCTGGGAAAAACAATTACCGGTAAGTAATTTAGCTTTTACCATCATCGCCATGACAGCACCACCTGAGAGATTTGAGAGAAAAAAAAAAAAAAAAAAACTTTAGGGAGGGACCACTGCTTAAAGAACCCGTCTACCAAAAGGTCACCTCATCAGTGGAAGACAGATCAAGTCTATACTGTATGAAACAAAGTAGTAGAAGATGACCAAGTAGCTGCCCTACAGATCAATTCTAGGGGAACATCGGCCTTCTCTGCCCATGAGGATGAGGATGCTATTGCCTTAGTTGATATGGGCACAAATCCCTTCCAGAATGTGAACATTACTAGAAGAGTAAGCTAAGGCTATAACCTCCCTAAGCCACCTAGCTAAAGTAACCTTGGATACCTGTTCACCCTTAGAAGCACCCTGAAAAGGAGAGAGGGTGTCAGGGAAATCCTCCATTGTGCGGACAAGGTATGAAAACTGAATTAGTCATTACTGGTAATTCCTTTTCTTGGAGCCTTCCACAACAGCATTGGAGGATGTCTACCACGCCCTGTTGGGGGACAGGAACACTGAGGTTAAAAGCCCCGCACCACCGCCAGTTCACCAGGGTTTACCAAGATCACCTTAGCAATGGTTTACCTGACAAATTGGAATCCCAACATCCACAGGGAAGGAAATAGATGCGGTCGTGGAAGGCTCCAAGAAAAGGAATTACCGGTAAGGACTAATTCAGCTTTCTAACACTCCTTCCATGACAGCATTGGAGGAATACCACAGATATTCTTCAGGGGGGATTTGGGGTTGGGGGCAGGGGGGGACTACCACTTGCAGGACTCTTCTCGCAAAGGCTAGGTCCCCCGCTAGTGGCCAAGTCTAACCTATAATGCATGGAAAACGTGTGAAGGGATGACCACGTTGCAGCTCTGCAAATCTGCTCCGACGAAGCACCAGTCCGTTCAACCCAGGAGGTTGCAGCAGCCAGAGAGGAATGAGCCTTCAGCCCCACCAGAGGAGTCAGTTGTTGGGAGACGCAGGATTCGCAGATAGCTTTCTTGATCCAGGATGCAATTGCAGATTTAGAAGCCTTCTTGCCCCTGTTCCGGCAAAGTGTTGGACAAACAAGTTTTGGTCAAGTCTCCAGGAGGCAGTCTGTTGCAGGTACTGGAGAACAGTTCTCCGGACATCCAAAGAGTGAAAAGTTGATTCCACTGCGTTAGCCGGACGTTGACAAAAGGATGGAAGGATCACCTCCTGAGAACGATGAAACTCAGACACCACCTTCGGGAGGAAGGAAGGGTCCAGGCGCAGAGTAATACGATCAGTCACCAAAAAGGTAGGGAGCCCTGATTGAGAGCACCTGTAGCTCTCCCACCCGCCTAGCAGACGCGATAGCCACCAAAAAAGCTGTTTTTTGGGAGAAACTGAATGGACGCAGAGGACAGTGGCTCAAATGGAGACAGGATCAGTCCGGATTAAACAATGTTAAGATCTCATTGAGAAACGGAAGGCCAGACCCGAGGCCGAAGTCTGCTAGCCAAAGTCATAAACCGCTTCACCCATCGATGAGAAGCAATATGCTGATCGAACACTGCGCTGAGCGTTGATACCTGAACCTTAAGTGTACTAGGCTGAAGACCCAACTCCAGCCCATGTTGCAAGAAGTCCAGTAACTGGGCCACATTGGGATGAAGAAGATCTGGAGTGGAGGGAGCACACCTGGACACGAACTTCTTCCATATCTTGACATACATGGCGTTCGTCACAGGCTTCCAACTTCTTTGAAGGTAAGCAATTACAGACTGGGAGAGACCTCTCGCCTTCAAGAGGTCGGCCTCAACAGCCAGGTTGCCAAGTTGAGCCAGGCCATTTCATATTTTGGCGCCCCGCGAAGAGACCCACCTCCGGCAAGCCCCACCGGGCAGACAGTGACTGGAAGATTTCCGGGTTCAGGCTCCACTCTCCCGGGTGAACCTCCGTACGGCTCAAAAAGTCCACCTGGACATTGCCTGCTCCCCTCAGATGAACTGCTGACAGGGAAAGCAGACGACGTTCTGCCCACGAAAATATTCGGCAAGCAATCTCCTGAAGGCCGATACTGTCGAGTACCGCCTTGGTGGCACAGGAAAGAAACAGTTGTAATATTGTCCGAGAGGACTTGACATGCATCCCTTGGAGGAGCGGAGCCGCCGAGCGAAGAGCCTCTTCCTCAGCTCGCAGCTCCCTGTAGTTGGAGGACTGGAGACTGACAGAACGACTCCCATGTGCCCTGGAATGGTGTCTGTCCCACCATGGCCCCCAAACCATAGCTGCTGGCATCTGTGGTGACGGATACAAGCGGCAACAGGTTAACAGGTTCCAAGCCACCCCCGTTACCAGGTTCCCCCCCCCCGAGGGCTTCCACACCACAAACAGCCTGGAGCAGTGTCCCAGTCCCACTTACCCTGGAAGAGCCAGGGACACCACCTTTGAATCCAACATGCCCTGAAGACCCGACAAAAAGAGCACGAGAGTCCCCTGAAGGCAAGGGGGAGTTTTAGACTCTGCGGAGGACGAGAGTAAAATTCTAGGCATAGACTGTCCCAAATGGTGGAAAGGATCCACGGGCAGGAGGAGATTGCCTGCCATTAGGGAAGGAACCTCGCCAGACGTCCTCCGACGGGGTCAGAGTCATTTAGCAGGATGTTGTGGCTGGTGCCGCTGCTGGGGGAGCAAGATGTTACGACCTTTGTCGTTCTTAGGGTAGGACCAGCGGCCTGTCTTGCCTTTCCCTTTAACAGAGGCATAGGAAGGAGACAAGGGCTGTTTCGAACCGGTTTCTGCTCAGGGAGAGTTTTTCTTGTCAGAGACCTTCTCAAGAATGTCATCCAACGCTTGTCCAAAAATGTATGTCCCCTGGAAGGGGACGGAGCAGAGCTTCATCTTAAACATAACTTCCCCGCTCCACATCTTGAGCCATACCGCCCGCCGGGCCATATTGGAGAGGACCGCTGTTCACGCGGATATCCGCACAGACTCCGCCGAGGCATCCGCAAGGAAGCCAGTATCCCTACGCAAGAGCGGAATGGAGTCCAGGATAACATCCCAGGGGGTGGCCCTGTGACAGGTGCTCCACCATCTGGCCAATCCATTTATAAAGGGATCGCGCCACACAGGTTGAGAAGATGTTAACCTTCAACCCAGAGGCAGAGGCCTCCCAAGACTTCTTGAGGACGCTCTCCATCTTACGATCAAGAGGATCCCTCAGCTGGGAGGAATCCTCAAAGCAAAGCGAGGTCTTTTCTGCCAAACTAGCAACTTGGATGTCTACCTTTGGGCCACGTCACACACAGATATCTGTGCAGATATTGTTCATAGATCTCTGGTTGCAGTGAAATCATGGACACATTGCTCCATTTGTACACAGCCACAAAATGGAACAAGATGTCCATGATTTCACTGCAGCCAGAGATCTGCAAACAATATCTGCACAAATATCTGTGTGTGTGACGTGGCCCTTAGGGATATTCCACACAAAGTTGTCTCCCTCCAAGGGGAAACTATTTTAATTCAGAGGGAGTGACCAGGCGGTTCTCAGGAGACTCCCACTCCCGGTGGATGAGTTCCCGGATCACCTTATGAACCAGGAAGCCCAGCTGTCTAGAGGACTTGAGACCTGGAACATCTCATCCTGAACAGAACATAGAGCTTCAACTTCCTCAACCCCCATTGTGCTCCTGACAGAGGACAGCAACTCCTCCATGTGCTCTACAGCAAAGTAATATCGCCCAGGCTCTCTCGGTGTAACCGAGGAGACAGATACCAGGTTCTTGTCATCTCCAGACACAAGGCTTTGGATATCTTCGAGGGCCTCATCTGACAACGTCCTGGAGCTTCCTTTTCTTAGGAGGGGAAGGCCTGGAAGCCGCGGAGTAGAGGGGCAGTGCAGAGATGGATGTCTGGACCTCCTGTCTGACTGCCTGAACTTCATGTCAAACCAAAGCCTTCAGCTCATCCAGTAAGGATGAGTACTCTCCAGTACTCTCTATGCTGCACTCCAGTGGCATAAAGGACACTGCTCTCTCCTGGCTTTCCTCCTATCTTTCTGACCGCTCTTTCAGTGTATCTTTTGCTGGCTCCACTTCTTCCCCTCTTCCCCTCACTATTGGGGTCCCTCAGGGTTCAGTCCTTGGCCCTCTCCTCTTCTCTCTCTACACGGCCCCGATTGGACAGACCATCAGCCGATTTGGCTTTCAGTACCATCTTTATGCTGATGACACACAACTAAACACTTCAGCCCCTGACCTTACCCCTGCGGTATTAAAGAACACCAATGACTGTCTAGCTGCAGTTTCCAATAACATGTCCACTCTCTATTTGAAACTAAACCTTTCCAAAACTGAACTTCTTCTGCTCCCCCCATCCACTAACCTCCCTAAATCGGACATCTCTCTCTCAGTTTGTGGCACCAGGATAACGCCTAGGCAGCAGGCTCGCTGTCTGGGTGTTATGTTTGACACCGATCTCTCCTCCTCCCACACACAATGTCTCGTCCGCTCCTGTCGCTTACACCTGAAGAATATCTCTAGAGTCCGCCCCTTTCTCACCCTGGAAACAACAAAAACCCTCACCGTGGCCCTCATCCATTCCCGCCTTGACTATTGCAATTCTCTATTAAGCGGCCTTCCCCTCACCAGAGTTTCTCCTCTCCACTCCATCCTTAATGCAGCAGCCAGGATCACCCATCTGGCCAATCGTTACTCAGATGCCTCTGCTCTGTGCCAGTCATTGCACTGGCTGCCCGTATACTACAGGATCAAATTCAAATTGCTTGTTCTCGCCCACAAAGCTCTTCACAATGCAGCACCCCCCTACCTCTCCTCTCTGTCTATCACCCCACCCGTTCTCTACGTTCCTCAAATGACCTTCGACTGACATCTGTACTAATCCGATCCTCCCACTCCCGGCTCCAAGACTTCTCTAGAGCTGCACCAAAACTCTGGAATGCTTTACCCAAAGAAATCAGGACTATCCACAACTTGCATGGCTTCAGACGATCCCTAAAAACGTATCTTTTTAAGGCGGCCTATCATACTCCCTAATAGAAGTCCTTTGTACTGTAGACAGTGAATGGGCTATCCCTCTGGATATTACTCTTCTATAAACTCCACCAAACCAAAAAAGGTCTACACAGATTGTACAATGACCATCCATGTAAGCTTATCTCTATGCCCCATTTCCTCAAGATGCCTGGACCATCAGTGCAATAAGCCCCTGTACCTTGTGCAACCCCTATCCCGTCGTAGATTGTAAGCTCTTTTGAGCAGGGTCACCTTCATTTCTTGCTTTATTTATTGTATTTTCTTTTTACATTGATTCTATGCCTATTGTTTTGTATCCAATTATTGTACTGTATTTGTTCTCTACTGTAATTACTTACTGTATTATATTTTCTGTACTCTAACCCTACATTGTAAAGCGCTTCGGAATATGTTGGCGCTATATAAATAAAGCTTTATTATTATTATTATTATTATTATTAAGGAGGGGTGATCCTCTCGGACCACGCTGTGGGCACATGGCTGGCACAACAATATGGCTTGTCACCCTACCGAAAAAAGGAGAGAAGGGGACCCAGGGTTACTAAAGGATGCAATATACAAGCCGCCCATAAATGGTCCCCCCCTCCCCCGCCCCAAGCACTTACAGGAGTCAGGGGAGCGCTGGGATCTGCAGATGTAGAGGAAGCCTTATCACCCTTCATTGGGATCAGCCTCAGCCTTACCTGACTAGTGCTTCTGGTGGGGCCCTTAAACCAAGGACCGTGCCCCCAGCGAGCAGAAACAAGTGCTCCCTCCCTCCTCTAGGTCAGAGCAGGCCAATCGGCACACAGTACATGCAGGCCGGTCCCCAGGTACCTCCAGGAGCCAACGCGATCGCCAGCCCCACGCTGCTCCCGAAACCGGAAGTGACGCAGCCGACGTCCCCTCCGCCGCGCACGTGCCGGGGACTGCCGCAGAAGGAGAAGGGAGCCGCCAGAGAGCTGCAGCAGGCATCCAGCGCTCAAACCCGGCCCGCTTTACCCCGGACAGCGCAGGGAGACCGGAGCTGCCCAGGAAGGAGGAGGAGAGGACCCATCGCTCAGCCCAGGCCCGGCAAGTAACTACAAGCAATGCTGCCTCTGCCAGCCCCAGCAGCACTGCACGACCTCTCCATGCCCCAAGGGGGGACAGGAGAACACTGGTGAACTGGCCGTGAGGAGGAGCTTTTAACCTCTCTGTGTTCGTCCCCCAACAGGGCGTGGTAGACATCCTCCAATGCTGTTGTGTAAGACGTATTAGAAATTAGGGCTCTCCCAACATCCAATGTATGGAGGACCTCTTTAGGGTTAACTGGATGATCACAAAAGGAGGGTAATACAATCTCCTGGACCCTATAAAAAAATATTTGCCTCTTTTGGAAGAAAGGAAGGGTCCAATCTAAGTATGCCCATCATCCAAAATCTGAGTATAAAGGTCCTACCAGCAACAAGGCCTGCAAGTCTCTCAGACTTCTGGCTGAAGTTAAAGGAACCAACAAGACTACCTTCAGGGTAAGAATCTTGCGAAAGGCATCAGAGGTTCAAAAAAAGGGGGGTTTAGTAAGGGCATCTAACACAAGGTTAAGAGCCCACGGAGGCATCTTTGGGCAGGAGACCAATGTGGCCCTTTTACACAAAAGAGTGAAACGAGACACCCAAGGTGAACTGGCCAGGTTAAAGTTATACAAGGCCCCTAATGCTGGTGACTGCACTATTAAAGGTATTAACCGAGAGGCACATGTCCCATCCCCTCTGGAGGAACTCTAGAATAGCCGTAACTGGAGCATCTCCCTCTGGGCTTGCCCCTGAGGAGGACAAGAATTTTCTCCACACCTTCCCATAAAGACCAGTTTTCTACTTTTCAACAAGGTGTCAACCAAACCAGTGGAGAAACCTCTGCGGATTAGGAGCCTCCTTTCAAGTTCTAAGCCATCAGCCAGAGACCCATGATTGATTGGGTCCTGGGAGAAAAGTGTCTGCAAATTCGGCAGAGTCCAGGGATCAGTTAGAGATATGTTGTGTAGCCAGAGGAACCAGGCCCTCCTGGGTAAGAAAGGGGATATCAAGATTACCCTGGCCCTGTCTTTCCAGATATTCCACAGGATGGCTGCATTTAACACTAGGGGAGGTAATTCATAGGAGGAGGACAGAGGATCAAGGGATCTGGAGTGCATCTACCACGCAGGGTTTGTCTCTAGGATCCAGAGAACAAAACCTCTATCTGCCTGTTAGCTCGAGTTACGAAAATATCTCTTTGAAAAGTCCCCATCTTTCTACAATCAGAAAACAACTGGATCCAGGGTCCATTCCCCGTTTTAACTAAACCCGGTTGAGGAAGTCTGCTCTCCAATTTTGTTCCCTTCATGTGTGTAAGGCAGAAAGATGTATCCTGTGCTCCTGTTAAAAAGGTGATAGATTTCCCAAGTGAGGTTTATTAGTGCTAGAGACCTTGTGCCCCCCGATGATTCAAATAAGCAACAGAGACTTCGTTGCAGACTAAACCCACTGATGGTTGCCCTGAATGTAAGGAAGAAACCCCTGAATGGCTTCTTTCATGGCCCGGAGTTCCCACAAATTTGATGACATCTAAGAGTGGTTTGAATCCCAAGCCCCTTGTAATGGGTGGTCCCGAAAATTAGCACCTCACCTCAGGAGCTTGCATCTGTAGTGACCATATCTGACACTGAAAGAGCCCAGGGTACACTTCTAGATAGACACCACCCCAAGGAGCCTTCACTAGAACAACCTATGGTGTTTGAAAAGAGAACCACCCTCCTTTCCAAGGAAGAACCTACAAGAGCCTGCAGTCTTGAGCATTTCCCATTGGAGCTCCCTTGTGTGTAACTGAGCCCAGGGAACCGCTGAAATGCAGGATGTTAAAGAGCCCAGAATGGACATTGCTCCTCTTAATGTAATTTGGGAGTTTGTACTGCGGCAGAGACTAATCTTTAATTGCTTTTCCTGAGGGAGGAGGCAAAGTTGGGAACGCGAGTCCAGCATGAATCCCAAATAGGTCTAACATCTGGTGGGAACTAGTCTGGACTTAGCGGTTGACAATCCAACCCTGGTCTGACAAGGTGGAACGTACTACTTGAAGATTGGCACTACACTGTTCCCAGGAGGCCCCCACGATCAGATCATCATCTAAGTATGGTATGATCAAGATCTGTTGATGCCACAGATGAGCCATCACCTCTGCCATTAATTTTGTGAAAGTCCTTGGAGCCATTGCCAGGCCAAAGGGTAGGGCCTAAAACTGATAATGTCTGAGGACCTCATTCATGTACAGGTAAAACCGCAGAATTTCTGATGACCCTGATAAATTGGAACATGGTAGTATGCATCCTTTAGATCTAGTACTACCATGAAAATCTGCAAAGAGAAGCTTTATTGCTGACTTAAAGGGAACCAACCACCCCAATGACCCCCCGGACTATTAATATGGCTCCTACACCCAGCACATACATGTGCTGCAATGTTTTTTGCTAAAAAAACTGCTTTTTAAAAGTAAAGATAATGCTTTATAAAGCATTTTCTACCGAAGGGACGGGTGGGCGTTACTTACATGGGGCTAAAGCCGAGATTCTGCTGCCACTCATCCTCGTCTCTCCCCTCGCAGCAGTAACGGCCAGCCCTTTGTTCAGCGTCACAGCCTGGTGCACGGGCTCGCATGCCCGTGCACACGTCATCAGCTACAGCCGGGTAGCGAGCGCGCGCTCTGACTTCCATAGCTGAGCGCAGGAAGTCAGAGCGCGCGCTCGCTACCCGGCTGTAGCTGATGACGTGTGCACGGGCATGCGAGCCTGTGCACCAGGCTGTGACGCTGAACAAAGGGCTGGCCGTTACTGCTGCGAGGGGAGAGACGAGGATGAGTGGCAGCAGAATCTCGGCTTTAGCCCCATGTAAGTAACGCCCACCCGTCCCTTCGGTAGAAACTTTATAAAGCATTATCTTTACTTTTAAAAAGCAGTTTTTTTAGCAAAAAACATTGCAGCACATGTATGTGCTGGGTGTAGGGAGCCATATTAATAGTCCGGGGGGGGGGTCATTGGGGGTGGTTGGTTCCCTTTAAGACTCCTGAACAGCTTCTTAGTAGAAAGAGGCTTAAAGTTGGAGACAATTAAGTTGATAATGGTCATGCAGGACCCATCTGTTTTTGGGACTTGAAAGAGGGGAGTAGAAACCGCTGCCCCTCTCCATCGGTACTGCCGATATAATTTTCTTCCTTACCAGGGAGTCTACTAATTCGGTCAGGGATTTGTATTTTGTCCGATTGATGACAGATGTTATTACAAGGGATCCCACAGGGCAGTGGTCCCCAACTCCAGGCCTCGAGGGCCACCAACAGTGCATGTTTTCAGGATCTCCTTAGTATGCACAGGGTTGAAATCATCACCTGTGCATTTGATCACATGAACACCTGTGCAATACTAAGGAATTCCTGAAATCCTGCACTGTTGGCGGCCCTCGAGGCCTGGAGTTTGGGACTTCTGCCATGGGGAAGGAAGGGGGGGGGGGGGGGGTATGTTGTATGTAAACTCAAGCCTTAAACCGTGTCTGATGACACTTTGTGCCCATTCGTAGGTATTTATATGGGACCTGGCTGGGAGAAACAAGGAGAGTTCCTCCCACCTGTGGTGAGCCATGATCATTGAGGACTTTACCATCGAAGGAAGATCCCTTGAACAAGAAACCCAACTTCTTAGTTTTCCTGTCGTACCAGAAGTCTCGCTTCCTTGAAAAGCGCAGTTTACGAAAGGAGCGACCGAAAGGTGGATGCTGGAAACTCAAAGCAAAGCAGCGATAAGAATTTTCCAAGATGTCGTCTAGGGACTTCCCAAACAAAGCGTCCCCCTCAAGGTATAGCACACAGTTTTGCCTTTGACTGAGTCCCCCGAAGAGGTCTTCAGCCATAAGGTCCTCCTAGCTGCATTAGACAAGGAAGAAGTCTTCCATGCTAACTTCATGGAGTCATCAGCATCTGCCAGGAAAACTGTTGCTGTTCAAACTAAAGGAAAGGAAAACAGAACTTCCGCCTTAGGAACATCATCCTTAACCTGGGACTTTAGCTGCTGCAACAAATCAAGAGGGAACGTGTAACACAGGTTCCTGATATTGTAGGCCTGAAGATGCTGGCAGTCATCTCCCATGAACCTCTTAAATAGCAGTCAGCTTTCCTGTCCAACTGGTCTTCAAATTTCCTAGGTCCTAAAAAGGCAAGGTGGATTTCTTTGTGGCTTTAGCCTCCGCGACAATCCATCTACGCTACTGACACTTATCCCATGAAGAGGCTCGCCTCCTGGTCAAAGGGGTGTTTCTTCCAAACTGATGAGGGGAGGGAACCCTTTTTGTCAGGCCTCTTCTATTGTTCCTTGATTAAACCCAGAAGCTTCCCGTTAATGGGGACGGTACGTTTTTTTTCTTCTGTGGCAACCCCCCAAACATTAAGTCTTCTACTGAAGAAGGGTCTTTGGTGTCTAACAGCCCCATGGTTGATCGTACAGCTTTAATCAAATAATTAGCATCTCTTTTAGGGAAGCAAGGCATACCCTCAGTATTGCCATCTTCTGAGGACGAGGTGTCTGAGGAAGAGGAACTGGGTCTCTGGGAGGATCTCTGACGTTTCACTGTTTCCTCCTCCGAGTCGGAGGAGGGACACCAGGACCTTTTCCTCGTTTTTAAAACCCTCTTTTCATTTTTCTGAAGGGATTTGAATACTTCCCTCACTAAATCCCTTAGGCTTGAGACAAGGCAAGGCCCTCTCCCCCACCTCTCACAGTTTTATCAATGCAAGAGGGCAGAGGTCTTTCACATAATTATCAGAAAAGGGGGGTCTTCCACATGGCACATTCACCATTCTTCTCCTTACTCAATTTCTTTTTGGCCACCTAAGGAAACTGCATCAAAAAGAGAAAGAAAAGGAATCAACATCACCGCATTCAAACAGGTACTCAGCCCCATGAATGCATGCGTACCGGTTTCGAGGCTACTTAGAATCCATGTCTGGGTTTGCTGACTTCTGAGAGGATCTGTGTTCCTCACCTGAGGTCAGGGGCTGGCTCAGACATCTGCAACAAAAAGAATCCTGCTCAATACCTGACAGCCACAGCTCGTGAGCTGCACACCTCGTAATATTGCCTCCAGATTGCAGGGGGGACAACCTGCCGAACCCTGCTTACGGATGCTGGGCGCCGCTATCTTGGATCGGACTTTGCATGCGCCAGATGCGTCACATTGAGTGATCCGCTGCTCCCGGCAATAGCATTCGGCAGCAGGAATTTTAAATATCCTTGTCTTCACTCAGGGGCACAGCAAGGCAGGGCATTGCAAGAGCGCAGCCTGGGCGGCGCTGGGGCCGAAACTGACTGCTTCTGGTCTTCTACAATGCCCGAACTCGCCACCGCGAAGGGGATACCACATGGAGGCGCATCTGCCACCTGAGTCCGGAGCCACAGCAGGTAAGCCGCTCCTCCAGCCACTGGGTCAGGGAACCACTTAAGTGTTCAGAGGTCTCCCACCTCCATGACAGGAAACCAAAATTGAAATATATGGTACCCATATAAAATACAGCAAAATCTGCTTAGTCTATTTTTGCCAAAAGTGGCTATAATTTGAATCAGTGGATACTCTGCACCCCAACAGCAGCGGAAATAAGGATGGGCACATTTGATTTTAACATGTTCAATCTAGTGTTCACTTTCACAAGTGTTCAACTCCCTTTAAAAAGTTGTGTTCATTTGTGAAGGTAGTCAAACAAACCTGTTAAACCAAGCAGAGTCGGTCCAAAGTACACTTTATGAGGTCGACCAGTCGGGGCACCTTCCCACCTACTTGTTTTCCCAACCTGTGGCTCATCACACCCAACAGAACAGATCAATGTTATATCGATAACTGCAACATGTGAGTACAGTTGTTCCCAGACAAATCTAGTTAACTCTCCACCCCCCTTCCCCAGGAGGATGATTCAAGTCAACAGCCAAACAAATGTCTGGCATTCATGTTGATGATGGGCTCAAATACCTAATGCAACTGGAGTAAATTGACAAGTCATCCCATCCTGTAATGTTACATTGTCACCACCCTGCTTTAAAAGATTCAGGCTGAGCCATCTTCAAAAGGTTTGCTGGGAGGTCACACACACAAGACTCAACATCAAAGCGGCAACTAAGTATTCATCTCAAACCAAGCCCAGCAGTGGGATTTCTTTTAACAATTACCTTGTGGCCAAGCCCATATTAAAGAGGCTTTAGTTCAATCTACAATAAAAGGCCCATTATTTCTAAAATAAGTAACGGACAGTTTACTTGTTAATACCAAGCTAAAATAGGTTTACATCGAGGAGCTTTAAGTGGAGTTCTAGGACAGTCAACTGCATGAGAAAGGGTCAGCTCACCTATGGATGGAGGCAGTCACTCCTCAGATTAGGAAATAGTGAAGTCATAAATCCGAGAAAAAAGTTAAATACATCGCACTCTGCTCCGAAAGAAACCTTCAATTTATTTTCAGGCGCATAATGGCAAGCCAGATTCTTGTAGGATCCAGGCATCAAACATGGGCATCTCCCATTTCAGGAGGGGATTACAAAGAGAGGATGTAGAAACAGGGAATCATGGTGAATACATCATTACACACTTAACGATACCTCAAGGTATGGAATTTGAGAATCTAATTTACCACTGGGAAATTTTGTTGAGTTTGAGGTATGTATAGTTATAATTCAATAATGCAAATTGATTGGCAGTGTTCCAGGGAGAGCAGGACAGAGAGGGGTTTATAACATAGTAGGGCCTATATGCAGATATGCACTGACTAAGGACCCATAGGTCTGAAACAGGTTTGCTTTGGGATCCTAATTGAGGTTTTAAATCCCTCTTTAGTTTTCAAAGACTTTATTTAAATAAAGTTGAAGCTTTTATATGGCCGAGTATGCTGGATTTAACCATTTTCTAGTGGGTGATGATGCTCACCTACTGTGGTAACAGAGCTCAGAGGTCATTGTATCTTGTTAAGCGTGGATCCAGCCCGAGAAGTATATGGAAGAGAATACCTGGAAATAAATTACCATGGCAGGGCCTCATACATGCCTTGCTTTGACACAACTTGGTCCAGCTGCAAGCAGCAATCAACTCAGTAAGCTTTATCCAGTGTATATACACTGCTCAAAAAAAAATAATATTACAGGCTGACCAACTTCAGTGAAAGTGCATCAAGACAAGGAAATGAGTCTCAGTAGTGTGACCTCCATGTGCTCCTGTATGACCTTCTAACAATGTCTGGGCATGCTCCTGATGAGGTAGTAAAATGTTCTCCTTAGGGCTTGGTCACACACTCTCCTAGTTACATGCGAGTCTCTGGGACGAGACTTGGAAGAGGCTGAAGCAGTGACCCTGAACAGCCTCTCCCTCTCTGGACGGGGAGTGTGGAGTGCAAAGACCACAAGCAGCTGACACTCCGTCTAGACAGGGGAGAGGCCATTCAGGGTCACTGCTTCAGCCTTCCAAGTCTCGTCCAGAGACTCGCATGTAACTTAAGCCCGGTCTCACATAAGATGTTGTCAGCGATGCCAGACAACGATCACATCGTTGATGCATCGTTGACACATCGTTATCAGGTCGCTGGTGAGCTGTCACACTGACAGACTTCACCAGCGACCTCTGGGCAGCCAGATCGTTGGTACCCAGCGTCCGCTCGTTCCCTGCATCCTGGGAGCGGACGGACGCTGGTAACCATGGTAACAGCGGGTCTCTCCTGCACTTAGAGACCCGCTTGTTTACCATGGTTACCGGCACCCGCCCGCTTCCGAGTTGCGGGGAGCGAGCGGGTGCCGACCTCTCCTATCCTGTCCCTCACTATTCTCATCTCTCCCTGCTATTTCCCTGTTCCCTACTCTATCCCCTATCCTAAACCCTAATCCTATCCCTCTCCTTGTTCTAAATAAAGAAATCCCCCCCCCGAGGCTCACCGGCATCAGAGGCTCCCATACCGGCATCTCTGTAATGGAGATCTCAGGGGTAAAGGACCTATGATGAGGTCAGTATCATGTGACCGGCCTATACTGTACATCACTGGATTTCTTTATTTAGAACAAGGAGAGGGATAGGATTAGGGTTTAGGATAGGGGATAGAGTAGGGAACAGGGAAATAGCAGGGAGAGATGAGAATAGTGAGGGACAGGATAGGAGAGGATGCACCCGCTCGCTCCCCGCAACCCGGAAGCGGGCGGGTGCCGGTAACCATGGTAAACAAGCGGGTCTCTAAGCCCGCTTGTCACCCTGGATGTCATGTTACAGCGCTGCTGTGCGGCGCTGTGACATGGCGGGGGATCCTGACAGGTCGCTGATCGCTGCCCCCGCCGGTCACACACACCGATGTGTGGTGACCAGCGGGGGGGCCAACGACCAAAAAATGGTCAGGAGCCCTGTGCAACGATCAGCGACCTCACAGCAGGGGCCTGATCGCTGCTATCAGTCACACGCAACGATATCGGTAAGGATATCGTTCCTACGTCACAAATAGGACGATATCGTTACAGATATCGTTATGTGAGACCTAGGCTTAAGAGTGTGTTTCCAGCCTTAGGGATCGCCTCCCAGAACTGGACTAAAGAGTCAGTCAACTCCCGGACAGTGTGTGGTGTAATAAGGCTTTGGTGGATGGAATCAGACATGTTGTCCCATGTTGTGCTTGTTTGGATTCAGGTGTGGGGAACAGAAAGGCCAGTCCATAGCATCAATGCCTTCATCATGCAGGAACTGCTGACACGTCAGACATGAGGCCTTACACTGTCCTGCATTAGAATGAACCCAGGGCCCACTGCACCTGCATATGGTCTCACAATGGGTCGGAGGATCTCATCCTGGTACCTAATGGCAGTCAGGAGGAGGGAATAGTGGTCTGGCAGCTGGGTTGTTGCCCTCCTACGCCCCATCTGTCTCCCGGTATCTGGGGTGACAGACACAACTACCCTGCTTGACACAGCTCGCACTGATGTGCCATCCTGGATGAGCTGCACTACCTGCACAGCTTCAGTCGGTTGTAGACATCTCATGCTACCTCTAGGGGTGAGAGTAGTGACAAAATGCACAAATGACCAAAAAGCCAAGAAGGACAAGACAACACTTTTATAAAGGAGTGGTTCTCCTTTCATGTCTTGTCTTGCTACCTGCCCATCATTTCTACCTGTTGTCTGTTCCATTTGCACAACAGCAGGAGAAATGGATTCACAATCCGTTGCTTCATAACTGGACAGGTTGGTTTCACATTGTGGTTAAAGTGGTCTCTTTTTTGAGCAGTGTATTGATTGAGACTTTTCCTTGGGTGAGGGATAATAAAAGACCCACCAAACACGAAGTCACATAGAGAGCACGAGGCACAACGCGTCACATCAATTCTAAAGCTAGAAGAATAAACAATTTTCAATATAGGTTTCGAATTACTCATAAGAGTAGAAATGGCAATGGTAAAAATTGCTATTTTTAACATTCAATGTGCTGTAAGCAATTGCAAAATCTTAAAAAAAAAAAAAAAAAAAAAAACACACACTAAAGAAACACCGCACAACAAAACAATGGGGCAGATTTACTCATTTTATCTAACTCAGATGATTGAGGATTACACTAAATAAAGTTATAAAAAAAAAAATGACAAACTCATCAAGTATCTCCGGCTGGATGATCATCTGATGCATCTCATCTTGCTGTACATTTAGCAGATGGGTAACTTTTATTCAACTTATATTTTCCATCTAGGTTTCAATGCATATTGCTGCATATCATGCTGGGCAAGTTTCCAGCTAAGTAACATGCCTCCTCAAGAAGCCAAACTGCCTTTGAGTGAGTCACAGGGTTCGGAACAGGTAGATCAAAAAAGCAGATTTAACAAAGAAAAAAAAAATATATATATATATATATAAAACACACCGCGACACAATTTTACCACTAACTGCTAAATAGTAAAACTGCCCCAATGTGTGCCCAAGTCCAAAACACAAAACGCATGCGTACACCAAAATGAAGGAAGGGTGAAACACAAAGTAACAGATGCACCAGATGAAAACTTTCATTCTGTTGGAAACTAAATGAACTATGAGAATGTGGATGAAAAATTACACAAAATTCACACAATGGACAAGTTTACAGATGTTAGGACAGTCATCGGATTGCCATGTGAAGTACACTTGCAACGTAACAGTCATTTACATTTTTAATACTAATGTAGAGCAAGTGAATATAATCACCTTTCACATATAGATTTAATGAAATCAGGAAGGAAAGCAAAAAAAAAAAAAAAAAACTTTCCAGAAGATGTCCTCAGCAGGCTGTGTGAAGTCAATTCGTTGTCACCTCCGCCTTCAGGGGGCGCAGCCTAAACAGCATTCACAATACATAGAAGACTGTCAAATTACCTCATGCCAGCACCCTGCTGAGCGATTTTATCTAAGGGTACCGTCACACTTGGCACCACACCAGCGATCCAGACAACGATCCGACCTGGTAAGGATCGCTGGTGCGTCGCTACATGATCGTTGGTGAGATGTCAAACAATCAGATCTCACCAGCGACGCAGCAACGATACAGCGGCGTTGGGATCCTGTCACTCCCGGGCATAGTGTTGAGATCGTTGGTCACTGTCCTTGTCAAAACACAGTGATACGCTCCCACTGGGCAGCGTGCGACGACCAAAAAATGGTCCAGAACGATTTGTAACGATCAGCGATCTCACAGCAGGGACCAGGTCACTCCTACGTTTCAAATGCAGCAGAATCACTGCTGAGGTCGTCATTGCATCACAAAACTTGTGACTCAGCAGAGATATCGCTAGCGGTCTCGTTTAGTGTGACGGGGGCTTAACGCCTCAATTAAACATGGCCTCTGCTCTGTGATAACACCAAGCAGAGCCATGTGAATGGAGATGTCAGATAAGTTCTCTCAGCAGCTGTTTGAGCTCAGCAGGGTGCTGGCATGAGGTAATTTGACAGTTATCTGTAATGTCAATCCAGTTTAGGCCCCCCCAAGACAGAGATGACTGAGAATTAGCTTCACACACAGCCTGCTGGGAAATCTTGTGGAAGGTTTTTTAATGCTTTCCTTCCTGACATCATTAATAATGTACATGTGAAAGTTGATTTTAATCACTTGCTCTACATTACTATTAAATACAAATTTAAATGACGGTTACGCTTTAACCCCTTCACCACTCAGCCTCTTTTCACCTTCATGACCAGTGTCACTGAGGTTATAATTCTGGAAGTTTCAAGAGATCCTAGTGATCCGGAGATTGTCATGACATATTACACTTCATGATCGTGGTAAATTTAGGACAATAACTTGAGTTTGAGAGGGAGAAAATGCAAGTTTAGTGAAACTTTTCATTTAAAAGGGAACCCGACCCCTCCAAATCACCCCCAACCCTATGAATACTAGTCCCTGCACCATGAGAGATCATTAGTAGCGGTCCTTTTCTGTAAACAATGCGTGGTGTAACATTGTCAAAAACATTATTCACTTACATATCTGTGACTTCTTGTCCATGAATAAATCTCACAGGGAGTTGCCTGTGAGACTCTAAGCCCTCCTGACCAGTTCATTATCACGCCCCGATGGGCGTGATAAATAATCCTAGTCCTCCTCGCCCTGCTGTATGGGCGTAATAGCCGGTGTGACACTATTTGCGTCACATCCGGTCATGGTGACATCTGTACACCCTTTTTTTTTTTTTAAATCAGATAAGTTTTTATTAAACATATTCCACACAGGATTACACAAATGCATCAAGACAACATGTCTCGTTTTCACATGAATAATTGAATTACAGTCCCAAACCCCTCCCTCCCTTTCCCCCCCCCTAACCCCGTACCCCCCCGACAGCTAGCACATTACACAACAGCACATGGTGTTATTTAGTGAAGTAATCGTCAATAGGGCATATCAATTATCCCGCATTTCAAAACAATTTGCTCACATCACAGCTAAATGTCATACATCCTCTTCTCATCTGTAATTTATCCAGGGTAACCACATTTTCTCAAACATTGCTATTTTTTCTCTTTTCCCATAGATACCCTTTTCCATATACAGTAGGTTATCCACCTGTTTCACAAATTCCTCTCTGCTTGGGGGAACATCTCGTATCCAGAATTTTGCAATCAGTTTCCTCGCTACAAAGAGCAATTTTGCAATCATTATTTTAAATGCATTTTCAATTTTCACCTCCTCCACATATCCCAACAAACAAACTACCGGTTCTCTAGGTATTTCACACCCATACACTCTTTCTATTCGGTTAATGACCGCCGCCCAATATGTGGATAATCTTGGGCAGGACCACATCACATGGAAAATCCCCGCATTATCTCCTCTGCATCTCAGACATTCAGAATCAGTCCTCAGACCTGCTCTGTGCATAACCATTGGCGAGCGATACACTCTGTGTACCACGTAGAGATGCGAGAGCCTGGCGGATTCACACATAGACAATTTAGGTATGTATTCCAGTATACTAGTCCACCTATCATCCGGTATATGTCCCATTTCCTCTTCCCATTTCGAACGTGCCTTTATAGGAAAGGAAAGGAGGAATGTATGTAGTAGATCTCTATATATGCACGATATCACTCCAGTCGAGAGTCCCTCATGGCAAATATAATCTAAGACAATATCATCCTGTATTTGTAAGGTACTGGTCTCACCCTGTTTACTGACTGCATGGTGCATCTGTAAATACTGAAGCCAACCCGAGTCTGGGAGTCCAAATTCCAATCTGAGTTGTTGAAAGGTCTTTAATCCCTGTCTATTTATAATTTGATGCATGTATACAATGCCTCTATTTTCCCACTCCGTAAGTCGTCCCATTTTGATCAGTTCTGGAAGGTTCCCATTGTCCCATATGGGAGTGTATTTGGTCAATTTTGTCACTCCTCTCAGTTGTTTAATTTTTGTCCATACCTTATGTATAAGGTCAAGTGTAGGGTATGTCTTTCCCAGTATTCCTACAGACCCGTCCTCAAGTCCATCTGTCAAAGGGGATCTATCAATTATTTTACCCAATATTTTCGTACCGTGACTGTTCCTTGATTTACTTGCCCATCCCCTTAAGTGCTGGCTTTGGGCTGCCAAAAAATAAATCCCAGCATGCGGTAACGCTAGTCCCCCATCATCCTTTGGCCTTTGCAATGTTTCTAGCCGAATCCTAGGCTGCCTCTTTCCCCAGATCAGTTCCCGGAATATGGCATTAATAGGCTTAAGTCTGCGTTGAGGGATCCACAGGGGTGAATTGTGCATTACATATAGTAGTTTGGGCATCAAGATCATCTTGATCAAGTTGACTCTCCCCACCACGGATAAACACAGCTTATTCCAGGCAGTAACCTTACGCCTCAGCACTGTCAGTAATGGGGCAAGGTTCAATTGCAAATAATCCGTGATGGGCAAAGAGACCCAAATGCCCAAATACTTAAACTGCTCCACCCTACTCAATCCTCCCGGTTCCACTTCCTCTTCTGTCTCTTCTTTGTCTACTTTAAATAAACTTGACTTAGTCCAATTAATATTAAGTCCCGAAAGCACCCCAAAACCCTCAATGGTCCGCATGGCATGGTTCAATGATGCCCCACTATCTTCCAGAAAGAGCAGAATGTCATCCGCGTATAACGCGACTTTTTCCTCATTTTCCCCATATTTAAATCCCTTGATGTCACTGGAGTTTCTTATGGTAGCAGCTAGTGGCTCCACCGCGATGGCAAACAGCAGGGGCGATAGCGGGCATCCCTGTCTGGTACCTCTCTGTAGGTCTATCTTTTTAGAGACGGCCCCATTGACTCTAATTTTGGCAGTAGGTTGGGCATACAAGAGTTTTATCCATGACGTAAATTGCGGACCAAATCCCATATACTGTAGCACCCTCCACAGGTACCTCCACTCCACACTGTCAAAGGCCTTGCGAGCGTCAAGCGATGCTATCGCTCTTCTACCCATATTGTCCGACGGCAGCTGCAGATTCAGAAATAATCTTCTTAAGTTAGTCGCAGTAGACCTATTAGGCATAAAGCCGGCCTGATCTGGGTGTATTAAGGTTGATATCACCTTTGTCAGACGGTTTGACAGAACTTTTGCTAGAATTTTCACATCTGCCGTCAGCAATGAAATAGGTCGGTATGACTCTGGGCTCGCAAGGTCTTTACCTACCTTAGGGATCACAACTATAGTCGCCTCTCTCATGGATGTTGGTAGTACCCCCTGTTTCTTAGCCTCCACATAGACCTCCAGCAATCTGGGTAAAAGAATTTCTTCTAGTCTCTTATAGACTTCTGCCGGGAGTCCATCAGACCCCGGGGCTTTTTCATTGGCCATGCCATGCAGTGCCTCCCCTATTTCATCTACCGTTATAGGTGCCTCCAAAGTGTCCCTATTCTCCATTGATAGAGTGGGTAATGATGCCGCTGCCAAAAATGCCCCCACCTCTCTTTCATCTAATCCTTCTTGTGACGTATATAGATCCCCATAAAACTTCACAAAGATCTCCATAATGGTCTCTGTATTCGTTGTTCGTTCTCCCCCCTCTCCCACTAAACAGTGGACAAACTGGTTCCCCCTCTGCGCTGCCGCTATGATGGATAATAAATGACCCACCTTCTCCCCTTCTTCGAAAAATCTCAGTTTCTGGAATGCCATTTTCCTATCTGCCCTTTCCATAAGAACTGTATTCACCTCTTTTTGTGCTTCTCGTAGTATTTTCTTATTATGTATATCACTCTGCTTTGCCGCCTCCATCTCTGCTCTCTCCAATTTCTGTATACTATCTTTTTCCTTCTGTTTATTCTGTGATTTACACCGACAGATATCCCGAAACAGAATCCCTCTTAGGTATGCTTTCATGGTCTCCCAAACTATCAGTGGGCCCGCACTTCCCTCATTTAAATTATAAAATTCCTCTATTTCCCTTCCAATTTTAGCCATATCAATAGTGCGTAGCCACACGGGGTGTATTTTCCATTCTCTGACCACATTCCCCGGTGAACCCGGTCGTCTAATGGAAACCATTATCGGGCTATGATCCGAAACAACTCTGGCCAGATATTTCACCTCCCCTATTAGCCCATCCAGTAGACTATTTCCCAGGGCCATATCAATACGGGAAAGTGTGTCGTATGATGTCGAAAAGCAAGAGAAACATCTCTCCTCTACATTTCTGACCCTCCAAAGATCCGTCAACCCCATTTCTTGTATCAGTGAGCCAAATGGAGTCAGAGTGTTCTTACTAACCCCTCCAGATGTGGCGCTTCTGTCCCACTGTGTGTCTATCACATTATTGAAGTCTCCTATCAACAGAAATGGCATTACCCCCTTCCTTTCCGCTGTCTCTCTGATCTTCCTTAATTTAGTACTGGAATATGGCGGAGGAATATAAATTGCCACGATACACATTAATTGTCCGGACAATCTACAGACCACCATCACATATTGTCCATCAGTATCTATTTCAACTTCTATCTCTTCATATTGTGCCGATTTATGTATTAATATTGAAACTCCCCTAGCGTAGGAAGAAAAAGTGGAGTGGTACGTCTTCTGCGCCCATTTTTTAGTAAGAACATCTACTGTATCAGTTGTTAAATGTGTTTCCAGAAGGCATATCACTGATGGCTTACGGTCTAGCACGTATTGAATAACCGCTGCTCTTTTAGACTTGTCCGAGAGCCCTCGTACATTCCAGCAAATAATGTTATTCCATTCCCCCATCAACCAAGATATTTTGTAGTCGGTTTGCCGCTGTCCCTATGCTTAGCTGTCTTCCCCCCTCCTCCCCTTTCCCCTCCTCTTCCCCTTCCCACCCCTCCGTCCTCCCCTCTATCGTCTGTGTAGTACTCTCATCGAGAGTGGGGTCCCTGAGCCTTGGACCCTTTACAACCAAAGGACCAAATACCTGCCTTCTCCCATCTTGCATTGAGTATAGACAATACCTACTTCACACCATATTTGGTGTATCCCTCCCCCTCCCGCTCGTGCCCGCTTAACACCGTTACTAACCTATTTACCGTTAAATTTAAATATTCTGATAACATCTATTACCTTTAAACAGTATAGTATTTAAACAACAATATTTATTGGTTATTCCCATCATACCCACATCTCCCCATTCCTCTAGTATCATCCCCCCCTCCATGCTTATCACTCCGTTTGTCCAATAAGGTCAGGAGCGCATAAAAATAACATTTAGAGAGAAAAAAGAAAAAAGAGAGGAACAAAGAAAGTCAATAGCTCTATCACCCCCCTGCTGGCCGTCTGTCTTCCAGAAAAAACAGCAACAAAACAAAATCACCTATGCAGGGTCAGTTACCGGACGTCCATCTGTGGTGTCACCACTGTCTCAAAGTCACATCCAGGATTCCCAGAGTTCACGCACATTCTCCAGCTTCCTTGATACGTCTTGCATTAATGTCCAGCCATTGCGAGGCTTCCTCAGCGTCTACAAAAAAGAAGACTTTTTCCAATGCGGACACTCGCAGTTTTGCTGGGAAGATCATAGAATATTTTACGTTCAACTCTCTCAAACGCTTCTTTACAGTGGAGAATTTCATTCTTTGCTTCTGTACCACCACTGAGTAATCAGGATATATGGCGATCCTGTGACCATTAATTGTAAGCTCCTCCATGTCTCTGGCCTTCTGCAGGATGATATCCCTGTCCCTGTAGTTAAGGATCTTTGCAAGGATTGTGCGTGGGCCCTTACCAGGTGGCTGAGGCTGCATAGGGACCCGATGGGCTCTCTCCACAGCAAACAGTCTCGTCAGAGTTTCAGAGCCAAATTTCTCTCCGAGCCATTTTTCAATGAACTCAGTGGGGTTTCTCCCCTCAGACTTCTCCGGTATGCCCACTATTCTCAGATTGTTTCGTCTGGAGCGGTTCTCCAGATCGTCCGTTTTTGCAGCCAGCTCAGACATTTGTTGGATATATTTTTTCTCCATCCTCTGCATTTTAGTTATATGGTCTTCTGCTGTGCTCACTCTTTCCTCCACTGCACCAGTCCTAGTGTCCACTTTTTTTAGATCCTTCTTAATTGTGGATATCTCTCCCTGCACTCCTAGGACCTGCTGTGTCAGTGTCTTTAAGGCATCCTTGCAGTAAGATACCACTGCAAACACATCTCTCAATGTGGGCTCTGCCTGCATACTGTCCTCTGCCTGTGTCTGCCCGGCTTCTCCAGCACCTTTCTCCTGTGTTGGCCCCTCCACTTCCTCCTCTTCTCCCTCAGCCATGGGGGATTCATTCTCCTCCCCAGCCTCCTCACCTCCATCTTCTGTTCCTCCAGCACAGCTCTCCTCTCTCCTCGCAAACTGTGCGAGTTTCTCTGCAGCCGCCATGCGCCGCTGGCAAGCGGCATTAGCCTTCTCCGCCTCCTCTCTCTTATCGGCGCCATCTTGGAGGCCCGCAGCGTCTCCCGCGCCCGCGTCTCGCTGCCGGCGGCGGGTCATATCAGCGGTTCCGGACAGCTCCCGCTACTGTGCTGCACTCCGGGGACCTCCGGGCACAGTTCCAGGGGGTCAGGGACCTCTCCACAGGGTATTAGGCAGGATTAATGGCGGGCACTCAGCGGGAGCTCCAGGAAGTGCGACCGCTCACATCTCCTTCCAGGCCACGCCCCCCTGTACACCCTTTAGGTGTAAATCAAAAGCTGCGCATGCACAATGTGCATGGCGAGGTCAGCGTACACCTAAAGGGTGTACAGACGTCACCATGACCGGCTGTTACGCCCATACAGCAGGGTGAGGAGGACTAGGATTATTTATCACGCCCATCAGTGCGTGATAATGAACTTGTCAGGAGGGCTTAGAGTCTCACAGGGAACGCCCTGTGAGACTTATTCATGGACAAGAAGTCGCAGATATGTAAGTGAATAATGTTTTTGACAATGTTACACCACGCATTGTTTACAGAAAAGTACCGCTACTAATGATCTCTCATGGTGCAGGGAATGGTATTCATAGGGTTGGGGGTGATTTGAAGGGATCAGGTTCCTTTTCATTTTTTATACTGTTAAATCAGAGTTACAAATCACATAAAATAGCTACTCAAACCCATATTGAAGAAATGTGTTAACCCTTCAGGTGCTTCACAGGAACTAAAGCAATGTGGAAGAAAAAAATAAAAATGTTACTTTTTCCAACAAAAATGTTAGTCTCAAATATTGAATTTTCACAAGGGCAACAGGAGAAAATGGACCCTAACATTCGTTGTGCAATTCCTCCCGAATATGCAGCTACCCTAAATGTGGTCGAAGACCATTGTTTGGGCGCACAGCAGGGCTCAGGAAAGAAGAAGCACCATTTGATTTTTGGAGCACAGTTTTTCCTATAATAGTCTGTGGACTCCAATTGCAGAGCCCCTAAGTGACAGCAGCACAAACCCCTCAAGGGTCCACATTGTGAACATTACACCCTTCTGGGAGTTCATCTATGGCTGTAGCAATGATTTCATCTATGAAAAACACCCATGGAGTCATACACAGTGAATGTTGCATTAAAAATTGCAAATAAGCCCTTGCAGTGCCCAGTACATTATAGTCTCACACATGGTGCCCAGCTCATGCTTCTGGAGAAACACACCCTGTAAATTAAGCAGGCTTCCTCACTACAGAAATGCCAAACATGTTGAAATTAAGGCCTCGTGCAAACGCTGAGTAGTTGAGTTTATCTCAGAATTTGTAGACTAAACCAGGAGTGGAGCAATCAGAGGAAGAGTCTAAAGGCCCAGTAAAACCTTCAAACAATCGACTGGGATGTCGGATACGGGGTGCGCGCTCGCTTCAGACATCGCAGCCTAGCTGTCACACGGCAAGATGTTGCCAGTGACGGCACTGCAATGTTGCCTCAGCGATCGCTCGCTGGGATCAACCCAGCGAGCGATCTGCTGCAATGCAGCGAATAGGCTGGATTGGCTGTGACATCACTATTGCGGTGTCACACCGAACAATGCCGCAGGTTGCTTAAGTTGAAGTTGACAGGTTTTCCTGCATGCAGGAAAACCTGTCAACTCCGACGAACAACTATCGTTATTGAATCGTGTGTTTGCAACATCTTTTCAACATCGTTCCTGACGTCACTTTTGAACGATGTCGGGAACGATGTTGAAAGGTGTAATGGGGGCCTTCTTAATAGAAACACCTGCTTTGCACCATTTCTGTATTTAATTATCCACTTCTGGATTTGGCTACAAAATACTGAGGTAAAAAACTCAGAGTCAACGTGTGCACGTGGCCTTACTGTGGTTCAGACTTTGTGGGGCTCAAAAGGATGGGGAGCATTTGAATTTGGGGATGCAGGTTTTGCTGGTTTCCTTTTGGGGGGGGGGGGTCGAGGAGCCATAGAGCTTTTGTACCACCAGTAACGTGAATATTTCCATTATAAGATGGCAGACTTAGGTGGGGACTTTATTTTTGTGGGTTGAGTTGAATGCGTTTTGGATCAGTTCACATTTATCCTGTGCTCTGTGTCAAAAACTTACCAGCTACATCTCCGAAACATGCGATTCAGGTGAAATCCCCACTGATCCATTCACTAATGAGGCTGCAGAGCCAGGCTATGTTCACACATGTGGGCAATGGGAAAAGCGTGCAGAAAAATGCAAAAAGATTTGATACAGTATGTCTATTCTTTTTATAAAACACACTTGCAGTGAGAGCGCATGTGTAAAAAAAAAAAAAAAACACGCAAAAGCGCAACATGTGAACGCGATTGAGCACAACCCATGGGTTTTGCTGGACTGCGTAACCATAATTTCGTTTCACTGCATTTAAGCGTGCATAATAAAAAAAAAAAAAAAAAAAAGCCACGTAAATGCAGGAAAACCCAGTAACACTGCAAGTATGCAGCGTGTGAACGTAGCCTTACTCTGGACTCCGTTCAGCGGTATCCATCTTTTCAAAAGGTGCACAAAAAACTGGTTAACCTCACAAGGTGCTCCACAGAAGGTATTTGCGTTCCCCGGAAGTGCCGAAGGGTGCCGCGGGTTACCTTCTGTGGAGCACCTTCCCTGATTTACACGCCGCTACCACAAGGGAATATGGGTGTACATCTTACGCGCCGTAAGTACATAGGCGTGCCAGAGTTGTGTATTACGCGACGCTCGTACAGTTATTGGACAATGCAATAGCATCATGATTGACCAGCCAGCGCAGGAAGGCTGGCTAATACATGACGCCATTGCAAATGTGGAGTGTGACTGGTCAGCTCGCTGAATATGCCGTCCTGTGCAAGGACAGCCAATGGTTACACAGTAGCCCCCACCAATGATAGCTGATGGGGCGTGGTAACCATGACGCTGTGGAACGCCCCTGGGTTTTCCATAGGCCACGCAAAAACCTTGCCTGTGCTCCGATTACACGCCGCCACCATAACGATTATGCCTTCTTGTTTTTGAGCACGGCCCAGACACAGGTATCCGAAGACACAGGAAGGAAAGTCCTGAATTACATGCCGCCACATCGTGGTCTTTTCAAGGCAACAGGCATAATTGTGTCCGATGCCTGGCGGTTTCTACCTTCCTGTGGCGGCGTGTAAAGGGACCATTAGGTTAGCCAGGGTCAGAGCGGTCGCTTTATGTGGGGTGCTGGCACGGCGGTGGAGTGTGTTCACACTCAGTTGTTACAACTGAGTGTGAACACACTCCACCGCCATGCCACCACCCCACAGAGCGACCGCTCTGACCCTGGCTAACCTAAAGGCATAAGTGACCATTCCCTTATACAGGACAGCACGCAGTTCAGAACTACTAAGGGCATACCCCGCTGTTCCTATACTGACCCACAAGGACCACATCCTTCATGAACCACAACATAGCTCAAGGAGACTTATGTGATCAAGCTCTTGAATGTCCGAAACGTCATTCTGTCGCAATCACTATAAGAGCACTTGTTTCAATAAATTTCACTAACAAGCAAAAAAACTCAAGTGTGTGTGTGCAGTGATTCTAATAGACATTTATGTGGGACTTACGAGCCTCCTTCACTAGCACCATACCCCCACACCTATCGTGTGCTAGCCATTGAATCTCATACAACACAGAAGTAGACACAATGCTAAGGTGAGATTTGTAGTCAAAACATTGTTACTTCACCTCTATCTGACATACCACAAAGGAGTAACCTAATGAAGAGTGCCCCATTTGTAACCCTCCCTTTACAACCTAGGAAGGAGAGCTGCTATGAAAGACTTCATCTGTTAATAGCTGACATGATTGGTCATACGTTGGAGTGGGCACTTCGTGAAGCTACTCACTGATCACTGACTGGAGAAGCCCAAAACCATTCTTAATTCTGTGCCAACAATTGACAGATTATCATATTGCCTATAAACCCCAATCCAACTAAATGCAGTTACATACTAATGCCCAGGGCTGTGGAGTCAGAGTCGTGGAGTTGGTGATTTGGCTTACCGACTCCACAGCCCTGCCAATGCCCAAGTCATATGACAAGGCTCAGAAGAGATTGATTTTTAGCATTGGCCCTTTACAATAGGTAGCACTACAGTTAGTTGCCCTCTGAAGGGACAATTTGCAAATTTAATTTTCCAGGGATTAATGCAAGGTATATAGGTCTCCTCACACTGGCAGGCAAGTCCTAGAGTATCTCTATAAAGCGATATCTTACCCCTTAGATTTCGGGAAAGAAAAATATAATGTACAGTACAAGAAAAAAGGGGGGGAGGAGTGTTGGAACCATGCATATGTGCACCTGAAGGTTGGATCAATAGTATTTAGACTCAGTGATTAAAGCATTTATTTTTTTCTACAAGTTTTCACACACTTAAGTGCAGTTATTGCCTATTGTAATCACCTCTCCAACAGAATGAAACCTACTACACAGAGCGGGAAAATAGAGGTAAAGCCAATACACAAAGAAGCACAGAGCCCATTACAGTAATAGAAGACATCACCTCTACTCCTTAGTACAAAACAGCTCCGATGCGATGCTGAAAAATATTAGCATGTGTAAAGTGAGACATTCCAGTAAATCCACACTGTTCATACCACACATCTAAGTAAAAGGGAACATGTCAGGCGATCCATGCTGCCCTAACTGCAGGCAGCATGAATCACCACAGCCAGGTAAACTGCGCAGCATGAATCACCAAGCCAGGTAACTGCAGGCAGCATGAATCACCACAGCCAGGTAACTGCAGGCAGCATGAATCCCACAGCAGGTAACTGCAGGCAGCATGAATCACCACAGCCATGTAACTGCAGCAGCATGAATCACCACACAGGTAATGCAGGCAGCATGAATCACACAGCCAGTACTGCAGGCAGCATGAATCACACAGCCAGTAACTGCAGCAGCATGAATCATTCTGGTGCACGATAATAGCCAGGTACATATTCTCTCTGAAGACTCCAGCGATCATTGGCCAAGAGTAGAATAGTCTGACCAGCGCTTCTACGACATTAAATAGGTTACTCCCCATATAGACACAAAGGAGTCACCCATAGATTACCTGCAAGAATGCAGGGTTTCAATAGTCTATTATCTGCGATACTCCAAAGCATTTCAGAAAAAAAAACATACCCATTGTGATCGTGCAGCTAGCATGCCATTTATGCTGCCCACAGTCAGGGGATTTCATCAAAGGCAACCTGCTTACACTGGCAAGGTCTGATTTTCTTAACATGTACATATATGAACATACTACACATCCCATATACTGTATATCCCATTGTGGCTTTCTGCTGTTTGACTAATTCTACATTGTTAACATGAAATATAGGGCACAGACACTGTACATGGTAAGAAAAACAGACCTTCCCTAGATATATTATCCATCTATCAGAGTACAGAAAAGTGTAAACCCGAAGTGTGGTGAAATCTTAAGATTCCTCAATGTAGCCCCCTTTTACAGGTCCAGGTGCACCTTGGAGTATTTGGGGAGTTTTTACCTCAGTAAGTGAAACAATCAGATGAAAGTAAAGTACAACAGAAACACGTCACCACTTTATTTTCTACCCACTCCTAGTTTTGTCTTACAAATACTGAGGTAAAAAAAGCACCAAACCTCCGTGTGCACCTCGCCTTACACACCCTAATTTTTCTCTCAGATTCATCAGGTATTCACCGGTAACAGCTTCCAATTAACAGGTCTGCCTCCTCAGGAGCTCATTTGTGGGGTCACCGGCCTTCAGTTGTGTTGTGTAGTGCTGGTACACCATTCCATGCAGCGCTCAGCCCTCTTCTACAACAGTTCTACACAAGAATTTGTCAAGAACCACTCGTGTATTAAAAAAAAAAACAGCCCACCATTACTTTAACGTCAATACACATGGAAAAAGGACTATATCCTTGAATGCATCCTCTAGTGCAGTCATGAAAACCATCAATTGCTATGATTATATGGGCCCTCAGGAGAGCCCCAGAAAATTAATATCTGGAATCCCCTCTACTGCATAGCATAAACTCATCAGTTATCAGCCTCAGAATACACAGGATGATGGCACCTCACAACAGCCCTGACAAATGATGCAAAGACATGAAGTAAGCAGGCCCATGTAAACAGTTAATAAGATGTGACGATCTCAAATTGCTGCAAAGAAGCCACTGTAGAGGAGAGCAAACAAGAGACTAGCCTGGGCCAAGCAACAAGGGCTTGTACATTAGATCAGTAGAAATATGTAATGCTTTCTGACCAAACATCAAATGATTTGCCATCAACCACCTTGTCATTACGAGATGCTCACTATGAAGCATCGAGAAGCGGTGATGATGCTTTGCTGGTAACGATCGATTTATCCCATATTCATTCAAGCCACACATGCCCAACATGGCAACCACATCATCCCCTCCGAATTGCACTTAGTGGGACCATCATTTGTGTTGCAAGACGACATGACCTAACCAACACGTCCAGGTTGCACTAGAGCTTTGTGACCAAGAAGAGGGATGGAGTGCTGTGTCAGATTACATGACCACTATCACACAAACTCAACCAAAATGAAGACTGTTTGTGGTAAGTTGGGCTGCAGAGTGAAGGTAAAACAGCAAACTAGTGCTCAGCACCGCTGGGAACTCCTAGACTGCTGAAAAGCCTTCCAGGAGGCTACCGGATGACCCTTCATGAGAGTTACAAGGGTGTGTAATGATGTAAAAGAGCAAAAGGGAACACTGATCACCACCACATTCTGATGTGTTCCATACACGTTTCTTTACTCCTCATTTTCATGAACATTCCTTAGTTGTTTTGCTGCCTTTAATCAATTTAAAATATACAAGTTCCAATGAGGGAAAAAAACTACCCACACAATGTCTAAACTTACTGTATCTGTACATATTACTTGCATGGTCATCTCTAAAAGTTGCCAGAAAGTGGTATACCACTACAAGATTGCCAGTGTATCCGGACATGTGGGCCAATCATGCCAAAATGGGGCATGTGTAGCAATCCAACTAGGTGAAAGGCACTGCTTCATTGACTTCAGTCATTTGCATGTGGCACACACAGTTTTAAAAGGGTATAGGGACAGTTTTAGAGAACTTCTCCCACAAAAAGCTGTGTCAGTCCTTCAAAAGACAAAGTTGTTCCCAATAGGTTCTTTCAATCCTGTAAACACATTCTTAACAAAGATGGCTACCCAGTGATTGTTACGTTACAGGTTCAGCTCTTAGAAGTTATTAATACACCATAAATTAAGAAAGGGTACACTAAAGAAGCCCTCAGATATAAGGGACCTGTGTACATTGCTATAATACAGCATGTGTACTATTGGAGAAACCAAACAAGGACCATACCAGAGACTGAATGGAGCACACTGGACATGCATAAAAGCAGTTCAAGTCTAATGGGGGGCCATTCTAGCCATCAGTGAGGGTCTCACTGGTTATACCCTCAAATTTACAATCCCTCACCTATACACGAAAAATGTTAACTTGTCTATGTTGTGGATATGCCCTAGGAGAACAATAACGCGCATACATGAACATATAGCCCCCACTGATTGAAAACTGCAAGAGAAGAGGGGGCAGAATAAAATCTTGCCAATATGTAACAAACCTGATCTAAGAAGTCTGTCGAGCCTTTCTATGCTGGGTGACTGGACGCGAACTCTGGGGCTTCCAGGCGTGGAGGTTTCCGAGCTGACATCTGTGGAGTCATCCAGAGACATGAAGAGCAGCTCCTTTACACACTTGTGACAGATGTTGTGCTGACATGGTAAGATCAGTGGATGTGTGAACAGCTCCTTGCAGGCAGGACATAAAAGCTCACGCTCAATATTCCTGATGGCAACCTGGAGAATGGAAAAAAAAAATATATATATGAGCTTTAAAAATATTTAGCCACCTCTTCAGAATGTGATATACTGCATCTTAGGGGGGGGAAGGTAGAGGGGGGGGTTAGAGGAGACTAAAAATGTAACAAACTTTGTAGTGATAAAATATTGGGGTTTGGATTATTCGTACTGAATACCTGATACTATTCCAATATTTGTTACAAATAACACACCTAATGCAAGTTAATTGGGAACTCTAGCATTTATTTGGGATATCTTTCAGTTGCCCATAGATTTCACTAGGTTTGTTATTCGTAATAAATACTGGAACAAGAAGTATTCGGTACAAATAATCCGATCCTGAATACCCTACTATTCGCCCAGCATTATTAATGAATACTCTGAAGGTTGCACACATTACTGTAAATGGTTACTTTTACTTGTCACAATGTTTGCAGCATTACAGGCTGTGAGAAAGCAGAGACTGCCCAAATAATATATTCGTCTAGACACCACGTTCTACTGCCAAACACAAGGGCAATGGATCAAGGGGGTGATACTGGTATACATGGCAACCAGTCAGAATTCAGCGTTCATTTATAAAAAATGGAACAGTGTACACAACAGGAAAAATAAACCATTAAACATGAACCGACCCCGTGGGCATCTGTCTCTGCAATGCAAAATGTGCCTATGTGCAAAAAAAAATCACATATGCACAGGAGGCGGTATGGAGCAGAAAGAAACACTTACTGTAAAGGCAATGGCAAGTTCTTAGTTCAGTACCCACGGGCGGTGGTCAACACAACTGGTGAACAGGGGCAATCAACATCACTAGCACAGGCAGCCGATGAGAGATGTGTTGGACGCAGCAATTTATTTTTTTACTCAATAGCTCAAGATACGGGTTCAAGGGTTGTATTCAGCATCCACACAGCCGAGATCCCAAGTACAGCCAAGGACCTTCATATTCTAACAAAGTCCGTATTGGAAGAGGGTCTATTAGCTCAGAATTATTTGGCCATACATTACATGCACTTCATTGTAAGTAAATGTGTCCAACATACACATCCATCCTGCTGTTAATATAGCACAAACATCCCACAGACCCCCATAAAGATACAACACAAAAAGTTGGTGGCACTCACTGTTGCATTAAAACACTTTATTCGTAATCCATTTAAAAGCAAGACAGGTGGACATCAAGAATGTAGGTGTCATACAAGGTCAACGGCCGTTTTGTTCTGGCTTGCACTTCAGCATTGGACCCATTGAAGTGTAAGACTGCACGAAACAGCCGTCATCCTTGTACAATGCTCGCATTCCTGATGTGCCCCCCCTTGTCCTTCTTTAACATGATGACAAATAAAGAAGTGCTTTAATGAAATGGTGAGGGGCCACCAGCTTTTTCTTCTGTTCTTGTTGTATGAATCTGATGTTACCTGCAATCACATGGTGTATGCACCTAACAAAGTTGCTTTCTTTACCACAGATTTTCTCTGTCCTGCCTCTAATTTGGATTAGTGATTGATGGTGCAGAGCTTCTCAGTTCTGACCTGTCTATATCCCACAGCCTGTACATCCTACATACCAGTCCCAGACTACTGCAGCGCACAGCCCGATCCAATATCTCAGGCTTTCATGATGTGGAAACACCTCATGTAAGTTTTTGAAGAGTGGAAACAAAAGCTGACTCTGAAGCTACAGGAGAATACAACATAGATCTCTTATTGACTTCCTCTATTACTGGGTCAAGAGTGGAGTTTTACATTTGTTAGCCCTGCATCAAATTTTCGGTTACACCAAAGGGAAACTCACAATAATTCGTACTGACAATGTAAGAAGCTTCAGGAATAATATCCTTTGAGTAAATCTTAAGAAGTCAAAAATATACTGTGAATGAGATGTCTCCTACACAAGTGTAAATGTGGCGCCCCTGCAGGTATGCGCCACAGAATGGTATTACACTTGAATATAAAATGTGTTTTTACTTGTAAGTTGCCAGGTTACGATTTAATGCTTATGGAGTCTATTTTTAGCACTCACCTAGGACCACACCACTTAGTGTAGGGGAAACTGACTTTATGGTAGGTTCCACAGGTGGTGGGCGGAGCTTAGGATAGAGCAGAGTGATAGTTAAGAATTTACCTCAGACGGCGTTGGGAAGGCAGACAGTGTGGTCACGCCTGGCAGCCTGAGCTGAGTGGAGGGTACCCCAACTATATGTGGGGGCCCAGGACAGATGGCAACGGACCTAGACTGGTAGGAACCAGCTGGTCATGTTGAGGGTTCACAGGTGACACGGATACCGAGGCAGCCAGGAGTTCATCCCTGACTGCGAAGCCGACGAGCTGCAGGCCCAACCAGACCGGGTTGCTGACAGCACCACAAGGTACCTCACCCCTCATGCCCAAAAGACGGTCCTACACTAGTGAGGAAAGACTGAAACCCGGTGTCAGGTGGGAAACTTGTGCGTTCCTGCTGTTCCCATTTGGACCGGTAATAGTCAATTTAAGCCTACTAGACACAGACTGCAGGACTGGCGGGTGAGCTCTTCCAAGGTGGGAAAGACAGAAAGATCTAGAAAGAGAATAGAAACCCTGAAAGACAGAGAAGGAACATCTAAAGACTCCTTAAGAGAAATCCTGAGTTGGTAACAGCACCCTAAACCAAACTGTACCGTGTATTGTTATGCCATCAGCCGGGTACCGAGTAAAGCAAAGTTAAACAAGAATTGGTTTCTGTTATTCTTCCTGCCGCAGCTCAGAGGACTGAACATCATCAACATCTACAGCAGAGGGGTAAGAACTGCACCACCATTTACCATCACTGCCCTCCCTCACCGTCTCATATACCATCATAGCTGCCCTGAGGTAAAGCTCCACCTGTGGGGAGCTGTACCACACACTGCTGCCCCCTCCATCACCTCAGTGGCCGGCTGGCAGCGCTGGTACCACCTTACCAGACCCTACAGGTGGCGTCACGTCCCCCTGTAAATAACCCCCATTTACCCCCACCGTTTACCAATAACACCTGGTACAGTTGTTCGCCAGGGCACGGCACCGGGGATACCGACCATCCGTGACATCCCACACAGAAGCCCCGGTGACCGAGTACCTCACGCACCCCAGCTCTGGTTGAAACAAATACCCCAGCTGCCACAATGTCCTAGGTGAAGAATGCCGTACCTTATGTGCACCCATTCATGTATGACACTGCCGTTCTCTGCTTTGACTTTTCACACCATCATTGGGAAGCATCTGTCACCTTTGTGTTGTGCCCATCATATAATGCCCTTTAATATATACAGTAATTTATACTTCCCCATATCACAGCCTGGCATACCCATTTACTTTATGCTAGTCCACATTATATAAGGTAAAAAAAAAATGTTTGTTCGCCAGTAGATAGAATATTAGATTCCATAAAGAGTTGGTACATTCTGGTCCTCCATTATGTCAGATTTTAATTTTTCTGTCCACATCATAGATATATAAAATCGCTGAACTGTCCATAGGATGGAGACACCATAAATGGTAAAAGCGGCCATCTTTTACAAGTACGCAGCGATATTAAGCACTTTTTAGCGCTGCGTAAATGCAGTGAACAGAGCTCTGTTCACATGTTCCATCTTTTTTGCAGATGCGCTGCAAAGTGCATCTGTAAAAAGAACGAACATGGTAATTCTCTGCTCTTTTTTACTTACCTAGCCACGCTCTCATGGTGATCGGTCCTCTTCCCGACGCCGTAGGACCTTGCACAGGACCTTAAACAGCACCATGTGACGGGGTGACATCTCTGGTCACATGGTGCTGCAGAGTCCTAGAGTCTGCGGCTCACTACTGGTGTCTTCTGAGCCCCCGCAAAGTGTCTAAAACGCTTTTTTGGGGATGAATACAATTTACAAAACAAAAAAGGTCATCTATGAACACTGCATGATCTAAACATTTGGAGGTGGTTTAATTAAACCAAGAGAGAAGAAAAAAAAAAAAAAAAAAAAAAAAAAGGGAGGATATAACCGATTCCCCATAAACATGTCCGATGTGTTGCGAGATGACCCCTTTTACACTCGCCATGTAGCTTGGCTTCAAGAGAGAGTTGATGGCTAATTATTTTGTTAGCTGGTCAACTGCATGAATTATCTTGGTTGTTTGCACCAAGAACTACCACGAGAGTCTATGTAGATGACAATTGGTGGCTACAGAACGAGGATCTGTCTCCTTTAATTACACAGATGCGCAGCTCTCAGTGAATAACAATGCGGCTGAGCGAATTAGGAGAAAGCTGCGGCCTGCAGTTAGTCATTTGGAAGGGGAGATTTGTCTGCCAAATTCAGATTTCTGTGGGAAAAGAAGTAACGGAGCAGACGGTGTAGAGAAAGCCGTGCTCATCATAATGAAAACCATCTCTTATCACCAGTAAAAACAAAACGTGAGAAGTGCAGAATGATCACATTCCCCCTTCTATGCAGACCATCCCTTACTAAACTTTCACTTCAAAGCTCATCTAGATCCACACACTATATTATAGATACCCTTGTTAGTGGCTGCACAGTGGTGGGTGGGTAAAATTCATGGTTTAAAGGGACCTGCCAGGAAGAAGTTGTTAAAGACTTAAGGCCCAGTCACACCAAGAGATCGCTAACGAGATCGCTATGGGGATCGCTGTTGCGTCACGAAATTCGTGCCACGTATTTCTGCCATGTGTTTTGGTTTTGTTTTTTTATAATGAAGTCAATGGCTGGAGGGGTGGAAAAACGCAGGGAAATATACACCAATTGAAATGCTGCACATTTTTTCAAGCCAAACACAAAAAAAGAAAAAAAAAAAAAAGGCAACGTTGGCACAGCACTTCTGAAACGTCAGACTTTGCTGGCTTCAGGATAGGCATGCAGACCGATGTAGATGTCAAAAAAAATGCAGAAAAAAAAAAAAATATACAGAGTGGCCATTAGACCATAACCTTGAAGAGATCAGGGTAGAACCAGATGTATAGCACTTAGCCAGTTTCAGCCACATGAGGCACAGCCTTACCCATCTGGAAATGTTCTACTCTGGTCTCCACAAACTACAATACCTAAAGTAACAGGTGTTCATTATCAGAAAACATTGAACTAAAGTGGTTTCTAACATTAGCACACCATGAAGAAGCTCCATGTCACTGCAGCCCAAGACCTCAGGGATGTTCCAAGTTCTTCTGGGGAGTTTGAAGTTGAGCTGGAAACAGCAGACAAAAGTAGAGGAAAGAACATTGGATATAAACACCAAACCTCAACACAACTGAAGCATGGCCCACGTCCTACCATGGTTTGGAGCAGCTTTGTTCTCAGGGCCTAGATTAGTATACATGAAAACAGTCGACTGGAGATTAGAGACAAGACTCCATACCCACAAGCTGAAGATCCATTGGGTGATGCAACAACAAAAGAATGGAAAACAGGACTTGAGTCAGTCTTGACCTTAAAAAGTGTTGTCAAAGGGTCGCAGCAATCAGTTGGAATAAAAAAAAAAAAAAAAAAAAAAAAATCTATATCATCTATCTCAATCTGGATCTGATTTATTAACATTGAAGTTTATGGAAAACAGAGCTGTTAACCATCTGTTCAGTTTTTCAAATTTGCATGAGGATCTGCTTTTGGTTTACATCAGTTCCAAATGGAAGAAAAATTGATGCCTATTAAACTGATAAACTGAAAGCCCAGGGGGAAATGTAAGTGCCCACTGGACGTTTGTGCTGCGCTTTTAATGCTGCGTTTCTGCAGCAAAAACAGATCACCCACAACGTTATCATTCAACTATGATTTTAAAAAAAAAGCTGTGACCACATGTGCGCTTGCTTTATGGTTCCGCCACATCTCCCGCTGTATGCAAACAGTTTTTGTCCCATCTTTTTTCAATCATCAGATGTCTTATGTATGAAGGCATTTTTCTCTAGAAGTATTGCTTCAACAGTAGATGCTCTCACTGCATACAGCACCTGTGAGCTACTAAAGTAGCTCATGGAGGTCATACAGGTCTATACCAGCACAACCTCAGTGCACTGCAGCATATAACAACCTGACTGGAAGTCCCTGCTGTCAGACCTGCAGTGATCTGACCGATAACCTCTTCGTAAAAGGGAGATGTCATTAGTGTCGCAGACCTGGACAACGCCTCAACCCTACTTAAATGCAACCAGATGACCTGAAGAAGACTGTGCACAGACATCCCAGAAGATCTACCGGTAATGTTTCCAGGAGTCCACCATGACAGCACCACAGAAATAATGGCCACTTTACACGTCCCGATATCGGCGTCCAACTCCGATAAAAAAAGTCACGTGGTTCGTGCGTTGGCCCCTATATCGTTCATGCATTGTATAGTGTAATTGTCCAATTCGATGCAAGAACGATGCCAAACAGATATCGGGGGAAAAAATGGGCAGGCTCTCCAACGGCCCGATATTGGATGGACGATCTGGCAGGATCGTACTGTGTAAAAGCCCAACAACGATTTGGAGTACAACTTCCCCTATTCTCTCTCATGTTGAATGGTCATTCCTGGGTCGCCTGTACAAATCGCAGTTGTGTTGTCTGCCGATATCGAGCTGTGTAACATCTCCTATGCGATCTTGGAATTCTGCCCAAAAAATGCGCGCTCCCATGTCGTATCCAACATCGGACCGATGTTGGGACATGTAAAGTGGCCATGTGGGTGCCGTCATGGGTGCGACCTGGAAAAGTTGATTAAGTTAAACATTTGCAGAGAAAAATTATCCAAAACTCTTCAAGTTACTAGAAACATTTTATGGAGGCGATTGATGAAGGAAAACCTATTGATTAATGAATAAAAGGGTTCATAACACACACACAGTGGCCATTATTATAACACATGAACAGTACAATTGTTTATTATTGAAGTCAATTACAGACATACAAACTACTTTTCATTAGCCATCAATTTAGAAATGCACAGTTCCAAAGTTTTATGGTGGTGTCAGCACAAAATAACTAATTATTGATAACAACAAAAGTGATCAATGCCGCAGTACCGCAGCCAAACAGTTCCCACGCCATCCATCTCCGCTCTACTCTAGCTACTGAGAAGCCACAACTGTCAATCAGGGAAGATTGATGCAATGCAGTATGTGGGAGCTGATCAGCCACTCCAAGGATGTACAGAGCTCCTGGGCTTCGTTTGAACAGTCTTTTTGTGCTGCAAACGAGGGAAGGGCGAAGAGCTTGTTGTTCCCCGGGTTCGTGACCAGCATAGCCCTGTTAAAGTAAGGATTTAATACACCTGATATACTTACCGGGTCCACGTCACTTCCGGACCACCCCTTGTCTTCTGGGCGTATGTGATTGGCTATTCCCCGGAAGTGACCTAGTGCCACCGCACTGAATAACGCGGACCCGGTAAGTATAATGAGGACTCTTTACTTGTGTATCAGAGCCACCCTAGTCAAACCCGAACAGTTTGCCCATCCCTACTGCAAACCCTTTAAACTACTTTTCTTGCACTGGTAGTGTAGGATATGGTAAAGAGATACAGACTCTGGCATCTGTAGAAGACATGGTGCAGATGTGAAAAAAAAAAAAAATTTAAAATTAAAGCACCGCTAGAGCAGTTTTGCTATTGCATCACTGTAGTGGTGCTCTAGGGCTAAAGTCACACTGCGAAATGACAAGTGCGAAGATCATATTGCACTATTCAAACTGACACGGTTCCTGAAACTGAGTACATCAGCCCTGTGTATTTCTATGCAGCAGTTGCTCAGGTCAGGCTGACGGATGGTCAAGGCGATGCGATCCTTGCCTCGAGTCATACAAGTAACTCCAGGCTAAATCGAAATACCCCGTTACACAGTATGATGTCCCAGCTATCTGACCAACGATGGGGGCTACTGGGACATAGTTATCTGATCAATGGTGAGCTGTCAAACAGACAGACTCCGTGATCAGTGAGAAAGCTGGTATCCATTGTAAACATCGGTTAACTAAGCGCAGCGGGGTGCTTACTTACCTTACATTTACCCTGGTTACCAGCCTCCCAGGATGTGTCGCGCGGCGCAGGAAGGTCGTTGATCTTCCGCTGTCACACACACGCCGATGCTGGCCGCCCAACGGGAGACCAATGATAAAATAATGGTCCTGGACATTCTTCCACGATCAACAAACTGATAATTGGTCGCTGCTACGTGTCACACACAATGATGTTGTTTCGACGTCGCTGCAACGTCACAAAACTGGTGACGCTGCAACGATATTGTAGCTCTTAACAGGGCCTTAAGTCCTTTGTCTTATAAACACCTTTTGCCACCTTCATGCTTTTCCCATCAGTGCTCTGGTTGGTCTGCGGTGAAAAGTGTCCTGCTGTCAGCTCTAGTGTTTCACAGAGCCGTAGGTCACTTCTCAGTATGCCTCTATGAGAGCCTTGTTCTGGCTGTCAGATGCGATGAGCATCTCCAACAAAGCTTCTGGCAAGACAGGACTCACATACACAAGATGACGTCGGAGGAAATAAGAAACGTCGGTCAAGTCTGAAAAGCGCCAGGGGGGCCGCATAAGCCAGCGGGCTTACATTAAAAGCACCTCTATTGTTAAACATATATAGCTGAAATTGTGCATCCAATGTTTGATATATGCAGCCTCTAGATGGCACAAAGTCCTCACTGTCAGGTTCCCATTAAAAGGTTTCGTCCACACTCTTGGGTCATCACTATCAGATCAGTGGTGGTCCGACACCTCCATCAACGAGAGTTTATCCACTCCAGAGTTGGCTGAATGTAAACACGTAATAGCACAACTTTGTTTACTGCATAGTGAAAAGAAATGCATCTCACCTCCCATCAAGGAATAATACCAAGAACGAGACTGCCTTGATTGCACTACCTCCTCCCCATTCATTCTCTATGGGACTGCTGGCCGGAGACATCAGAGCTCAGCGCTTTGCTACCTCCACTAGACCCATGAATGCAGTGGAGGTTAAGTAGGTACATCCTTAAGGGTGCGCACTCGCTTCTGACATCGCAGCCTAGCTGTCACACAGCAAGATGTTGCCGATGACGCCGCTGAGATGTTGCCACAGCGATCACTCGCTGGGCTGGGATCAACCCAGCAAGCGATCCGCTGCAACACAGCAAATAGGCTGGATCGGCTGCAACATCGCTGTTGCGATGTCACACTGAACGATGCCGCAGGTTGCTTAAATTGACAGGTTATCCTGCATGCAGGTAAACCTGTCAACTCCGACTTGAACAACTACCGTTGTTGAATTGCGCGTTTACACGCAGCAACAATGTTTCAACAACGTTGCCGACGTCACTTTTGACCGATGTCAGAAACTATGTTGAAAGGTGTGACGGGGCCTTAAGTGATACGTGTAAGGTACAAGCCACAAAATTCTGATCTGATCACATGCGGCAGATTTGTGCAGCAGTCACAAATCCCAATGGGGCTGATAGAGATCCATGTGTTTGCATCAGAAACAGCCCATTCACATGTGGAGTGGATTGTAAGGCTCAAGTTTCTACAACACAAACCATATTTACTGTATAGACAGACCCCGCACAGACCTAGAGAGCTATATTACCAATCCAGTATAAAGTCCTATAAAATAGCCTAAGAGGTGATGGGCTGAGGACAGGGCACAGTTCTCTATACACAGCTCCACATTCTGTAGGACACAGCTCACACCAGCAATGATGCAGCAAAGATGAAACTGGACATGAACTGGTTTTGTATATAATTGATGGCTGAGATGCTGCTGAGACCAGGAGACGCCTTGTTTTCCTGCAGTCTATGATGATGATGGTGCAGACTGTCCATTACTAAATACTAGATGTATGGGTGAGGCTGCACAAGTGCAAATAATGCTGGAGACGCCTCAGAGGGAAACCAGTGCACACCAGAGCTGACCTCTGCCATAAAATATAATATGTATTCACTCATAGCACCATTAATTCCACAGCACTTTACATAGATCAGCAACATGGTCCCCATTGGGGCTCACAATCTAATTTCCCTACTAGTATGTCTTGAGTGTGGGAGGAAACTGCAGAACCTGGAGGAAACAAACGCAAACATGGAGAGAACATACAAACTCCATGCAGAGGTCGTGGTGGGATATGAACCCAGGAGCTGCAAGACACAGGGCCCGCCGCGCACAGGCGGCCAACCACAGGGCCCGCCGCGCACAGGCGGCCAACCACAGGGCCCGCCGCGCACAGGCGGCCAACCACAGGGCCCGCCGCGCACAGGCGGCCAACCACAGGGCCCGCCGCGCACAGGCGGCCAACCACAGGGCCCGCCGCGCACAGGCGGCCAACCACAGGGCCCGCCGCGCACAGGCGGCCAACCACAGGGCCCGCCGCGCACAGGCGGCCAACCACAGGGCTCGCCGCGCACAGGCGGCCAACCACAGAGCCCGCCGCGCACAGGCGGCCAACCACAGAGCCCGCCGCGCACAGGCGGCCAACCACAGAGCCCGCCGCGCACAGGCGGCCAACCACAGAGCCCGCCGCGCACAGGCGGCCAACCACAGAGCCCGCCGCGCACAGGCGGCCAACCACAGAGCCCGCCGCGCACAGGCGGCCAACCACAGAGCCCGCCGTACCCTCAGGGCCCCCAATTATACCACCAGGATAGATGTGATCTGGAGACCTGGGCCAGGACCTATAATAGCCTCAGCTGAGAGATCAAACCTCATATGGGTCACAATAAGTTGGTAAACTTTACAATGGGCTGTAACTTGTGCTGTGAGTATTAAAGTACAGCAAGAAATAAACCGATCACAAGGAAATGCTATTCATAGGAGCGGATTGGATGAGATGGCATCACAGTCCCTGCACATCACTGAGTGGAGGGCACAAAGTGCCCGGAGGGTCCACAGCCGGGTGGTGGACACTGATGCCACATAATATATTATACATACACACACACACACACACACACACACACACACACACACACACACACACACACACAGTGCGCCCAGGTCAGCAGCCATATAGTGTGAGGTTCGTCCACACAGCGGATGGATGTGATGCCCATAGCTGTGATCACTCCCCGCACACACATATATACCGTGTCCATCACTGACAGCGGAACCCCCTTCTCGCTCCCCGGTCAGTGCCGCCAGTGATGGGTCTCCCAGGCAGGACCCCGCACAGCGCTCCCGCAGCCTCCCCGCTTGGGTCACCGACCTTGGTGTCTCCCGCCTCCTGCTGCTCCTCCATCCTCGGAGCGGTCCTCACACGTTCGTCCTCCGGTACAGAGAGCTCCGGGCGCGGTGAGGACAGGTCTCAGCCCGGCTGTGCTATCGGAGGACACACGTCTGCTCCCTGCGCGGACTCCGCGGCTCTATAACTGCCCGATACCCAACTCTGCCGGAAACCGGCCTCATCTACATAATGGGCGGGGCTACTGAACGCTGACGTTACTATTGGTTAATTAGAAAAGAGGGCGTTTCTAAGACCTCGTGGCCTGGGCGGTGTCTGAGGCACCGGAGGACGGTACAGATGTATGGAGCCGCGCAGTGTGACCGCAGCCCTACGGTGATGACTGCCAGGTGTGGGCTGCCACTACAGCTCTCACCATAGCACATACATACCTCTTGAGGTCTGTTCACACTGAGGGTGTGCTGCGCTTTGGAGTGGAAATCCTACATTTTTAGGAGGATTTGGGAAGTTTTTCCTTCAGTTTCCGCTCCTAAAATGCCTCAAATATCTGAGTGTGCCTCGACCCCTGAGGTGACTCTGTGGCCCCCGGCCCCTGAGGTGACTCTGTGGCCCCGACCCCTGAGGTGAGTCTGTGGCCCCGACCCCTGAGGTGAGTCTGTGGCCCCGACCCCTGAGGTGAGTCTGTGGCCCCGACCCCTGCGGAGACTGTGGCCCCGACCCCTGCGGAGACTGTGGCCCCGACCCCTGAGGAGACTCTGTGGCCCCGACCCCTGAGGAGACTCTGTGGCCCCGACCCCTGAGGAGACTCTGTGGCCCCGACCCCTCAGGTGACTCTGTGGCCCAGACCCTGAGGAGACTCTGTGGCCCCGACCCCTCAGGTGACACTGTGGCCCCGACCCCTGAGGTGACTGTGGCCCCGACCCCTGAGGTGACTGTGGCCCCGACCCCTGAGGTGACTCTGTGGCATTGATTCACCATGATGTTGTCTGTATTCCGGCATCAATCGCTCTGAAAAGCTGCAAATTTTGGTGCAACTAAAAAATGCGTCTTTGTACGGTAGAGAAAAAAGCTGGCACTCACCGGTTTTCTTGCAGCTCTGTTTAATGGTAACCTAGGTGGGTTACATCAAAGCGGGGAGGGGGTGGTGGAGGCTTGGGACGACGGCACCATGTCACGGGAACTCCGCTTCTGCAGGTCTGTGCTTGTCCATGTCTCCGTGTGGAGCAGACGCGTGTCCGTGTGCTCCACATGGCAACATGTCCATTTTTGTGCAGCAGCACAGACACACAGAGCCATTCAGGTCAATGGGTCTGTGCCAAAAATGTACTGCACACGGATGTCATCCATGTGCAGGGACTGGAGCATAGAAATGGCAGGAAAAATAAATGGATTTTTATACTTCTCTGACTCCAGCGATGCTGCCTGTCACTCACTCATTAAGCTCATGAAATATTCACTGCACTGATTCCAACAGCAGACCCGGAAGTAAGTGGGACAGCAGCGCCGGAGACAGGTAAGTCCACAAAGTCATGCTGTCCGCGGGATATCCAGGTGTCACAGGGACAGTGTGGCGCCCATTCGGTCTGGTCGCCACAGAGGGGTACTGCACCCAATCCACAGGTGTGGTATTCCTGTTCTCGGTAAATAGGATGGTAAGTCCAGACACCCACAAAAGCACCAAACACACCCGGTTCCTGGGACGGTGGGCGAACCTGATAGGGGTGGGGCCCAGGTAGTCATTGGGATGGCGGGGGGTCAGGTGGGGTGGGAAGTTAGTAGGGAAGCAGTCACGAAGTAGGGGAGTAGATAAAAATGAAAGACAACAGGAAGTAGGAGGTCAGTTGGCAAGTAAGTGGAGTGAGTACGGAGGAGAGGACTTGAGCAGAGATGAGGCTTGCCCCGCGCCCCAGAACAACAGACTGCAGAGAGACAGAGAGCCCTAGGGGCACAAGCAGTGAGCAATCCAACCGTAAGCCCAAATCTGAAGTGAAACGGAAGGGCAGGTTGAGAACCAGGGGACCGGCCCTGAAGGTGGCGAGGAGACTCTACGCCCCAACCACAGAACCGGAGGCCATGAGATCTAGAGGAGCTGTGACTGACTGCCGACACATCCGCCGAGAACGTAGCCGTACCAGGGTCAGGGGACTTGGTACCTTTCGCCTGACAGGACTCGTGGCTGCTGGATTGGGGCACTGTGTGCGGAGGCGCGAGCAGAAGTTAGGCGAACAGGCAGCGATGAGAGACAGAACAACCTGATAAGGAAGGAACACAAAGGGGGGTATCTTGGACAAACTATCCTGGTTGCTGACGACTATCCGGACTGCGAATGAACCAGAACTGTACCCTGTGGTGCTAGCAGAGTGAAAGCTAAGTAAGGGTATGTGCACACTGGCCGGGTTAGGGTCGGATTAGGTGTGTAAACTGCCGGTCGGTTTACATAAATTTCATGTAAATTTATGTTAATCCAAACCGGCGTTTGGATTAACATTGAAACCTATGTAAACCGACACCCGGTGTCCATACACCGGCGGTTTACACATGCTCATCCGTTGCTAACCCGCTGGGTTCCCAGCGGGTTAGCAAAGAATGAGCATGTTCTATAATCCGGCCGGTTCTGCAGCGGCTGCAAGCAGAATCATGTACTGCTTCCAGCCGCTGCAGAACCGCCGGCGCTAACCCGCTGGCCACCGCCCGGCACCCGCCGCACATACCCGCCAGGATGCCGGTGGACGGCTCCGGAGCTTCCTGGCGGGTCCGCCCAGCCGCCGCCGACCAACCCGCCGGCCAGTCTGCACATACCCTAAACTGGGTTTGGAACTCAGAACTGTGTGAGACTGTTCATTTCCTGCCTGAGGAGCGGTAGACTGATAAGCTGCACAGGCTGCAGGGTCCTGCATGTGAGCCGCTGCGGTCCCTCCCTGCAGCTAGATCAGCCCCTCTGGTCCTCAATCCCCAAGACCTCTACACCAGATGCCTGGGGACCCGCTCCACCCGTGGGGAGCAAAACCATCTCTTTCATGGACATGTGAAGGGGGCCATTATCTGAGCCCCCTTCTTTCGGTCCAATACTCACCCTCCAGTCCACAGCGCCATCTTGTGCCCGTAACTTCAAACTGCCCAGAAATTACATTACAAACACCCAATGCAAGTCTATGACAACCAGAACAAGGCACACATAGAGATGTATTGATTTATAACCTCCAGTGCGTTTTATGAAACACTGGAGCTGCCAGCAGATTACAAACTATAGGCGCCAGAGGGTGAGTATAACACTAGGGGCAGAGGACTTAGATTTAACCCCTGCATGACCTTGACCGTATCTATACGTCCTAGATTGCTAGGTCTTAACCACCTTGGACGTATAGATACATCCTAGCAATTTTGCGGTCACAGCAGCAAGGGCCCACACAATCACCACTGTGTTCCCAGCTGATGTTACAGCGGAGACCCGGAACTCACTGCCAGAGGCAGCGTCCGCTCCGCTCCAGGCAGTTTGGCCCCTTAAATGCAGCAATGTTGAATGCAGCATTTCAGAGTTTGGGAAAGGGATCGCACTTCTGTTCCCCTCTGATCGCAGCTGCACTCTACTGTAATGATCTAGGATTGTAGTACAGTAGAGCTGTGATCAGAGCTGTAAAAGATGATGTCCCATAAAGGGACTAAGTAAAAAAGTTTAAAAAATATATAGAAACGTGAAGGGGTTGCAAGGCATGTTCATTTTCAGTAAGGCCACACTTGGGAGCCTGCATCCGCTAACTGGATCTGTTAAAGGATCCAGTTTTGTTCCTTGTCAATTTTGAGGCATTTTTAGCCATTGCATTAACGCATGCGTTAACTCATGGTAGCTATATGTACCATGGGTTAACGCATGCGTTTCCCATAGACTCCCATGTTACAAAAACGCATGCGTTTTTGAAAACGCACCAAAAACGTTGCAGACCCTATTTAAAACGGATTTCTCAAAAACACAATGCGTTAAACGGATTGCACTTTTGCAATGCATTTTTTGCATTGGAGTTTATGGCATTGGAGTTAAAGGATACGTTTTTACACATTTCCACATGTCAAAAACAGATCCAGATAGCGGATGCATGACGCAAGTGTGGCTCTGGCCTAAAGTAGTCCCCAAAGTATACAAAACAAACTCATCAGCTACTACCACCTCCCTGTGTGCAATCCCAGCTTAAAATGTTACTTTAGCCTCAAATACTGCATTTTCAGAAGGGTAACTACAGAAAATGGTCCCTAAAATATGTTATGCAATTTCTCCCGAGTACGCCGATATCCCACATGTGGTAAAAAAAACACTGTTTAGGCGCACAGCAGGGCTTGGAAGGGAGGGAACCACATTTGACGCATCAAGCAGAAACTTACCGTTGCTGGAATCGTTAGAAAACACCATGTCATGTTTGGAGAGCTCCTTATGTGCCTCAACAGTAGAAACCCCCCTCAAATGACCCATTTTGGAAACAAACCCCCTCAAGAAATTTATCTAGATGTGTGGTGAGCACTTTGAACCCTCAGTTGCTTCATTCATTGAACTGTGAAAATGAAAAAAAGTCCTTTTTTTTCCACAAATATGTTTTTTTTAGCCTCAATTTGTTTAATTTTAACAGTGCAAGAGGATAAAATGCATCCTAAAATTTAATGGGTGATTTGTACTGAGTACCCCTATACCTCATATGTGGCCGAAAAAAAAACACTGTCAGGGCTCAGAAGGGAAGGAGCAACATTTGACGTTTCAAGCGTAAACTTAGCTGTAATCGTTAGCTGACATCATGTCGCATTTAGAGAGCCCCTGAATTGCCTAAATAGTAGAACTCCTCCACTAGTAACCCATTTTGGAAACTAGACCTCCCCAAGGAACGTATCTAGATGCATGGTGAGCACTTTGAACCTCCAGGTGCTTCATACATCGAGCCATGAAAATTAACAAGTACTTATTTTTCCATAAAAATGTTCTTTTAGCCTCACTTTTTTCATTTTGACATGAAATGGATCCTAAAATTTGTTCGGCAATTTGCACTGAGTACAACGATACCTTATATGTGGTGGAAAAGCACTGTTTGGAGTGGATGCATGGCAGGGCTCTGAAGGAATGAAATAACATTTTGGAACGCAGATTTTGATGGAATGGTCTGTGGGTGTCATGTCGCGTATGGAGAGCCCCTGATGTGCCTAAATAGCAGAAACCCCCCACAAGTGACCCCATTTTGGAAACTAGACCCACTAGGAATTTATTTGGATGTGTGGTGAGCACCCCCCAGGTGCTTTACAGAATTTTATAACGTTGGGCTGTGAAAATGAAAATATGGAGGCTAAAAGTACATTTTTGTGGGAAAAAAAAAAAAGGATTTTTTTAATTCAGTTTTACACAGGCAACATGATAACATGGACTTCAAAATATGTTGGGCAATTTCTCCTGAGTATGCTGATACTCCATAAGTAGTGGTAAAACAATTTTTGGGTGCACAGCCGGGCTTGGAAGGGAAGGAGTGACATTTTTGAACGGGGACAAGACAACTGTCGGAGGACTTAAGAACCAAAATTGTTGTTAAATATCAACAATCCCAAAGTTACAAGTCCATCTCCAGAGATCTTGATGTTCTTTTGTCCACAGTGTGCTGCATAATCAAGAAGTTTACAACTGATGGCAATGTAGGTAATCTCCCTGGACATGGACAGCAGAGAAAAATTGATGAAATGCTACAAATCAGGGTAGTCTGGGTGGTGGATAAGCAGCCCCAATCAAGTTGAAAAGAAACTAAAGTTGTTCTACAGGCTCAGGGTGCATCAGTGTCAGTGCAAACTTTCCATCCACATTTGAATGAAATGAAATGCTATGGCAGAAGACCCATTAAGATCCCACTGCTGACACAGAGACACAATAAGGGTGCTTTCACATTACGTTTTTTTTCCTGTCCGTGGGATCCTACTTTTTGTAGCACCCGACGGACAGGAAAGGACACCACAGGGGGTGACCTACTCTGTGTCCGGGTCCGTGATTATCACGGATCCGGACATAGCGGGGCACTTTCACTTCTGCAATGTATAATATACATTGCAGAAGTGAAATTTAGTAAAAAGAAAGAGTTAAAAATTAAAAATCACTATGCTCACCTATCCTCGATCCACCACCACCTCCAGCAAGGTCCGGGTGCTTACAGGACCTGTGGTGACGTCACAAGCCGATCAGCTGATCGGTGTGAATTCAAAAGCACGGTCTCCTGTAAGGCGCTCAAATTAAGGCCAGGGACTCTGCTTGTGGAAAGTCCTTTTATTAGAAATCCTCCATCCGCCACGACATGTTTCGATGGTGCAGTACCATCTTAAGTGGAATCCACTTGAGAAAGACGGTACTACACCGTCGAAACATGTCGTGGCGGATGGAGGATTTCTAATAAAAGGACTTTCCACAAGCAGGGTCCCTGGCCTTAATTTGAGCGCCCTACAGGAGACCGTGCTTTTGAATTCACATTTATCATCTCGCATAGAGAACACGGCTGGAGCAGCTCGTTGATACTTGAGGACCTGCAGACCGAGCTAAATCCTTTACCAGGACAGAAACACAGGACCTGCCTGCGTCAGTGCGCCCGGTCACGTGGGGCGGCAGCAGGCGGGGTTACAGAAGGAAGCGAGCGGGAACGCCGAGACTCCCGGGACGGAGCTGATTCAACTTGTCTCCACACCACCGCAAAAAACTTTTAATAGGAGAAAGGAGACCCCGACCGCTTCCAAAATCTACACCATTGTTGTGCGGGGATTGCACAACAATAATAGGTTAGTGAACACGCATATTATTATCCCCCGCTGGTAACATTGATAATGCACTAGTGCGCCCCCTGTATTTCTTTTGTTTTTCGATCAGCTGATCGGGTCACATGACCGCGGTAACTGCGGTCATGTGACCCGATGACGCTCCGGGTTGTGACATCACCGCAGGTCCTATAAGCACTCGGACCTTGCTGGGAGGCAGCGGTGGATCGAGGATAGGTGAGCATAGTGATTTTTTATTTTTAACTCTTTCTTTTACTTAATAACACTTCTGCAATGGGGGGGGCGTGCCCAGCAGCTCATGGCGCCGGTCGCAGCTTAGGAGAGCTCCGCTGGTAATTCCACTCGCACGGCAATTGAACGACTATTCCCACTAACTTTCTACACTAACGGCTGCCGGGACCTCCGCTGCTACCGAGGACATGCCCAAACCGGCTTCAGCTAAGCGCAGGACTGAGCACAGACTCACGGAGTATTTTGGCGCGGAACAACAACGGGACTCCCCAAGGAAGATGGCGCCTGCTGAGGTACAAACTGACCGGCCACAACATGACTTGAGATCCCACCGCCCTGTAGAGAGACGGGACCCGACTGTGAGCGGCGACTCCCCAGTCACACAGGCAGTCCTGCAAGACTGCCTGGAGACTTTCAAAACCTCTCTTATGACGGAGATGGCGGCGCTGATCGGCACCATGAGGGAGGACATAGGAGAGCTTACCGCCAAAACGTCTCACTTAGAGACCAAAATGGGGGAAATAGCAAAAGCCCATAATGCCCTAGCGGACGACCATGAAGGATTGGACCGGGAAATGGGATCATTCTCTGGCGCTCTAAATCACATAGAGGATCAACTCCGGCGCAATAACTTTAAAATCAGGGGGATGGCAGAGGAACACGGTGCACCGGATGTGAGAGCGGCTGCTGTTGCTTTTCTAACTGCTGCCCTTCCAGAGCTGCCTGCTGCTGAACTAACTATAGACAAAGCATTTCGAATCCCAAAGCCCCAGAGTCTCCCTCAGTCAGTGCCTAGAGATGTGCTGGTACATATGAGATACCCGGGGATTACTGAGCTACTACTTAAACGGATGAGACGAGGAACCCCCTTGCCTAACCCCTATGAGAATATTACAATTTACCAAGACCTTTCACCAGGGACACTGATGAGGCGCAGAGAATTCGCTTCCAGCTGCAAAGCGCTGCGGGATAGGGAAATCCCATATGCCTGGGGATCCCCTACTTCAGTCAACTTCAGATTTGATGGTAGGAGGCACTCCTTTACATCGCCAACCATGTTGAGGAAAGCACTCCGCGCCTGGCGTGTGCTAAACGCCCCCTCACCGCAACGTCCTGACTCGAACCGGCAGAGTCCTGCGAGGAGCGACAGAGCAGAAGAGGTCGCACCGGAATAATAGTGGCAGAATACATATATATGCTCCTGGGAATGTTCTTTTTTTTTTTCAGAGTGGTTTGCCGATGGACAACTCTGATGGGTTATTACCCGCAAGATACTGTTTGTTTGCTTTTGAGTGGGTCTCTAATAGTGTTCCTGTCTCTCCCTGGAGAAAAGTGGAATGAGGTGACCTGGAGCACTGTATGAGACCCTTACCCCCTCAAAGACTTGATTCTGAAACAGGAATCCCTTTGCGAGTTTAAGTTATAGTGTGTCATATGTACATGTTTTTCTTTCTCCTTTCACTATACTGAATAGTGTTTTATCTTACCCATTGTGAGAGCTCTCCTACCCGCTGGAGACAGCCCTCCTGTTAACCCTCTCTGACCTCACCCGTTGAACTCTCCCTTCTTCTCCACACTCCCTCTCCCTCTATCCCTCTATTAATTCTATCTCTTCTATTTCTAACCTCACCGGTCTCCCTTGGGCTCTGAGATGCCTCTGAAAATATTATCGCTAAACGTAAATGGCCTAAATTCCCCACATAAAAGAACTTCCCTCTGGAGGGAAGCTAAGTCCTCTAGAGCAGACATCCTCTGTTTCCAAGAGACCCATTTGTTAGAGAAAGATAACGGGCGACTTCGACATGCGGATTACCCATACAGTTTTTTTGCTAATACATCCCAGAAAAAGGCGGGAGTATGTGTGTTTTTCAGTCACAAGTTACAGTTCTCCCTAATATCCTCCTTCAGCGATGATCTGGGAAGATATGTGGGTGTGAAATGCGAGATTGGGGGCATACGATATACAATTGTCACAGTTTATAGTCCGAATGTAGGTCAAAAAAAATTTTTGAGACATTTGTTTGAACGCATCCAAAATGAGACAGACGGCCGTCTTATCATCTGTGGCGATTTGAATGCAGTGATGGAACCACGCATTGATTCCTCTTCCCCTACAACTAGGGGTAGAGGTACACTCGGTGACCTGTGTCGGGAGTTCCACCTTCACGACGTCTGGAGATACCAGCACGCGGAGGAGAGAGATTATACCTTCTTCTCCCCGGCGCACAAATCCTATTCCAGAATAGACGTGTTTCTACTTAATGACTTGGCGCTGGATAGGTGCATTTCATCGGGGATTGGTCTGATCACGTGGTCGGACCACGCTCCGATTGAACTGGAATTGGCTCTGGATGTGGGAGGTGGAGCTTCTAGGTCATGGAGGTTGCACGCAGGTCTCTTAACTGACCTGAAGATTGCAGATGAAATTGGCGTGGCATTACAGGAATACTTTACTTTAAACGATGTGCATCAGACCCCAGACGATGTGCTGTGGTATGCGCACAAGGCGGTGCTACGTGGCATATGTATCCAAAAGGCTGCGTTGGTGAAACGTCGCAGGGCTCAGCTCCTCCAGGATTGGACGAGAGACCTGTCCCACTTGGAGACAATAAATAAGACCTCGCCGTCTTGTGCATGTACATCACAGATAATGCAGATTCGTAACAACCTTCGTGCCCTGTTTCTCAAACAACATGAAACTAACCTTAGGAAATTACGCACGAGATTCTATGAAACAGGGGATAGGGCGGGTAGGTTATTAGCGCGTAGACTCAAAAAGAGGTCAGTCAGGGGGACGGTGACAGCTATCAGGAGCGGGGAGGGGAATCTGGCTAGAAACCCGACAGACATCGTAGAGGTTTTTGCCTCCTATTATGAGAAGCTGTATAATCTACACCTAGACCCTCAGACGCCCCAACCCACCGCCGAAAATATAAGTGAGTTTTTGGGAACTTTGAACATTCCCACTGTCCCACCTGATGTCTTGGCCTCCCTGAACACCCCTTTCACTCTGTTGGAAATTCATACAGCATTGAAGAGTCTAAAAAACAACAAAGCTCCAGGCCCAGACGGGTTAATTAACGAATACTATGTACGTTACGGGCAGACCCTTGCACCTTATCTTCTTCGACTATTTAATGTATGGCAAGAGCAGGGTACTATCCCTGAGGCTGCGCTGGAAGCCACAATCTCAACGATTCCCAAGACGGGGAGAGCTCAGGACTGCCCGGAGAACTTTAGACCTATCTCACTCCTAAATGCGGATCTCAAACTTTATGCCAAAATTTTAGCCACACGCTTGAGTGAGGTAATTCCTGGATTGGTGCATCATGACCAAGTTGGATTCGTGCGGGGCAGGCAGGCAAATGATGGGACAAGGAGGATGCTGGACTTGATAGAGGTGGCTGAGGGGAGGGGTGCCCCCAGTGTATTCCTGTCATTAGACGCTGAAAAAGCGTTCGACAGGGTACACTGGGGATATCTCAGGGAGGTCCTCTCGGCCTTCGGTATTACGGGCCCTATCTTGGCGGCAATCCTTGCACTTTACTCCAACCCATGTGCGAGAGTTTTGTCCTCTGGATATAAATCTAGGCTCTTCCGTATCACCAATGGCACTCGGCAGGGGTGTCCCCTATCTCCACTCATATTTGCTCTAGTCATGGAGCCGCTCGCAATTTCTTTGAGAGCGGACCCACTGATTCCCGGAATTGTAGTGGGACGTTACAAACATGTTGTAGGGTTGTATGCCGATGATGTCATTGTGGTTACGGAAGACCCCTTCTCCGCCCTCCCTAGGGTAGTGGAACTGCTTGACTGCTTCGCACGGATCTCGTATTATAAACTCAACGCCGCTAAATCGGTGTTGCTCCCCATTGGAGCGTCAGAAAGAGACATATCCATCCTCACGGCCTCTTTCTCATTTAAATGCTCACCGTCAGGTATACCATACCTGGGGATAACTTTGTGTTCCACTAAAACAGTGGCGGCAAAAAATATGGAACGTCTCACGGCTGAACTTGGAACAGCCCTGGCGGATCTTCCAGTCGACTCAATGTCTTGGATTGCAAGAGTGCAGGCCGTCAGGATGCTATGGCTCCCAAAAATTTTATACCTTTTTAGGTGTGTTCCGATTCACTTCCCCAGGAGACTCCTACGGCGTCTCCAACGTATAATTTCCAGATGTGTATGGGGATCAGCCCCGGCCAGAGTGAAGGGGTCCTTACTGTATCGACACCTGACGAAAGGTGGAATGGGTGTGCCGGATGTAGAGAAGTACTGGAAAGCGGTGGTGTTGGAGGCAGCGGGAAAATGGTGGCATGAGGGGGACTCTCTGGGATGGAAACTGATTGAGGAGGGTTCGCTCCGGGAGGGATCTTTAAGGTCTCTTCTCGCGGCGAACTCGGTGAAACAGGTGATAGGAGTTGACTTTCTCAATACAATTTCCACACTGCTGACAGTCCATGACTCCCTTCGGGGAGAATGGACTAAGATTCCTCCGGAGATTTTCCGATAGAAGCATTCTCATGGTTGATTCCCGCTTTTTCGACTTCCCCATGGAAACGTGGGGGCCTAAGGACTCTTGCGGACTTTCTCCAAGGGACCAGACCGTTGAAACTGCGGGAATTTCTGGACAGATTCCCTGACCTGACTCCTTTTTTTCTGCACTTTCACCAGATAGTACATCTTGTGCGTTCCCTGCTTTCTCACATGACCTATGTCCTCCACGGGCTCCTTCTGCACTGCGACGCTCCCTGACGGCTGTTCCCAGGCCTCCAAAGTCCCTTTCAGCACTGTACACAGACCTAATCCAAAGAGATGCTCCTCTTCGGTTGTCCTACACGGTCACATGGGAGCAGGATCTTTCTTTCAAGGCGACTGAGGAGGACTGGGAGGATGCTGTACATTGTGTGCAGGAAGCGTCTAGATGCATAAACCATATAGAACTACTTAAAAAAATCCACTTACGTTGGTACCTCACACCTAAGAAAATAGCAAACTTTGGTAGAGGGGCTTCGCCGTTGTGCTGGAAGCAATGTGGTTTGGTGGGAGACCTACCACATCTTTGGTGGAGTTGTCCTAAGGTGACACAGTTCTGGCAACTAGTCTCTGGGTTGCTGGACTCAGTCACGGAGATGAAAATCCCGCTGGAACCGCAAACTGCAGTTCTCCATGTGGGAGTCATGGCGTTTCCACCGGTGATTCGTCGAATAATGACGTATATCTTGACAGCGGCCAGAGCTTGTATCGCCTCCAAATGGAAAAACCTTTAATCCCGTCAATGCATGACCTTATTGATAAAATAAATACCATATTCTGCCACGAATATTATCTAGCGTTAGATTATGGTGCCCGCCGTTACGTAACTGAAGCATGGGAGCTGTGGCAAACACATCCACTTGCCCAGCGATTGCCAGGATAGGAGGAATGATTCTGTATCTTATTACATAACTTGAGATATGTATAGGCTGAGCCCAAGGGAGGACCAGCTCCTTTCCCCCTTCCCTCTGGTCTTGTCCCTTACACGTATTCTCTTTTTCTCCCTTTTTATTCCTCAGCTTTCTCCTTTCCTCTTCTTCCCCCTAGCCCTCTTTGTCTTGACATGTGTGTTTGGGATAGTCTTGTTCTGTTTTCCACATTCTCCTCACTGTTAAATACCATAGCTCCCCTGGCTTTTGTACAACACACTGAAAGTTTTCCATCTGAATTCCGGGAGTTTAAACCTTAGTGACATAACATTATCTTGCATCATACTATCCAGACGTTCTACGCTGGAGACTCTGACCTCAGAGTCTGCACTGGGACACAGCGTACTATAGATATGAGGTCTCTTGCGTAGCCATATGGGTAGACCTTTTCAGAGGAAACCGCATTTAGATTCACTGCAAGTTCACACCTTAACGGGCGGTTGCTAACTGGTTTGTCCTATAGGTTGTGGGACAATCCCCAGCAATGGGACTAATGGAACATCGTGGTCAAAGACTAGCTGAAACAACTACTGTAATTTTTCCCCTTTTTTTTTTTTTTCTCTCTTCCCACTCTCCCTGTCTCCCTCCCTATTTTTGTATTTGTTGCCCTGATGATTGTGGTATTGTCAACCTGTTTAAATATGTAATTGCTTAATAAAAATTATATATGAGAAAAAACACTTCTGCAATGTATATTATACATTGCAGAAGTGTTATTAGAAGGTTAGGAGCAATTTTAGTGTACTGAGCATTCTCCGTACACTAAAATCGGGTCTGAGGAACGATCAGCTGTTTCTTTGGACCCGCGCTCATAGGCCCCCATGTTATAGGACACGGATCGGATCGGATTTGGCCTAATTGCCATCCGATTTTGTGGGATCGATTTTTTTCTGTACCCAAAATTGGAGCAGTCTCTGATTTTGGGTCCAGGAAAAAATTGGACACAAATCGGATCCCACAAAATCGGATGGCAATTAGGCCAAATCCTAACTGATCCGTGCCCGTAGGCTAACATGGGGGCCAAATCGGATCGGTTTTACAACGGAGAGCCACGGATCCTTAAAAAACGTGATCTGAAAGCACCCTACATCTACACTGTAGTTTGCCATAATTAACATGATTAGGCCAAAATCCTTCTGGGAAAGCGTCTTGTGGACAGATGAGACCAAGATAGAGTTTTTGGTGAAAGCACATTCTACTGTTTACCGAAAACAAAATGACACATACAAAGAAAGAACACAGTGCCTACAGTCAAATATGATGGAGGTTCAAAGATGCTTTGTTTTTGTTGTGTGTTGCTGCCTTTGGCACTGGGCGCCTTCACTGTGTACAAGACATCATGAAATCTAAAGATCACCAAAGGATTTTGAGTCGCAATGTAGTGCCCATTGTCAGAAAGCTGGGTTTACGTCCTAGGTTATTGGTCTTCCAGCAGGACTGTAAGTGGTTGTGAAGAGGTTAATACAGATTGTGATCTAAAAAAAAAATTGTTAAAAGAGACATTTAACACAAAAAAAACTAATCTAAATATAGGCAATTTTTAATAATACATAATTTTCTTTGTAAGTGCAATTTTTGAAATCTTGGATTGTGACTACATCAAAGTTACAAGTCTGAGCTTCAGATTGCGAAGATGAAAACCTGCAGTCATGGAGAAAGGTGCTGCTGGTGAATTATAGATTTCAAACATCTAATTTATTTGCTCGGGATTTAACAGTTATGTTTATACGATGTTTAATTCACGATATGTACATTTTTGTGATATATAATACCGCTCATTAGTTCATGTGTATCTATGAAGTATGGCTACTGCAGCTTGTAATTACATACTGCTCAATGTTCCTGGGAACACAATACGACCACAGCAGTATCTGGTGAGCAGCTCAACACCTCTGTAGTTCAAGTCCTCTCATATTACTTCAACTCTACCTCTTTGAAACGAACAAATTCCAAAGCTCCATAAGTAAGAGATGCTGGTTTTCCATCTATTAAAGGGAATCTGTCAGCACGTTTTTGCTATGTAATCTGAGAGAAGCATAATGTAGGTGCTGAGAGCCTGATTTCAAATATGTGACACTTTTTAGGCTTTGTGCTGTAGCTTCAATACAGTGTATTATAAGCAGGAGCTTATCGTTACAGAACTATGTCTCACATGCAGAGCACTCAGGCTAATCTGTGTCATACAATCCTCGCCACTGATTGGCAGTTTTCTGACAATGCACAGTGTACACAAGAAGCTGCCATTCAATGGTGTAGGCGGGGTAATACACATCTCAGCAATTTAAGCACAGCATCTACAACAGAGAAAATAAGGATTCTATCAAAACTGCACCAAGTAGTCACCTAAGTGATACATGCTATGACATGCCCACTCCAGGGCCGGGGGTACACGGGAACTGGGCAGCTCGTTGTTCGTCACCTTTCGGTTCTTTTCCCTGGGACAGACGGGGGCCGAGACCGGTCCCGTGACCCTGGCCGTATCATTGTCATTAAACGGTGGTAGATGACAGGGGATGACTAGGGAAAGGGGTATTCATGACGCCACCTGCATTATGCGGCCAGGGCGACCGCCGCTGCTTCAGAACCTCTGGGGAGGGTGACCGGCAGCTTGGATGGTTCTGCGCCTCGCAGGTGGAGCGCGGTCCCCAGGGTAGTAGGATGGAGGAGTCAGTTCGTACCTTGGCAGATGTTCATTAGGTCATCAGTACCCTGGTGTCTCATGCGGCCTCCGCGACCGGTGGTTGCTGCTAAAGAAAGTCTCACACACCACAGCTGGAGTTCTTTTACATTTACTCAGTTGTTTCAGCATGGCCGCCAGATACTTCCCCTGCCAACTTCTGGTTCAGCGTTGTCTCCAGAACCGGGTCAGTGCAGTTAAGCCTTCGTTGGTGTCCCTCGCTCTCTCTAGCTAGGTGTTTCCGTCTCTGGTGGTTCCCTTGCGCTACAAGCTCGTCTCGCCACTCCTCACTTAGCGCCTCCGCAGCACAGAGCTCAGGTACGACAGCCAAGAGTGCTTATTTGTACCCCCTCCCAGGGCACTGCTCTCTAGTTCAGCCGCCTTCCCCAAGTTGTGTCGGGTGTTCAGCCACAACTCCCATTAGCAACTTGGGGCCTTCGGTTCAACGGTTCGGGCTTGAAGCATCCCGCCATGTTCAGGGTCAGGTCCCTGTGTCGTCCACCAACCCCACTGTCTCGCCAGATATGGGCGTACGGGGATCTATGTCTCATTCAGTACCCCAAGGGCTCCTTTCTTCTTCTGCACCTGTCGGTCTTTCCTCCCGGGGCGAACGTGGTCGTGCTCCAGCCTGCGGGAGTTCGGCACCACACCGCCCATACACTCCCAACTTCCACTTCTCTCCGATGGTCTTTCTTTCTCCTTTTTCCTACTACTCCTGCACTTCACGTTTCCCTCCTGACTACGCTTGGGTCCTTCCTCTGGGTCCACCCACCGTACCGGGTCCTAAGTATTGTGTGTGTGTGAGGCTCAACTGCATCTTCCCAGCACCTGGAGTCCAGAGGCACAACTCTCCCTCTAAAGGTACCTTTACATGCCGCAACTATCATTGGCGATCGGTAGCAACCATACGTGAGCGTGCACGTTTTTAACGGTTGCTAACGATCACCGATTCCGCATGTACACACCGCAATTGCGCCCTCAACCTAAGGGAACTTGGTTCCCCGGAAGTTGAGACTGATCCTGCGTGAAACATCCAGTTGCATCCCGTCGCGGCTTCACACGCTGCAATCAATAGGGGAATGTGGACGTACATGTTCTGCGGCGCCAAAACATAGGCGTGACAGACTTGTGTATTCCATGACGCTAACACGCTGATTGGACAACACAATAGCGTCATGATTGGCCAGCCTGCGCAGGAAGGCTGGCTAATACATGACGCCATTCCAATTGTGTAGTGTGAATGGACAGCTCTTCAAATATGGCGCCCTGTGCTGGGACAGCCAATGGTAACAGTAGTCCACACCAATCATCGCTGATGGGGCGCGGAAAACATCACGCTGTGACACGCTCCTTGGAAATCACTAGGCGACGCAGATTCCATCCCTATCACCCGTTTACACGCCAATACCAGGGCAATTCACCATCTGGGTTGCCTCTGATTATAGAACAATGCTGTGAAACCGCAACCCGGAGCAACTGCGAAAATCACGATCACTTTCCCAAATTACATGCCGCAATTTCGTAGCAATTTCAAGGCAACCGTCACAAAAATCCTGATTGCCTGGCAGTTGCTACACCGCAGTGGCGGCGTGGTACCTTAATGGAGGAGTGCAGTACCTCTGAAGGTACCTTTACACGCAGCAACTTTTCTAGGAATTTCACTGGCAACTTACTGGTTGCAGTGAAATCATGGACACATTGTTCTATCTTGTTGCTGTGTACAAATGGAACAATGTGTCCATGATTTCGCTGCAACCAGTAAGTTGCCAGTGAAATTCCTAGAAAAGTTGCCACGTGTAAAGGTACCCTGATGGCGGCCTATCCATTGGGGTGCCACAGCTAGAATCTGGGTCTCTATCTCTAAATTATGCTGCTATCAGATTCCAAAAACTTGCTGTCAAATTTAACACAGGCAAAGAAACATTATAATGATTATAATGAAATAATGAGGTCATATAGTGAGTATTGATAATATTGTTGCATGGAAATTTAAATTAAATGACTGATTTAGCTAATTATCTAATCCTGACAGTCATCTCCTTTCATTCAGGTCACCAGTAATAAGAGTGGAAGAAGCTCCCCGCTATGCTGGGACATTACAGGTCAGCAGCAGAGGCTCCACTACCGGAGCTAATAGAGATGCCTAAATTGGGCCATCTATAAAGATGTCAAAAATCAAGTACAGTGTTAAGTTCAATTAAATGGCTTGCTGACTGTATGTTTTATTTAGCACAGGGTTGCGCAACCTACAGTCCATGATGCCAACCTGTGCAATCCCAGCCATCTCCATCTCTGTGTTCAGCTCATCCTATAGCCATCTGACATGCTAAATAGGGGTGCAGAGGATCCTCTTTCTCTTTGTATACAACACTGGAAGTTAAAGAAATGACCTCCTAGTTATTAAATTACGGTATAGCATGTATAGTGTAGTACTGTCAATATACACCTTGGATAAGAATACCCTTTCAAATTTAATGTGGCCCTATGGAGTAGTGAAATAAAAAAATTGACATACCAAAAAATATTGGTGTAACAAATATTTTCGGGGCAAAATTTTTTGACCCTTATCAATATATAAATATTTAAAAGAAAGGGGTAGACAAGGGCGCAATGGGTCTAAACCGTTTGTAGGATACGTATGTGCAGTGTAAGAACTGCTCACCTTGAGAGACGCACAACTGGTATATACACGTCACAGCTGCAGCAGGATCCTCCACCACATGGATGGTCCATGGTAATTTCTGATCCGTGCTGCTGTTCAATAACAAGACTTCCTCTGTGCTTTAAAAAGTGGATCTTTATTCCTACGCGTTTCGAGATCCTCCTGATCTCTTCCTCAGGGATGCATACAACATGCAGACTCTGGGTGCAAGTTCTCCAGATAGAAGGTGTGCAGGGGTGAGGGGCAAAGCCCCTCTTGCATAATTGACACGTTATACTCTGAGTGTATTTGGTGGGTGTGGCCTGACAGTAGTTATCTGTACAGTATATGAAAGGAATGTGCACTGAGTACAAAAGATATTGCATTATGCAGCACATTACAAGTTTAAATTGTACAAAGAAGGCTTTGTTCTACCCCAACTGCAACCTTCCCCCACCTGGGCGTCTTACCCCCAGACACCGCCTTCTATTATTAACTACTCTATGACCATGTAGACATAAAAATGAATGCATAAATTAATGCTTAATCCACTGCCAGGCACGGTCATTACCTCTTACTTCACATGTCTGGCCCATCACACCCACCACATCGAGTCAGTCTGGCCAGTAACACCCACCACATCAGAACAATCATGTCTGCTACATCTGAGCTCACGCCCATCGATTTCGGGCACTCGGTCACCCCCATTATCTTTGTGCTTTTCCGCCCAGTATGTCCGGGCGGTTACACTCACTCTCCACTCCGCCCACTCTCACAGCCATTGACTTTGGCTGTCTATTCTGCACATGATTTTTATTAATAATCTGTATGTTGGTATTATTCGGTCACTATCATTAGGGATATACTGTCTTTATGTGGTTGCATTTGCATTTTTTTTCAAATAGCTAACAAACTATGAAAGCCTAAAGGAGTCCAGTCATCTGAACAACTTGCTGGTTGGGGGTGAGGACTAAGATCAGATTTTGGTCCGGGGCCCAAAGGGCTCTAATTACACTTCTGCTTGTATCTTCTGTGCCTACATGCTTACAATGTGAGGCAGTTTAGCGCAGTGCTGTCATACAGGGCCACTACACAAGGCATTTTTATGTTTATTAGCCGTACTACACCTGTTCAAATTCATTCTTTTACGCATGCATTTAGTTAACATGATGAAAACTGCCTCACAATTTATTGATTTGTACATAAAATATTACATTGCTAAGAAGCTTTTCTGAGATTTAGTGGTATATTTTAAAGTGATCTGCAGTGAGAGATAGCTATAGAGGAAGTCATCTAGTAATTTAGCTCGATCGAAGGAAACTTTTCCATTAAGGCGTATTCCTCATCATAGAGTAAAAAGAATTAATCTAATGACTTACATCCATTACCTGGAAAAAGGCAACAAATCGCATCAGAAGCTGGAGACAAAGCCCAATTATTGACACATTGAGCAGAGAACAACCTTTCCAATGCAATAAATGTTATTGATTTGCAGCTGTATAATACAGCATCTTGTAATTCTACACACTTCTCCAAATTGTTCCAGGCAGTAAACAGTAATAACTATGGATGAACGAGCATGCTCACCACTGCTTGATATGTGTTTGGGCAAGTTTGTTACTTGATGAGTATTGCAGGTGCCTGATCGCCATACTCAAGTCCCCGCCCCGCATATTTCAAGGCTGTTAGAAAGCCAATCAACATGTGGGGTCTGAGTGGGATACACAGTCATGCCATAACCATGCTGGCTACTGGCATTACTGACAGTAGTTGGCCGCAATGCATCATCAGGTCTTATATAAGACTTGGAGATGCGATGCTCATCACACTGCGGTTCAGGGAGAGTTGATCTAAGAGGGAGAGCTTACATTAGAGCTGACATATAGGTAGGGTGTATTGTCTAACAGTCCTTCTATAGGTATACTGCTGCTGCAATCTCAAGAGTCCTTTTTAATAGTAAAACCGCTGTTACCTATAAAGTAAGACAACAATAAAATATTGTTTGTCAACTTACATGTTGCAGTTTCAAAAAAGAAATAGAATAAACAGCATGTGCAGCAATAAAGGCCCCTAATTAATACTTGGCTGGACACCCTTTGGCATTGATGACAGGCTCCAAACGTTTCTTGTAGCCATCTAGAAGTTCCTTGCTCTACTCAACTGGTGTTTTCTCTTCCTTCACAGTTTGTTTAAGCTCTTTAATGTTTGCAGGGTTCTTTTTCCCAAAGGCTGATTTCAGCTCACTCTGAAGATTTTCAATGGGACTGAGGTCAGGACTCATTGCTACCATTTTAAAACAGTCCATTTTTTCAACCATTCCTGTGTATTGCCACTCCTTGACATAGCTACCGTATTTTCAGACTTTTGTGTTTTAATTTCTTCCTCCCTTTCTCCTGATTCAAATAATGTTTATTAAAGTTTTCAAGATAACAAGAAAATCAGATCAAATCATATAAAGATAGAATATAATACAGTATATAGGGTTAAGTCACATTTGAGTAACAAATAAAACAAGTTAGAAATACAAAAAAAACTAAATTGTCTGAAGAGTATAGAAATTAATAGCAGTCCCAAGATAATAATTTTATTAAACAATACTATCTTTAGATTAAGTTATCATCTATTATAAAATAATATATGATCTTAGCAAAACAAAATAAAATCAAAACAAATATAACTAGCTACTAGCCAGAAAAAGAAACAAGTAATATATATAACAACAAATCAAAGAAAATAAAGGAGTTACCAAACACCGACACGAAATAAGATTAAATATGTCAAAAATGTCTGTAATATAAAAGGTATATTATATACATATATGGCGCAAGGAGAGATAAACAGCCCCCATAGAGTGCCCAGGTACCAACAACTATTTCTGCAAGTCATAAAAGTAAATAAGCTTTTACCAATGTCAATGGAATATGGGATCTACCTTGCTATAAATTTTGTCCAGAGGTCCCACTTATTATAGAATTTATGTAGAGCACTGTGTTTCATTGAGTAAACAAACTCTAATGACTTTTGCACATTTATAGACTCAATGATGTCCTGTACAGTAGGAACCACAGGCTGCCTCCAATAAAGAGCTATAGAGCTTTTAGCTGCCACTAGAATGTGAATTAACAGTGGTCTACAGGTTTGTGGAAACTTGTCAATTTCAAACAAAAGAAGTACCAATTCTGGAGTAATTACAATATTAAGAGCAAATACTGAATTAATCAATACCTGAATTTCTTGCCAAAAGTTACGTATATATGGACATGTCCAAAATATATGGTACATATCACCAAGTTTTCCACAAAGTCTCCAACATTGATCAGAATTAGTATGGTCAATAATATGCAATTTAAATGGAGTCATATACCAACTAGTAAGAATCTTGTAATGCGATTCCATAAAAGAGACGCATGCTATATTTTTATAGAAAATAGATAAGGATTTTAATACTTTTCCTCAAACTGAGAATCCTGTGAGACTGTGACTGGGGTTATCTATGATGGCCGGTACGTCTCACCCAGGTTGTGCTCCCTCCATGTGTAGGAATATTTCCACTCCGGGGTTTTGAAGTGGTTTTACCTCCAGGAACAGAAAGTGTTAAAAGGGAAACAGGTGCCCTGGGTGTGGTCCTTAGTGAGGGAGTGAGCACAACTCCCTAGGCTCAGACAGAGAAGGAGTGTGAGCCAGACACAGATCCTTGTGGCTAGATCCTGGAAATTCATGAGGATAGTGAGTGGCCCGGGAAGTAAGAGGAACAGGCAACTCCGGCTGCGTCCCGAAACCCGAGGACTGTGACATATTGGACTTGTGTTGCAATAAACGTTTTTGTTGAACCCTGGTGCCTGGATCCTGTGCCTGCGTCCGTGCAACCGCAACGCTACCTCACAATCCGTAGACTTAAACTTATTTTTCCAAACATCAATGAATTTTAAAGAACAAGGTTGTGTCTTCATTGAAGATCACATAAAAATTTTTAGTTTTCCATTTATGCAAATGCTCTGAATTTTTCAAACGGTCATAATATTACTTGGAAGATGTAAATTAACAGTAGACTTGTTCAAAATTTTTTCTAATAGCTTCCAAGTTCTCTTTTCCGTTGTTTTAAGATTAAATTGTTTGGCCAAAAGTTCGAATGATTTTAACTCACCATTAGTAAATAAATCCGCAATATTTTGAATACCCTTGGATTTCCAAGTATCAAAATGAAGTCTAGACGAAAATGCCCCCAGAATGTCTACTGTCATCCAATCAATACTTTCAGGTGGGAATGTTTTCCTAGAAAGAACTGCAAATTTCCTCCACACTTGAATCGTAATCCTAGTAGTGACTTCCCTCCCTTTCTCCTAAGAGCCATAACTATATTAATATCCATTGACATAGGCATATTAGGCTTATTTTTTGCAGAACAAGTTGTATCTTTGAATGACACCATTTATGTTATCATGTGATGTAATGGAAACTGGGAAAATTCTAAAGATACCGTTTCACGTTGCGATATCGCTGCAATATCGCCACAAAATCACGTGGTGTGCGCAGCTGCAGTTGATATCTCTAGTGTGTCGTGTTGTGTTACATGGGATGCGACTGTAATAAATCGCAGGAGCGACATCTCCAGGTTTTTTCTCACGCACTTAAACTGGGCGATGTTGCTTAGCAACGTGGTAGGATCGTGCTGTGTAACAATGCGATAACGATGTTGCAAGCAACTTCCCTATTCATTGCATTGAAAAATATCGCTAGCTGTGTTGCTCATACCCAGCGAATGAAAGTTGCTTACTACTACTACATCCTAGTTGCGTTGCCTACGATATCTCCCTGTGTGACAACTACAAGGCAATCTTGGAAAAGTGCCAAAAAACGTGCGCGCTCCCATGAAGTTGCAGGCGATATCGCAGCGATGTTGCGACGTGTAACGGTACCTTTAGTGCAGGATACCTGTGAAAAGAGAGCAATTCTACATTTGTTTTTTGGGTGTTTTATTTACTAAAAATTACACCAGTAATCTGATTCTCAATATCCAATAAGGCAATAGCTAATAATCATAGCTTTTTCAAGTGGAGAGAAAAAAATTATAAACTTGAAAAATAGTAATTTTTTGCTTGTGTCGACATTTTTCGAGATGCACAACATTTTAATTTTTGGTACATAAGACTGTATGAGGGCTTGTTTTTTTTTGTGTCCTGAGCACACATGTCTATTGATTCTATTTTGGGCAGCTATGATGATTTGATCACGGGCATTCAGATTTTTCTCATTACGCTGTTTACCGATTGGATTAATTAATTTTATATTTTTGTAGATCAGACTTTTATGGAAGCAGCGATACCACATACAGTGTGGAAAAAAAAGTATTTATTCAGCCCCCAATTGTGCAAGTTCTCCCACTTAAGAAGATGAGAGAGGCCTGTAATTGACATCATAGGTGACCTCAACTATAAGAGATAAAATAAGAAAAAAAATCCTGAATAATCACATTGTCTGATTTGGAAAGAATTTTTTTTCTAATTTTGGTAGAAAATAAGTATTTGGTCACTATAAACAAGAAATATTTCTGGCTCTCACAGACCTGTAACCTCTTCTTTAAGAGGCTCCTCTGTCCTTCACTCATTACCTGTAGTGCTGGCACCTGTTTGATCTTGTTATCAGTACAAAAGACACCTGTCCACAACCTCAGTCACACTCCAAACTCCACTATATTGAACACCAAAGAGCTGTCAAAGGACACCAGAAACAACATTGTAGCCCTACACCAGGCTGGCAAGACTGAATCTAGAATAGGAAAGCAGCTTGGTGTGAAGAAATCAACTGTGGGAGCAATAATTAGACAATGGAAGACATACAAGACCATGGATAATCTCCCTCGATCTGGGGCTCCACGCAAGCTAGTGGGGTCAAAATGATCTCAAGAACGGTGAGCAAAAATCCCAGAACCACACGGGGGGACCTAGTGAATGACCTGCAGAGAGCTGGAACCAACGTTACACAGGCTACCATCAGTAACACACTACATCGCCAGGGACTCAGATCCTGCAGTGCCAGACATGTCCCCTGCTTAAGCCATTACATGTCTGGGCCCATCTGAAGTTTGTTAGAGAGCATTTGGATGATCCAGAAGAGTATTGGGAGAATGTCATATGGTCAGATGAGACCAAAGTAGAATTGTTTTGTAGAAACACAAATTGTCATGTTTGGAGGAGAAAAAATGTTGAGTTGCATCCCTACTGTGAAGCATGTGGGTGGCAACATCATGCCTTGGGGCTGTTTCTATACCAATGAACCAGGAGACTGATCCGTGTACAGAAAGAATGAATGGGGCCATGTATCATGAGATTTTGAGTGCAAACCTCCTTAAGCCAGAGCATTGAAGATGACATGTGGCTGGGTCTTTAAGCATAACAATGATCCCAAGTAAAACCACCAAGGCAAAATAGGAGTGGCTTCGTAGGAAGCATTTCAAGATCCTGTAGTGGCCTAGCCAGTCTCCAGATTTCAATCCAATAGAAAGGGGAGTTGAAAATCTGTGTTGCCCAATGACGGAGCCAAAACATTACTGTTCCAGAAGAGAGCTACATGGAGGAATAGACCAACATACCAGCAACAGCGTGTGCTACCTTGTGAAGACTTACAGAAAACGTTTGATCTGTCATTGCCAACAAAGAATATACAATCCCTGGCAAAAATTATGGAATCACCTGGCTCAGAGGATGTCCATTCAGTTGTTTAATTTTGTAGAAAAAAGCAGATCACAGACATGGCACAAAATTAAAGTAATTTCAAATGACAACTCTCTGCCTTGAAGAAACATTAAAAGATATCTTGAAAATAAAATATGCTAGCGAGTAAAGGTTACTTTTGTAAAAAAAAAAATATGGAATCACTCAATTCTGAGGAAAAAATTATGGAATCATGACAAACAAACAAACAAAACAACACTCAAATACATTACTAGTATTTTGTTGCACCACCTTTGGCTTTTATAACATCTTGCAGTCTCTGAAGCATGGACTTAATGAGTGACAAACAGTACTCATCATCAATCTAGCTCCAGCTTTCTCTGATTGCTGTTGCCAGATCAGCTTTGCAGGTTGGAGCCTTGTCATAGACCATTTTCTTCAACTTCCACCAGAGATTTTCAATTGGATTGAGATCCGGACTATTTGTAGGCCATGACATTGACCTTATGTGTCTTCTTTCAAGGAATGTTTTCACAATTTTTGCTCTATTGCAGGATGCATTATCATCTTAATAAATGATTTCATCATCCCCAAACATCCTTTCAATTAATGGGATAAAATAAGTGTCCAAAATATCAATGTAAACTTAGGCATTTATTGAAGATGTAATGACAGCCATCTCCCCAGTGCCTTTACCTGACATGCAGCCCTATATCATCAATGGCTGTGGAAATTTGCATGTTTTCTTCAGGCAGTCATCTTTATAAATCTCATTGGAACGACATCAAACAAACGTTTCAGCATCATCACCTTGCCCAATGCAGATTTTTGATTCATCACTAAATATGACTTTCATCCAGTTATCCACAGTCCACGATTGCTTTTCCTTAGCCCATTGTAACCTTGTTTTTTCTGTTTAGGTATTAATGATGTCTTTTGTTTAGCTTTTCTGTATGTAAATCCCATTTCCTTTAGGCGGTTTCTTACAGTTCACAGACATTGACTCCAGTTTCCTCCCATTCATTCCTCATTTGTTTTATTGTGCATTTCCTGTTTTGGAGACATATTGTTTTAAGTTTCCGGTTTTTCCGTCCTGTTTCGTTAACAAACTTCCCATCTTGTTTGTATTTGGACCAGATTTTAGACACAGCTGACTGTGAACAATCAACATATTTTGCAACATTGCTTGATGATTTACCCTCTTTTGAGAGTTTCATAATCCTCTCCTTTGTTTCAATTGACATCTCTTGTGTTGGAGCCATGATTCATGTCAGTCCATTTGGTGCAACAGCTCTCCAAAGTGTGATCACTCCTTTTTAGATGCAGACTAATGAGCAGACCTTATTTGATGGAGGTTTAGTTTTGGTAATGAAAATTTACAGGGTGATTCCATAATTTTTTCCTCAGAATTGAGTGGTTCCATAATTTTTCCCCCTACTTGGTCTACAAAAGTAACCGTTACTGGCTAGCATATTTTTTTTCAAGATTTCTTTTAGTGTTTCTTCAAGGCAGAGAGTTGCCATTTGAAATGACTTTAGTTTTGTGCCATGTTTGTGATCTGCATTTTTTCTACAAAATTAAACAACTGAATGGACATCCTCCGAGCCAGGTGATTTCATAATTTTTTGCCAGGGGTTGTATAACAAAGTATTGAGATGAACTTTTGTTATTGACCAAATTCTTATTTTCCACCAAAATTAAAAAAAAATTCTTTCCAAATCAGACAATGTGATTTTCAGGATTTGTTTTCTCATTTTGTCTCTCATAGTTGAGGTCTTCCTCTCTCAACTTTTTAAGTGGGAGATTTTGTACAATTGGTGGCTAAGTACTTTTTCCCCACTCTATGTGTATTTTTTTTAAATGGGGAGAAGGTGAGAGGTGATTTAAATTTTTACTTCTTTTAATACTATTACAAACACTTTATTTTTTATTGTATTCGTTAGGGACTAAAACATGCAATTATCTAATAGCTTGTGTTTATGCAGCAATACCACTACATTGCTGTACATAGCAAAAATTATGCTCTGCCATGAACACTAGTCAGAACCTAGTGTTCAAAGGAATACCATCATGACAGGCATGTAGGTATTTAGCAGACCCCCAGACATCATGTCAATCCATCAATGTAATGTGATTGCATCAAGGGCACAGATGTGGGGGCATCATACTGTGTGTGGGGGCTATGGAGACTTCATAGCCCCCACAGTGGGAGGCTATAGGGGGCATCATACTGTGTGTAATGCCCATCAAACTGGGGGCCATATTACTGTATGTGGGAGGCTGTGGGGCCATCATATTGTGTGTGGGGGCTGTAAAAATGATCATACTATGGGTGATCATATTGTGTAGTGTGTGGGGGGGGTCATCATTCATGGGATTCTAGGCCCATCTTACTGTGTAAGGGAGAATCAGGGAACATTATTACTGTTTAGGGGCACTAAGGACATTATTAAATGTTAAGTGAGCATTATTACATTATAGGGGCACTAAGGGTATTGTAATTGTTACAGGGGCGCGCAGGCGCATTAATACTTTCTAAGGGCCTAATATTTTCTAGGAGGCCGCAGAATGGTGCTTTAAATTCAAGTCCTCTGACCCCTTTCTGATACTCATCTTCCCAATGTTTCATGTTTTTCTGTAAGCTGGGATTTGTGACCTGTCGGCTGCTCCCCTGTTTCATAGAGCCAGCTAGAGGTCACAACTCAATACATCTCTAAAGGAGCTGTGTTCTGGCCTCGTTCTGGCTCAGTCAGAAGTTACAGGCACAAGATGGCACGCAAGACTGGAGCCATGTAGGTAAGAGGTGAAGATGCTAGAAGTTGAGTATATGACAGGGGTTCAGGGGCATAGATGTAAAGCTCCACTCCAGTGCTGAAAAAATAATGCTGGAGTGGTGCTTTAACACTGTAAACACAGTAAGGACCAGTGATGTAATGATCGTGTTCGCATGGGTCGCGGGTGCTTCGGGGTCCAGACTTATAAGGGGCCCATGCCGCCAGCCACCTCTGCGCCTGCCGATCGCAGCATCTGGTCCCCGTTTCAAATGGATGTGTGTACCGGAGGACACACATCCATGTGACAGCGCGGCAGATAGGGTCCCGTGTGTCAGGGAGCGGAGGGGAGGGGGAACCTCCTGCTTCCTGCTGCTACTACGCCTCCCCTCCTCTGACCTGCCGGCTTCCTGGCCTGCGTTCCACTAGTGCCACCTCCTCCCACCTCCTGCTTGATTGCACAGTGGAATGCAGGCATGGCGGCATCTCTTCCTCCTCCTGAGTCAATCCTCAAGGTACCTTTACACGACACGATATCGCCCGCAATATCGCTCAAAAGTCACGTGTTCATCGCTGTTGCAGTTGATATTGCGAGTGCGTCATGTTGTGCAACTGGACGATTCAACTACGATAAGTCGCTTGGATGGAGTTGCCAGGTTTTTGAATATGTTCAAAACCTGGCGATGTTGCTCAAGCGATCTGCTAGCATCAGAGCGACACAGCAATAATGATGCTAACAGCGATTTCCCCTATTCATTACATTGATAAGTATCGCTCGCTGGGTTGTGCATAAACAGCAAGGGAAAGTTGCTTGCAAAATCAGAGGTGCGTCGCCTACAATATCTCTACATGTGACATATCCAAAGCGATCTTGGCATAATGCCAAAAAACATGCGCACTCCCGTGATATCGCAGCCGACATCGCTGCAACGTCGTGTCGTTTAACGGTACCTTCAGAGGAGACAGAGCAGCGAGGGAACCAGGAGAGGTAAGTAAAGTTTTTTGTTTTTTTTTTGTTTTTTTTAATAATTAGTGCAGTACGGCCAGAGGATTATGGGGGAAGGAGGTCATATATAAGGCTGCACATAATACTGCACTTAATGGGAGAAGGCTGCACATAATACTGCACTATTTGAGAAGGCTGCACATAATCCTGCATTATATGGGAGAAGGCTGCATACATAACACTGCACTATATGGGAGAAGGCTGCATACATAATACTGCACTATATGAGAGAAGGCTGCATATATAATACTGCACTATATGGGAGAAAGTTCCATATATAATACTGCACTATAAGGGAGAAGGCTGCATATATAATACTGCACTATATGGAAATGATATGAGGCTGCATATATAATACTGCATATATGGAAAGTTATGAGCCTGCACTGTATGGTAGTTTTTGGGGCTGCATCATATGGAGAGTTTAGAGGCTGCACTATATTGAGAGTTTTGAGGCTGTATTATACTATATGGAGAGTATTGAGGCTGCATTATATGGAAAGTTTTGAGACTGCACTATATGGAGAGCTATAAGGCTGTATTATGCTATATGGAGAGGCTATGAGACTGCATTATACTATATGGAGAGGATATGAGGCTGCATTATACTATATGGAGAGATTATGAGGCTGTATTATGCTATAAGGAGGGCTATGACGCTGCATTATGATTATGGAGGATGTGAGGTTGCATTATATTATATGGAGGATAATGGGGCTTCATTATAATAATTGAATGACTATGGGGCCTCCCTTTGAATGGAGGACTATGGGATACATTATAATACATAGAGGACTATGGGGTACATTGTAATATATGGAGGAATATGGGGATGCATTATAATAATTGGACGATTATGATGACGGGAGCAGGCGGACCATATAAACCAGGATGGGGGACATATATACCACAATAAGGGCCATATTCCAGGAGGAGGACATATATAGCAGGAGGAGGGACATGAATACATAATAAAGGGGGAGAAGGGTCAATTTGTGAGTCTTTAAAGGATTTAGAACGTTATATGAGGTGCATACATTTCATCAACATGCGGGGAAGAGGGAGGCCAGGTCTAAATTTCGCACCGGGGCCCGCCAGACACTGGTTACGCCACTGGTAAGGACTCAGGTTACAATAAAGTTCCTTATCAATTCACTTGGCTGAAAGCAAAGCTAAGCCTCTTGTATTTTCCCTTCTGTATTTCTGTAGCAACATAACAGAAGTAACAGAGAGTGATTGTCACATACGGGAAGATAATATGCCGTCAGTCTGGGCAGTTTCTAAGTACATTTTGCTTTCCATATTACGTATTTCTGAAGGGGAAGTGAAAGTCGCTTTTCATAGAGGAATGGAAGAGATGACATGATGAATCACACAGAAAATTTGCAGGCAAACTGGATAGAAACACATCCACAGGCCGCTTATAAGCATGAGGTCATTCCCAACAATTAAAGGGATCTCATCATCATAATAGACTCCTAGACTACAGAAACTGAATTCTCCATATAATAGGGTGAAGGACAGTTACGTGATATCTTCACTGGTATCAATTAGTTTTGGTCAATGATTTCTCAAAAAAATGTGAACTTGGCCTTTGTGATATTAGTAATTATGCAAGTGATGGAATATATAACTGAAGGTGTACGCTGCACAGTCCCTGATTCACGGACTAAATATAAGTCTCCGAAACCAAGTCAACAGAGGTGTATACGAGGCGGTCAGGTTCAGATCAGGAAACCACGAGCAGTCTGTCCATGGCAACCTGTATAATGAGAAACATTAACAGATGGTGCTGTGTTCTAGACTACACTGTATGACCTCTCAGTTTGTGTGTGTATGACATGTAGTTCCTTTCATCATGTTGTAAAGAAGAAATTGAACTCTGTGTCCTATGAAAAAAAAAGTTTTTTCTCCAACAACATCTGCGTGATTATAAATGTGCTGGAAGGCTGAAATCTGCAGCAGCAAGTTGGTGCATTCCTCATCCACATGTCCTGTAAAATAATAAGTTAACTCAAAAATCTCCGGGATCCTAAGTATACATACTTATAATGGTAAATGTTGGGTTGTTGCTTTTGACAAAACAGGCGGATCATTTCCAGTGCAGACAATAAGTGCACAGTTAACTCTGCTGGGTATTTGGGCACCTGTGAAATGGTAGAAGCTTTAATATTCAGCTACTGTCATCCTCTTTCTTATTGTGAATCCTAGAACAGTACTTATGAAAATCGGCAAGACTTCGTCTTCATTAAGTACAATTTGATGGGTAAAAAATAAGCAGAATCATTTCTATAAATTTGCTTCAAAACTTCATATGAGAAAAACACTTAACCCCTTAATGCCTACTGTTGAGTATTCTTATCATACCAGTTCAATTCATTTGTAATTCATTTGTATGCATATGTAGATTGTAATTCAAGCAATAAAGGGCTAAAGAGGTTTTCCAAGACTGCAATAAATGGGCTCCATCATGCAATTCAAATGGCAGCCCATCCTAGTCATTTGTCAGGATGGTATTTGGAAACTAAAAACATTCTATATGTATTTTTCACCTGTTGATTTTCTGTATCTAATATCGTCACGCCTCCTAATAAAGAAACATTGAAACGAGTGTAGGGTGGCATGGGGTGACTGCGACATAGCAATGTTTTTCAGGAAGTGCTCTCTATTTATTATTACTGTAGTTCATATAACCTGCACTCTGGAAGAACAGCATCTCCACTCTCTGTGCCTGTCTTCCCCTGGGCGCAGTCTCTCCACTTTGTGCGCTGTCTCTCCCGTCTCTGCGCCTGTATCCCTTCTGTGTGCTGAATCTTCCACCCTGTGCACTTTCTCTCCCCCTGGATCAGATCAGTACTGTTAACCCTTTGGATCATGCTGTAAATCACTGACCGCACAATCCAAAGCACCGTGGCAGGAATCACGCCATTCCTTAGTAGCATCGGAGGTCCCATGATCACATCACGGTTCCTCAATTGTCACGACAGCTCGGAGTCCTTTGAGGACCCCAGATGTTGTCATGAATCACTTCCTTTGGATGCCTGGCATTCACAGAAAGTGCTTATTTCTCCTGTTCAAAGATGTGCAGCAGCTCATTTGTACACAGGAGAAGCAATCAAACAGTATAGTGCTGAGGTGCCCTAAGAAGCAGTGTAAAATAAGAAAAAAATGTCAAAAATGTTTGGGGAAAAAAAAAAACATAACCTCAAATCACCCCCCTTTTGCCCCATTAAAAACTATTAGAAAAAAATACACATATTTGGCATCGCTGTGTTCGAAAATGCCCAATCTATCAAAGTATAAAATCAATTAATCAGATCTGTAAACTGTGTAACAGAAAAAAAAGTCCAAACGACAAAATTAATTTTTTTTTGTCACCCCAACATTTCAATAAAAAGCAATAACGGGTGATTAAAACAGTGCATTTCAAAAATTGTATCATTAGAAATGTTAAGGCCACGTTACACACACAGATATATTGGTCACAGATCTCTGGTTGCAGTGAAATCATGGACACATTGTTCCATTTGTACACATCTTCAAAATGTAACAATGTGTCCATGATTTCACTGCAACCAGAGATCTGTGACCAATATCTGAACAGATATCTGTGTGTGTAATGTGGCCAGGGCAGCAGCATCCATGAGGCGACATGAAGTGTCAGCCTCAGGCGGCGAGCCCTGCTGGTAGGCAGGGGGCGTCATCCTCAGGGGCGCCTGGTGGTAGTGCGGCCCCCTGCTGATGCCACTCCGCTCCTATAGTTCTGGCCGCCGAAGCTGCGACCAGGCTTGGCGCATCTGGGGCTGCTGGCAGGGCATTTGCCCCAGGCGTAGCAAACTCCTGCTGCAGCGCCCGCGGTCTCCAAACCGCCCCCCCCCGCCAGTGTGAGCCGGCTTCATGCTTCACAGTGCCCTGCGCTGACAGGACCTGTGATGATGTCAAAGGAGGGGAGGAGTCAGGGGGTCACATGATCAGCTCCTCAGTATGCAGCCAGGACTTCACCGTGGTACTGGATGAGGGGAAGTTTATGTGTGGGGCTGAGGGATTTACAGTGTAAATGAATGTTGCAGAGCTGTGTATGTATGAGGTATATGGAGTGGAGCTGAGTGTACGAGGTGTACAGAGCAGAGCCGTGTGTGTGTACGAGGTGTACGGAGCAGAGCCGTGTGTGTACGAGATTTATGGAGTGAAGCCACGTGTGTAAGTTGCAGAGCTGAGAGTGTACAAGGTGTACGGAGCGGAGCCGTGCGTGTACGAGGTGTACGGATTGGAGCTGCGCTTGTACAAGGTGAACGGAGTGGAGCTGCGCTTGTACGAGGTGTACGGAGAGGAGCTGAGAGTGTACGAGGTGTATGGAGAGGAGCCGAGTGTGTATGAAGTGTACGGAGCGGAGCTGAGAGTGTACGATGTGCACACATCGGAGCTGCGCTTGTACAAGGTGTACGGAGAGGAGCTGAGAGTGTACGAGGTGTACAGGATGGAGCCGAGTGTGTATGAAGTGTACGGAGCGGAGCGGAGCTGAGAGTGTACGATGTGTACGGATTGGAGCTGCGCTTGAACAAGGTGTATGGAGCGGAGCTGAGAGAGTACGAGGTGTGGGGATCACACAGTGTTTGTGGGGCACTTTTGTTGGTATCACACTTTACAGGGCAATGAAAGGGGAATCTAGGGGCTTCAATAGGAGGAAAATTACTTTGTAAAGGCTGACATGTTGTGAGAGATGTACCTATGTGACCCAATTGGGGGTGCCCAATTAGAACTTCTGCTCTGGGGCTCCATGATTTCTATGATGCAGGATGCATTGTCCCTCTGCTGCAGGACTGATTAGCCATAACTTAGGCTGGTTTCAGATTTGCATTTGTGTCTGCATGCGCAGGGCATGCAAACGCAAACGTAGGGCAAACGCTGCCATACTGTTATAAACACAGCGGAGATTCTCCGCATGCGTTTACATCAGTATGGTGCCCAGCCAGCCAATCAGCGATCTCGAAAGCGGCCGGGAGGTGGAGATCTGTGACCAGGGCCGGCCTTAGCCTATATGGTGCCCTGTACAAAACTGCCTTTTGGTGCCCCTGTTCTGTCTCCGACACCCAATTCATCTCCAATGTTTGTTTTGCATAATGTTATTAAATAGTTTAGCTGTAGATTGTTAATGAGCTTTATCTCTTATGCAGTGTTTCAGGCTCCCTCTAGCGGCCAATGCTATGTTCTCAGTCTATTTAATCTCTATGTCTAATTCTCCTCCTTCTTGCAATGCATTTTGGTAGCTCAGCCTCCATTTTTACTTTCATTTCTGGAAGGAAGAAGACACTCAGCATTACTGTTCCCATGCGATTGCATTGCCGGTATGTATTCATGCCTTCTTTAGTTGTTTTCTGCTCTAGTTTTAGCCTGGCTCATCCAGTTATAGTCTAGATTAGTTACTAGTTCATGCATATTGTATATCCATGTATAATGTGTGTTCTTCTGTACTATGTACTGATTGCTCTGTATTCTGATTGTTTCCAGTTTTACCATATACAAATATACTGCAACGTTCAATAAAAGCACAGACTTCACCACAGTCTTCTCATTCGACTCAGTATAAAGGTTTAGCTGTCTGTTTAAATTCATGAGCCCCCGGCCCATTTAGTGAGAACAGAACAGTAAAACGGCAGCCATCCTACTGGGGAACAGTGAAGCAGCAGCCATCCAGATAGTAGGATACAAGTCACCGGCTTCACAGAGACTTTGTACAGCTACAGCAATCTCTGCACAGCTAAGAAATTCCCCAGAACACCATGTCCCACAGATCACACAGGACAAGATCCGTTACTTCTACCTCCTCAAAGACAACATCCATCAGCAGTGCGGTTGCCATTGCCCGCGCAAATGCCGAAGCCGCCAAAATGCGAGCAAGCTTTGCTGAACAAGAGATGCAACTTAAGTTAGAGAAGGCACACTTAGAAGCAACCCTAGCTGATCAAGAGAGAAGGTCACAGTTAGAGAAGGCACGCCTGGATGCCGCCTTAGAAAATCTAGTAGCGAAAAGGGAGGCTGCAGCCGCCATCGCAGAAGCAGAGTCACTAGAAGCCACACAAAACCCAGAGCTGCATAGTAGAAACAGTGTGCTGAGTCTGGAGTTTCCACTGCAAGATCCTCCACAACGCACATCTCAGTACGTTAATGAACTCCCCGATCCAAACTACAATCCTGATCTGGACCCAAAACGCGAACACGACACCTCCAGTGAAGAAAGCAAGGAGCCATCATGAGCCTCAGCTCCAGAACAGACGCAAACTCGAAAATGTTGCACAAAACAACTCTGCTAATGACTACCTTGCCCTCAACAGGTAACCAACGTAAACCACCTTGCTGACACATCATACGTCAGACCGAAGCAACATGACACCGGCTGGCGCCAGCCAGAGGATACTAACAGGTTCGAACATACCTCACACCACTTACCCTTACCGGTGCACCCATCACTAGTATACTCTGCTGACAACCTTTTCACAACAGAATTTGCAAAGTTCTTGAGCGACGTGAGCTGGTTGCCAAAGGACACATGGAATTCACCGACCAAGCTGAAAGCTACAGAGCTTGGAAAGCCTCTTTCCAAAATGTCACTAGAGACTTGGGGTTGCTACACAGGGAAGAGATAGACCTCTTAGTTAAGTACCTGGGAGAAGAGTCAGTCAAACACGCAATAAGGATCAGAGACGCTAATATAAGCCACCCTGAGATTGGCCTCAGAGAGATCTGGAAGAGGCTGGATGAGCGTTACGGCTCGGCAGAGGTAATAGAAAGCGCTTTGTTCAAAAGAATCATGGCTTCCCTAAAATATCTAACAAAGAGCTACAGAAACTTACAGAACTTAGCGACCTGCTAATGGAAGTCCAAGTTGCCAAATATGAAGATGATCTACAGGGACTTGCAATCCTCGACACAGCCAGAGGTGTGAACCCTATAGTCCAAAAGTTACCCTACAATTTGCAGGAGAAGTGGCTCACACATGGTTCCACATACAAATACAAGCACAGTGTTCCATTCCCTCCCTTCTCTGTTTTTGTAGACTTTATACACCAACAAGCAAGAATTAGAAATGATCCCAGCTTCGACTTTACAATGTCGTATGCCACTCCGCCACCAGCAGCATATCCACGCAGAACACCTGTGACAGTACACAAGACTAATGTTTCTTCTTCAGATTCCAATCACAGGTCTGCTGACTACTCCCAATCAGAGACAAAGATGCAGGACCCTGACAAGCAGTGCCTGCTCCATCAGAAGCCTCATCCTCTTCTCGAATGCAGGACCTTCAGAGGAAAATCTATGCCAGATCCAGAAGCTTCCTGAAAGAACACGGTATCTACTATAAGTGCTGCTCGTCCACGGCTCATCTCGCCAAGGATTGCAAGGTCAGTGTAAAATGCACAGAGTGTGGCACCACAGACCATAACACAGCTCTACACCCTGACCCAGCTCCATGGAATACACAAAACACATCAGCTGACAGTGAGCATGGCGGGGAGGAAAGGAACACTGCTACACCTACCCCAGAGATCACTTCACAATGTACAGAAGTCTGCAAAGGAACAATAGACAGCAGGTCCTGTTCTAAGATATGCCTTGTCAGAGTATACCCAAAGGGCCACAGAGACAAAGCTATAAAACTTATGCTATCTTGGACGATCAAAGTAATCGATCCCTGGCTAGATCAACATTCTTTGACCTATTCAACATCAGAAGGGCCAAGCACTCCCTTATCATTAAAGACGTGTGCAGGTACTGTGACAACAGCAGGCAGGAAAGCTACTATACAAATCGAGTCCTTAGATGGACAATTCTGCCTACCACTACCCACGATCATTGAATGCAACCAGATCCCAGACAACAGATCTGAAATTCCTACGCCAGATGTGGCAACCCACCACGCTCACTTAAAACGCATAGCTCACCTCATACCGAACTAGACCATCAGGCTCAGATAATCCTGCTGTTGGGAAGAGATATCCTGCAGGTGCATAAAGTGAGAAGTCATATCAATGGACACCACAATGCTCCCTATGCCCAAAGGCTAGACCTAGGATGGGTCATAATAGGAGGCGTATGCCTGGAACGCATGCACGCCCCCTCTTCTGTGTCAAGCATGCTGACAAGTACGCTGGAAGAAGGATGCCCATCTCTGTTTCAACCTTGTAACAGCTTCAGCCTCAGAGACCTGGACTTGGGGTCAGACCCCGCACCAATTCAACTTAGCCTCGGACTTCTCTGGAATCTACGATCAGATGCTTTCACCTTTCAAGTCAGCCAAGGAGAAAAGCCTTTTACTCGTAAAGGTGTTCTGTCTACCATCACAGTCTGTATGATCCCCTGGGTTTCGCAGCTCCTGTCACAATACAAGGCAAGGCCTTGCTAAGAGACTTAACTAGGGAAACATCTAGCTGGGATGCACCTCTGCCACCCAATAAGAGAATCCAGTGGGAAGGATGGAAGAACTCGTTAGCTACCCTCTCCAACCTGAACGTGCCAAGACCATACACCCCTGTGCCGTCAACAGAATACAAAGCCAAAAACTGTACATATTCGCGGATGCTTCTGTCAAAGCAATTGCAGCTGTTGCCTACCTTAAAGACTCCAAATGTCAGAGCCACATTGGGTTTGTTATGGGGAAGACCAAGCTTGCACATTCAACCAGGGCAGTTAACAGAAGTCAGCTACAAAGTACAACGTGGCTTTCAGGACCAAAACTATTATATGTTGAAGAACACCTTCCAGACACCTTTGAACTAGTAGGAGAGGACACAGATGCTGAAATCAACCCTCAGGTTTCTACACTTCATACAAAGACTTCTGCTTCCCAGCTTGGATCTCACAGATTCGTCAAATTCTCAAGGTGGAAGTCACTCGTTTGAGCCATTACCTGCTTGAGCTACATAGCTCGCTCCTTCAGAACTCCCAGAACTTTTGATACAGGAGAATGTAAAGGCCGGCATATTTGTAAAAATACCTACGTTACCTCAGACTTGGATTTCTCTAAAAACCACATCATCCTTACAGTTCAAAGAGAAACCTACCTTACAGAAATCCAATGTCTTACTAACAAAGTTCCAATACCAGCGAGCAGCGTATTGAGAAAACTTGTCCCAATCTGAACATAGGTGACCTTGTTCTTGTGAAAGACTCTCAAGTACACCGGAACCAGTGGCCACTTGGTCTAGTTACTGCAACATTCCCGAGCAATGACGGTAATGTCCGCAAGGTCAGACTAAGAATGACTAAGGGAAATGAACCTAAGACATTTCTCAGACCGGTATCTGAACTGGTCCTGCTGTTACCCTCAGAAGACAGGGATAGTGACATCCGGTGATGCCAGACGGGGAGTGTTCTGTCTCCGACACCCAATTCATCTCCAATGTTTGTTTTGCATAATGTTATTAAATAGTTTAGCTGTAGATTGTTAATGAGCTTTATCTCTTATGCAGTGTTTCAGGCTCCCTCTAGCGGCCAATGCTATGTTCGTAGTCTATTTAATCTCTATGTCTAATTCTCCTCCCTCTTGCAATGCATTTTGGTAGCTCAGCCTCCATTTTTACTTTCATTTCTGGAAGGAAGAAGACACTCAGCATTACTGTTCCCATGCGATTGCATTGCCAGTATGTATTCATGCCTTCTTTAGTTGTTTTCTGCTCTAGTTTTAGCCTGGCTCATCCAGTTATAGTCTAGATTAGTTACTAGTTCATGCATATTGTATATCCATGTATAATGTGTGTTCTGCTGTACTATGTACTGATTGCTCTGTATTCTGATTGTTTCCAGTTTTACCATATACAAATATACTGCAACGTTCAATAAAAGCACAGACTTCACCACAGTCTTCTCATTCGACTCAGTATAAAGGTTTAGCTGTCTGTTTAAATTCATGAGCCCCCGGCCCATTTAGTGAGAACAGAACGCCCCCATCCTATTGATTTTTGTACCCAGTTTCCCAGGACACAAATGGGAACAGGGCGCCATTTTTATATTCTAAAATAATTAATTCACATATATTGTACAATAAACTTTTCCAAATTTGTGCCCAGGAATCTGCAACTCAAATTCATATTAATTCCACTATGTCTGAATTTACACTAAAAGGGATAATCTATTTCTGTATATTTATACCGTATCCATGGATATTACATAATGGGTGGTACATGTGGATCTCACCAATAGGGCAATGTGTATCTGAAGAATGAGGCGCTGACGCTCTATGTGGAGATTGATGGGACTGTTCTGTCATCTCTTGGCTGAGAGCGGCGCTGTTCCTGGCTCTATTGATGGGATCAGCATCTACTATAAGTTTCTGCCAAATCCTGTAGATCTGCCATAAATATACAAAACTAGAAATAGGCCCAATGCTATTGCATCGGGAGTGCAGTGAAATGTACAGGTGTCGTAGAAATAGCCGCTGAATAGTACAGTCCTCTCTCCAGAAAGTACGCTGTTATTGCAGGATTTATATGGTGTATACGGTGGCTCAGTGGTTAGCACTGTATACGGTGGCTCACTGGTTAGCATTGTATATGGTGACTCAGTGGTTAGCATAGTATACGGTGGCTCAGTGGTTAGCACTGTATGGTGGCTCAGTGGTTAGCATTGTATACAGTGGCTCAGTGGTTAGCACTGTATAGTGGCTCAGTGGTTAGCACTGTATAGTGGCTCAGTGGATAGCACAGTATATGGTGGCTCAGTGGTTAGTACTGTATACGGTGGCTCAGTGGTTAGCATTGTATGGTGGCTCATTGGTTAGTATTTTATGGTGGTTCAGTGGTTAGCACTGTATGTTGGCTTAGTGGTTAGCACTGTATATGCTGGCTCAGTGGTTAGCATTGTATACGGAGGCTCATTGGTTAGCACAGTATACGGAGGCTCAGTGGTTAGCACAGTATATGATGCCTCAGTAGTTAGCACAGTATACAGTGGCTCAGTCGTTAGCACTGTATAAGGTGGCATAGTCATTAGTACTGTATACGGTGGCTCAGTGGATAGCAATGTATGGTGGCTCAGTGGTTAGCACAGTATGTAGTGGCTCAGTACTGTCTGGTGGCTCAGTGGTTAGCACTGTCTGGCGGCTCAGTGGTTAGCTCTGTATAGTGGCTCAGTGGTTAGCACAGTATATGGTGGCTCAGTGATTAGCACTGTATACTGTCGGCGGCGACCAATCAGCGAAGCGCGTTTTAAATCACGCGCCAAGAGCGCTGATTGATTGGTTACCACCTACTGCGGCGACCACTGAAGCGGCGCGTGGCTTGGCGGGTGATTTGAATCCCGCGCCACTGATTGATTGACTGAGCACTGCGGGATTCAATTCTGCCAAGCCACGCTCCGCTTCGCGGATTGTCGCCGACGACCACAGCAACCAATCAGCGCTCTTGGCGCCGCGACTCACCTGCCTCCTGTGCTGTCTGCTCTCTCCTCCTGAGCTGTCTGCTCCTCTCACCTCCTCTAGAGCTGTCTGCTCCTCTCACCTCCTCTAGAGCTGTCTGCTCCTCTCACCTCCTCCAGCGCTGTCTGCTCCTCTCACCTCCCTCCAGAGCTGTCTGCTCTTCTCTCCTCCTTCCAGCGGTCTGCTCCTCTCACCTCCTCCAGTGTTATCTGCTCCACTCACCTCCCTCCAGCGCTGTCTGCTCCTCTCACTTCCGGGGGTTCATTAGGCTCATCTAATATTAATTGCTCTGAGTGCAGCGCCCCGGGAGAGAGGAACAGGCAGCATTGGAGGGAGGTGAGTATACATTGACAGATATCACCAGATAGCACACGAACATATATAGCACATGGGCAGTGCATGCTCCGTTTGCCTCCCCTCCCCTGGTCCTTGCCTCTGCACTGTCTGCACAGGGGGGCAGAGAGAGTGCACACGCGGCACAGAGAGAGTGCATAGGAAGAGCAGAGTGAGATTGCACAGGGGAAGCAAAAAGAGAGTGCACAGGGGCAGAGAGAGAGCACAAGGGCAGGGAAGAGAGAGCGCAAAGGTTGTGACAGAGAGAGCGCACAGTGTGGAGCAAAGAGAGCGCACAGTGTGGGGCAAAGAAGGACATGGCGCTGAGAGAGCGCACAGGGACAGAGAGAGCACACAGGGGCAGAAAGAGCGCAAGGGGAAGAGAGAAACCAGACAAAGTGCAAGCAGGACAGAGAGTAAGGCGACAAGAGCGCACACAGCGGGACAGAGAGAGTGCACAGGGCGGGACAGAGAGGCGCACAGGGCGGGACAGAGAGAGCGCACAGGGCGGGACAGAGAGCACACAGGGCGGGACAGAGAGAGCGCACAGGGCGGGACAAAGAGAGCGCACAGGGCGGGACAGAGAGAGCGCACAGGGTGAGACAGAGAGAGAGCGCACAGGGGGGCAGACAGAGATTGCACAGGCAAAGAAGAGAGCACATGAGAGAATACAGCGCACAGGGGACGACAGGTTAATGGAGAGAGCACAGGGGGAAGAGACAGCACACGGGGGGGGGGGGAGGGATGGACAGGGGGAGAGACAGCCGCCGTCCCTAACACCACAGAGCCACCACTGTTTGTGATGTCGTCCGCATGAAAATCTTTACAGGACGATAATAATACAGCATCCAAAAAATGTATACTTCACTGCAGGTATCAGTGTAATCAGCATCGCAGTGACAATATGCCCAGCCTAGGGCTGTACTGTATAGGAATAACCCTGCTGACCGAATAATATTCCTATGCAGAGCAGCAGATATTACAACACTTACTAAGAAGGGACCAAACAATGACAGATAGAAAGTAACAAAGGAGGAGCGAGAGCACTGATCACAGGAGCTGACAATCTGTGGACAAAGGAATGACAAACAGCCTCTATACTGATCACTATATACTATATATATACACTGTACAGGTGTATGAGGAGGAGTAGAGCCCTGATCACAGGAGCTGACAATCTGATCACGTAGGAATGATAAAGAGCCTGTATACTGATCACTATATACTATATATATAATAGATACACTATACAGCTGTATGAGGAGGAGGAGGTACCCATTACTAGCCCCCACTATGTATGATAGTCCCCCCTTAGTAGCCCCCACTCCAGTACTTGGAAGAAGGAGATAAGGGGACAGTCCCAGGCAGCAGCCTGGACTCAGAAGTTCAGTAGTGACAGAGATGAGGATCAGTGATCTGGATGCCTTCCTCTCACAGCTCGGTGCTGAGTCGGTGCTGTGTGTGACTGACAAACCTGATCCTGCACCGACCCAGCACAGAGCTCCCAGCACTAAATGTTTCTTATCTCAGAGCCGGCACCTATTACTGCTGGGATGAAGATGGCAAACAGCAGTGACCTCCTTACCTCCATAGAAGAGTCCTCGGGTGAGGGACGCTCCTCCGTTCTGCACTGGCTGGAGGCCAGGAGGAGACTTGATGGTTCTGGAGAGAGGAGGCGGTGTACTGCATGGATCATCCTCATTTTGCTGAGGTACACTGTGCTGTACACAGCACAACAGAATCAGGGCTTTGAATTTAAGATTTGGGCGCAGGAAGGAACAGCGAGGCCCCTGCAAATCAAAGTGACTACTGTCTCCCTGCAGCGCCCCCTGGAGCGTGGTGCCCTGTGCGGCCGCACAACTCGCACATGCCTAAGGCCGGCCCTGTCTGTGACGGAGATCCTCCTCCTCCTGGCTGCCGCCGCCGAAATTTCAATGTGATCCGCAGCGTTCTGCTGCGCCGTCATGCGGAGGACACTGCGGATTCATTGAGATCCATGCATTGTTTGTGCGCTTGCGGGAACTTGCTGATAAAACAAGCGCCTCTGAACGCACAAGATATGCAACATGTTGCATTTGAAGGGCGGAGGAGGGCGCATAAATTATACGCATCCAAACGGAACCGTTCCCATGTTAAACATAGGAATGCAGTGTGCATGCATTTGGCTGCGTTCTGTTACGCTTGCATTCCGAATGCAAATGTGAAACCACCCTTACACACCAGGTCCAGTGCCGCCCCTCGGTACAATCAGGCATCCAGCCATGTTTCTCCTGAGCAGTGGATGGTCGTTGGTGCTCTTCCCCCTTTCTGCTCCCACATCCTTTGCTCAACCCAATAGGAAGGACCTTGTTATTAATTACATAAAGACAGCCCCGTGTGTGGCACTTGTGATTGGCTAAGCAATTCGGGAGTAAGTGTCTGTTGGATGGAGGAGAAGCGCCATTTTACCAACTTAGTGCAGTGGCGGCTTGTTGATGCTCAGACCGCAGGTCTTTACCTGTGGTGTGTGGACAGTGCGGCATGGTGACTTGTCTGAATATTCAGTGCCAGGCAGCGGTCCAGAGTTCTGTAGGTGTGTGCCAGAGGTTGACAATCAGTGCTGCCCCTGTGCTATAAGGATGCAGGACTGTGTCTGCCTACAGGACCACAGCTCTGCTAGTCGTCATTATGTGTTTAAATGCTTGTGCCAAGCCGACATTGCCATTAATGATTCTTGTTTTGGATTCTTCTGTGCGGTTCTTGTATGTGCATGTGATGGCGCTGACATCTTTGTGTGGACATCTTTTTTCTGTTTCTGTAAACGAAAATGTCCACTATTTTGCTCATTTTTACAGGATAAATATAAATCTGTATGAACCAGATTTATTTTTATCAATGAAAAAAATTTACTAGCGGATGGGGGGGTGGCGCCGTTTTGCAATTCGCCTCAGGCAGCAGAGAGGCTATGTTCACCCCTGAACGTGGCCTTTAGCCTGGTGGGAATTGTGGCCGCACATGTCAATTCACAAAATACAGGCTGCTACAATTGCCTGCATTATGCAGATAACACCCACAAAATAGGAATTAAGTGTAATACTCTGCTCTGTTTGGCAACTTTCACATCTGCAGTATTTTCAGTTCAGGTTTTTCTGTCAAAACCGGATCTTTTCTACTTCAGGTTTTTTAAGAAGTTTCACATCAGCAATTTTCAAATTTGGCAGAATTCTGGCTTTTTTGGAAAAAAAAAACGGATCCAGCAACATTGTGTTCTGACCAATGCATTTTGAATGGAGTTCCAGAAATGTGCGGTGATTTGCGGTTTCATCCATATTCGGCAAATCTGGCACTTTCGGCTTTGGACAAAAAACGCTGCTAACTGCGGTTTTAAGACAAGCTGGAAGTGCCGGATTTAGCGGATCCGGATGAAACCACATGTCACCGCACATTTCTGGAACTTCATTCAAAATGCATTAGTCAGAACGCATTGTTGCCGGATCCGTTTTTTTTTTTTTTAATAAGACAGAATTCTGCCAGATCTAAAAAAAAAATACTGATGTGAAAGTACATGCATATCAGTTGGTTTTAATAGGTTGTCAATTACAATAGGATAATAATATCTTAGAATAGAAATATTGTATTCTCTGTAGCAGTTTTCTCAATCACAGCAACAGATGTCGTACAATACACTGAAATAAAAAATAAAAAACAAACATAGAGAGACTCATTAATTTACCTTTAGGCAAGGGCTTAATATCACATTGAGAACAAATTGGAACTTGCAAAAGGATGAGGTTAAAGGGAAGTCATAAAAATGCAGTCCAATCTTCATCATCATATTATAAGATCAGGGACAGATGAGTGGACTGATGTCTAGTTTTTTGAGAAAAGAATCAGTATAACCTAAGTTTTAATCATTTAGTCCTGTCCTCTTTTATAGATTTGGAGTCCAGTGGGTGGTCCTATCAATGACTGACAGCTTTCTTTGTATAAGTGCAAATACTCTTCCTGCTTTATAAGGCTGGGTTCACATTTGCGCACAATGTGCGCTGTGAACGCAGCTTTCCTGAGCAAGACGCGAGCACTATGCGCTCCTGTGTTTAACATAGGAATGCATAGCGCCTGTGTGTACCTGCGCTCAGCTGCATTTGTGTTCGGCTGTTCATAATTTATGCACATGCCGAACGCAACATGTTGCATTTTTTGTGCTCACCATACGCGCATGCAGACAGCCGCGCACAAGAAATGAATGGAAGTCAATCTGTGCGCATTGCCATCTGCTGGCAAGAGCACAGACGCTGCAGAAGATGACGTCCTCCGACGTGATTCCTTTCCTGTCGTTCTCTTCTTCTTTCTTCTTATTTCCTCTTCTTTCTTCTCTTCTTCCTCTCCTTCTCTTCTTTCTTCTTCTTTCTTCTTCTTCTGTCATCTTTTTTTCCTCCCTGCCGCCGCCGCTGGTTTAAAAATAGCCGGTGGGAAAGCCAGCAGTGAAAACGCTTCACCGCAGACTTTCCAGCCCCGCTAATTCAAATGATCAGCATCAGCTGTTCACCGCTGGCTTTCCCGCTGGCTATTTTAAACCAGCGGCGGAGGCGGCAGGGAGGAAGAGATCAGCGGCAGACCGCCTCCCGGCTACCGCCACTGATTGGGTGGCAGGGCGGCTCACAATTAAAGTGTTTGCGTTCGGCACTGCGTATGCGCTGCATATGCTGCAAGTGTTGAACGCAAATGTGAAGCTTGCCTAATATATTGTCAGATATGTTGTCAGATATGCTGCAGACTGGACTGCATTTTCATAGTGACAGATTCCCTTTAAGGTTGCGTGCCCATGATCAGGATTATAACTGTATTTTTGCTGCGTTCAAAATGCTCCCTTGTACTGTACAAACACAGTGGATGGGATTAATAGAAATCCCAAGTGCATCGTTTTTATTCTGAGTAAAATCACCTACGGTACAGGATTCTGAACTGCAGCATGTTAATTTCTCTTGCAAAAGCGGCGACTCTTCTGTGTGCGGTTGCCTCATAGACTTCCTTTAGATAAGTAAATCCACAGTTAAGTAAAAAGCACATTCATTGTTAAGTGTATTTATGCATGTGAGATATCAATAAAGTTGGTTGAAAGACAGGAAGCAAAAGAAACGAAAGTTGATGAAAGCAAAGTACTGTCTCTTCCCCCAGACTTGTACTATTTATGCCTTTCATGTGGCACTTAGGCCCCTTTCACATCAGCAATTCTGTCCGGATCCGGCCAATCTGCCGCCTAATGACCGACTTGAGGTACACTTGCGGCAAGCCCCCATTCATTCTCTTATGGAGCTTGCAGCAAGTGCTGCATTTGTGGTTTTTCCACGATCTGGCAAATCTGATAGTTGCAGCCACGAAAAAAAAAAGCGTTAGCAGTGTGGTTTTTTTCGCCGACGCAAGTGCCGGATCTGCCGCATCCAGTCGAACCGCACTTGCCGCACCCAACTACAAGCCCCATAGACAATGCATGGGGTTTGCCGCAAGTGCGGCCTTTAGGCAGCAGATGTGGCAAATCTGCCGTATCTGACGCATTTAGCAAAAAACGCTGATGTGAAAGGAGCAAAAAGGAGTTTTTTCTTGGTTAACATATGGAATAAATAAAAATGGTGTGAGGTCACCACATTTTTGATAACCAGCAAAAGATAAAGCAGACAGTTGCAGGCGGATATTATCAGGCTAGGAAGGTCCATGATTATTGGGCCCTTCCAGACTAAAAATAGTATTCCAAAGCTGCCCCAGAAGTGGCGCATCACATTAGATGTGCCAAATATGGCACTTTGCCTCATCTCTTCCCGATTGCCCTGGTGCAGTGGCGATTGGTGTAATAGTAGACAATGTTGAGGTCAATTGTGTAGTGTCAGCTGGCATCAAGCCTTGGTGTTACTAATGGATAGGTGTCTATCAGACATCACCATTACTAACCTAGTAAGTTAAAAGAGACACATTAAAAAAAAAAAAATTCTTATACACTTTCCCTGGTTCACCAATTTAGAAAAAAAAAAAAAAAAGCCATAAAAATCCGAAGTAGTTAACCAAATCGCACATAGTCCACAAATGGGAAGCTGAAAGATATAAAAAGAGAAAGGTAAGGAAATAAAAACAAAAGACAGTACCTTGTTCATCAATTTATTATTTTTAAAAAATCTCAGCAAATCCTACAGTGTCCATGCCTCTCTCACGATGTCCACCCATTCGGTAGTACAACCGATTTCGCCTCATTCTGAGAATGACGCTTCATAATTGACTCTCGGTCAAGCTATGCTCTGCAATAGCTGCCAACTGTGATGAGTGGTGATGACGTCAGTAACATTACAGCTCATCACTGCTCTCACCGGATCGCACAGAGAGCAGTCCAAGACCTGGAATATCTCAGGAGTAGGGCGGACGAACCCGAACTGTAAAGTTCTGGACCCGTACCGAATACATACTGTTTGGTCACAAGGTGCAGAACACGGGTTTCCATGGGAAACCCATGTTACAGTTTGAGTCCAGTTCGGGGGCGGAGACTGTAAAAGAATAAAATAAAAAACATAATTATACTTACCTTCTCAGCAACGCGTACTTCCATCTCGCTGTCCCGGTCGCTTCTGCTTCCGAGGCTGCTCATTAACTTCCACAGTATTCACTGCACTGACTGTGTCGGCAGTCTTCGGCTTTTTCTGTCTCCCCGGTTACAATGCCGCAGATTGCACCAAGGAAGTACACCACGGATTTAGTGCTTTTTTTTGGCCCAGGAGATGGAGATGAACACCTTGGACACAATGCATGCAGTTTTAGGCCTAAATTGCACCAAAAAGCATGAAATCCGCAGCAAAAAACCCCAACATTTTTGTCGCGGAATTCATGTTTTTTTGGTAGAATGTAGGCCTGAAACTGCATGCATTGTGTCCAAGGTGTTCATCTTCATCTCCTGGGCCAAAAAAAAGCACAAAAACTGTGGCGTTTTACCCGCGGATTTCATGCGTTTTGGTGCAATTTACACCTAAAACTGCATGCATTGTGTCCTAGGGGTTCATCATCGCCTGGGCAAAAAAAGCATGAAAAATGCAGCAGTTTTCCCGCGGTTTTTGCCACAGATTTCATGCTTTTTGGTGCAATCTTATGACAGCTCAGTGCGTAATTGACGGAAGGAGCGTGATCTGCAGCATTGTAACCGGGAGACACTGGGGTCACCCGAGGACAACTCAGGTGGCATGACCTGAGCTGTCCTCGGGTGACCTGAGTTACCTCCTCTTACGATGCCACAGTGCTCTAAGCTCTCCTTCAAGGACCAAGGGGATAGAGCTTTGTTCGTCTCCTTGGTCTCTGATGTAGCAGAGCCAAGAGTTTTCAGCACTAGTAATGGGCGAACCCACCAATGTTCGGGTTCAGCGAACTCGCCCGAACTTTTATTAAAGTTCCGGTCCAGGGCCGTAAGTGGCTCGAACTTGAGTCCAAAACCCGAACTCAGACTGTATAGTTATGGGATGGGGGCTAGAGATCTGTAAAAGAAAGAAGATAGTTATTAAACACCATTATACTGTCCGGCATTCACCCACTTGTACTTCTGGAGCCACTCATTACCTTCTTGGATATTCACTGCAGAGGGACCCAACAGCCAATCACAGACAATGCCACTGTAAATTGGAGCACGAAAACCATGATGTAGTTTTTGTCATGGATTTCATGTTCTTTTGGTGCACTTTTGGCAAAAAACTGCATGCATTGTGTTCAATGTGTTCATCTGCATCTCCTGGCCAAAAAAAGCACCAAAACTGCAACACAGTTGAGCACTTTTTATAAAATTATTTTTTGAAAAACTAAAAAATGACGTGGGGCTTCGTCATATTTTTGTATGCCAGCTAGGTACAGCAAGCAGGTACGGGCAGCCCCCTACCCCCAGCTGCTTATTTTTACCTGTCTGGAAACCAAAAATATAGGGAAGCTCTTTTTTTAATTATTTCATGAATCTCATTAAATAATTAAAATAAATTACATGGGGCTTTGCCGTATACTTGATTTCATGACAGGTACAACTAGGCAGCTGGGGGCTTGAATCTTCAACACAGGGTGACCCAAGCTTTCTGCCCCCCACTGTGAATTGCAGCCTGCATCTGCCCCAAAAAAAGGCACATTCATAGAGGCGCCTGTTGGCAGTGGCATGCTGGGTAATAAAGGGGTTAATGCCAGCTTTGTTTTGGCAGCTGGCACTAAGCCCAAAATTCATAGAGTCAGGTCAATATTAGACCCACCCCCAATAAATTTCTAGTAAAAAAATCACAACACCGAAAAAAATATTTAGAAATAAAACACAAGACAACCCTGTTTGCCATCTTTAATTAACAAAATAAATCCCTCCCTATGAATAATCCACAGAGAACATCTTCAGCTCTGCTGCATATCTCTGTGAGCAGACGCACATTCTCTGTGACAGCATCTGTGATTGGCTGTTGGGCCCCTCTGCTGTGACTATCTAGAAAGTTCATGAGCAGCAACAGAAGTAGACACAACGTGGCGGTAGGACATGGTAAGTATAATGCTGTTTAATGTTTACTAACCATTTTCTTTATTTTTACAGCTTCCCTGCCCCAAACCCAGAACTGTAACACAGACTTCCCAAGAAAGTCTGTGCTCAGGATCTGTGCCCGAACAGTAGGTGTGTGGTACAGACCCCGAAACTTTACAGTTCGGGTTCGCCCATCACTATTCAGCCCCCCGCTGCGAATTGCAGTCCGTAGCTGCCCCAGAACATGGCGCGTTCATAGCAGCGCCACCTTCAGGAGCTGTACCCAACTCATCCAGGGCCCAGGTGTCGGGTGGCTCGCTGGGTAATAATGGGGTTAGGGCCAGCTTTGTATTATCAGCTGGCACAAAGCCCGAAATTCATAGAGTCACGCCAATATTAGACATGACCACCATGAATTTCTAGTAAAGTGTTTAAAAAAAATGCAAAACAGAGAAAAATAATTTATTTGAACTAAAAACAAAAAAAATTTAGAGACTCCTTCTGTATTAAAAAAACAATCCTCAGTACGATGTAGTCCAAAAGAGAGCGATGTCAGCACTACTACATCAGAGCAATAAGATGGCTGAGACTGTCAGTGACAGTCAGAGTTCACCCGATGTCATAGCTCGGGCCATGATCATAGGTGAACCCTGACGTTCCATCCGCACACTGCTGGCGCCAGCTGGAAAAAGCCAGGCGCCGGGCAGTGCAGTGAATAACACAGAAGTCAATGACGGGAGGACACGTTGCTGGAAAGGTAAGTATAATTATAATGTTTATTAATAATTTTATGCTTTTTTTACAGCACCCCCTCCATCCTATACCTGTAAAGTTCAAGCTGGGGGGGTACGATGCAAGTTTGCGTCATCCCCGGCCCCAAGCTCGAACTTTACAAAAAATTCATGTGAACCCGCCAATCCCGATCATCGGGGGGTTCGCCCATCACTACTCACGAGCAATGATGTCACTGAGTTATTTGCGTCACCGCTTGTGAGACATTCTGAGACTCGTGATGCCCTCTGTGTGACCTGGCGAGAGCAGGATAAGCGCTAATGCTGCGGATATTACCACTTGTCATTGATTCACGGGATGTCGTGGGAACGTCATGGAGCTCCAGGGAAGTTAATAATAAATGTATGAATGAGGGAGTGTCTTTTGTTCTATTTCATTACCTCTCTCTTTTTATGACTTTTAGGTTCCCATTTGTGGACTACTTTGTATTTGATGAACTACCTCAGAACTGCATGGCTTTTTTTAATCATTTTAACTTACTGGGTTAGTAATGTGGGTGTCGGATAGACATCTCTTCATTACTAACACCAAGGCTTGCTGCCACCTGTCACTACACATCAATCCCAACTACAATTATCCCAATTGTCACTGCACTAGGGCAATCAGGAAGAGTCGAGGTGAAGTGCTTGAAATGGCGCATCTTATGTGATCTTTTTAATACATACTTGATATAGATAGATGTAATGTAAATTAGATTATTTTTATAGGCTCTTCAAGAGCAATGAATAAAATACATAGTGCTGTACATGAACACCAAGTCCTGAAGCAGTCTCTGGATCACTGACCACTTCAGACAAGTTAATGTCGTGCTTGTTCTACCTTTTCAAGGTCGACATGAATTTTCCTTCGACTGTCTTCACCACAAAGAAATCAATGTCTGCTCAGTGCTGACCAATCTTTTTACTATTTTTATGTCATGTGTGACTGACTTCCAATTCCTATAACTGCATATCTTTATTATAGGAGAAATATGAATGAGATTTCTAAAATCTCATTTACACTGTTTGCATTTTCTCCTTGCGGTTTTGACCTCTATTTCATGTTTTTTGTAGCATGTCAATTCTTTCAAAATTTTTACAGCATTTTTTTCCCTTCAGATCAAATAGGCTTAATACCAAAACGTAAAAAAATCGGATCACACTCAGACCACTGTTATTCAATGTGGCAGTGCACATGTCACATTTTTCCTCTGATGAACTCTGTACAAGGAAAACAAAGCGCAGTATGCATGATTTGCCTTCAAGAATCAAGAATCAGATTGGCCATTCAAGTCTATGGGACCGTGCAAAGAATCAAACTGAAATCGGATGACATCCAAGTGTGGTCTGATTTTTCAGAATGAAAAAATGGAGAAACTGAAGATATTTTTCTCTTTTTATTTAAATTTTCCACTTCTGAGAAAAAAAAACGGATCTCACTCCGATCAGATTCTGATCAACCTAATCAGACAGGTTTTTTCTTGGATTGAGAAAATACAGTCATGTGCACCCAGCCTTAAATTTGGCTATCAAAAGCTGCTGGCCACAATTTTCCTTGACTCCACCCGCAGACATGCACACTCAGGGTGACGAGTGCCTGTATTCTGCATACAGACAGGAAAATAAGACTCTGAAAAAAACATCAGACTCTGGGCTAATTCAGACATCAGTTTTCACGTACAAGGTCTATCCATGTAGATTACAGTCTATGGGGTTGTTCACATATCCAAGGATTTTTTCAAATCGAGTGATCTGTACAAAATGAAATGGTGGGTTTACACACACCAATTTATCTGTTCAATCTCTGAACCAATCTCTGGTTGCAGTGAAATCATGGATACATTGCTCCATGTTGTACACAGCCACAAAATGGAGCAATGTATCCATGATTTCACTGCAACCAGAGATTGGTTCAGAGATTGAACAGATAAATTGGTGTGTGTAAACCCACCAAAAGAGACATGTCCAATCTTGATCCGATTCTATGATTAATCTAAAGGCCCCGTCTCACACTATGATATCGGTAACGATATCGTTAGTATGCCACATACTTCAGTCATTCTAACGATATGTAGCAACGTCGTTCAGTGTGACATGTACAAACGATCAACGATAATCGGGCAGATCGTTGATGGGAGGTTGGTGAACCGGACCTTAAAGCAAACAATGAGCGTTCGCTCAACCTGCAGCATGGGTGTTTGTGTCACCTCGATAATGATGTCGTTAATGACCTCGCATATTGAGGGTGCCTTCACACTGCGGTCAGGTCCGGTCCGGGGCTGTCAGGGGTGAACCTGACAGCCCCGGACCGGATCAGCACACAGACCCGGAGGGCTAATATGCCCTCCGGTCCGGTGTGCATCCTACCGCAGCAGCTGCTGATGATTATTCAGGACCGCGGTTCGCGGGGAGCTAGCCGCGGTCCTGAATTATAACAGCGGCGTGCAGCCGCCGGTATCCGGTTCCCGGATCGGGGCAATCCGGCCCCATAGGCTCCCATGTTAAGGGAGCGCCGGATTGCCCCGGAAGGATCCGTGGGAATCTGGAAGGATCCAGTGGAAACCGGGAGATACCAATTAGGTGCAGATTGGTCTCCCTGGACACAAAAACGTTGCAAGCAACATTTTTGGATCCGGGAGAAAGATCCCACTTCTCCCAGATTCATCTGGCGAGATAGAAGCCGGATAGCAGATAGCTGCCATCCGGCCCCATAGGCTACTATGGGGCCAAAATCCGGTCACCCCTGACAGCCCTTGACCGGACATGACCGCAGTGTGAAGGCACCCTAAGGGCCAGTTTACACACACCATCTTATCTGTCCAACTTCTGACCAACTTGCTGGTTGCAGTGAAATCATGGACATATTGCTCCATTTTGTGGCTGTGTACAAATGGTACAATGTGTCCATGATTTCACTGCAACCAGCAAGTTGGTCAGAAGTTGGACAGATAAGTTGGTGTGTGTAAAGCGGCCGTCACACGCTACCATATCGCTAGCGATATTGTTAGCGATCACGTGCACGCGCGATTGCTAACAATATCGTTCACATCGCTGGTGAGCTGTCACACAGACAGACTCACCAGCGATGTGGACCAGCGAGATCGCTGGTAACTATGGTACACATCGGGTTACTAGGCGCCGCGCATCGCTTAGTAACCCGACGTGTACCATAGTTACCATCTCCCAGCATAGGCTCTGCCGCTGGGAGATCGTTCATCGTGGTGTTACACACCACGATGAGGCAGATCGTGAAATCGTTAATCGCAAGATCTGAGCTCCGGAGCTCAGATCTCGATTTTGCGATTTTATCAGTTCTCGCTCGTCGTATCTTGCCGTCACACACACAGACATCGTTCAAGCGATGTTTCATCTGGCGCGTTCAAGCGATATCTTTCAAGATATCGTAGCGTGTGACGGCCGCTTAAAGTGGCCCTAAGAACTGAAGGATGTAGGCGAGCTAACAACTACAAGTATCGTTTGCTTGTCGCAGGATCGTTGCTTCGTTGTTAACGAGATCTATACGTGTGACATTTCACTAGCAATCATTGAATGTCATTCTAGCGATCTAGGTCAAGTTGGATCGTGGGTCGGTTTGCTGACACATTGAAGCGTGAGACGGGGCCTTTACCAATGCAAATCTATGGATCTGTGAAAAAAAACAGGCAGCACCAGGATGCTATCTGTGTGCTGCCTGGTTTTCACAAAATGTTTGTTCATCAAGCTTCTTATATCAATCATTATGTTTGAATTATTTTTTTTATCCTATAAAAATTACTTAGGCTTGTTTCACACTGGCATTTGGGTGCGTTGCGTCAGCATGCGTACAACTTTGCATGTGTCTCTCTCTCTTTCTCTCTCTCTCAATTTCAATGGAAGTTTTCATGGCAACACAAAACCCACAGTCATACTCACCACTAAATAATTAAACACTGACACTTGCTTCGTTGGATCAAAATTGGCCGTGTGGCTTTATTAAGGTATAAATTTCTTTTATTAAAATATTCATAATAAATATTATCTTAAAACTCTGTTTCAAAACCATCCATAAATACCATGTAAAAAACCATAAACCTTTAATACCAACAAATGGGCCAAAATCCGCCCAAATGCAATAGGGCGATTTTACCCCTCTAATAAAACCACACGACAAGGAGAACATAAAGAAAAATGGAAAATACAAACATAAGTACAAAACAGTCATAAGATGCTGTTAATTCATACCTCACTTTTTTTTTTTTTTTTTTTTTTAATATATTTTTCTTTATTAGGAAAGCATCAAATACCCGAACTGTAACCCAAAAGTATACAGGAAGGAAAAAACAACAGAAAAAAGAGGGAGGGAGGGTGGGAGTTTGAAGTCCTGTCAGATTCTGATGACCTGACAGGACGACCTCAGTATATATACCCCCCTCTCATTGGCCCCAACCCAGGTGACCAATCAGGGAATGTCACCAGGTAAACCCTTGGCAGTTGCCAAGGTCATACAGCAACTGCCAAGGTATCTGTACTCCTGATAGGTCAGATGTAATCTATCCCTGATTGGTCTGCACTTTAGCCACTGACAGTTCCCTGAAAGTTTTCTGTCAGGGTTTGTGTGGCCATGTTGCTCCACGCAAAATCTTATGGATCAATCCATGGCAACACAAAACCCACAGTCATACTCACCACTAAATAATTAAACACTGACACTTGCTTCGTTGGATCAAAATTGGCCGTGTGGCTTTATTAAGGTATAAATTTCTTTTATTAAAATATTCATAATATTATCTTAAAACTCTGTTTCAAAACCATCCATAAATACCATGTAAAAAACCATAAACCTTTAATACCAACAAATGGGCCAAAATCCGCCCAAATGCAATAGGGCGATTTTACCCAAAAGGGGAAATGCATTAGCATGACCCCCCCCAACGAAGCCACAGCCAATTCTCAACCAACGACTGCAGACCAAGATTGAATATATCAAGGCCAACCTCGCTCAAATGAACTCCATCCGTCCTATACAGACCCCGTAGAAAACCTTCAAGATCCACATGCCTATAAGACAGATCTCCCTCTGATTGAAAAAATTTTGCCAACAACTTATTCACCCTTTTTCTGATGCACTCGTGAAAATGCAAATGAACAGATGTCCTAATTAGGCGGGGAACAATCTCGGAAAAAAGGAGAGATACACCTGGAAACAAATCCTTTATCAGCCGAAAATCCCAGCGAAAATTAGCCAAAAAATCCAGAGTAGAAATTTTTCCGAGATCATTCCCGCCAACATGGATAACTATAGCATCAGGAAAAGGGAAAGAAGCCGAAAGGCGTGCCAAGCATTCACACAGGTCATGCAACCGCATACCTCTAACTCCATACCAGAAAATGCGAACCCGTTCAGGGTCGAAGGACAGATTAGTCGAATACGGTCGAATCCTGGCTCTCTGTTCAGCCCAATAGACGAAGGAATGGCCGATTATCCATATAATAAAAGGACCTAAAGACAAAAATGACGTTAAAAATCAGGTAAAAGATCCGGCCGAACATACAAACGTGACCTTTCAGACTTCCATCGACCCAGTTTTTGAATCTGTTTTCCACTCAAACCTAGTCTAGCTGCCTCTGTTGCAGCTCCGATCCTGAAGGAATGAGAAGAAATGCGGAGATGTTCCAAATTCAAACGAATTAAACACTTACGTAAGATAGACTTGAATTGAAATATGGTCACTGGATCCCCATTCGAATGAATGAACAAGGAGCCAGGGAGCAAGGGGCGAAACATTAGCCATTGCTTAAAGTTAGCACAAGGGCAAAGAACAGACCCGGGGATAGCACGTACTCTAATACGCATTCCTTTACCAAGTTGATCCGTTTTCGACGAACGAATAAGAATAACCAATGACTGGTTACATAATCTAACATCGTCCACCATGAGGCCAGAGGAACGTGACTTGCTGTAAGAAATAAGCTCACTAACGCGAAAAGCCCCAAAAAATGAAAAGACAAAACAGGTTCTAAAAAGGAAAACCTCAAATTTATTAAGGCAAACCTCATCCAAGATAAACCACAGTTTGCTTAGCAAATCCAAAGAAATCGGTCTCCTGTCATCAGGGCGAAAATACACCTTTTTTAAGCCCTTTAAAAACTGACGAACTGGGAATAAACTTACCAGAGAAGTTCCTCCATACAGCTTCATAAAAAAAGAGATACCCGACAATTTCTTGAACAGAGAGGAGTAAGTAAAACCCCGAGTAACACATAGCTTACAGAAAGATAAAACGAGTTGAACATCAGCATGGACGTAATTGCTTCGCCGTTCGTCGCAAAACATCAGCCACTCCCGCCATGCGGCCGAATAAGAGGCCCATGTTGACCGAGCAAGGGAGTTCTGAATAAAGAGTTCAATCAATCCGATAGGCTCTCCCACAGGTAAGCCGGAAAAGGTGTCCCTTCTGGTTCGGCCAAAGGAAGCACCCTGTGAAAATCCACCCACCGCTGCTGTGAAAGAAAAAATGCGGCTCCATTAGCAGAAGGCTCAGAGAGCTCTGCTTGTAACCCAATATTATGACGTAAGGACAAAAAAACAATCTGACGTAGTAGTTTAGCAATCAAAGGAAATTTAGACGTAAGTGCGTTCAAGGCAAAAACCGTACCTGATGACATCACCGAAAAGGACAAGCGTTTACCCGTCAATTGCTCTCCCCAAATGGTCAAAATAGACAAAATGGCAAAAACTTCCCTAAACATCAGCAAGGAAAAGATGTCTGAATTAGCATTGAAAAACGGCGGTGAGGAAAAACTCCACTGGTGGACAAATACTAAGCCGATTCCCGCAAAAGATGGAAAAGAAAATTGCAAACCTAAAACGTTCACATCAACGAAAGGGGACGGAAAACAACAAATCCCGTTAAAATCCGATAGAAAGCGATTCCAAACCAAAAGATCGTCCCTAATCGGTGCAGTAAGCCGGATGTGACTACGGGGAGAGGAAAAACCTTTTGTGGCATCGTACAGGCGACGCAAAAATGGTCTACCCATGGGTAAAATCCTCAAAGCAAAATTCAAGCTGCCCAACAAAGATTGCAAATCACGGAGAGTAGATTTTTCTTTTGACAATACGCGGGCAATTAAAACCCGAAGTTTTGCAATCTTTTCTTGGGACAGACTGAACTCACAGCGAACCGTGTCGATTGTAATACCTAAGTATTCCAAACGATTGCAGGGAAAAACCGTTTTTTTCGTCCGCTAAGGGGACCCCAAAATGATGCATAATATTAATGAACCTGAAAAGGAGATCTCTGCAAGTGTTCGAGCAATCGCCAACGAATAAAAAATCATCGAGGTAGTGTACCACACCTCCCGACTCTGAATCTACCGAAACTACCCACTCCAAAAATGTAGCAAAACTCTCAAAGTAAAAACAGGACAAAGAAAACCCCATGGGCAAACACATATCGAAATAAAATTGATGATTAAAGTAAAAACCCAGGGAATTAAAACCAGATGGATGAACTGGGAGTAATCTAAACGCCGATTTTATGTCCGTTTTAGCAAGGAACGCCCCCGGGCCGCAACGGCGGAGCAACTCAATTGTCGCTTCAAAAGAACCGTAATTAACCGACGTAGCTGATTGGTCAACTTCGTCATTCAGCGACGCGCCTTTCGGAAAGGAAAGATGGTGAATAATCCGAAAAGAATCGGGCTCTTTTTTAGGAACAACCCCTAAAGGGGAAATCCTAAAATGGGAAAAAGGTGAAAAGGAAAAAGGGCCGGCAATACGACCCAACTCCAATTCCTTAATTAAATGTCGGGATACTACCTCAGGGTGAAAAGCAACAGATGCTAAATTATTGACTATTTTGCAACCCGGGCCAGAAAACTGCGGAACAAAAAATCCATCCCGAAAGCCTTCAATGATTAGATTGGCCTTCACCCTGTCTGGGTACCTGTCTAACCACGGGAGCATGTTTTCCAGAATCACTGGAGTCGTTGTTTTTGCAAACCTGCTCCCGGGAAGGGGGCTGACCAGACAGGGGCTGGCGTCTAAAGCATTTAAACGCGGGATGTGACCCTCCACAAAAGGAACACTCATGTCGAAAACGACAGGAGCCTTGCCACTTACAAGATGACTCGTTGAAAGCGAAGCAGACTCCCTTCTTTGAGGTCTGGTTCTGAGATTGCACACGAGGTTGTGCGGAGCGCTGCGGTAGCATTAAATTAAGCCATAGGCCCACATCTTTAACACCCCACCGGATAGACGGGTGAACCGACATTTTTCTGCCTGAAAGCTTCATCGTAGTGAAGCCAAGCTAAACCACCAAAATTTTTGTATGCTTCCATTATAATGTCCAGATGCTGGAAAAGGCCACTACAAAGATGCGGTGATCTCTCTCCCAGCACTGAAGAATAGATGGAGAAAGCCTGAACCCAACTATGAAAGGACCTATTCGGCCGCCGGCGCTCCCCATCACCCTCCGGCTTCTCGTCCTTTTTGTCCTGCCTAGGAACAGGGTCTCTAGAAACAGGTAGCAATGAAAAAATATCAATGTACTCCTGCTTCCAGATCCGTTCCTTAACAGCAGGAAGCAAGTGAAAACCCAGAGGAGAAATCTCACAAACTAAAGCTTCCTTAAACACACTTTCTGGTACTATGGGGTCCCTTTTATGATAGAGATCTACAGATCCCTCTAAAGCCCCTCGTGACAAGACCTCCTCCACTACCCTGTTCACAATCCCAGTCACTAAACCCTTAGATAAGGAAGAGCTAGAAGGCGGAACAGAGTAATGTACAGTCTCACCACGTTCATTATAATCAGCTGGATGTACAGAGCGACGGCAGGATGATGCAGGATCCGGGTGGTAGGATGGATGGTACGCAGTCCCTGTGGCATCGTCATCAGAAGAGGTCCCCGACGACATCCAGGCCTGAAGAGCTGGTTCCGGTCCAGGTTGATACGCAGAGGCAGCAGGAGTCCGATTAGTGGTGTTGTCCTTGGTAGAAAAAAGTGCAGCTGCAGGGAGTCCAGAAGGGGGCTGCGCAGGGGAAAGATCCTCAGGAGCTACCTGACCAGCAGCATGGAGGGCTGCAATATGCGCAGCCAAATAGTCCGGAGAAACAGCTGCACCAATAGGAACTCTGACAGCTCTCGCCGGATCCGTTGGCAGTTCAAACGTCCCGCCGGACACCTGAGGCCGGAAAGCAGCTCCCGGAAGTGCTCTGGCCGACCGGCGAGATTCCCGCGGAAGCGCCGCCTCTCGCGATACTTGCTGTGTCTCGCGAGGCTTCCTACGGTTGCCAGATGAAGCTGCTGGGACCGGAGTAGAAGTGCGGCGGGAAGGGGCCCTGGAACGGCGAGGCGGAGAAGGAGAATAACGATCCCTCTTCCCTTTCTTCGACCGGAGACTGCGAGTAGCAGCAGCCTCCACACGAGAGCGGGATCCACAGTCTGGAGACAACAATGAAGGTGGCAGAGCAGGTACAGGCGATGGGAGCACAGCAGGTACACCGACCACCAATCCGGTATGAGGGGGCACAGCAGAAGGTCCCGGCAATTCCAAAGCTGGAGTGGGAGAAGCCAGGCAAGCCCTCAGCCAAGTCTCCCCACCTTCTTGAGAAGCCCTCAACAACAGGTCAGCCACAAGGTCCTCCATAGTTTGAAGTCCTGTCAGATTCTGATGACCTGACAGGACGACCTCAGTATATATACCCCCCTCTCATTGGCCCCAACCCAGGTGACCAATCAGGGAATGTCACCAGGTAAACCCTTGGCAGTTGCCAAGGTCATACAGCAACTGCCAAGGTATCTGTACTCCTGATAGGTCAGATGTAATCTATCCCTGATTGGTCTGCACTTTAGCCACTGACAGTTCCCTGAAAGTTTTCTGTCAGGGTTTGTGTGGCCATGTTGCTCCACGCAAAAGCTTATGGATCAATCCATTTTTGTGGCTCATCATAAACAACTCAGCAATCCGTCTGTGTCCGTTCTGGCATGTGTATGTGCATCTACAGACAGGCAGATGCGTCAGGAACACTAGTGTGAAACTATCCTTAAGGGCCCGTCACACAGGGACATATCGCCGGCGATGTTGCCGGCAACCGAGGGGCGTGGCCAGGTTGCGGCGACATTGCCGGCGAGTTGCCTCGTGTGACAGGGCGATAATCAGGCGATGAATCGCCTGAGTCACATCGCCAGGTTTCCCAACAATGTTGGGAAACCTGGCGATGTTGCTCAGGCGATCCTGCCTGATCGCCCTGTGTAACGCGGCAACCTGCAATGTTGCGGGCGATTCCGCCTATATCCAACATTGCGAGTGATCGCTTGCTGGGTTGCTGGGCAACCTAGCGAGCGATAGCCGCGGCAACTAGCCGGCGACATCGCCGGTAAGTTGCTCAGTGTGACATCTCACCGGCGATGTTGTCAGGGATGCGCGCTCCCGCGATCCCCGGCAATATCGCCGGCGATATGTCCCTGTGTGACGGTACCTTTAGAGTATGTGCCCACAGGACATTTCTTAAGCAGTCTTGAACACAGCAAAACCTGTACTGGTTTCAAGGATCCTAGAGCCCTTGCCAGGAAATTTGCTGCGTTCAGGTTTTGCGTTTTTATCGTGTTTTTCACATGTTTTTTGTGCATTTTTGCTGCTGCAGTTTTCCTACGTTTTTGCCATTGACTGCAGCAAAAACGCAGGAAAATAGAACATGTCAATTCTCTCCCATCCACACCAAAAACGCAGGGATTTGACAGTTCTTGACACTTGCAAAACCAATGTGTGTGCACAGCGTTTCTGTGAAACACATTGGTTTTGCTGGGAATCCCAACCGCAGGAACAAATTAGCATACATTACCATAAAACTAATGGTAAACTGCATGCAGAAAACGCAGCAAAACCGCAGCAAAAACATCTTGTGGGCACATACCCTTATACTGACAAAACTGATGTTCAGTAAACAATGGAAAAAATCTGATTAAAAAACAACGATGAAACTTGGATTTTTTTGCACGAGAAAAATGAAAAGTCACGAACATCTGTATGAGGCCTTTTTGCAAGTCATCACATCCGATACATTTGTCGCCCTGACATAGGCCAAATTATTATCTGCCAAACATTTTGTACATGTTAAACTCTACGTTCACACTGAAGTGTTCACACAAATGTTGCCGAAAGCCACACAAAAACCCTCTAAAAACAATGCAGTTTTCGGGATCACTGCATTAACATTCATTTGAGCGTATTGTTTCCATTGAACGTTGCAAAGCTGCTTTCACAAGTGACAGGTCACAGCTCAATGGCCGACAAACCTTGGTATGGTGTAATCCCCATACAGACTCACAGGCCCTGTGCACACAGTGTGTATTTGATGCATTTTTTATGCAAGAAAAGTCTATGGGCCACTTTACACACACCAACTTATCTGTCCAACTTCTGAACAACTTACTGGTTCCAGTGAAATCATGGACACATTGCTCCATTTTGTGGCTGTGTACAAATGGAACAATGTGTCCATGATTTCACTGCAACCAGCAAGTTGGTCAGAAGTTGGACAGATAAAGGCCACTTCACACACACAGATATCTGAGTCCAATATCTGAACAAATCTCTGGTTGCAGTGAAATCATGGATACATTGCTCCATTTTGTGGCTGTGTACAACATGGAGCAATGTATCCATGATTTCACTGCAACCAGAGATCTGTTCAGATATTGGACTCAGATATCTGTGTGTGTAAAGTGGCCATATGGCCACGTGCACACGTTCAGTATTTGATGAGTTTTTTACCTCAGGATTTGTAGACAAAACCAGGAGTGGAGCAATCAGATTAAAAGTCTAATAGAAACACCTGCACCACTTCTGTATTTAATCATCCACTCCTGGTTTTGGCTACAAATCCTGAGGTAAAAAACTCATCAAATACTCAGCGTGTGCACGTGGCCTAACTGTGGTGTTTTTCCACCCCATATGCATGAAAAACGCAAAAAGAACACATTACATTTTTCTGCCAGGAGATGCAGATTTGATGCAGAAATGTCTGCAACCAAATACTCAATGCGCGCACCTAGACAAATCTGTCTTGGGTTTCTGAAATGAATTTTTACAATGTATATTTACTCCATGTAGATGCTGCCTACATATACTGTGGTGATGCTGTTGAAAAACTGCATGCAAGTATGTGTTTGCAGTTTACAAAGAAGATACAGTGTTTATACGAGTATATCAAATACATGAATTTATAGTGTTTATATGTAGAAACTGTAACTGCATCATGAACTGAACTGTGGACTCTATCCACATGTGAACATTTTAGGCTGTGTTCACACATTGCGCTTTTTTTGCGCTATTTTATGCGGACGCTTTTTTCAGCGTTTTGCACCCGCGCAAAAAAGCCCTGTAAAAAAAGCGGTGCATTCATACAGCGTGTTTTTACAGGGCAACTTCTTCAGTAATGTCACAGAGGGGAGGAAGAATCCTGTTCCTCCTCCCCTGTGCGACATCTGTCACAGCCCCATTTGATTCACAGTGTATTATACACTGCAAAATCAAATGTAAAATAATGACAAAAGTATTAAAAATAATAAAGATTTTTATACTTAACCTCCGCCGGGCGTTCCGGAGCCAGGAGCAGCAGGACCTTGCGTGATGTCATCAGGCTGTCATCGAGCGCTGTAATTGGCCACTCGCGGTCATGTGATATGCACGTCATAGGACGTCACATATCACATGACCGCGAGCGGGCCAATCACAGCGCTCGATGACAGCCTGATGACATCACGCATGGTCCTGCTGCTCGGATCCTGCGGCTCCTGGCTCCGGAACGCCCGGTGGAGGGTAAGTATAAAAATCTTTATTATTTTTAATACATTTGTCATTATTTTACATTTGATTTTGCAGTGTATAAAGCACTGCTAAATCAAATGGGGCTGTGACAGATGTCACAGAGGGGAGGAGGAACAGGATTCTTCCTCCCCTCTGTGACATCAGCGACGGCATAATCCCGCTGGAATTACGCATCATCTGAATGATGATGCGTAATTCCAGCGGTTATAATGACGGCGCGTGCTTTCTCCCATAAAAGCGCATAAAAGCTCGTGTGAACGGAAAAAGTGAAAGTGCATTCACTTTGCTGTCAAACGCTTTGGGGGGAAAAGCGGGCGCAAAAAAACGTGAAAAATACATGACGTGTGAACGAGGCCTTATGAATGAGGACCCTAGTTTCTTCATAGGGGTTAAAGTGAATCTGTCAGCTGGCTTTTGCTATATTATCTGAGAGCCAACGATGCATCTGTGGCACCCCTGCGGGGATTGCCACAGGACCCACCGGTGCGAAGAGGGATGTACACCTTGGCACACACAGCACCCAACACTTCCCATCCCAGGCCTGGAGGGGGAGCTACACTGGCTGCCCTTAAGCCAGATCCCCTATAAAGGTCCAGGTCTGAGGGAGGAGTCACTCAGTCAGTCAGTCAGTCAGTGAGCTATGACTGAAGAGCCTAAAGGAGCTGGTTGCTGAGACCAAGCCAGGCCCAGAACCAGAAAAGAATGAGCTGAGCTGTGCAGCACCCTACGGAGAGGGACGGAGGCCAGTGGAAGAGTTAGGAAGAACGGAAAAAGGGAACATAGCTAGTTATCCTTAAAGTCAACCCGGACATCGGAGTCCATACCTGCTATATTTCCATTTGTAGCAGAGAAATCCCGGACAGATCAGGAGGATTTAGTCCCCCTGAGCTCAGGAGAAAGTAAAGGCTCGAGCTAGACCGGTTAAAGGATCAGGGCCCTAGAGAAGACAGGGATCCCAAGAAAAGGTCCTTAATTCCAGCTTTTTGGAGCAGACTCCTGAGGAGAGAGAGCGGTAGATCAAACTTCAGGCAGATCTCACCCAAACCATCGCACACACTAGCGGAGGAGGCCTCACAACTCTCCAAGGTGGACGTCCCAAACTGCAACGGTCACCTGGTTATCCTCCTGGACCGTACCTGCTTTCAACATCAGTAAAAAGGTACCGAAACAGAGACTATTGTGTGTGTGCCTGATTCACCGCCGCCACCTGAAGCAGAACCGAAAACTACTACTCCTCCCATCCACCCCGCAGCCCTGAGATAAAGATCTGCTTGTGGGGAGCTGTACTACCACTGCTGTGTCACCATCACGTCAGCGGCCGGCTGCAGCGCTGGTAACAACATTACCAAGTACAACAGGTGGCGTCACGTTTAACCCTTACCCTTATACCCGCTTTCTCCGCAATCCCCAGCCATTGAGTGCCCAGGGCACAGAACTGGAAACTGGCCAGCCGTGATTCCCTCCCCCACCAGCAGCCGCCATCCCGGTTCCGTGTAACCCCTTCCCTGCCGGCCCGACTCATATCACTTAAAGCCCCGTTACACGGTAAGATATCGCTGAATCGTCACGGGTTTGGAGTCGTTGAAACAACGTTGTTAGGACTTCGTTGCATGTGACACCGAGATACGACTACGATAAATCGTTGGAACATGTTCTCAAATCAAACGATTCACGATTAGCCAAACTGCTGCATCGTTCAATGTGACACCGCGATAACGATGTAGTTCACGACTTCACCCATTCACATCAGTGAACAAGTATCATTCGCTGGGTTGTGCGAACGACAGTTGATCGCTACATCGTTGGTGCGTCGTCCAAGATATCTACACATGTGACATCTCACCAACGATGTCAAAATGATGTCCTAACGACCGCGCTCCCATGAGATCGTTAGTGATATTATTTAAAAATTGAAGCGTGTAACGGTACCTTTAGATTACTGAGTGCAGCGGTTCTGACACAATCAAAGTTTTTTAATTTGACAATGCAACAGAGCTCAAGAGGTTCCCCTGCCCACACCAGGCTCTGTATACAAAGTCTATATAGGCAGTGAGAAGCTGCTAAGTAGGGTGTGTGCCACACAAGTGCCCCTCCATCCCCAAGGCTAGTCACAACAATGATTAGCTACTAGTGCTCAAACACTACAGGTAAACAACAAACTTTGTGATAAGGGACACAATCCTTTTGTGTTAACCACTACAGCATGCTATCTACAGATTACAAAAACCTGCTGACAGATTCCATTTAATGATTTTAGGTGGGTAATGGCAGCTGCCAGTGTCTTAAGGTGGTGTCTCACGTGGCGATTCTGGCCTGCGATGTCGGAAGCGATGTGCAGGTGCACGCTCGCTTCCGAAATCGCAGGCCAGCTGTCACACGGCACGACGTTGCCGGTGACGCGGCGGCGATGCGGGCAGAGCCGTCGCTCACTGGGCTGGGCTCAGCCCAGCGAGCGATCCTCAGCAACGCTGCGATATAGGCTGGATCGCGCCGCCAACACTGTTCATAAACCTGTCAACCTGCGACCAGCGATAATTTGCAGTTGCGTCGCGCTGTCACACAGCGCGACGCACTTGTGATATCGCCCACGACATCGCTGTTACGTCACTTTTCGGCGATGTCGCGGGCGACATCGCTACGTGTGACAGTACCTTTAGACTGCTTTCATATTGCGATTTTGGAGTATCCATGGCTGTCTGTTGTAAAACAGACAGCCACGGATCCGATTTGGCCCCCATGTTATCCTATGGGCACGAATCTGATCGGATTTGGCCGAATTGCCATCCGATTTTGTCGGATCCGATTTGTGTCCGATTTTTTGCTGTACCCAAAATCAGAGACTGCTCCGATTTTGGCACAGCAAAAAATCGGGCATAAATTGGATCTGACAAAATCGGATGGCAATTCGGCCAAATCCGATCCGCGGCCTTTAACATGGGGTCCAATGGAGCACGGGATGACAGGATCGTTTCTCAGACCTGATTTTAGTGTACTGAGCATGCTAAGTACACTAAAACTGCTCCTAACCATCCAATTTCACTTCTGCAATGTATTTGTATCAGCAATATATCAGCCGATTGGGTCATATGACCAGTTACCGCTGTAACTGCGGTCATGTGACCCGATGACGCTGCCGGGTTGTGACGTAACAGCAGGTCCTGTAGTTACACCAGAGCTTGCTGGAGCCATCGGGGGATCACTGGAAAGGTGAGAATACTGATTTTTTTATTTTTAACCTTTTCTTTTACTTACAACAACATACATTGCGGAAGTGAAAGTGCCCCGCACAGCTCTTTCTGTGTCTGGATCCGTGAAAATCATGGACCCAAACACAGAAATAGGGCCTCCTGTGGTGTCCTTTCCTGTCCGTGGGGTCCTACAAAAAGTAGGATTCCATGGACACGAAAAAATATGCGATGTGAAACCAGCTTTAACAGTTAGAATTACACTGAACATTTGGACGTAGCCCCAGAGGTGGCTGGGTGGGTGAGGTCTATTGTCCAACTGGGATTTAGAGTGAATGGGGGTAAGACAATAGGGCCCATAGATGGTGAATTAGGGGTAGCAGACATTACTGTAGGGTTTTTTAGGGGCCAGGAGGTGGAGGTTGGAGGCATCCCTTTTAATTCTGAGGCAAAAAAACACCCATCTATGGCTAGGGTCACACATAAGCCCTTGGTCTGTTTTTGGCATCTGTTTTTGCATTTTATTTTTTTCTAAGTCCAAAAACTGATGCAAAAACGGATTATATGTAATAAATACCCTATCCGTTTTGTACTGCACCCAAAAACGTTGCTAGGAGCTTTTTTTAAGCAAAAAAGTTGGTAGGAACGTTTTTGGGTGCAGTTTAAAAACGGATCTGTTTTTTTTAACATGGGGCCCTATGGAAAAACGGATCCAGTTTTCCAAGCATTTTTTGGCAAAAAAGTCCAAAAAACGTTCAGGGCACAGGAGACTCAAAAAGCATTTGTCATGGGAAACACTTCCAAAAACGGATTGGCGTGTGTGACCCTAGCCTATGTCTTTAATAGGTTAAATTCTTGATGTGAGGCCAGACCACATTGCTGCACTTGATTTTGGTGGTGGAGTTCACAGCAGAGGTGGACTGTCATGTGCTAATTTACCGCACAGTATGTTGGGCCTGGGAAGTCACGAAGGTCGGATTGGGATTCAGAAATTTGGTGCAATGTGTGGGAGCTGGGACAGACTGACCCCCTACTCAGGGAGTGTCACATCATGATCAGGTCAGCTTTAAGTTAATACTGGTGTTTTTATTAAAAGGTACTGGAACTCACAATAATTCTGCCATATAAAATGTGCAAGTGTGGTCATTCTGAAGGTTCATAGCCTATTTACACCTTCAAGAAGGACAAGACCTGACAGCGGTGCGGTATCTGCACTGGTTATATATATTCCATATAATGATCTGACATGCAGCACAGTAGAATGAATCCACTCCTGTCTTGGCATTACTGGATAGACACACACTGTTTACTTATATGGGTGTGTTGAGCACTGGTTGTTTGTTCTGTTCTTTGTAACCTCATTAGTCTATTCCCTTTATGTTTGCTCCGGTCTTAATTATGTACACTGCACTATTTTTATAAGGATATTTCCTGTAATAGGAGCAGAATTTTGGAGGTTGTTAGTGGAGCACTGCAGAGTGGGGGATGGAAGGCATCTGCTCCGCTCCTATTCATGCTGCATTTTTCCCATTGATAATCAATGTGAGAAAATGTTCAATGAATGGGTCCAAACTCTGATAATAGACAAAGGGTGTGAATATACTGCAGGGGTGACCCAGCAGTCAAGGCATTGCTATGCTTAGAAAATTTCCAAAAATGACCTGTATTATGATCATTACAATGCTGCTTGTTTTAGCATAAGTTTGCTTCTTGAAATTACAATCTGTTTGTTCTTATTTGCTAACTTGCTATACATTGGAGTCACACAGTGATATTCAGTGATGCCCCAATAAAAAATATATATTGATATTGATATTGATATAGCTGATACTTCCTTGTGCATATTGAAGGTGTCTACTCTGGGTCCTCAGAGTCATTGTAGCCCCTATGGTCCACCTGCAAGACGAGCTCCATCACAGGTACTGTACTCACAAGGGCAAATGGGTTTTTATTATTCCTTTTTGTCATGCCATTGTCTTTCATGTATATATTATCGCAGTTGTATTAGATCCTGTTGTTTGAGAAAGCAAACAAGTTTTTTCCAGACATTTTGTGATATCTACACACAGCAATAAGGCTGGGTTCACACTTGCGGACCCCTCCGCAGCGTTCTGCGGAGGGGATCCGCAATGTGAGCGCAGCCACCGCAAGCTGCTATGTTTATAATGGAAGCGCACGGTGCTGCACTTGACTGCACATGGTCGTGCACTCCCATTCACTGCCACATGTGATCTGTGTGCAGGCGTATGCCTGCGCACAAACCACACACTCTTGTCCGCACCCTGTACGCGACATGTCGCGTTCCTGGTGCGGATGAGACTGTGTGATTTGTGCGCAGGCGTACGCCTGCGCACAGATCACATATGGCAGTGAATGGGAGTGCACGGCCATGTGCAGTCAAGTGCAGCACCATGCGCTTCCATTATAAACATAGCAGCTTGCGGTGGCTGCGCTCACATTGCGGATCCCCTCCGCAGAACGCTGCGGAGGGGTCCGCAAGTGTGAACCCAGCCTCAACTGACAAGTACCTCCGAACAGAATAAAGCAAGTGTGAACATGTGCAAGCAGCTGTGACTGCATATGACACAAACCAAAGAATGCAGCAGCCTAGGTAAGTGCTTCAATGCAAATATTGAATATATGAATTGACTGTATTACTGCAATATAGAATTTACTCACAAAATGAAGGTACTTTGCTCACCAATCTGCCAATTCATGAGAGACTACCAGCAGTTGCTTTTTTTCTGTGGTATACTAGTGACTGCCTTTAAGGTACCTTTTATACGTGGCAACTTTTCTAGGAATTTCACAGGCAACTTACTGGTTGCAGTGAAATCATGGAGACATTGTTCCATTTGTACACAGCAACAAGATAGAACAATGTGTCCATGATTTCACTGCAACCAGTAAGTTGCCAGTGAAATTCCTAGAAAAGTTGCCGCATGTAAAGGTACCCTCTTAAGGCCCCGTCACACCTGGTGACGGGGCTGGAGATGTCGGCGGCGACTGGAGGGTGCGCGCACGTTTCTGGCGCCCCGCCGTCCCCCATTTACATGGGGCGACATCTCCAGGCCCGCACCGGCGAGCTGACAGACGGCAACGCCGCCAGGGTGTCTGCAAACCCCAGCGGTGATGCAGGACAATGGGAGCCTATGGCTCTCATCGCCTGACAGGTCGCCGGCGGCCAGTTACATGGGGCAATGTGTGCACATCGCCCCAAATCGGTCGCCTGGTTTCAGAGCACTGCTCTGAAATCGGGCGACCTCCCGGCGGCGCCGACATCGCCCTTTACATGAGGCGACATATTGGTTTTAGGGTCGCATTAAAAAAAGATACACCTTGTCATGACTGGTGGGCTCTCAGGAATTAACCAATTTGGGCACAGAGTGCTGCTGCGGTTCACACACATGCGCGCCCATAAATCAGCATAGGAGTTAAGTCACACTAGCATCAGACTCGTGCGATTGCAATGAGAAAATCTTGCATTTCATTTGAACCAATGCAAATCAGTCATGCAGCTTAGACCTGCGAGATTGTCCTAATTCCTATACGAGCTGAGGAAAACAAAATCACAGCATGCTGCGATTGTCTGCAAGCCTCGCATCATTCGGACCCATACAAATATATGGGGGCGAGTGAAACCATCGCACTGCACTCTGCAAACATGCGGATGCAGTGTGATATACGGCAATGGCAATGGAGGAGATTAATCTCTCCCTCTCCTCTGCACCTGTGCTCTGATCATAACATAAAATAACACTCGGCTCATGTGAGGATCATTAGCATTTCATATTGGACGCTCTTGCATCGGGTGCACCATGCTAATGTGACTTTACTAATTGTGAACACCGCTTTGGACTTGATGCAGACTGATTTTTGTACATATTTAAGTTGGTTCAAAGTGTAGTAAGGTCAGACCATTTTTTAGTACCACTGGGATCCAGCAGAAAACAAGAATTAAAATGGCTCTATGCCAAGACACTATACACGCACTTTTTCATCTCTCCCTGGACAACATTTCCTTTAAATATTAATGATAACATTAGTGAATGCTCTAACAATCAATGGCAGGATGGAATCGGCGATCTGCATTTTATAATATTTTAATGTCATTCTCATACTCTATGATGTTCTCCTTGTAATATGCAGAAAGTATATCTGCATATCTACCCTGAGAATATGTAATAACATTATAAAACCTGCTATAGACACAAGACATAATCCAGCCCACAGACCCACAATCACTCCTGACTATCCATTCGGCTATAAACAAACATTTCCAACCATTCAAAGAATAAGCAAAGAATAACAAACCTTTTCCGTTTCAAAATTCTTTAATTGACTCAATGCGACAAACTTCAGGTTAAGTTGGGGTACAGGATACAAAAAAAATCAAAATAACAGATTCACAAATGTAAAACATCAAAATCATCCTAAAAATACAATTTGAGGCAAATAAATTTGTGTGAATCTCAATATGGGAAAGCTTGAGATAACTCAGAAAATACACATGATGGAGAAAAGAGTGAGAGAACCCTGATGATCTTAAGATTTATGCTCTACAGAATGGAGATACAGAGAGAGGACCACACTGACCACAAGAACATACACACTACAGAAGAGAGACTTGCTCAATAACTCTAGACATGAAGAATGACTGCTGTGCTCTGTGGTAACCGCTGATGTCTGATGGACCACTGACCTCTATTGTACAAAGTAAGGTCAGCTTCGCACCACGGTTTAATCCAATCCGGGGCTGTCAGCGATGAACCTGACCACCCCGGACCGGATCAGCAAACAGAATCGGAGAGCAAATATACCCTCCGGTCCGGTGTGCAGCCGGATCCCTCTAATTGCAGCCGCAGCTGCTGATTTTTCAAGATCGCAGCTAGCAGGGAGCTAGCTGCAGTCCTGAAATTACAGAAATGTGCACACGCCGGAGTCAGATTCCCGGATTGGGGCAATCTTGCCCCATAGACTCCCATGTTAGGAAGCGCCGGATTGCCGAGGATCCGATTTGTGGAGATTTTTCTCCCAGACACAAAAATGCTTCATGCTCCGATTTTGTGTCTGGGAGAAAAATCTGATTCCTCCCGGATTCTCCCAGACACATGGAAACTGGATGGCAGAGAGCTGCCATCCGACTCCATCTGGCCCCATAGGATACTGTGGGGCCAAAATCCGATTCGCGGCTGTCAGGTTCATCCCTGACAGCCCCGGATCGGATTAAACCGTGGTGTGAAGCCGGCCTAAGGTAAACCGCAAGATGTCATAGCCACAGGGCATTATGGGATAGCCTGCACAGCAGCGTGAAAAGATGAAGCCCGCCCTCTGATGTTTCAGTAGTGACTGAAATGGCATCACTCAGGGTTTTTCGTGAATCAAATTGTAAAATATTTGAATTTGCTTGAAACCACAAATATCAGAAAATTCAATCTGCGCACATTAGATTGCGCTGACCTTGCTGAATGCTGCTATGTGTGTTGTGTTTGCATTTCTTCATAAGCTGCATGAGGTATGGTTGTGAAGGTCTAGGTCCTGACTTACCTCTTGTTTTATACTCCAGAGCTGCACTCACTATTATGTTCAGCTGCTGGTTGAGTGATTGATGTGAGGCTTGGGTGTGACTCACCTAGAATCCTCTCCCCTGGCTTTAAATAGATTTCCCCCTCCTCTGCCAGACACCGCTGATAGTTAGTTTACTCTTGGTCATTGTGCTGTGCAGAGGCTTGCTGCTGGGCTGAAGTCTGCCTTGAGAGTAGCTGTGATTCCGGGTCTGAGGGTGGAGGTAGGGGCCCTCAGCCTAGGGCTATTCAGGAGCTCATGAAAATAGGGTGGAGATTCGGACCTAATCACCTTAAGAGGTACCTCCGAGAGCAGGGCGAGCCAGGCACCCCAGTGTAAGGGTCAGTTTAGCTCTTCCTGGATCCCTTCGTCAATTACATTATCCAGTTACCTGATTTACTGTCCTCCTAAGTGTGACAATCAGATCGTATAGATATTAAAGGGAACCTGTCAGATAGTTTACACCCATTTTTCTGTCGAGGGCTATTTGGAAATTTCTTCAATCCTTTTGGGGGCTGTACAAAATTTATCAACTTACAAAAATTACCCGCAATATTTGGTTTAATAATCCACTGCTTCTCTTTGGCATCGGTGATATTGGTCATGTTGCTTCTCAACTGTTTTCCAGGTTTGCTAGAGCCTTAGCTATCATAGAAGAGGCTGGGAGCATAAACCACACTGGGGAGGCCAAGCCTGGAGCATAGACAACACTGTAGAGCTGGATTTTAAGGGCAGACAGTTGGCAAAACGTGTCTGCAAGCCTGAGCACTACTGTCCCAAGGAATCTGTCCGGGGGGGGCGCAAAAAGTCATAGAGAGCCGCATTTGGCCCTGGGGTCTGAGGTTCCCCACCCCTGCCCTAACTATCACTACCTGTCTCAGCACCTTCCTACTACATCCTTACCCATTCTGTTTGAGCTAATTGTGTATTATAATGGTTGTGAAAAAAGATTTTGTGACTTAAATGTCCGTATGCTAATTACACTTCTTACTACTGTATTTAGTTACATAGAAAATAGATAGGAGGCTAAGTGAATACCTAAGGGGTTGTGCACCCTTTCACAACCCCGGTTGGAGCTTATCCATGGAGAGTGGTGCCAGCCGCCACCGCCGCTGCTCACACAGCACTTCCAGGTACTCATAATGTGGTCGGGGAACATGGAAACACGTAACCGCAGGTCCTGGAGTGTTGTTACGAGTTGCCTGGTTACCGCAGGTCCTGTGGACAGTTCGGCATGTAGCGATGGATGCCCAGAGCTGCTCCTACCGCTTTTCCTCAGGGGATTGGTGAGTAAGAACAAAAGCAGAATTGTAGCAGATCTCTGGAGCTCTAGGGTGAGGGAAAATATTAGACCAGATATGGGTTAACAAACCTTTATTTAACCCTTTGCTTTCCACAACGCGTTTTGATAGTGTTAGTCCGTCTTCCTTAGGTGATACAAAAGGGGGTGTATAGGGAAATGACATACGTATAGCAACAATGCAAATCTGATTGGGCAGTACTAAGGATCATATTAACCCTTAGAATGCCACGAACATCACAGGCAACATGTATGCTTAACTGTGGATTGCAAAAACTCTAAAAAAAAAAAAAAAAAAAATAACACTTAGGGCCGCTTTACACACACCAACTTCTGTGACCAACTTCTGAACAGATCTCTGGTTGCAGTGAAATCATGGACACATTGTTCATTTGTACACAGGCACAAAATGGAACAATGTGTCCCATGATTTCACTGCAACCAGAGATCTGTTCAGAAGTTGGTCACAGAAGTTGGTGTGTGTAAAGTGGCCCTTAGTATTCCATTACAACACAATAAAATTATACCAGTAAAATATAATATGTATAGGATAAATTACTATTTAAAAAATTAAAAATTATACTAAAAATATGCTAGAAATATAAAATTAAAATGATAAGAAAGCTATTAACAGAATCATCAGAAGTGAGCTATTATGGGCCCCATAGTAAATATTGAACATGATGGTAATTTTCCCCTCGTTTTAGAACTTGACTAATATTTAGTCACATTTTCAATAGTCAGATTGCGGCCCTCCAGGGCCAAAGTGCCCAATTTAAAAATCCAAAAGCTATACCTTTTTATTAAGTTACTTAGTCTATCAATCAGTGTCAGGGATATGGGTTATTAGGCTTAATCAACTTGGGATCCTATTATGCTCTATGTTATAATGTCTAAAATACTATGTAGTTGATAGTCCGCATTCTTTGTGCTTGCTTATATCGTGCATATTTTTAGTATATTTTTTGTTTTTTTATAATAATTTTATAGTTTTTTCCTATACACTTAAATTTACTGTGCATATATATCGTATTTTATTGTATTTTTAAGGAATGGCAGTCAAAAATCCATATGTAATCTGTATCATTTTCTAATTCCTTTCTCTAAACTCCTTTATTAGTAAATTCTTTTATTTATATTCCTCTATCTTCTGTAACTTCAATAAAGAGATTCATTCATCTGTCACTCAACAGTGAATGCCCCTTAATTCTTGTCACACCCATAAATAATATGCATGTCACATACTCACCACCTCATGCACAAAATCAGGGGTGGAACCTGTATTCTCCCCTCTTGTCTGTGCCACAGAACTGTCACAGCAGAATTCCTGGTTACAGACACAAATGGAAAGGAAAGTCGGTCGGCATAGCTCTCTCCCTCTATGTCCTCTCAGAACAGAAGCTCCAGGGGCTGGGTAACTCTTGCCCTGGGGTGGCAGTGCTACTTTTTCAAGGGGGAGGGTGCTATACTGAGCAAGCCGGGTGCAGAGCGGGGATGAGTGGTTAACGGTCTGCTCAGTCACTGCCTCCACCATCCGCGGTCCCGCTGCTGCTTTCCGGGTCCCCTGTATTGCGGCAGCTGCGGCCGCAAGCACTAGCCGACACGCCACAGAAACAGACGAAGTGGCAGACCTAATCGGGACAATACCCGGCCTGGGGGGCAGATGCTCCCTGCCACTGGGCAGTCGCCCTGAGAAGCTCATATGGAATTAGAGACATGCACTGAGAGAAGGGAGGAGGAGAGGGCTGCTGATGCAGTACTAATTACATAACAGTTTATACAGCAGCTGGACTATCTGCGGCTTGCTTCTAATGGAGAGACTAATCAGAGCTCCTGCAATTGACAATGGGCATAACATGGAAACTACAAACGTTACAATAATGATTTACATGGCTTAAAAAGTCTGCCCAGGCCCTATTCAAGTATATAGGTATCATACTGAAAGGACCTGACTGTGGCCCCAATGGAACTAAGTGTATTTTAGAGTTTGGGAAATCAGATATAAGCATAGATTTCTGTGCGTTCTATGCATTCTAAGGGTTAATGTGATCCTTAGTATTGTGCAACCACATTCGGTGTGTGTGTGTATATATATATATATTACATTTAATACATTTCCTATACACCCGACTTTGTATCAACCTGAGGAAGACAGACTACCACTATCAAAACGCATTATGGAAAGCAAAGAGTTAAATATCTGGTCTAATATTTTCCCTACCCCAGCGCTCCAGAAATCCACTACAATTCTGTTTTCATTCTTACTACTATAAGTAGTCACACTGGGTGGTCTCTCTGGGTCCATCTCCCTCCCTCACTGCTGGTACCACGCCCTGGTGCGTGTTCTACACAGCTCCATTCTCCCCCTCTCACTGCTGGTATCTCATTCATTCAAGAGTGCGATCCTGATTTCAAATTCGTTGTCCTCCTTCCAGGTGTGACGTGCCATCCGCGTGTTATTTTTGGTCCGATGTGTTGTGGGGGATTATCTGGTGTACAGGCCAGCTTCAGAATGCACACTGTGCATGCTCCAAAGTCGTCCTGTATGCCAATAATCCTGCACACTGTACAGGACTAGAAAAGACACTCAGCCGGCGCGTCATACCTGTAAAGAGGACAATGAATTGAAATGACTGAATGGTATTTGCGTTGCCTACGAATTCCCAGGGGCGTGCCATGGCTTCATGGATACCACGCCCCATCAGCGATCATTGGTGGAGGCTCCTGCGTTACGATTGGTTGTCCCTTAATAGGGCGCCATATTCAAAGAGCTATCAATTCACAGTCCAAAATTGCAATGGCGTCATGTATTAGCCAGCCTTCCTGTGCAGGCTGGCCAATCATGACTCTATTGCATTGTCCAATCAACGCTTGTGCATCACGGAACACACAACTCTGTCACGCCTATGTACTAACGGCGCGAAATATGTACGCCCATATTCCTTTGTGGTAGCAGCGTGTAAACCAGGGAAGGTATTCCACAGGAAGTAAGCCGCGGCACCCGTCGGCACTTCCGGGGAACAAAGATACCTTCAGTGAAGCACGCAGTGGCGGCGTCTATATGCGGCATCGGCGATCGGTATCCACCGTAAAAAGCGTGCACGTGCGGTGGATACCTGTTGCTAGCCACAGTGGCGGCGTGTAAAGGTACCCTAAGAGGCATTAGTTGCTAATTAGAGGCTGACGTAGTACTGTCTAAATAGACTACAAAATTGCTAATCAGTAGTGATAATATAAAATGTTCACTGTATGCTTACACCCACCACTTAAAGCACTTTTACACTGGCAAAACTTTGATTCAAACGCCCAAGCCGGCAGTTGTTTAAAGACTGTTTAGACCATATTTAGACCACATCTGGCTGCTCCTCCACAGTTCAATTGCAACACTGAGATGAGAGGCTTTCTAAACCAGTGCTCATTGCACTTTGAAAGTTTGCCCCATTATTTTGCCTCTGATTAGTCCAAGGTGTTCTTTCCGATATCACATCTGTCTGAGACACTGGGCTGGGAATCCACTCTGGAAAAGAAGGGATCAAGGGTTCTTCAACTTGACAATCTCCCAAAAGGATTTCCGCAAGGTGTTTGACAAGCCAGGTTGTGTCACTTCAGCAGCATATTCTCTCCTGAGGCTTCGCCAGGGACGTCCAGTATGCTGTCCATTTCCACACCCTGTCTTCCGAACGAGGCTAGAATAATTAGGGATTAGTGGCTGCATTCTGGGAGAATCAATGTGAACTGGCCGGCCGAGATGTTTCTTCCCCCTTGGATGACCTGGTATCCCTGGCTATCCGTATTAATCTCTGAATCCAAGAATGTTCCCGAGAGGTTTACCGGGAGAGTAAGTCAATGCACCTGGCTTCCTCCTCTCAGAGACCCATCATGCCACAACCCTCTACGTGTGTGTGTGTGTGTGTGTGTGTGTGTGTATATATATATATATATATCATATAAACATCACCTGGAAGATTGCCACACTGAAGGAAGGTGATTTCACTGCGGAAATTGGAAACATCAGATCCGAGTCTGTCCTGTGAAGCTGAGAAAATTACAAGCCTAGGGTCTATAGGAGAAGCCACCCAAGGTGAGAGCAAGTCCATTCCTAACTCTCTGTGTCCATATCCTGGGGTTCTGTCAAATTGGAACGAGGCGGAAGGTCACACCGGGTCGGTTTCAAGCCGAACTGGAGGGAAGAAAGGACCTTGAGGAGGTCCTGAAAGAGGGTGCCCGATGAGAGAAGTCCGGGCCCTAGAGAGCAAGGGAGATTCTCAGAGTGGAGTGCCCATACTGCAGGGGATACTCCAGTCCACCAAGGGAACGCCGGGTCCTGGGATCCGGCCAGAGTTCAGCTTTGCAGTTGGCAACCAGCTGCTGTGGCTTGTTCATCAGCCACAGCACCCTGCCATCGGAGTGGTCTACCTGCTCCCTCACCGACAAGGGAGGGGACTCCCGATACTACCTACACAGAGCTACTGGGTATAAATCAATCCAAAGCGAGGAAGAACGGACACGGGTTAGTTAACAAAAGGTACACCAAGGGTTCCACCATACCACCTGGGATCCACTTGCAGCCACCCGTTAAGCTACCTGTTCTTGTAACATCTGAATGCTGAACTGTGAACTGTAACTGATGCTGCTACAAGTTAACAGTAAAGTACCCAGGAGAAAGTGACTTTGCTTCTGCCTGTGTTCTCCTGCATCAACCTGTTCCCTTTACAGGAACGCTGCCCCGGAGGAACAGCCCTGCCTGTATGGGGCTAAGTCATCCTAGCCGCATTACCAGCTACCTCTGGCAAACTGTGGCGGTGCTGGTGACCTATCACCAGAAACTACAGGTGGCGTCACGAGAACTGTATATAGAATTTCCCTGTAAATACAACCTTTTTTGAAGTGTCACCCAGGACATGGGATCAGGCGCGGCCACCACTCCTCATGACACCTGATACCTGAGTACCCTACAGCCTGGGGCTCGAAACCTACACACGGGAAAAATGTCTCCCAAGTTCTGCAGAGGTTGAAGAAGAATCGTCTCTATGCCAAGTTTGAGAAATGCCTCTTTGAACGAACTTCCCTTCATTTCCAGGGATACATTTTCCCTGACACTGGTCTAAAATAGATCCTGAGATGGTGTCGGTGGTTCTGAATTACCGTATATACTCGTGTATAAGCCGAGTTTTTCAGCACAGAAATTGTGCTGAAAAGTGCCCCCCTCGGCTTATACACGAGTCAGTGACGGCTGACTGTGTGGGGCCGGTGTCCGGGGGATGGAGGAGGCAGGGGGAGGCTGTATAGTGAGCGGCCGGTCATGTGGGGCCGCTCATTAGTGCAATGCAATATGCACTGCATCCCCTGTCCATCAGCGGCAGGGGGAGCCGTGCATATTACATAGCACTGTCAGTGCTCTCCCGCCCCCCTGTGGTAGTATACAGCAGCCCCCCCGTGGTAGTATACAGCAGCCCCCCCCTGGTAGTATACAGCAGCCCCCCCGTAGTATATACAGCAGCCCCCCCTGTGAGAATACAGCAGCCCCCCCGTGGTAGTATACAGCAGCCCCCCGTAGTATATACAGTAGCCCCCCCGTGGTAGTATACAGCAGCCCCCTGTGGGTATATAGAGCCCCCCCTGTTGCTGCCGCACACCTGTAAAAAGAAGATCTTTCATACTTATCCTCCTGCTGTCACCGCGCGCATCCCCCGCTCTCCTTCTTGCTTGCACCCGGCGTCCATCCACGTGACCGCGCACAAATAATGACGTCATTATTTGTGCGCGGTCATATGGATGGACGCCGGGGCCCGGGTGCAAGCAAGAAGGAGAGCGGGGGATGCGCGCGGTGACAGCAGGAGGATAAGTATGAAAGATCTTCTTTTTACAGGTGTGTGGCAGCAACGGGGGGGGGCTCTATATACCCACAGGGGGGCTGCTGTATACTACCACGGGGGGGCTGCTGTATATACTACGGGGGGGCTGCTGTATACTACCACGGGGGGGCTGCTGTATTCTCACAGGGGGGGCTGCTGTATATACTACGGGGGGTCTGCTGTATACTACCACAGGGGGAGGCACTGCTGTATACTACCACAGGGGAGGGGCTGCTGTATATACCACAGGGGGGACTGCTGTATACCCACAGGGGAGGGGCTGCTGTATATACCACAGGGGGAGGCACTGCTGTATACCCACAGGGGGGGCTGCTGTATACTACCACAGGGGAGGGGCTGCTGTATATACCTCTGTGGCTGCTGTATACTACCACAGGGGGAGGCTGCTGTATACTACCACAGGGGGAGGCTGCTGTACACTACCACAGGGGGAGACTGCTGTATACTACCACAGGGGGAGACTGCTGTATACTACCACAGGGGGAGACTGCTGTATACTACTACTGGGGGAGACTGCTGTATACTACCACAGGGGGAGACTGCTGTATACTACTACTGGGGGAGACTGCTGTATACTACCACAGGGGGAGACTGCTGTATACTACTACTGGGGGAGACTGCTGTATACTACCACAGGGGGAGACTGCTGTATACTACCACTGGGGAGGCTGCTGTATACTACCACTGGGGAGGCTGCTGTATACTACTACTGGGGCTGCTGTATATACCTCTGTGGCTGCTGTATACTACCACAGGGGGAGGCTGCTGTATACTACCACAGGGGGAGGCTGCTGTACACTACCACAGGGGGAGACTGCTGTATACTACCACAGGGGGAGACTGCTGTATACTACCACAGGGGGAGACTGCTGTATACTACTACTGGGGGAGACTGCTGTATACTACCACAGGGGGAGACTGCTGTATACTACCACTGGGGAGGCTGCTGTATACTACTACTGGGGCTGCTGTATATACCTCTGTGGCTGCTGTATACTACCACTGGGGAGGCTGCTATATACCACTGGGGGGGACTGTATACCTGTGCTGGGGTCCACCCTCGGCTTATACACGAGTCAATAGGTTTTCCCAGGTTTTGGGGGCAAAAGTAGGGGGGTCGGCTTATACACGGGTCGGCTTATACACGAGTATATACGGTAAGCAGTTTCTCAGCTTCCCAACTACTACCGCCAACTCATTCCACACTTCTCTTACCTTCATTGCCTTAACCCTCAAGAGAGCAAATCCTAAGTTTATAGACTCCAGAAGCGAAGAGTGCTTTTGTCCCCTTCAAGTGGGTCTACTTACAGTCAGCCCAGAGGCTGAATCCATGCTGAGCCCAGTGGTTGCTGTTTTTAACCCTGCGACAGGGTGGCCACATAGGGAACTGCAGCCAGGCAGATAGGAGACAGTTTGTGCAACAAACACCCTCAGCACCCACACCCACAGGAGCACACAACACCCAACCCGGAGCCCGGGACTCTAGGCGGGAAAGGGGTGGTAGGGTTTAGAGGAAAGTGGGTGGGAAGGTAGGTCAGGTGGTAGACCAGTACAAAAGGAGGAACAGAAGGAGGAAGGAGTTAGTAGGCCAGAGTGAGCTGACCACAACAGACAAGAACAGCAGAAAGACACTACCTGGAGGGAGAGCTCCCTGGAGACGCAGAATCCAAAGAGACACAGATCCATGGAGAGAAAGCTTGTCCATAGCCTGCAACCCGAGGGTTACCCAAGGCTAGGCTGGGACAAGAATGTCGGCTCTGAGGGGGACCGCAGCTATACGCCGGATTCCCAGACAAACCGACGGGGAACCCTAATTCCAGGGTAGAGTTCCTACAACACAGGTTGGAGGCACAGCAGCATATAGTACCCGGCTTGCCACCCACACACATAGGGGGAAGTCAGACAAGGGACCGAGCTGCCGCGATACAACCCACCGGTAAGAGCAGAGGAAGGAAATCCTGAAAGGTTACAGAGAGAGTGAGGGGTCTCAGGAAGACAACTTGGCTGCAGAGGGTTCAGAGTGTCCGGAGTTACCCGTGTAAAGTGACTGTGTTGAGAACTGTACTGTTGGAACTGTGAAAGAACTAGTAATAAACCCAGTGAACCCTGCTTCAGTCTTCTGTGTATGATTCCAGGTATACAGAACTGTTTGCACCTTTTCACCTTGTCAGGAGCAGCCCGACCTGCGGCGGGCTCATCCACCTTGCTGCAGCATCCATCCATCTTCCTGACAGCAGTGCACTGCAGCGGTGGTCCCTCTAATGACCACACCCGTGGGTGGCGTCACGACAAACTATATCACTTGTAAATACCCTTTTTACTTGCGGAACCCGAGACACGGTCTGGACCAAGACCGCCGTGATCTCCCCAGCAGTACCCCAGTCCGGTACCGAGTACCCCGTCCCAGTGGGCTCCACAACTTGGCATCACGAATAGGATGGACCCGGTCTGGCAGAACCGGACCCTGTGTGCCTAGAAATCGTGAGTTGGACTATTCTACCAAAAACTGCCCATAATGGTGTCCATAGGAGCCTGAGGCCATGTGCAGGGGAGGCGTGCCAAGACCTCCCATCGTGGGCCGACCCCGTCCAGAGAGGGAAAAGAAAGGCTCGCCCTGGCTACCCTTAATTTCGGGGGGAAGCCAGCCATAAATCCCAAGGAGGAGCCTCCGCCCCCAATTGCAGCTACCAATGAGAGTATGGCGGGAGCTGAGGAAGTAGACGCCCAAAGAAGGTGGGGCAGGAAACCGGATGGAGGGCAGTTGCCATTGCTAGACATCCAGATGGAGGGAGCTGGCAAGAACCTGGCCATGGCTGAGCAGAGCCTTGGAGTGAAGCTGCTAGTGTGGAATCTGCTGCTGGGGCAGGAGCTGCAGCCGCAGAGCAAAGTGAGTGCAGAGGCTGGCAGGCAGAGCCAAGAGGGTGCAAAGAAAGACCCTGTAATGGAGGAGCACAGATGGCTGCCCAGGATGGAGACAGGCAGGTGTGGAAGGGGACCTGAAGAAGATTGTTCCTGCCCCATGCAAAGCCTGCTGCCCGAGGGAGATTCTGCTAATCCATCAGAGAAGGCACTGGGTACAGCAGCAAGGGCCATGAGAGATTTGTTTGCAGAGCTGAAGAAAGGAAAGATCTTATCTCTGTATGTACACTGTGCTGGAAGAGGAGGAAAGATTAACCCTTCCAGGACAGGATTCGGTGTGGGCTCTGGAGATGCTGTTGTTATTGTGTTCCCAGCATGAAGAAAAAGAGCCACAGGACTGTTATCTGCTTGCCTGCAACATGAGCAAGCCTGGAGCTGCACTGGATTTACAATCTGCACCTGAGGAGCCGTATACTTTCTGGAAACAGCTTGTGCCCTGGAAGGCGTCCCAGATGATCCAGAGGATGAAGAAAGAAGAAAAGATGACTATGGAATTATCCATAGCTTGTGCCCGTCAGCACATCACAGCCCGGAGGGTAATAGAGGTCCTACTGTGGAAGAAGGAGTAACGGAACCCGGATCCGCTTCAGGACAGAACACGGATTCGTCAAGCAAAGCAGTAAGTGTTATGTGATGTGTTCCTTATTGACTCCATCCCATACCTGAATGAGTGATAGCCTTTTTCCCCTGTTTGTCTTATATGTTATATTGACATTGATATCATGAACGATGATGTGATATAGACATTCTTGTATATAATTAAGCACCCGGTGTGCTCCCCATTGGTTTAAAGACCAAGGAGCACAGTGAGACTGGGTATGCCGCATTTAAACTAAAACCGCAGAGTGTTTTTGAACTGAACTTTTTGAAGCACTTGTGCCTTTTTGCTTTTATACTTTTTAGAGAAAAGTAACGTGCCTTTTTATGTGTGTTTTGAAATGTGAATGTTTGCACTTAACCCGGTGTGCATATACAGAGCCGGTATTATTATGCCACAGGACTCTTGAACTTTTGAACAGTGAACTGTGTAACCCGTGTCCCATGAAGGGTTAAAGGACAAAGTGGTGTAAAATGCCGGCGCGGAGAGAAACAACTTGGCCACAAGTTGGTGACCCGAGGGCCCGGAGGCCTCCGCATTTACAGCCATAGACGGGCTGCAAACTGTGTTTTATGTGTAAACTAGTAAAAAGGCCCGATGCAATTGCATCGGGAGCAGGGTGAAATGAATTGTGTGTATACAGGCGGGCCAGTGGGTAGCAGAGTATACAGGGGGCTCTGTGGGTAGCAGAGTATACAGACGGCTCTGAGGGTAGGAGATTATACAGGTGACTCTGTGGGTAGTAAAGTATACAGGCGGCTCTGTGGGTAGCAGAGTATACAGGTGGGTCTGTGGGTAGTGGAGTATACAGGCGTGTGTGGTGGTGGTGGCAGAGTATACAGGTGTGTGTGGTGGTGGTGGCAGAGTATATAGGTGTCTGTGGTGGCATAGTATACAGGCATCTGTGTGGTGGCAGAGTATACAGGTGTCTGTGGTGGTGGCGGCAGAGTATACAGGCGTGGTGTGGTGGTGGCAGAGTGTACAGGCGTGTGTGGTGGTGGCGGCAGAGTATACAGGCGTGTGTGGTGGTGGCGGCACAGTATACAGGCGGGTGTGGTGGTGGCGGCAGAGTGTACAGGCGTGTGTGGTGGTGGCGGAAGAGTGTACAGGCATGTGTGGTGGTGGCGGCAGAGTGTACAGGCGTGTGTGGTGGTGGCAGAGTGTACAGGCGTGTGTGGTGGTGGCAGAGTGTACAGGCGTGTGTGGTGGTGGCAGAGTATACAGGCAGGTGTGGTGGTGGCGGCAGAGTATACAGGCGTCTGTGGTGGTGGCAGAGTGTACAGGTGTGTGTGGTGGTGGCAGAGTATACAGGCGTGTGTGGTGGTGGCAGAGTGTACAGGCGTGTGTGGTGGTGGCAGAGTGTACAGGCGTGTGTGGTGGTGGCAGAGTATAGAGGCAGGTGTGTGGTGGCGGCCAGAGTATACGGGCGTCTGTGGTGGGGGCAGAGTGTACAGGTGTGTGTGGTGGTGGCAGAGTATACAGGCGTGTGTGGTGGTGGCGGCAGAGTATACAGGCGTGTGTGGTGGTGGCGGCAGAGTATACAGGCGTGTGTGGTGGTGGCGGCAGAGTATACAGGCGGGTGTGGTGGTGGCGGCACAGTATACAGGTGTGTGTGGTGGTGGCAGAGTATACAGGCGTGTGTGGTGGTGGCGGCAGAGTATACAGGCGTGTGTGGTGGTGGCGGCAGAGTATACAGGCGTGTGTGGTGGTGGCGGCAGAGTATACAGGCGGGTGTGGTGGTGGCGGCACAGTATACAGGCGGGTGTGGTGGTGGCGGCAGAGTATACAGGCGTCTGTGGTGGTGGCAGAGTATACAGGCATGTGTGGTGGTGGCAGAGTATACAGGCGTCTGTGCTGGTGGCGGCAGAGTATACAGGCGTGTGTGGTGGTGGCAGAGTATACAGGCGTGTGTGGTGGTTGCGGCAGAGTATACAGGCGTGTGTGGTGGTGGCGGCAGAGTATACAGGCGTGTGTGGTGGTGGCGGCACAGTATACAGGCGGGTGTGGTGGTGGCGGCAGAGTGTACAGGCGTGTGTGTGGTGGCGGCAGAGTGTACAGGCGTGTGTGGTGGTTTGGGGGCAGAGTGTAGAGGCGTGTGTGGTGGTGGCAGAGTGTACAGGCGTGTGTGGTGGTGGCAGTGTACAGGTGTGTGTGGTGGTGGCAGAGTGTACAGGCAGGTGTGGTGGTGGCGGCAGAGTATACAGGCGTCTGTGGTGGCGGCAGAGTGTACAGGTGTGTGTGGTGGTGGCAGAGTGTACAGGCGTGTGTGGTGGTGGCAGAGTGTACAGGCGTGTGTGGTGGCGGCAGAGTGTACAGGCGTGTGTGGTGGCGGCAGAGTGTACAGGCGTGTGTGGTGGCGGCAGAGTGTACAGGGGTGTGTGGTGGCGGCAGAGTGTACAGGCGTGTGTGGTGGTGGCAGAGTGTACAGGCGTGTGTGGTGGCGGCAGAGTGTAGAGGCGTGTGTGGTGGTGGCAGAGTGTACAGGCGTGTGTGGTGGCGGCAGAGTGTACAGGCGTGTGTGGTGGCGGCAGAGTGTACAGGCGTGTGTGGTGGCGGCAGAGTGTAGAGGCGTGTGTGGTGGCGGCAGAGTGTAGAGGCGTGTGTGGTGGCGGCAGAGTGTACAGGCGTGTGTGGTGGTGGCAGAGTGTACAGGCGTGTGTGGTGGTGGCGGCAGAGTGTACAGGCGTGTGTGGTGGAGTGTACAGGCGTGTGTGGTGGCGGCAGAGTGTACAGGCGTGTGTGGTGGCGGCAGAGTGTACAGGCGTGTGTGGTGGTGGCGGCAGAGTGTACAGGCGTGTGTGGTGGCGGCAGAGTGTACAGGCGTGTGTGGTGGTGGCAGAGTGTACAGGCGTGTGTGGTGGCGGCAGAGTGTACAGGCGTGTGTGGTGGCGGCAGAGTGTACAGGCGTGTGTGGTGGCGGCAGAGTGTACAGGGGTGTGTGGTGGCGGCAGAGTGTACAGGCGTGTGTGGTGGTGGCAGAGTGTACAGGCGTGTGTGGTGGCGGCAGAGTGTAGAGGCGTGTGTGGTGGTGGCAGAGTGTACAGGCGTGTGTGGTGGCGGCAGAGTGTACAGGCGTGTGTGGTGGCGGGCAGAGTGTACAGGCGTGTGTGGTGGCGGCAGAGTGTAGAGGCGTGTGTGGTGGCGGCAGAGTGTAGAGGCGTGTGTGGTGGCGGCAGAGTGTACAGGCGTGTGTGGTGGTGGCAGAGTGTACAGGCGTGTGTGGTGGTGGCGGCAGAGTGTACAGGCGTGTGTGGTGGAGTGTACAGGCGTGTGTGGTGGCGGCAGAGTGTACAGGCGTGTGTGGTGGCGGCAGAGTGTACAGGCGTGTGTGGTGGTGGCGGCAGAGTGTACAGGCGTGTGTGGTGGCGGCAGAGTGTACAGGCGTGTGTGGTGGTGGCAGAGTGTACAGGCGTGTGTGGTGGTGGCGGCAGAGTGTACAGGCGTGTGTGGTGGAGTGTACAGGCGTGTGTGGTGGCGGCAGAGTGTACAGGTGTGTGTGGTGGCGGCAGAGTGTACAGGCGTGTGTGGTGGTGGCGGCAGAGTGTACAGGCGTGTGTGGTGGTGGCGGCAGAGTGTACAGGCGTGTGTGGTGGCAGAGTGTACAGGCGTGTGTGGTGGCAGAGTATACAGGCGTGTGTGGTGGTGGAGTATACAGGCGTGTGTGGTGGTGGCAGAGTGTAGAGGCGTGTGTGGTGGTGGAGTATACAGGTGTCTGTGGTGCGCTCGTGCAAGGCAGGGGTTAAAAAAAATAAAAAAAGATTATGCTCACCTCACCCCGAGCCCCCGCCGTCTTCTGCCGTGTTCCGCCGTCTTCTGCCGTGTTCCGGTAGGCTCCCGGTGGCTGTGCAGGCTCCCGGTGCCTGGAGTGATCTTCTATCTACTGAGACTGAAGGACCTGTGGTGATGTAAGAGTCACGTGACCCGCGATTTGCCTGGAGTAAGCTGGTGTCACGTGACTCTGACATCACCACAGGTCCTTCAGTCTCAGTAGATAGAAGATCACTGGAGGCACCGGGAGCCTGCACAGCCACCGGGAGCGTAGCGGAAGACGGCAGAAGACGGCGGGAGAGGGCGGAGACAGCGCGGGCTCGGGTAGAGGTGAGGATTTTTTTTTTTTTAGAGTAGTGCGGGTCTGCGGCTCGTGATGACGCTGCGCGTCATCACTCGCAGTCCCGCGCAAAGCATGTTGGGATTGGGCTACAGTGCCCAACTCCCGATTATATAAGTAGACTAGTAAAAAGGCCCGATGCAATTGCATCGGGAGCGCGGTGAAATGAATTGTGTGTATACAGGCGGGTGAGTGGCTAGTAGAGTATATATGGGGCTCTGTGGGTAGCAGACTATACAGGCGGGTCTGTGGGTAGCAGAGTATACAGACTGCTCTGAGGGTAGCAGATTATACAGGCGGCTCTCTGGGTAGAAAAGTATACAGGCGGCTCTGTGGGTAGCAGAGTATACAGGCGGGTTTGTGGTTAGCAGATTATACAGGCGGCTCTGTGTGTAGCAGAGTATAGAGAAGGCTCTGTGGGTAGCAGAGTATAGAGGCGGCTGTGTGGGTAGCAAAATATAGAAACGGCTCTGTGGGTAGCAGAGAATACAGGCGGGTCTGTGGGTAGGAGAGTATACAGGCGGCTCTGTGGGTAGCAGAGTATAGAGGCGGCTCTGTGGGTAGCAGAGTATAGAGGCAGCTCTGTGGGTAGCAGAGTATACAGGCGGCTGTGTGGGTAGGAGAGTATACAGGCGGCTCTGTGGGTGTCAGAGTATAGAGGGGGCTCTGTGGATAGCAGAGTATGATGTGGCGGGAGGCTGGAGGAGTGAGGGGAGCAGAGGCTGGAGGGGTGAGGAGAGCAGAGGATGGAGTGGTGAGGAGAGGTCCAGATGGAGGGGTGAGGAGAGGTCTGGCTGGAGGGGTGAGGAGAGATGCGGCTGGAGGGGTGACATCACTGCTCGGCGGCAGGACGTGGCTGCATGCTGGGGCTGATCGCAGCCCCAGTCACACGGCATTGTCCTCTGCGGCGGGTTGGGTGATGCAGAGAGGGATCAGTTCTTGCCCTCAGGTCACACATGTGACCTGAGCGGAAGGAGCGGATTGGGCGGTGTGTGGTAAAGACAGGACGGTCATCCGATTGGTCTAGGACGCCAAGTCCTGGGCAATGGGATGGACGTCCTGTGTGTACAACACAGCGCCCAATCCGCTTGCAGGGGCAGGCAATGGGAGTGAGCGGGGCATGTCAGGCTTTGCAGGCTGACACGGTCCGCTCACTCCTATTGGCTGTTGGCGGCCACAGGACGACGTCCCTGGCTCCCGGCACCCGGCCACAGCCCGTAGACCGCTACTCCAGCAGCATGGCGACATTGAGAGCCCAGCGGTGAGAGAGTGGCGAGGGGCGGAAGGCTCCGGCGGCATCCGGGCAGCATGGACATCGCGGAGGGCGCGAGGGCGGTGGCGATGGTGCGGGGCCGACGGTTGGCAGGATGGCAGCGGTGTCAGGTAGTGCGGCTGAGGATGGAGGAGGCTGTGAGGCTGGAGGAGGCTGGAGGAGGCTGTGAGGCTGGAGGAGGATGTGAGGGTGGAGGAGGCTGTGAGGATGGGGAGGCTGTGAGGCTGGAGGAGGCTGTGAGGCTGTAGGAGGCTGTGAGGATGGGGAGGCTGTGAGGCTGGAGGAGGCTGTGAGGATGGGGAGGCTGTGAGGCTGGAGGAGGCTGTGAGGCTGGAGGAGGATGTGAGGCTGGAGGAGGCTGTGAGGATGGGGAGGCTGTGAGGCTGGAGGAGGGTGTGAGGCTGGAGGAGGCTGTGAGGCTGGAGGAGGATGTGAGGCTGGAGGAGGCTGTGAGGCTGGAGGAGGCTGTGAGGCTGGAGGAGGCTGTGAGGATGGGGAGGCTGTGAGGCTGGAGGAGGCTGTGAGGCTGGAGGAGGATGTGAGGCTGGAGGAGGATGTGAGGCTGGAGGAGGCTGTGAGGATGGGGAGGCTGTGAGGCTGGAGGAGGCAGTGAGGCTGGAGGAGGCTGTGAGGCTGGAGGAGGCTGTGAGGCTGGAGGAGGCTGTGAGGCTGGAGGAGGATGTGAGGGTGGAGGAGGCTGTGAGGATGGGGAGGCTGTGAGGCTGGAGGAGGCAGTGAGGCTGGAGGAGGGTGTGAGGCTGGAGGAGGCTGTGAGGCTGGAGGAGGATGTGAGGCTGGAGGAGGCTGTGAGGCTGGAGGAGGCTGTGAGGCTGGAGGAGGCTGTGAGGATGGGGAGGCTGTGGAGGCTGGAGGAGGCTGTGAGGCTGGAGGAGGATGTGAGGCTGGAGGAGGATGTGAGGCTGGAGGAGGCTGTGAGGATGGGGAGGCTGTGAGGCTGGAGGAGGCTGTGAGGCTGGAGGAGGTGTGAGGCTGGAGGAGATGTGAGGCTGGAGGACTGTGAGGATGGGGAGGCTGTGAGGCTGGAGGAGGCAGTGAGGCTGGAGGAGGTGTGAGACTGGAGAGGTGAGCTGAGAGCTGTGAGGCTGGAGGAGGATGTGAGGTGGGGAGGCTGTGAGGTGGAGGAGGCTGTGAGGCTGGAGGAGAGTGAGGCTGTAGGAGGCGTGAGGATGGGGAGGCTGTGAGGCTGGAGGAGGCTGTGAGTGGAGGAGGCTGTGAGGAGGGGAGGCTGTGAGGCTGGAGGAGACTGTGAGGATGGGGAGGCTGTGAGGCTGGGAGGATGTGAGGCTGGAGACTGGAGTAAGGCGTGAGGATGGGGAGGCTGTGAGGCTGGAGGAGGCTGTGAGGCTGGAGGAGGCTGTGAGGCTGGAGGAGGCGTGAGGATGGGAGGCTGTGAAGCTGGAGGAGGCTGTGAGGACTGTGAGGAGGGAGGCTGTGAGGCTGGAGGAGGGGCTGGAGGAGAGGAGGCTGGAGGCTGAGGAGGGAGGCTGTGAGGCTGGAGGAGGCTGTGAGGCTGGAGGAGGTGTGAGGCTGGAGGAGGCTGTAGGATGGGGAGGCTGTGAGGCTGGAGGAGGCTGTGAGGCTGTGAGGCTGTGAGGGCTGGAGAGGCTGTGAGGTGGGGAGGATGTGAGGCTGGGAAGTGAGGCTGGAGTGGCTGGAGGAGGTGTGAGGCTGGAGGAGGCTGTGAGGCTTGAGGAGGCTGTGAGGCTGAGGAGGCTGTGAGGTGGAGGAGGCTGTGAGTGGAGGAGGCTGTGAGGCTGGAGGAGGTTAGGCTGAGGAGCTGTGAGTGGAGGAATGTGAGGTGGAGGAGGCTGTGAGGCTGGGGAGGCTGTGAGGCTGGAGGAGGTGTGAGGTGTAGGAGGCTGTGAGGATGGGGAGGCTGTGAGGCTGGAGGAGGCTGTGAGCTGAGAGCTGTGAGGATGGGGAGGCTGTGAGGCTGGAGGAGGCTGTGAGGATGGGGAGGCTGTGAGGCTGGAGGAGGCTGTGAGGATGGGGAGGCTGTGAGGCTGGAGGAGGATGTGAGGTGGGGAGCTGTGAGGCTGGAGGAGGCAGTGAGGACTGGAGGAGGCTGTGAGGATGGGGAGGCTGTGAGGCTGGAGGAGGCTGTGAGTTGGGAGAAGGCTGTGAGGCATGGGGAGGCTGTGAGGCTGGAGGGGAGGATGGGAGGCTGGAGGAGACAGTGAGGCTGGAGGAGGACAGTGAGGATGGAGGAGGAAGTGAGGATGGGAGGCTTGAGTGGAGGAGGATGTGAGGCTGGAGGAGGCTGTGAGGATGGGGAGGCTGTGAGGCTGGAGGAGGCAGTGAGGCTGGAGGAGGGTGTGAGGCTGGAGGAGGCTGTGAGGCTGGAGGAGGCTGTGAGGCTGGAGGAGGATGTGAGGGTGGAGGAGGCTGTGAGGATGGGGAGGCTGTGAGGCTGGAGGAGGCTGTGAGGCTGTAGGAGGCTGTGAGGATGGGGAGGCTGTGAGGCTGGAGGAGGCTGTGAGGCTGGAGGAGGCTGTGAGGATGGGGAGGCTGTGAGGCTGGAGGAGGCTGTGAGGATGGGGAGGCTGTGAGGCTGGAGGAGGATGTGAGGCTGGAGGAGACTGTGAGGCTGGAGGAGGCAGTGAGGATGGGGAGGCTGTGAGGCTGGAGGAGGCTGTGAGACTGGAGGAGGCTGTGAGGCTGGAGGAGGCTGTGAGGATGGGGAGGCTGTGAGGCTGGAGGAGGCTGTGAGGCTGGAGAAGGCTGTGAGGATGGGGAGGCTGTGAGGCTGGAGGAGGATGTGAGGCTGGAGGAGACAGTGAGGCTGGAGGAGGCAGTGAGGATGGGGAGGCTGTGAGGCTGGAGGAGGCTGTGAGGCTGGAGGAGGGTGTGAGGCTGGAGGAGGCTGTGAGGATGGGGAGGCTGTGAGGCTGGAGGAGGCTGTGAGGCTGGAGGAGGCTGTGAGGATGGGGAGGCTGTGAGGCTGGAGGAGGATGTGAGGCTGGAGGAGACAGTGAGGATGGAGGAGGCTGTGAGGCTGGAGGAGGCTGTGAGGCTGGAGGAGGGTGTGAGGCTGGAGGAGGCTGTGAGGATGGGGAGGCTGTGAGGCTGGAGGAGGCTGTGAGGCAGTGAGGCTGGAGGAGGCTGTGAGGATGGGGAGGCTGTGAGGCTTGAGGAGGGTGTGAGGCTGTAGGAGGCTGTGAGGATGGGGAGGCTGTGAGGCTGGAGGAGGCTGTAGGAGGCTGTGAGGATGGGGAGGCTGTGAGGCTGGAGGAGACTGTGAGGCTGGAGGAGACTGAGGCTCTAGGAGGCAGTGAGGATGGGGAGGCTGTGAGGCTGGAGGAGACATTTACTGTACTGAGCATGCTCAGTACAGTAAAAGGTCTCCAAACAGGAAGGCAGGGGTTAAAAAAAAAAAAAAGTTAATGCTCACCTCTCCCCGAGCCCCCGCCGTCTCCTGCCGTCTTCCTCCAAGCTTCCGGTGGCTGCCACAGGCTCCGAGTGTCTGCAGAGCTCTTCTATTGCAGTTCAAGGACCTGTGGTGATGTCACAGTCACGTGACACCAGGTTACCATGGAGTAACCTGGTGTCACGTGACTGTGACATCACCACAGGTCCTTGAACTGCAATAGAAGAGCTCTGCAGACACTCGGAGCCTGTGGCAGCCACCGGAAGCTTGGAGGAAGACGGCAGGAGACTGCGGGGGCTCGGGAGAGGTGAGCATTAAGTTTTTTGTTTTTTTTTTACAGTGGTGCGGGTCTGCGGCTCGTGATGACGCTGCGCGTCATCACTCGCAGTCCCGCAAAGCATGTTGGGATTCGGCGACAACGCCCGAATTCCCAACTGCGGATTATATAAGTAGATAGTTAATCTGAAGTAACGTTTAAGAACCCGTGCCTCATTAAATGGATGAAAAGTAATGCATAATGGTTATGTTTATAAAATAAAAATGTTTTGAGGGGGATCCATGCTGGACGGCATGGGGACACGCCGGTTTAACTCCGGGGGAATGTGGCACCCCTGCGACAGGGTGGCCACATAAGGGAACTGCAGCCAGGCAGATAGGGGACAGTTTGTGCAACACACACCCTCAGCACACACAACCACAGGAGCACACAACACCCAACCCAGAGCCTGGGACTCTAGGCGGGCAAGGTGTGGTAGGGTTTAGAGGAAAGTGGGTGGGAAGGTAGGTCAGGTGGTAGACCTGTACAAAAGGAGGAAAAGGAGGAGGAAGAAGTTAGTGGGCCAGAGTGAGCTGACCAGAACAGACAAGAACAGCAGAAAGACACTACAAGGAGCGATAGGGCTCTCTGGAGACGCAGAATCCAAAGAGACACAGATCCACGGAGAGAAAGCTCATTCATAGCCTGCAGCCCGAGGGAAAGTGAGGACAGAGACCAGACCAGTGCCACCGGGTCCGAGGAGTACAGCAGCGTTGACCTACTACAGGCGAGAGAGGTTTCCCTGGTTGTACCTGGATAATCACACAGGTAGGAGAGAGCCCGGTAATCCCTTGCAAGACAGGGTTACCCAAGACTAGGTTGGGACCAGAGTGTCGGCTCTGAGGGGGACCGCAGCTATACGCCGTTTTCCCAGACAAACAGACGGGGAACCCTAATTCCAGGTTAGAGTTCCAACAACATGGGTTGCAGGCACAGCAGCGTATGGGACCCGGCTTGCACCCACACACATAGGGGGAAGTCAGACAAGGGACCGAGCTGCCGCTATACAACCCACCGGGAAGAGCAGAGAAAGGAAAGCCTGAAAGGTTACAGAGAAAGTGAGGGGTCTCAGGAAGACAACCTGGCTGCAGATGGTTCAGAGTGCCCGGAGTTACCTGTGTAAAGTGACTGTGTTGAGAACTGTACTGTTGGAACTGTGAAAGAACTAGTAGTAAACCCAGTGAACCCTGCTTCAGTCTTCCATGTATGATTCCAGGTAAACAGAACTGTTTGCACCTTTTCACCTTGTCAGGAGCAGCCCGACCTGCGGCGGGCTCATCCACCTTGCTGCAGCATCCATCCATCTTCCTGACAGCAGTGCACTGCAGCAGTGGTCCCTCTAATGACCACACCCGTGGCTGGCGTCACGACAAACCATATCCCTTGTAAATACCCCTTTTACTTGCAGAACCCGGGACACGATCCGGACCAAGACCGCTGTGATCTCCCCAGCAGTACCCCGATCCGGGACCGAGTACCCCGTCCCAGTGGGTTCCACACTATCATTTGGTATGAATGCATCATGTCACACAAGAGGGCTCTGGAAGCAGTGGACAGACTGCTGCTAGACTTGCTGGGAAACAATTCTATCATGGAAGGTTTAGTTATTGTATTGGCAGGTGACTTTCATCAAACACTACCCATTTTTCCAAGATCAACCCCTGCAGATGAACTCAATGCTTGCCTCAAAGCATTGTACCTTTGTAGACAAGCAAGGCAAATGTTACTGAACAAAAAGATGAGGGTCAACATGACAGCTGATGTTTCTGCTAGACTATTCTCAAGCCAGCTGTTGACTATTGAAGATGTCAAGGCACCAGTAAACTCAACCACTGGACAGATCATGTTTCCAAGCAACATTTGCTACAACTATTGAGGAGCTAAAGGTAAAGGTTTTTCCAAACATTACACTCAACTTAAGAAAGTCTGGCTAGCTGTGGGAAAGGGTTATTCCAGCTCTTAAAAATGATACTGTAGCATCAACAACATCAATCCTAAAATTCTAAAGGGGCTGTCACACGTGTCAATATCGCTGGTGACATTGCCGAAAATTATGTGTTCAGCAATGTGGCTAGCAATATTACAAATGTGTCGTGCTGTGTGACAGCACGACGCAACTGCGATATATCGCTGGGTGCAGGTTGACAGGTTTACAAGGATGAACGTAAACCTGGCGATCTGCAACCAGCGATTAGGCTGTATCGCGCTGTCTGACACCGCAATAGCGATGTTGGTGCCAATCCAGACTATTCCGCAGCATTGCTGTGGCTCGCTCACTGGGTTGAGTCCAGCTCAGCGAGCGATGGCTCCGCCCGCATCGCAGCGGCATCTCCGGCAACATCTTGCCGTGTGACACCAAGGCTGCGATGTCGGAAGCAAGCGCACACCCACGCATCACTTCCGACATTGCAGCCTTGGTTGCTGCGTGTGACGCCGCCTTTAGTCTCCTTCCAGATGTGTGCAGGACCTACAAGTAAGTGGATACAGTGATGGACCCTGCTCAAGCATTATTCTATTCAAACGAGTTCCTCAACTCCTTGGAGCCACAAGGACTTCCTCCGCATAACCTCTTTCTAAAACCTGGAGCACCTATTCTGCTGTTGATAAATTTTGATCTACCGAAGCTGTGTAATGGAACAAGATTCTTGATTAAAAACCTGTTTCCACATGTAATTAAAACAACCATTTTGACAGGATGGTGTGAAAGGAGAGGACCTTTTCATTCCACCAATTCCACTCAATCCATCTAATTTGCCTTTTGATTTTAAATGCCTCTAGATTACAGTTCAACTTCCATTTGCATGTCCATTAACAAGGCTCAGGAATAGTCTTTGAAAGTAACAGGAATTGATTTGAAATCCATGTTTTTCTCATGGTCAACTTTACATGATCTGTTCAAGAGTTGGAACTGCCAAAATTCTGTTTGTCTTTTCAATCAAAGGAAAACCCTAGAATGTCCTTTGTCAAAAGGCTCTTGAATAAGGAGTTACAGATAACGTACTTCACATTACTTGGGAAATCAGTCTGTGGTGTTGAACATAAGATCTGAAATGCTTCTATTACTTTACTTTTTGATTTTAAATAATAGGTTTTCCCTCTATTTACTTTGACTTATCTTGTTATTGCTATGAACAGTTAGTTACTATCCCGGGCAATGCCGGGAACTACAGCTAGTATATTTATATATCTACCTTGTCTAACGTTAAAAGTACAACCGCAGCCAAGTGAATTGAGCTACATCAAAAGCACCTTCATGATCATGAGATGGGAGCTTCATTTATCAAGTAAAGACAGATTCATTTTTGAAGGTTAAACCAACTCTATTTTAGGAAATCTTTTCTGTGAGACATTCCAGGTATAATAGAATTCATACTTCCTATTTTGCACACAATGCATTCACATATGGTTCTGCCTGACTGCATACACAAAAAAACTACAGCTTTCAATGAGAATGAGACAGGTCTAGACTAATAAATATGAATAAGAATATATTAACCTTGATGGATCCTATATCTTGCCTGATTTCAGATTTTTCAGATTAAGGCCCTGTTCAAACTGTGTCTTTTTGATCCTTTTTCATGATCTGTTTTTGCAGTGAAAATGCAGTGAACGCATCACTTAAAGGGAACCTGTCACCTCCTAAAAGCCACCTAACCTATCAATACATATCCCTGCACCTTCCTATTAGCATTCTAACCATCCCTCTCTGTGCTAAATGCTTCCTTTCAAAGCCGAAATAAACACTTTGATACAAACTCATTAAGATGATAATGAAGTGGGGGCTATATGTAATTGTCCCCAGGGCGTGTTGTTTTGCATCCTCCAGGATCCAGCCTCTCTGTCTGTGCTGCTGTGATGTGGAGCTGAAGGCAGGACAAATTATTTGCATGCTGTGACAGAAGAGGAGAGGAGGAGGGGCAGAGCCTGTACAAGCAAAGCAGCACAGAGAGACTGGATCCTGAAGGCTGCAAAACAACACGCCCTGGGGACAATTGCATATTGTCCCCACTTCATTATCATCCTAGTGAGCAAGTATCAAAGTGTTTATTTCAACTTTGAAAGGAAGCATTTAGCACAGAGAGGGATGGTTCTAATGCTAATAGGAAGGTGTAGGGATATGTATTGATAGGCTAGGTGATTTTAGGAGGTGACAGGTTCCCTTTAAATGGAATCCCAGCAAAATCAATGGGTTTTCCACTTTTGCTGATCAGTCTGTGCGTTCATGACCTGGTGCGATTTTTTTTTTTTTTTTTTTTTATTTTTTTATTTTCCCCTTGAAAAGTGATCCTGAAAAAGAATGAGCTGTCAATTATGGCTGTGCTTATCAGATTCATTTTTCCCATTGAAACGCACCAGAAAAAACACAGCCAAAGTGGATGATCAGTTTGTGATGCTTTTTTTGAAAAGTTGATCTAGATTTCCAGCTGAAAAAGAGAAAAACGCACAAAAAAAATGGGTCAAAAACGCACAGCCTAAAACTGTCTATAGAGCGAAGTCTTACTCCCAGAATGAATAGGATTTTGTGAGATAAATCGTTAAATTGGATTTAACTATGATAAAAAAAAAATTATTACCGTACTAAGAACTGTTCATACCTATATTGTAGTTTCCATTTATCTATAGTAATACACAGCTGAACCCATCATATAATGGATAAACTCAATACCCAACAGACTCCTATTCACTTTTAATGGGGTTCAGTAGGCTCTGTTGTGATGTCAGTCATTTTGACAGGAAGAATAACACTACATGTCTAATTATTAGGATTAGCACAATTTCAGAAGTGATTGTCAGATGTTTGACACATTTACTAATCCTGTTTTACAGCTTTGTTCCAGAGAAACAAAAAGGAAGCACTAATATGGAGTCTAAATATAGCTGAATAACGGCTGTGTTAAACTTGCCTAAGGCAAGACAAATACTAAATAGACTTCTTATCGCTGAAAGGACCTGAATCATCTGAATGGCCAGTAGTGATCAGCTGATGTGATTGGCCGGTAGCGATCAGCTGATGTGATTGGCTGGAAGCAATCGACTGATGACTGGCCAATCAGATGATTCAGGTCCTTGCAGCTGTGGCACCCTGTGCCAGGTCACCACAGACTCCCTTGGGGCATGGAGGGATTTTACACAGCGAGTAATCCACTAACACACAACACCCTTTCACCCCAGGCCTGTAGGGGAGCTCCACTGGTTGCTTTAAGCCAGTTCCCCTATAAATACTGATCCTGGAGGGAAAACACCAGAGTGTGCAGTCACTACAGAACTGTGAAGAGCTGAGTGAGCTGACCTGGTACTGGAGCCGTGCTAGGCCCATACCAGCATCCACCTGAGACAGTGGTAGACCCGCAGAGTAGGGGCCGCAGGCAGAGGAGAGAAACGTTCTACAAGAAGGGGGCAGAGGAGTCATACCGACTCACCCCAGCAGAGTTCTGGTCACTGGGTCCGAGCTACAGGGTCATAGAGGATAGGCCCTGCAGAGAAACCAGCACTACAAGGAGGTTTAGCTTCCAGGACACCCAAAGCACCACCAAATGAAAGCCCGGAGTCTAGGCCAGACAGGAGTCCCATAGTAGTGCCCTCAGTGCAGCAAACCCAGGTGTGGAGAGTCACACAGATAAAGAAGTAACGGTCTGGTCGGGTTCCCAGCCTGCCAGACTCTGACAGAATAACTGAAACAAGGAGGCCTACAACCCTACTCGCTGTGGAAGTCCTAAAGTGTTTCCCTCACCTCTGGACGAGTGTACCCGTACAGAACACCAGTAAAGGTACCAAAAAGACTTATGTGTGCGTGTGTCCCTCCTTCCATCTGCACCACACTGACCGCGCTACCCTATTACCCTCACTACAACTTACAGCCCCGGGGACCCCCGCTCGTCCTGTAGGGAGTGGTTCCACCTTGCTGCCGCCCATCACCCCGGAGGCCCAAGCAGCGCCGGTGCTATCACCGGAACCCTACAGGTGGCGTCACGGCAGACATTCCTATTATTTTCTCCCTACCCATCTTTTATCTGCATCCCCCGGGCCCACGGCCTCAGGCACCGCTACCTGTGACTTCCCCCAGAGACCGCGCCTCAGAGATCCGAGTACCCCCAGGGCCTGGGCTGGACACAGCAATCGGATGTCTTCCCCTCGGGTCCCGGGACAGCCGGCGGATAGGTGAGTATATTATTTTTTTATTTTTAATACCCTTTGCTCACTTTTATTTTGCTTTCACAGTGTATGTAGATACACTGCGAAAGCGAAACTACAGCCCCGACATATCACAGGATTCTTCCTGCTTTCCTCCCCTCGTGTGATATCACATCCTACTGCTCCTCTTGCACCCGCGCTTATAGGCGATGGAATACAGCATTGTCTGAACAACGATGCATATTCCAGCACTTATAATGGCGCCTATGGGAGAAAGCGCACGCTATTAAGAATTAACTTGTTGATTCTTTTTACGCGCGCTTTCTCCACCAAAAGCGAGGCTGAAATAAGCGCAGCATCTGAATGGCAAAAGTGAAAGCCCATTCACTTTGCCAAGAAACGCAGACACAGATGCGCTTTTGGGGAAAAGCACAGCGTAAAAAAATGCGTATATAAAATAGCCTAACTTAGATTACTTGCAAGTTTTTTTAACATGCATTTTTATCATGTTTTTGACACTGGTGCTTTTGTCTCATGTTGGTATGTCATGTTTTAAATAAAGCTGCTTTATTTTTGATGCTTCCTAGTATTTGGCTTTAACAAAACTTTGTTATTCTTATGTGTGAATTACATGAGTAGTGGATTTGTTACCCGCGGATTGTCCGCATCTAATGCAAATCTATGGAAAATACCTGCACATAAAACTCGGCGTACCCACAAGAGAAATTGACATACTGCAGATTTGAATGACGCAATACAGGCCAGTTTATACTTAAAAAAAAAAAAACATGGTAAGAGATTTCTATAAATCCCATCCACCTTACTGGAACAGTAAAGCTATGTTCACACTGTGCGTTTTTGATCCTTTTTTGGATCTGTTTTTGTAGTGAAAATGCAGTCAACACATCACTTAAATGGAATCCAGCAAAGTCAATGGGTTTTCCACCTCTGGTGTTCAATCTTTGCTTTCATGACGTGGTGCTTTTTTTCCCTTGAAAAGTGATCCGCAAATAAAATGAGCTGTCAATTATGACTGCACTTTTCACATTGAAACCATTATGTATGGGCTAAAAAAAAATGCACCAGAAAAAATTTGTTTTTTGAAAAGCTGATCCAGATTTCCAGCTGAACAAGAGAAAAACGCACAAGAAAAAATGGATCAAAAATGCACAGTGTGAACATAACCTAAGACATAGTGTTCTAATGCCTTTTGATGTCGAGTGTAGTACCTGGTACTTTATGCCGAATGGCAGCTGTGCATCCCATTAATGGAAACCCAGACTAGGCCACAGATCATGTCGGAGAAATTCCCTAATGTATGGCCACCTTAAATTAAATTAACATTTATGATTTTGTCATGATTGACATCATATATCTCTTTAGGGCCGTGCACGGGGGGGGGGGGCTGGCGTGGCATTTGCCCCGGGCGCAGCAGTCAGGGGGCGCCATCGAGCCTCCTGCTGCAGCATCCGAGGTCTCTCCTCGCCAGCCGCATTTTGCGCGCCCCCCCCAGGGGTGGTGTGCCACCTGGTGCTGAACAGGGGGCGATATTCGCTGGGGTGACCAGTGGGAATTCAAGCTCCCGCTCTCTATAGTTTAAATATACATTTCCGGTCCCGGCCGCTTCTGTCTCCCGGCCTTTCTGTAAGCGCTGCATGGCGACAGATGACGTCATCCCTGTGCGCCGCTGTGCTGAACGCTGCAGTGTAGCAGCCGGGAGACACGCTGGGGAGAGGAGACCGGAGCAGCCAAGTGAGGACCGAGGTGAGTATTTAGCTTTTTTTTTTTTTGTACTTGTAAATCCATGAGTACAAAGATGAGAGGCTATGGGGAACAGCATGATAATATACGAAGGACGATGGGGCCGCATTATACTATACAGATGACTATAGAAATGTATATGGGGTGTGCATTATACTACACCGATGACTATGGGAATGTATATGGGGTTGCATTATAGTATACAGATGACTATAGGAATGTATATGGGGGTGCATTATAGTATACAGATGACTATAGGAATGTATATAGGGGTGCATTATACTATACAGATGACTATGGGAATGTATATGGAGGACTATGGGGGCGCTATATACTATGTGGAGGTCTATAATGGTGCAATATACTATATGGAGGACTATGGGGGTGCATTGTACTCTATGGAGGACTATGGGGGTGCATTGTACTCTATGGAGGACTATGAGGGTGCATTGTACTCTATGGAGGACTATGAGGGTGCATTGTACTCTATGGAGGACTATGAGGGTGCATTGTATTCTATGGAAGACTATGAAGGTGTATTGTACTCTATGGGGGGTGCATTGTACTCCATGGAGGACTATGGGGGTGCATTGTACTCTATGGAGGACTATGGGGGTGCATTGTACTCTATGGAGGACTATGAGAGTGCATTGTACTCTATGGAGGACTATGGGGGTGCATTGTACTACTATGGGGGTGCATTCTATGACATGGAGGACTATGAGCGTGCATTGTACTCTTAGAACTATGGGGTGCATTATACTATATGGAGGACTATGGGGATGCATTATACTATATGGAGGACAGTGGGGGTGCATTATACTATATGGAGGACTTTGGGGGTGCATTGAACACTATTGAGGACTTTGGGGCTGCATTATACTATATGGAGGACTGTGTGGTGCATTATATATGGAGGCCTCTGGGGGTTCATTATACTCTATGGAGGTCTTTGGAGATGCAATATACTATATGGAGGACTATGGGGGTGCATTATACTATATGGAGGACAATAGGGGTGGATTATACTATATGGAGGATTATGGGGTGCATTATACTATATTGAGAACTATGGATGATGCATTATAAATATATGGAGGACTATATGGAGCCAATTATACTTTATGGAATCCATTATGAAATTTGGAGGGCTTTAAGGGAGCCTTTTCACTTTGTGGAGGGCGATTTGAGGGCTTTATTGGGGCAATTATACAGTGTGAAGAAGTGTAGGGGCCATTATACTGTTTGTAGGTCCATTATACTAAATGCAGGACTGTGTGGGGTCACAGTTGGGGATCATACTGTGTCAGGGTAGTTGAGGGGGGTACAGTAGAGTCACCATACTGTGCGTATGGAGGAATTCACTGGGGGTGGGGGTCATACGGTGTTTGGGGGACATTTTTGTTGGCTTCACACTTTGGGACAATGAAAGAGGATTCTAGGGGCTTCACAGTGTGAGAGGAGAGTGTGACCAGGGAGCGCAATATGGAAAGCAGAGGGCAGTGTGATGAGGAGGCAGTGTGGAGGGCATGCGCCAGAAGAGGGACAGTGTGTAAATCATATTTTGTGCAGGGAACAGTGAGAAGGAGCAATTATTTATTCCGGGGTACAGTGTAGGGCAGATATATTTACTGAGAATTTTGATCATTCTGCTAATTTTAAGGGTATTGTTCCGGGATGTGCTGAAGATCGGAGAAGATGGACGTCTCCAAAGACGAGCTGTGGATGTGAAAAGTCATCATGGTGTCTGGACAAGATGAAGAAAAGAAAAAGACAACCCTGATCAGAGACAAGGTCATCTATAAGGTACCCGGATGTAAATGATTATTTGTGATACTAATTCTCATCAGTGCTGTGGTTCCTGTATGGTCTGATGGTGATTGGTAACAACAACTCCCAGTATCTCCTTACCATTGTTAAGGATGTATTAGGAATTGTTGGTTCATGCAGCACAAATGTGTAAGGTCTGATCTGACATTACAGTTGTTTTACCACTGCTGTTGGTTCTGATGATGAATTTCTGTACTGATGAGGATTTTGATGCTTTGTTTCCATAGTGATGGGGGTTATATGGCTGTATTCCTGTACTGATGGGGGTTTTAGTTATGTATTTCTGTACCTCTGGTGGGTCTGGTGATATATTTCTGCACTGGTGGGGGTTGTGATGCTATTTCTGTACTGATAGGGGTTATATGGATGAAGTTTTGTATCTCTGGTGGGTCTGGTGATGTAGTTTTGAGCTGCTTTTGGTTCTGATCCTGTACACATGTAACAATCAATTACTTGTAAGATTACATTAGACATGGCGATCTTAATAAGGTTTTGTGCCATAGTTACAATGTTTATTTGTTAGGAGCATTAAAGGGGGTTATCCAAATCTGTGATAAGTCTGCAGTCACTCTATGTGTCTATGTGTCACTCTGTGTGACTGCAGACTTCTGAATTCTCGTAGAGCGCAAATTGCCTGCTGTCAGGATTTTCTGGTGCTGGCAGTGAGTGTGGCAGGTCACATAAATGTTAAGTATGAAGTATGCAATTTACATACCTGCAGTCACGTGCTGACTAGTCATGTGTGGCCCCAATCAATGAAAATTATTTGTGTGAGGCTGGACATGTCTAGTCAGAAAGTGACCAGAAGTATATAAATCTTATACTTGTGCTCACATGACCGTTCAATCTTACCATCAGCACGAGAGAATCCTGACAGTGTGCAGTGTATGCGCTGTGAGAATTCAGGGGCCTGTAGGCTCCTAGAGGGATTACAGACTCATCTCACACCTGGACGAGCCATTTAATTCAAACAATAAGCATTGTAGCCAATGCTAACAGCATGTACTATACTTAGATTTTTCACTGAACATTGAGAAAATTAAGTAGAGCAGCTTGACGGCATGTGACTGTAAGTGTGCGTATCACATATGAATGATCGGTCACATGATGACTACTTAGACCGCCGGGGGTGGGGGGGGCGCCAAACTGAAGCCTTGCCCCGGGCGCCAGAACACCTGGATACACCCCTGTATCTCTTTATCACTTTCCCTGTCATCCTAAAATTTTGACGCGTTGCTTATAAATGAATACATTTGGCTTATGACACCTGAATCAGAGATGGTGTTTTCTAGGCTTTTTTGAATACTAGGGCCTAGTCATGTTTTGTTTTATATATATATTAGCGAACCTACCCAGTCATTAAACACCAAAATGTAGCAGGCAGTTGCTAATAAATGAAGAACCTTTATCCCAGCTCCACCATCTTTTGAAAGTGGCCAGGCTTAGCATGAGGATTTGTGACTCCACTAATTCATTATAATTTACATTAAAAAAGTGAAGTATCTCTGGAGGACAGCCGAATTTGGCTCATCCTGCTCCAGTGAAGTTTGCATGATCTAGTGAGAATGTCTCATGCACCATTGTTGAGTTCCTGCGCTTACTTCGTTTGACTTCACACCAGGTCAAGAAAATGGAATTACTCCATTTTAATTTCTGGAATTCCAGCAAACTCAGCAAGAAGACTGGCATAAAAAAATGCCAATCTATGAATCGGCCCCTAGGTGCCAACTTGTACATTAGGGTGTACGTTATTTATCATTAGGAATAATAATGACCACAATAAAGATGTACTAATGCCTAAACATGAGTAACATAACGTACTAAAGGGATGCTGACAGCTGTGACAAACCACTGGGCTATTACCTAGTCGGGTATGTTTGACTGAAATGATGGGCTGTTTCCCAGTAAAGCAAACTTTAATAGATGCTGTGGATTGAACTAGAAAGTAGACTAACTGGACAGGCAGATCCCTGGTGGTTTCTCCCCACTGACAGAGACTGACAGGTCTTTGCTTACATGCACTTTTGGCAGAGACCTGTCAGTGGGCAGGGACTTGCCTGTCCAACTAGTCAACATTGTGGTTCAGTCCCCATTGGCTAATAAAGTAAATTTCCATCTGAACACTACAGTATTTCAGAGTGAAACCTACCTGCCTGGGATAATATTGCCCAGAGGGAAACCTATCATTGGTGCAACATGTGCAGAAGCATCGGAGTCAAAGATGTAAGGAGGCTATTTCCACCTCCAAAGCAGGTGCAATTGTGCATTATAATGAACTATTGGACTTAAAGGGTCCATATACAGTTCTTGCACACTGGCCCTCTTCTGTCTATGTTCTCAACTTAATCATGGATTGGACAGCATATATCAGCTGTCAGGATCCCTTTAAAGTCTTGTAACTGTATGATCATGCTATATGATGATGCCCCATTCTCCAATTGTTGCATCTCATTTGCATCTGTCATATAACAACATCTTCTGTCTTGGTGATCATGGATCCTAGTCTCCTCACTGACCCTACTACTCTGAACTAATTCACGTAGGAGTAATCAGGACAGGGCACTGTATGTAAATGAGTTGTTAAGGGACTTATGGGGTGCAGCACACTTCAGTCAGAGCCCTCTCGCTCTAAGGAAAACCCACCCTCCTCCATTGAAAACGTCGACCCTCCTGTGTATGTATGTGAATGACATAGGTCATTCACAAGTCCCGCACCTGCGCAGTGGAGTGGATCACTGCACTGTGCTCTATTGAAGCTGCACAGTGCCTGAAGTCTAGCGATATTTGTGGAATCTCACAGCTCTAACTGCAATGAGCCGCACCCCATCAGACCCTTTACAACTCATTTACATACAGCGCGGGACGCATTAAAAGTTTATTTCTGAGGTATGCAAGGGCAATTCTGGGGCTATAAAGGGGTTACCGATACCCCAATTACAATATGTTAAAGGTGGTGGGCACAGTTTATAACACCCAAAACAGGTGACAGGTGCACTTTAAATATGTGGCCATATATATCTAAATTACAAATAACAATAAGAAGTCTTGCAATTTTTACACTAGCCAGTGGCCACTTCCTGTTTTTCCCCCAGGATATCCACATGTATTACTAACAATAGACTGACGTTCTATCTTTGTATTGAGATATTTAATGATCATGTGCAAAGGTCATTGTGACATCACCTACTGTGAATGATGGATCCTGAGTTATGAGCTATGTATACCAGTACTTGTAATTCTGCCTTCAGTTATAATAAACCTGCTGAAAACTCTTCCTGAATAGACAGGCGGCATGAGTCTAAAATAGCCACAGTGACCACTGTGGATATTGCAAAACTACTAATTTGTTTTTTAATACAATTCATAATATGAAATAAATCATTGCCGAAAAGTCTTATAAAATATATATAAACAACACAAGAACAATTTAAACAATAGGTAATTTTGTAATTTTCTGATGACTAATTCCTTTTAAATAAGGAGATGGAATCCCCATAAAAAACTGTGGTAGTGCGCATAATGTGATTTACATTGGTAAAGGTGTTTTATAGTTGTGTTGTGTAGCAACTCACGTGGGAAATAGGAAAAACACTAAAAACTACAATTGAACATGCCAGTTCCTGTACAGACTAGAGATCCTGACCCCACAGTCCCTAATGGTTCCTGCATGAGCTGGAATAACTCTGATCACAGACCAATCCAGGGGTGGGGAACTCCAGGCCTCAAGAGCCACCAACAGGTCATGTTTTCAGGATTTCTGTAGTATTGCACAAGGTGATAATATAATCACCTGCACTGCTGATGATTCCAACCCCTGTGTAATACTAAGGAAATCCTGAAAACATGACCTGCTGGCGGCCCTTGAGGATTGAAGTTCCCCACCCCTATACTAATCAATGGCAACTCAGACCTATCCTGCCTGTTTGACCGCCAAGCGCTTCACGTTCCTACTAAAGAACCAGAGGGCAAAGCAGAGAGCAATATACCTATAGATGGGAAGGTGTGCTGAGATAGAAAGTGATCCCAGATTGAGGGAAACAATGAAATACAAAATACAAGAGAAGATATATACTGCTAAAGAACATGCTGCCTACTTCCTAACAACAAACAGAAGTTAGGTGAAGCGTAACAAACATAAACAGCAGAGAGATGAATCCTAGCTGGTCTTCCTCTGACCGCCATATACAAATGGCAGTATAGCTGGATATACAAATGAAGAATATCACCAGCAGGAAATACCAGTAGAGGGAAAGTATTTAAAGCTGGACAGACAAGCAAGTAAATGAATACACCTGTTACCCTAAAAGAACTAAAGCTAGGATAAGAGAAATTAAACACCTGAAAAAGGTATATCTGCTGTGGCTCAGCGGATGGAGAAGCCGACTACAGAGCACAGACAAAACTGGTCGAATCCAGATGCATGACAAGGTGTTCTTGTGTGTAATTCTACTTTATTCTGCTTTCATATATCAGTATTGAAGGAGGTCCTATCATAGGATTGTCAGTTTATTTCATGTCATGAACAGTGTGCATGAGATGTAACATTTAATACTTCTTGCTAGGCATTCTAGATTTTTTTCATATATGCCAGTATTTTAAGCCATAAGAGATACATGACAAAATGTCTCATATTACAAATATTCAAACCCTTTTTTTGCCAGGTGGTTGGCAGTTTGGACACTCCTTTACGTTTATCCTAATAGGGTAAGGATAAATGTAAAGAATTTGTATTGCAATGAGTGACCTGGAAAGAAAGAGTTCCCAGCTGTCAGACAAGCCGGGCAGGCAATTATCCAGGATGTATGTGAGCACGTGTTATGTGTCCTGTCAACTGAAACAACACTGGTAGGAAAATCCCAAGCATCGCTCCTCGGGCACTAACCAGACGTGTGGTCTATGCAAAATATTATTATAGCAATGCCTGCGACTTAGATCATGTAAAAATATTATTTCTCAGCACACAAAATATTCAATGAAGAGCTCTGATACACCAAGCATTGTCACAGCGAACAAACAACTTGGTGATTTCGAGGCTCAGGATGATGTGACTCTTGGCACAGAGATCCCCACCACTTCTTACAAAGATCCTATTCTCTGTGCAGCTTTCAGATTGTGCATGTGAAACAATCAAACAATGATAGTGATCTGTCCTGTCTATTGTTGTGATCTTGGCTAGCTATGACCAGTACAATATGAAGGTTAATTGGTCTACTATGAAAGCAAGTAGGTAAGAGATTAGATTGGGGGTATCCATTTACCAGTGTAAGGCTGGGTTCACATTTGCGGACCCCTCCGCAGCGTTCTGCAGAGGGGATCCGCAATGTGACCGCAGCGGCCGCCAGCTCCTATCTTTATAATGGGAGCGCACGGCGCTGCGCTTGACAGCGCTGGACCGTGCGCACCCATTCACTCCAACATGTGATCTGTGCGCAGGCGGACGCCTGCACACAAATCACCCAGTCTCGTTCGCACCAGTGACGCAACATGTTGCATTCCTGGTGCGGACGAGACTGTGTGATCTGTACGCAGGCATCCGCCTGCGCACAGATCACATATGGGAGTGAATGGGTGCGCTCCCATTATAAAGATAGGAGCTGGCAGCCGCTGCGGTCACATTGCGGATCCCCTCTGCAGAACGCTGCGGAGGGGTCCGCAAATGTGAACCGAGCCTAACACCGCTTTTGGCCTTCTTACATCCATGTTCTGTGGTTTTCATAGATGGAACACGTGCTCATTAGAGTCTACGGTGCTATTCATGTTTGTTCTTCTTAAGGCCCCGTTACACGCTTCAATGTCTCAGCGATCCGACCTGACCGAGATCGCTGGGACATCATTTAGTGATCGCTGCTGAGGTGTCACACGTACAGATATATAGAACGACGCAGCAACAATTCCGTGACAAGCGAACAATACTTGCGGTCATTTGGTTGCCTACGTGCTTCAGTTCTGAATAGGCAAAGTCATAAACGAGATCGTTGGAAAGTTGTCACACAGAAAGATGTTATGGTGGGTTTACACACACCAACTTATCTGTCCAACTTCTGACCAACTTGCTGGTTGCAGTAAAATCATGGACACATTGTTCCATTTTGTGGCTGTGTACAAATGGAACTATGTGTCCATGATTTCACTGCAACCAGCAAGTTGGTCATAAGTTGGACAGATAAGTTGGTGTGTGTAAACCCACCATCACAGGTTGAATGAAAGACGAACAACAGATTTATGGACATGTTCATAAACATACGATCAACGATTGAACGACTTATCGTTGGTCGTATGTGTCACACGCAACAAGGTTGTTACAACGTCGCAGCACCATCCCAAAAGCCGTGATGTATTAACGACATCGTAACAGGCTCTTTAGTGTGTCCACAAAAATAATCATGGAGACATGTCGGTTTTTGGTCAATGTGTGAGTAATCATGATTAATGACAAGTCTATGAATCCATGAAAATCACGCAGCTCATCAGTGTGCAGTTAGTGATTAACAATGGAAAGAATAGAAGATTTGTACCATTTCTTTTTCATACTTTGAAACCATTGATTAAAAACTCATAGTAAAAGCTGCCACTGACCAAATACTGGTGAAATTCGGATCCAAAACACTGATGACACTCGGACCGTATTGTAAAAGGGACGGACGTCTGAAAGAGACCTTAAAGCTAGCAGAACCGGCACTGAAGATGTGACGTACCGGGTTTGTGTTTCATAAACAACAAAGTTCAACATCTGCAATTAATCTGTATGTGTTCGGATTTCCTCCGGTATGTGTGCTGCATGTATGAGAGATTGGAGAGTTGCCTCTTAGCGCAGAGACAGATAGGGATGACATTATACTGCACTGCTGACCATATCAGAGAACACAACCGTTTTTCAAAAAAAATGACGCTGCGGTGTGTTCTTTCCAACTGTATAAGACTATGTTCACACAAGAGTTTTTTAATGTGAATATCGATGCAGAACCATTCCAAATCTACCTAAAAAGTGCATTAAATACTCTTTGATTAGGATTTTGAAGCAATCCACTTTAAAATCCACATAACAAAAACCTCAATATAACATACCTTGATTTGGAATATTAAAGATATTTATTGCAAGGTTTGAGATATAGTAAGATTATGCTGAATGTATCAATTTTATGTTAGCTGTACATTGCTCCTAAACCTATGTATGTGCTGGGTGCAATGCTGAAGAATATGTAAGTGCTGTACAACTAATGGGAAAATAAATAACAGAAGAGCAAATACATGTGATATTAGTGCTAATAACGTAATCGATGACTCTTACCTGGCTTGAAGAGATTGTGTCCACTATAAAGCTGAATTGATGGATTTCCTCCGACCCAATCATTGTAACCATTAATCCCCTGAGTCCTCAGCACATGAGAGCCTGGAACAGCTGCAGCCAAGTTTGATAAGAGATACAGAGGCCAACAAGGAAACTTACTCCAGTTGTGAACTGATGAAGGCTTGGCTGTGACTGAGGAGAAGAGCTCATGGAAAAAGAACAATAAATCTGATAGGCTGTGTTTATGTCATGAAAATTTTATGAGAGATACAGAAGCTATGCAAAGAATATGACCGCCCATTACACAGCAGTCCTCCTCCTCCTCCTCCTCCTGCTATACCCAAGACAGCAGACACCCAGGAGCACTTCACACATAGAGGGTCAATCTGTGCTCTGGTCATACACGGATGGGAGGGGGACACACCACAGACGAATGCATGGGCTGCGCCGCTACCAAGAATATTATATAAAAATCATACAACAAGGCATTTTCTTTTTAGAATTAGAAGTGTAGATCATGTTCATGGCTGTGACACAAGAAACACGACGATGCTGAAGTTGGTTTCTTATTCGTTCCGTTTCTTATTCGGGCTGAAGTTGGTTTCTTATTCGGCAGTTTCTTATTCGGCTATTTTTTATTTTCTGTTTTTTTCAGCTTTTTCAATAAGAATTAAACAATCTAAGTATTTAATAATTTGCAATCTTGTGCCCTTTTGTGAATACACTTAAAAACAGATAAAAAAAAATAGAAGGCTGGCACAAAAATGGGCATCAAAGTGGGCACTGAGGTATGGTATTGAAGGGGTTAAATGCCTTTGTGCCACATAAACTGAATTTAATTCCTACGAGCCCACATGAACCATGTCATCCTAGCTGGCCATCAAATGGGTTTGATAAGAACATGGCACAAAGTGGAAATCACCATTTTGAACAGATTTTGATAGGTAAACAGCTATTTTAAGGGAGAATTTAAATGCCGATGGTGTCCACTGATCTAACACTGATTTAATACTACTGAAGCCCCACATGAAAATCCTGCAATCCAGCTGGCCAATGGGTTCTGGGCACAGAACTGGCATCAAAGTGGGCAATCACCTTTTCACAGATTGAATAATAACAGCTATTTTAAGGGGTGTACAAGCCTTTGTGACTATCTAACAGATTTACTCCTTATAGCCCCAATGAAACCATGTCATCAGTGGCACAAATGAGGTTCTGGGCATCGTTCTGGCATCAAAGTGGGCAAATCACCATTTCCAGATTTATAGTAACAGCTATTTTTAGGGGTTAAATGCACTTTTCATAATCTAACAACCTAAGATTTACATTTCTACTGATGCCCAATTGAAATCCATGTAATCCAGTACAAATGGGTCTGGCACAAAAATGGCATCAAAGTGGGACACTGAAGTTGTATTGAAGGGTTAAATGCTTTGTGCCACTATCTACACTGATTTACATACCTTGATGCCCACATGAAGTTGCAATGTCCAATTCCATCAATGCTCGGGGGCAATCAATTCAGTTTATAGTAGCTATTTTTAATAATCTTTGTGCCATCATTAATGTTATGGCAAAAAGACACACAATTTTTAAAACATAAGGGATTTAATTGAATAAGTAACAGCTATTTTAAGGGGTTTAAATGCTTTGTGCCACTCTGTAACACTGTTACAACTATGATAAATGAAAATCAGCAAGCTGGCACAAATTTCCAATGGCTATCAAGTGGGCAATCACCATTTCAAGATTTGATGACGTATTTTAAGGGGTTAAATGCTTTGTGCCACTATCTAACACTGATTTACATACCTACTGATGCCCACATGAATCCATGTCAATCCAGCCTGGCACAAATGGGTTTGGGCATCAGAACTGGCATCAAAGTGGGCAAATCACCATTTTCACAGATTTGAATAAGTAACAGCTATTTTTAAGGGGTTAAATGCTTTGTGCCATGATCTAACACCTGAATTACATACCTACTGATGCCCACATGAAATCCATGTCAATCCAGCTGGCACAAATGGGTTCTGGGCATCAGAACTGGCATCAAAGTGGCAATCACCCATTTTCACAGATTTGAATAAGTAACAGCTTTTTAAGGGGTTAAATGCCTTTGTGCCACTGATCTAACACCTGATTACTACTACTGACCCCACATGAAATCCATGTCAATCCAGCTGGCACAAATGGGTTCTGGGCATCAGAACTGGCATCAAAGTGGGCAAATCACCATTTTTCACAGATTTGAATAAGTAACAGCTATTTTTAGGGTTAAATGCCTTTGTGCATATCTAACACTGTTACATACCTACTGAAGCCCACATGAAATCATGAATCGCTGGCACAATGGGTTCTGGGCATCAGAACTGGCATCAAGTGGGCAATCACCATTTCAGTTTGATAAGTACAGCTATTTTTAAGGGTTTAAATGCTTTGTGCATTCTACACCTGATTCATACTACTGATCCCCACATGAAATCTGTCAATCCAGCTGCCAATGGTTCTGGGCATCAGAACGGCATCAAAGTGGGCAAATCACCATTTTCACAGATTTGAATAAGTAACAGTATGTTTAAGGGTTAAATGCTTTGTGCCACTATCTACACCTGATTTACATACTATGATGCCCACATAATCCATGTCAATCCAGCCTGGCACAAATGGGTTTGGGCATCAAACTGGCATCAAAGTGGCAAATACCAATTTTCACAGATTTGAATAAGTAACAGCTATTTTTAAGGGGTTAAATGCTTTGTGCCACTATCTAACACCTGATTTACATACCTACTGAGCCCCACATGAAATCCATGTCAATCCAGCCTGGCACAAATGGGTTCTGGGCATCAGAACTGCATCAAAGTGGGCAAATCACCCATTTTCACAGATTTGAATAAGTAACAGCTATTTTTAAGGGTTAAATGCCTTTGTGCCACTATCTAACACCTGATTTACATACCTACTGAAGCCCCACATGAAATCCATGTCAATCCAGCCTGGCACAAATGGGTTCTGGGCATCAGAACTGCATCAAAGTGGGCAAATCACCATTTTCACAGATTTGAATAAGTAACAGCTATTTTAAGGGTTAAATGCCTTTGTGCCACATCTAACACCTGATTACATACCTACTGATTGCCCCACATGAAATCCATGTCAATCCAGCCTGGCACAAATGGGTTCTGGGCATCAGAACTGGCATCAAAGTGGGCAAATCACCATTTTCACAGATTTGAATAAGTAACAGCTATTTTTAAGGGTTAAATGCCTTTGTGCCACTCATCTAACACCTGATTTACATACCTACTGATGCCCCACATGAAATCCATGCAATCCAGCCTGGCACAAATGGGTTCTGGGCATCAGAACTGGCATCAAAGTGGGCAAATCACCATTTTCACAGATTTGAATAAGTAACAGCTATTTTTAAGGGGTTAAATGCCTTTGTGCCACTCATCTAACACCTGATTACATACCTACTGATGCCCCACATGAAATCCATGTCAATCCAGCCTGGCACAAATGGGTTCTGGGCATCAGAACTGGCATCAAAGTGGCAAATCACCATTTTCACAGATTTGAATAAGTAACAGCTATTTTTAAGGGTTAAATGCCTTTGTGCCACTCATCTAACACTGATTTACATACCTACTGAGCCCCACATGAAATCCATGTCAATCCAGCTGGCACAAATGGGTTCTGGCATCAGAACTGGCATCAAAGTGGGCAAATCACCCATTTTCACAGATTTGAATAAGTAACAGCTATTTTTAAGGGGTTAAATGCCTTTGTGCCACTATCTAACACCTGATTTACATACCTACTGATGCCCCACATGAAATCCATGACAATCCAGCCTGGCACAAATGGGTTCTGGCATCAGAACTGGCATCAAGTGGGCAAATCACCCATTTTCACAGATTTGAATAAGTAACAGCTATTTTTAAGGGTTAAATGCCTTTGTGCCACTCATCTAACACCTGATTTACATACCTACTGATGCCCCACATGAAATCCATGACAATCCAGCTGGCACAAATGGGTTCTGGGCATCAGAACTGGCATCAAAGTGGGCAAATCACCCATTTTCACAGATTTGAATAAGTAACAGCTATTTTTAAGGGGTTAAATGCCTTTGTGCCACTCATCTAACACCTGAATTACATACCTACTGATGCCCCACATGAAATCCATGTCAATCCAGCGTGGCACAAATGGGTTCTGGGCATCAGAACTGGCATCAAAGTGGGCAAATTGCACATTTTCACAGATTTGAATAAGTAACAGCTATTTTTAAGGGGTTAAATGCCTTTGTGCCACTCATGTAACACCTGATTTACATACCTACTGAAGCCCCACATGAAATCCATGTCAATCCAGCCTGGCACAAATGGGTTCTGGGCATCAGAACTGGCATCAAAGTGGGCAAATCACCCATTTTCACAGATTTGAATAAGTAACAGCTATTTTTAAGGGGTTAAATGCCTTTGTGCCACTGATCTAACACCTGATTTACATACCTACTGATGCCCCAATGAAATCCATGTCAATCCAGCGTGGCACAAATGGGTTCTGGGCATCAGAACTGGCATCAAAGTGGGCAAATCACCCATTTTCACAGATTTGAATAAGTAACAGCTATTTTTAAGGGGTTAAATGCCTTTGTGCCACTCATCTAACACCTGATTTACATACCTACTGATGCCCCACATGAAATCCATGACAATCCAGCCTGGCACAAATGGGTTCTGGGCATCAGAACTGGCATCAAAGTGGGCAAATCACCCATTTTCACAGATTTGAATAAGTAACAGCTATTTTTAAGGGGTTAAATGCCTTTGTGCCACTCATCTAACACCTGATTTACATACCTACTGATGCCCCACATGAAATCCATGACAATCCAGCCTGGCACAAATGGGTTCTGGGCATCAGAACTGGCATCAAAGTGGGCAAATCACCCATTTTCACAGATTTGAATAAGTAACAGCTATTTTTAAGGGGTTAAATGCCTTTGTGCCACTCATCTAACACCTGAATTACATACCTACTGATGCCCCACATGAAATCCATGTCAATCCAGCGTGGCACAAATGGGTTCTGGGCATCAGAACTGGCATCAAAGTGGGCAAATCACCCATTTTCACAGATTTGAATAAGTAACAGCTATTTTTAAGGGGTTAAATGCCTTTGTGCCACTCATCTAACACCTGAATTACATACCTACTGATGCCCCACATGAAATCCATGTCAATCCAGCGTGGCACAAATGGGTTCTGGGCATCAGAACTGGCATCAAAGTGGGCAAATCACCCATTTTCACAGATTTGAATAAGTAACAGCTATTTTTAAGGGGTTAAATGCCTTTGTGCCACTCATCTAACACCTGAATTACATACCTACTGATGCCCCACATGAAATCCATGTCAATCCAGCCTGGCACAAATGGGTTCTGGGCATCAGAACTGGCATCAAAGTGGGCAAATTGCACATTTTCACAGATTTGAATAAGTAACAGCTATTTTTAAGGGGTTAAATGCCTTTGTGCCACTCATCTAACACCTGAATTACATACCTACTGATGCCCCACATGAAATCCATGTCAATCCAGCCTGGCACAAATGGGTTCTGGGCATCAAAACTGGCATCAAAAAGTAGAAAATTACTAATTTTCCCAGATTTGAATAAGTACCAGCTGTTTTTGATGGGTTAAATGGCTTTGGCCACAGATCACACACCATTATTATATACCTACTGTGTTTCTCTGAAAACAATACCTATTAGAGGTTTTGCTACACTGCTAAATATAAGGCATTCCCCAAAAGTAAGATCTACTATTTTATTTTTTTTTTGAAGCATGCCAACCAAATAGACGAGGGCATGCAGCTGTGATTCATACCGGTATTACCGTAGACCGCCATCTTTGTCCAGGTGACCACCGCTGTATTTATGCCAGGCGCTTCTCTGAGCTCTCTGGCTCAGGTGCAATAGATGTAAGCCACCGGCCATTCAGAGGCCAGAAGCCGTTGGCCAATCATTGGCCAGCATGTAACATCATGCGTTGACATTACCTTCTGGCCTCTGATTGGCTGGCGGATGCTGGCCTCTGTTTAGTAGGTCTTACTTTTGGGGAATGCCTTATATTTAGTAGTGTAGCAAAACCTCTAATGGTAACTTTACACGCCGCTACCAAAGGTAGCAACAGGTAGGCACCGCACGCGCGCGTTTTCAACGGTTGCTAACGGTACCTGATACCGCAAATACACGCCGCCACAAGGTGCTCCACAGAAGGTATTTTCGTTCCCCGGAAGTGCTGACGGGTGCCGCAGGTTACCTTCTGTGGAGCACTTTCCCTGATTTACACGCCGCTACCACAAGGGAATATGGGCATACATATTGTGCGCCGTAACTACACAGGCGTGCCAGAGTTGTGTATTACGCGATGCTCGTACGGTGATTGGACAATGCAATAGCATCATGATTGGCCAGCCAGTGCAGGGAGGCTGGCTAATACATGACGCTATAGCAAATGTGTAGTGACTGGTCATCTCGTTAAATATGGCGCCCTGTGCAGGGACAGCCAATGGGTACACAGTAGTCCCCACCAATGATCGCTGATGGGGCGTGGTATACATGACACTCAAGCACGCCCCAGGGAACTCAAATACCGTACCTGTGCCCCGATTACACGCCGCCACCATAGGGGTTATAACTGCTTGTTTTTCAGCACGGCTGAAAGACAGGTATCCAAAGAGACAGGACGGTACAATCTGAATTACACGCCGCAACCTCGCAGTGTTTTGAAGGTAAAAGGTACAATTGTCTCCGACACCTGCCGGTTTCTACCTTTCGGTAGCGGCGTGTAATGGTACCATCAAAGACAGCTGTTACTTTAAGAAAGCTGTGAAAATTGGGTTTCTGCCCACTTTGATGCCAGTTCTCATACCCAGAACCCATTCGCACCAGGCTAGGGGTATTTGACTATGATGTGGGGTAACACTAGGTATGTAAATGTTGTGTGATATCACTGGCCCAAAGCCCCTTAACTCCTCAAAAACAGCTGTTACTTATTCAAATCTGTGAAAATGAGCGATTTGCATGCTTTGATGCCAGTTTTGATGCCCAGAACTCATTTGGGCAACGCTGTAGTGACATGAATTTGATGTGGGGCAATACTAGGTATGTAAATCAGGTGTTAGATCAGTGGCCCAAAGCCATTAAACCCCTGAAAAACAGCTATTACTTTTTCAAATATGTGAAAATTGGGTCTCTGCCCACTTTGATGCCAGTTTTGATGCCCAGAACCCATTTGTGCAAGGCTGGAGTGACATGAATTTGATGTGTGGCAACACTAGGTATGTAAATCAAGTGTTAGATGAGTGGCACAAAGGCATTTAACCCCTTAAAAATAGCTGTTACTTATTCAAATCTGTGAAAATGGGTGATTTGCCCACTTTGATGCCAGTTCTGATGCCCAGAACCCATTTGTGCCAGGCTGGATTGACATGGATTTCATGTGGGGCTTCAGTAGGTATGTAAATCAGGTGTTAGATCAGTGGCACAAAGGCATTTAACCCCTTAAAAATAGCTGTTACTTATTCAAATCTGTGAAAATGGGTGATTTGCCCACTTTGATGCCAGTTCTGATGCCCAGAACCCATTTGTGCCAGGCTGGATTGACATGGATTTCATGTGGGGCATCAGTGGGTATGTAAATCAGGTGTTAGATGAGTGGCACAAAGGCATTTAACCCCTTAAAAATAGCTGTTACTTATTCAAATCTGTGAAAATTGGTTCTCTGCCCACTGTGATGCCAGTTTTGATGCCCATAACCCATTTGTGCCAGGCTGGATTGACATGAACTTGATGTGTGGCATCACAAAGTATGTAAATCAGGTGTCAGATTAGTGGCACAAAGCCATTTAACCCCTTCAATACCATACCTCAGTGCCCACTTTGATGCCCATTTTTGTGCCAGCCTTCTATTTTTTTTTATCTGTTTTTAAGTGTATTCACAAAAGGGTACAAGATTGCATATTATTATATACTTAGATTGTTTAATTCTTATTGAAAAAGCTGAAAAAAACAGAAAATAAAAAATAGCCGAAAAAGAAACTGCCGAATAAGAAACCAACTTCAGCCCGAATAAGAAACGGAACGAATAAGAAACCAACTTCAGCATCTAGAAACACGTTGGTATTATATGGGAGATAACACTATAACCATTTATCCCTAAAGAATAAGGGCTCATTCAGACATTATTGATTTTGGTTCCACATTAATTAAACAGTTTGCATCTCATTAGTGTTTTTGATCAAGGTGTCAGTTTTTAGCTTCATAGTTTGATCTGAGTTTCATCAGTTTTTCTCAGGTGAAAAAGAAAAGTGATGGAGGTTTCTAAAGCTTCTTCTAATAAACGGTGCGTGAAAAGCGGACATCACACACGACATCTGCATGCTCTCTGGTTGTTTCACCGGCCTATAGACTTGGAATCGTGAAATTGATCCGATACTCAGATTAAGATCGGAAATGTCTCTGTAATTTTGTGCAAATCACTCATGGCCCCTTTACACGCAGCTACAGGTGACAGGTTTTCCACAGGTAACTTACTGGTTGCAGTGGAATCATGGAGACATAGTTCTATCTTGTTGCTGTGTACAAATGGAACTATGTCTCCATGATTTCACTGCAACCAGTAAGTTACCTGTGGAAAACCTGTCACCTGTAGCTGCGTGTAAAGGGGCCATCAGTCTGTGAAAAGACATGAACCTGTGAAGAGCCCCATAGACTATAATAGGGCATTCTAGCCATAAAAAACATAGATAGGGCTCATGCGCAAAAACTGATGTCTGTAGGACCCCTAAAGGTGTATGTAGTTGAATGGATTTAGGGTTTGTTCACATTAGCATTTTATACTTTCCGCCAGAGGTTCCAGTATTTTGGGCCATTTTCATCACTATCACTACATAGTGTAGTGTGAAATACTACTATTGGTATAAAAAATACACCCACATAGCCCCTACATACAGTGTAAGCCCAATCATAGCCTCTTATATACATTATGAGCCCCACAAAGCCCCACTCTACAGCATGAGACCCCACATAGCTTCCAATATACATTATAAGCCCCATATAGCCTTAATATACAATATGAGCCCCTTATAGCCTCCTATGCCAAGTATGAGCACCACATAGCCTCCAATATACATCGTGAGTCCAACATAGCCTCCTATATACATTATGAACTCCCACAAGTTGCTCCTGTATATCTGATAAGCCTCACACAGCCTGCTGTAAACATTGAGCCCCAGACAGCCTCCTATATACAGCATTATTAACTCCCACATAGTCTTCTATATACATGATAATCCTCGCATAGCCTCCTATATACATTATGAGCCAACCTCATGAGCCCCCACATAGCATCCTATATGTGACATAAGCCCTCTCATAGCTCCTACATACAGTAAGGAGCACCACATATCATCCTATATACATCATGAGCCCCACATAGCCTCCTATATACATTATGAGCCCCCACATAGCCCCTACATACAGTATGAGCTCTTAGATACCCCTAGATACACTATGAGCTTCCACATAGTCTCCTATATACAGCATAAGCCCACAGAGCCTCCTTTATAGATTGAGTCCCACATATCCTCCTATATAAATTATAAGCCCAACATAGCCCCCTATATACAGGAAGAGCCCCAGATAGGCTCCTATATACATTAAGAACCCCACATAGCCTCTTATATACATTATTAGCCCCACATAGCCTCCTAAACATAGCATGAGCCACCCCACATAGCCAATTAAATACAACATGTGCCACCACATAGCTTCCTATATACATTATGAGTCCCAGATAGCTTCTATATGCAGTACGATTCCCAACATATATACAGTAAATTATGAGCCTGACCACTATAGACCGTGTCAGTCATCACATAGCAGCCTATATACATTATGACCCCCATGTAGCCTCTTAAATATAGAATGAGCAGCTACACATAGCTTTCTAAATACAGCATGTGTGATGCCCACCAGGGCTGTGGGGTACTCGGAAACTGGGTCAATGGTTGCTTGAAAGGTCACGGTGGATGTGACCCGGCTCCGTGGCACTGGGCGTGAAGAAAAAGAGGAAAATGTACATGGGATAATTTTGTGACGCCACCTGTGGGTAGTCTGGTCAGGGTGACCAGCGCTGCTGTGGGACCTCTGGGGCCGATGGAGTGGCAGCCTGGGTGGTATCGCTCCCCACAGATAGAGCGGGACCCCATGCCAGTTGAAACCAGTTTATACGGGAAGTAGGGAACAGTGGGGTGCAGGACTTAGGCTACTTTCACATTACGATTTGAAGGGAGCCGATGCTGTCCGATATAATTCGAACAGCATCGGCTCCCTTCTGATGCCTGGAATCGGGTGCCAAATAAGCACCCAATTCCGGCATAAAATCGGAGTGAAAAAAAGAAAAAAAAAAAAGTGTATTCACACCTCCCCCCGAGCCCCCGCCGTCTCCCGCCATCTTCTTGGAGGCTCCCGGTGGCTCCCGCAGGCTCCCGGTGGCTGCAGAGGTCTTCCTCTGCTGTTCAGGACCTGCTCAGTACAGTAAAATAGGGTCCGAGGAGACATCAGATGTTTCCTCGGACCCTTCTCCATAGGGCCCCATGTCAAATTGATCGGGTCGGATCAGATGTGCACTAAATGCCATCCGATCTGGTCCGATCCGAATCTGTCAGCTCCGATTTTTGCACCGATAAAAAAAATCGGACAGATTCGGATCGGACCAGATCGGATGGCATTTAGTGCACATCCGATTCGGTCCGATGCCCATAGGGCTGCATGGGGCCCAAAATCGGTCCGATGCTGTCCGATTTTTATCGGACAGCATCGGAAATGAAAAATCCGTAGTGTGAAGGCAGCCTTAGGGAGAGACAAATGACTGGAGGACACGAGCTGAAGTTTCCTTTACCTTTACTTGATGGTTGATGGTGCAGACCGGGGCACTGGTATCAGATGGTAATGTAAATCTGGGCAGCCTGGAAGCAATTGGGAATCCACCTAGCCAGGTGCGTTTAGAAGCCTTCCTTCTGCGCGGTGTTGTTTGGTCCTCGGTTCCTGAAGCTAAGCTGCGACCCTTCTCCTGCTTGTCTAGTCTATGCCCGTATGGCAGGCAGCTTGAGCCTATTACAGGTGTCGCTACTCTGTGGTGGCTCTGGGTTCTGATATGCTGCTGTGCCGCCGGGTATTAGGTGTGGACAGGGGACTTGCAGTCTCCTATCCTACGGATTTGGATGCCGGGACGTCAGTACCCGAACAACCATGGACTCTGGCGTCCGGTTTCTAGCGCTTTCCTCCGGGACGAGCTCAGTCACAGCTCCACTCTCCAGGTTCTCCTTGACTACTCTGTCTCACTAGCTTTCCTCTGTCCTGGGACAAACTCCAATCGGCTCCAGTCCCCAGGATGTATGTACTGTTCTCTCTCTGACTGTTCTCTCTAACCCCGCCTCTGGGTCAGAATTTATAGGGAAGCTCCCCTAAAACCGTGTTCAGAGCTCCCCCTTCTGGACTGGAGTCAGGACAAGTGTTGGATACTGGTGTTACCTGACAAGGGGACCCCTTCTTGCTTCCAGGCATGACAACACCCCCTGTGAGGGAGGCAATGCCACTGTAGCAAACTGACTCCTAGGGTGCCACACATGCGTCCCACATAGCCCTCTATATATAGTATGAGCCCCACATAGCCCCTATATGCAGTATGAGCCCCCACATAACCTATATATTGAGCACCGTATAACCCCACTATATGCAAAATGAGTCCCCACATAGTCCCCTATGTACACCGATGAGCAAAAGGTTCTTTTAACAAGAGAACAAGGAGAGATTGTGTGCGTACCAAAGTTTTTACTCTCTGTATACTGTTATGCAAATTGGTGTGTTGATCTGCATGGACCACCTGTATTCACCTTCTTTTGTACCAACTTGCTGTGATTTGTAAACTTTTTTAATGAAAATGTAAAAACTCTGATACATACTCTCCTTGTTCTCTTGTTAAAAGAATTTAGTAGTCCGGAGTATTGGGATTTCAGTCCTTTGGGTCCACTATACAGATTGTATGGATTTTGTATTTCTTATGAGCAAAAGGGTAACAATGTTTTGACCTTTTTCACTTTCTGGCTCCATATTTCACCATCCACTACAGTTTTGACCTTCATAGACAATCATCTTGGCTATTTCATACATAAATTTGACTTGCAAATAATTAGCATATGATTACTTTCCCGAAAAAAGTTGAAGAAGCCTTAAATTCATTATTGTCATAAGAGGCGTCAGCTCAAGTTTGTAAAAAAATACTAAAAGTGGATAGTAGAAGATTAGTGATTTGGAATGATGAGATTAAAGACAATAAACTAGGTTCCAATGAGTGGAACTGGGCTTAGAAGGAACAAGGGAAATAGGAGCTAACAGATCGAGAAATTGAAGGAACTGTCAAGTTCGGTGAGGAAGCCTGATGATATGGGGTTGTTTCACTGCCAAAGGCTTTGGATAGTTGACCAGGACTGATCATTGTGTCATTGCTGACCTATATGTGAGTATCCTACAAAACGAGTTCATTTTTACACTGGAGTACTATGGGTATGAAAAGGACGACAAACTGTAACAGCAGGACAATGACCTGAGGCATACATCGAGATTGACAAGGAAATATGTTGAAGTCTTTAAATGCACAGGGGTATGAGTTGTCATGAAATGACATCTTACTTGAACTGTTAAGCCCCCGTCACACTAAGCGAGATCGCTAGCGAGATCGCTGCCAAGTCCACAAATTTGGTGACCCAACAGCGACCTCGCCAGCGATCTCGCTATGTTTGACACTTAGCAGCGACCAGGCTACTGCTGTGAAATCGCTGGTTGTGTCAGAGTCGCCTGGACCATTTTTTGATCGTTGGGGTCCCGCTGGGCAGCATGCATCAGTGTGTTTGACAGGGACAACGACCAACAACCTCAATACTACTGGTCTGAGAAACAGGGTCCCAATGACCTCCGTATCATTTCGGATCGTTGTTGCGTCGCTGATGAGATCTCTATTTGACATCTCACCAGTGATCCCAACAGCGACGCACCAGCGATCCCCACAAGGTCGTATCGCTGTCGGGATCACTGGTGCATCGCCAAGTGTGACAGTACCCTTAAATGTAGAAGATTTTCTTCCAGACAAAAACTCTGCAGAGGAAATGTAACATTTACATTGGGAACATAGACTTTCAGTCTTACCTCTTATTTAATCACTGCTTTGCATGTGCTAACAAATACAACTTTTTTCCATTCATACTGGAAGAATGCAAGGATGATACAAATGGATTGTATACATACACACCACAGTAGAGTTGTCTGAAGCAGAAAACCCTATTGAATGCATATCGATGGCTTTAAGTAATTGATGACATTTAGAAACTGATTACAGGATCATTTTAGTTGCTGTGTGAACCCTGTTTAAGTAAAGTTAATATTATGTGCTAAAACAATAGACTAATGTGAAAAACAACAGGTTAGTCCATGCAACCACTAATCTAATGTACACAGAAACCAGTGCAAAGGTGAATTTTCTTTAAAAAAAATAACATGTTATAACAAAACAGCAACTACTTCCAAATGTAACAAATTGTAAGGCTGCCTTCACACTTGCGTCCTCCTCCACAGCATCCTGCGGAGGGGAACCGCAAGCTGAGCGCATACACCGCAAGTCCCTATGTTTAACATGGGGACGCGGGTGTATGCGCTCGGGTGCAGATTGACGTGCGCACCCATTCACTGTCATGTATGATTTGTACGCATGCGGATGCATGTGCACCGGAAATCGCCTCACCCACAGCGGAAACAATCCAGTCGAATTCCCTTGCTGCTTCACACGCTGCAATCCCAAAGGCAATGTGGGTGTGCATGTTCAGCGGCGCGAGGACATAGGCGTGCCGCAGTGGTCAACACTGCGCCCCATACCCGCTCATTGGACAACACAACTGCGTTACAATTGGGCAGCCTGATCTTGAAGGCTGGCTAATACATGACGCAATTGTCTATCGGAGTTTCTCACAAATACACGCTCGTGTAAGCGTCACACAGGAGCGGTCTTGTGCAGGACAGTGGATTACATGAAGAATGGCTATGTGTGCGTCTGTAGGTGATGGCGTTAACATACAAACCACACTATGGACATATGTGCCCACAGTGGTCCATGCCATGGCAGAGTTGCCATGGCAGAAATGAAGTATGTGTGTGCACACATGTGTTGTGTGTGTGTACTGAAGTGTATATACATCCCGCACAAACACCATTGCATTCTCCATGTGTGTGGACTCATTCCCATGTGGGCAAACACATCATAACTGACATGGACACACAGTCACTGCATACAGTGTGGCCCAAAGGCCTGGACATTAGCAGACAATGCTGCATGGACCCACCAATACAATTCCACGTATCACATACCTCTGTGCACAGCATGAAGCGATGTGCAACTGCCCTGTTTCTAAAAGTAACCACAGACACAGGTTGTTGTGTTTTTTGTTTTGTTTTTTAGTAGTACTTCTTGTGTGCAAAAAAAAAGGATTGTAATATTTGTAATATCTTATAATACTTGTACATATAAATATTAATATCCAGTGTGCCGGTAGAGCGAGTAAATATATCAATTTAATCTTGAGTTGTCCTTTTATCTTGATCACGACCTCTCATGTCAGTGTTCATTTAACCTGGGTTGGTTTCTGACCCAATATAAGCCTGTTCATGAACCGGACTTCTATTAAAGGAGGAACTGGTGGTAGCAATTAATGCTTGGGGTTATCCAAGGCCACCACTCAGTGACAGGGTGGTGGTTATTATATATGCTTTGGCCTGGCACTGGAAAGCATATTCGACACTCACTTAGGGGTGCCTTGATAAACCAGCACTGACAGGGCAGCTGTGGTCCTTCTTTTATCCTCAGGCAGTACGCTGACTAGTAGCCTGAGTTTAACAAGAGGCGCTGTAGAGCTGCCAGGTTCAGTGGCCAATTGTCCACAGAATTTTTTTGTGCAAGGCGTACAACATGCCACTACAATAGTGTTTTTCAAATTACCCAAAGTTTATTAACTTAAAACCTTTATTTTACACAAAACATGATGCTCATAATTAGAGAACAGCAATGACTGTAGCACAGAGAAACTAAATTTTGTGAAGGATGCAACAGTCACCATTCAGTAGGTAGTGTGTAGGCCTTTTCTTTTGTACAGGCCTTTGCTTTGAATGACTTCAGCACATCTGCGGGCACAGGATATCACTAGTGTTTCACACTTTTTTGGTGATTTTGGTCCACTCTTCTTCCAGTCGTTTTCACATTTATGTGACTGCTGTGGCTTTACAGGTCATAACTTTGTCACCAAGGATTTTCCAGAGGTTTTCTTTTGGGTTTAGATCAGGACTCTGGGCTGGCCATGTCATTGTTTCAATGTATTCTGTTTCAAGAAACTGTTTTACCTGTTTTTCTATGTGATCGGGGGCATTGTCCTGCATGAAAATTGCTGACTGATTGAGTGCTAAACACAAGTAAGGCTGCTTTCACATCAGCGTTTTTTTTAAATTGTGGCAGATGCGGTGAAAAAAACGCATCTGCCGCGATTACCGCATACCAGCTGCACTTGCGGCACACTTGCGTCAAGCCCCATACAATGTATATGCGGCTTGCGGCAGGTGCGGCAAGTGCGGTTTTGGCACTTGCGGCAGGTGCGGCCGTGAAAAAACCGCGGTTGACCGCGTTTTTTTTCGCAGCCGCACCTGCCGCAAGTGCAAAAACCGCACTTGCCGCACCTGCCACGAGCCCGCATATACATTGTATGGGGCTTGACGCAAGTGCAGCCGTTATGCGGTAATCATTTTTTTAAATCGCGGCAGATGCGGTGAAAGAACCGCATCTGCCGCGATTTAAAAAAAATGCTGATGTGAAAGCAGCCTAAGAAGCGATGTTTTGTTGAAGAAGATTCTGATACACACTTGCATTCACTCTGCCATGTAGCTGTATGAGAGGTTCAACCCCTTCAGCAGAAAATATTTCCCAAACCATGAAACGTCCTCCACCACCTTTCATTGACTTTACACACTTTGGGTTCAGTCCTCCCCAAGTTTGTTGATGAACATAATGTTTCCCATCAGACCCAAATAAATTAAACTTGCTTCCATCATTAAAATTAACTGTGGATGACTTCTTCTCTGTGTTTACAACATGCTCCTCACCAAAGGTGAGTCTAGCCTTTTGATTCTTTCTGTTAATGAGAGGTTGGGTCACTGCAGAGAGGGCTTTCAGTCCACATGCTCTTAATTGTTGTGACGCTGTATGACAAGACAGATCCTTACCCTGTTTAGTGCTGAACTGCGAGCTATTCCAGCTGCAGTGTTGAAACAATTACCCATGGAGATTCTCTACATTATCCTGTCCTCTCTTGCATTTGTCTTTCAAGGGCAACCAGCCTTCTTGGTGGACTTGTAAGAGTTTGTGATGTTGTAGAGATGCAATATTCTAGAAATCACAGACTTGGAACGACCAACTTCTGTTGCTATGGCTGAATGGGTGACCCCTTTTTTTCCTTCAGCCGGACAACGTGCTGCCAGAGGGTTTCAGTCACTTTGGAACTGCACACCATTTTTGCATAGTGAGTGGAAACTGGAAAGTTAGGCTGCCAGCTAAATAGGGTTTGTCAGATAATTAAGGAAATAAGTACCATTAGCCAGATTAACACCAATAACTTGCAGGTATCTGAAAGTGTTCTCTAATGTTGAAAGTGTTTAAAATACTGCTAATTTACTTAGGTTATTCTCACATAGGACAACACAATGACCTTAACACAAAGTAAATTGTGCTTTGTACTCTAATTTTAATCACCAGTGTATGTGTGTATGGAGGTGAGCAGACCTCCAGAGTTGTGCTGAACTTTTTTATTAAGTGGGGAAACTGTTTGAACTCTGTTTTCTTTATACCAGTAATGGTACCTTTACACGCCGCTACAAAAGGTAGAAAACAACCGAGTTACGGAGACAAATGTATCTTGCACCGTCAAATCAACCCGAGGTAGCGGTGTGTAAAGTAGGTTGTTGCCAGCCGTCACTTTCGGCACCTGTTTCAGAGCAGTGCTCTAAAACAGGTTGATTTCAACCAGATGGTAGAGGCGTCTAAATACGGTACGGTAAGGTTTTTTCGCCACCTAGCTAACTCCCTGGGGCATGGACACAGCCTCCGGGAAAACGCCCCCCTTCAGCGATCATTGGTGGGAGCTCCTGCATTGCGATTGGTTGTCGCTGCATAGGACGGCGTATTTAAGGAGCTGACCAGTCACACTACACAATTGCAATAGCATCATGTATTAGCCAGCCTTCCTGCGCTGGCTGGCCAATCATGATACTATTGCATTGTCCAATCATCGTACGAGCGTCTCGAAATCCACAACTCTGGCACGCCTATGTGTTGTCCCTGCTGCCCCAGGTCCTCCCATATTACCTTCTGTCGCGGCGTGTAAATGAGGGACGGTGCTCTACAGAGGGTAACTTGAGCACCCGGCGGTGCCTCCAGGGATAGATTAAACCTTCTGTAGAGCACCTTGTAGCGGAGTGTAAAAGCGGTATCGGGTACCGTTTGCAACCGTTGGTGCGTGCTCGTGCACGTGAAGCATCCGGTTGTTTCTAACCTTCTGTAGCGGCGTGTAAAGGTACCTTAAGGCAGATTTAAGTTTGTTTTTTTACTCTAGTTTATGAAGTCTTATTAAACAAGTTGAAGATTTGAATGGAAACCATTTCCCTGACTACCTCATTAAGCAACTGAGTAAGCCGATTCACCACGTATTCATACTTTATATGCATATATCTGAGAGGAGGGAAGTGGCTTACAATCTCCTCACCTACTTCGCTCTCTCCATAAGGTTGAGAGCAAGTTCCCAGACCTACTTTCATGTAGTATTTTGTTGGGGAATTTTATCAATTCCATCCTTGCAATTTTAATGGTAACTGTAGTGGTACAGGCACATCATTTCAAGGTCTGCTAAGGTCTCTCTTTTTCCATGGCCACTGACTCCTTGCAGTCTTTGATAGACAGGTGACTCTTCTCTCAGTGACTTGTCTCCCCTGTTTAGTTGTCAACGTTGCCTATTGGTTTCAACAGAAGGGGCAATGAATACTTAGGAAACACCTAAAGACATTGCAAGATGGGTAGACCAGCTCACGTACTGTCATCAGGAGCTTATTGCGCATACACTACCCTTCTCATAAAATAAACCTGAGCAATCACAGCACTTGACCAGGAGAAACAGATCACTGAGAGAAGAGTGACCTGTCAGTCAACGACTGAAGGCCCCTGGTAGGTGGGGAAATGGGGGAGAGCCCAACAGAGCTCTGCTGTACATGTGATTAAAACTTCATTGTTTTAATTTCTCAAAAATACTCTTAAGTTTAGTTAGGGGTCAAATGTCCTGCTGACAGGTTCCTCTCTAACTGTACTTTGTGTGGCAATGCTGTATCTCTTCTTCCATTTCTCTGTCGTTAAAAAGCTGCATTGCAATGACACATTGCACACGTGACCCTGTATGTTTATAATTTCAGCTGAAATGCTCCTTTTAACTGTGGGAACCTCTGCAGGAATCCAAATATATTTTCAGGAAAAAAATAAAGAGTGAATTACAGACCTGAAAAATGCTTGAGTAAACACACAATAATATTCACAGCTTCACAACAACTTATCCATGAGAACACAGGATCAGGAGAGAATGATTGCACTCTCCCGGCAGTTTCATAGTGGGGTGGGAGGGAAATAAAAAGGAATTTGTTTTATTTTATGTGCATATCCCAATCAACTGACATTGCAGTAGCATGTGTCACTACACAATAGAAGTAATAGGTTTCAATACTTACATGTGACAGATTTTCCAAGGAATATAATTCTTAAAGACAACTTGTCGACTTTCAAAATGTCTGTTTTAGTAATAATAATATTCATATAGCGCTATTATTTCCACAGGGCTTTACATACATCAGCAGTACTATCCCCATTGAGGCTCAAAATCTAAACATCCCATCAGTATGTCTTTGTAGTATGGGAGGAAACTGGAGAATCTGGAGGAAACCCACACAATACACAGGGAGAACCTAATGGAGGAATATGTGACCAGTCCTGTTCATATAATCACCACTGGTGGAGGAACTTGTGACCAGACCTCTCGATATTATGACCTCTGATGTAGGAACATGTGACCAGTCCTGTCCATATAATGACCACTGATGTAGGAATATTTGACCAGTCCTATCCATTAAATGACCACTGAATGAGGAACATGTGACCAGTCATGTCCATATAATGACCTGTGATGTAGGAACATGTGACCAGACCTGTCCATATAATGACCACTGAAGGAGAAACATGTGACCAGTCATGTCCATATAATGACCTGTGATGTAGGAACATGTGACCAGACCTGTCCATAGAATGACCACTGAAGGAGGAACATGTGACCAGACCTGTCCATATAATGACCACTGAAGGAGGAACATGTGACCAGTCCTGTCCATATAATGGCCACTGATGGAGGAACATGTGACCAGTCCTGTCCATATAATGACCACTGATGGAGGAACATGTCACCAGACCTGTCCATCAGTCTCCTCCAATAGAAGAGCAACTTTCCCATGTGAAGTGTTTTACAATTGGAGGAGGCTGATGGCCTGGTCTGGTCACATGTTCCTCCATCAGTGGTCATTATATGGATATATGGATAGAGTTGAGGAAAGCTGCACTTACAAGAGAAAGTGGCCAAACACTTTACCTAAGAGTATGTCAGTGAGTTTGTTCTAAAAGGGTAACAGAGACATTTGTAACTCTTTTACCTGTCTTTTTCTGAGCTCCTCTCAGCTGATTTATGACCATATATCACATTTAAATTGAATATGCAGAGAAACAAAGAACCTGTAAAAACAAAACGGTGAAACATTTGTAATGGAATCAAATTGAAGAAAATAATTGTGAAAAAAGTGACCCAAAAGGTGGGCAAAATCTTTAAAAGTGCAGTAAACAAATATTTTCAACTCTCTGATGGCATACCAGTAATTTGTCTATGGAAAAAGAGTGATACGGCACCACTGGATGGAGATGGTGGATTAGAGTATCTGACAGATTCCATTTCAAGTCATTTTACTGAGAATATATTACCGTATATACTCGTGTATAAGCCGAGTTTTTCAGCAGAAAAACTCGGCTTAAAAGTCTCCCGATCGGCTTATACACGGGTCAATACGGTAGTCGGGGCTGGGGAGGCTGGAGGAGGCGGGGGGGGGGGAAAGCTGCTGTATGAGCGGCCCCGTCACGTGGGGCCGCTCATTATATATGCACTGCTTCCCTCTGTCAATCAGCGGCAGGGAGAAGCAGTGCATATCTGGCCCCCAAATGCTGGCACTCGCCCCCCTCTGTGTAAGGGCCCCCCCCCCCCCCCCGCTGCTTATCTTACCATCCCGGTCTTCTGCACAGCGCCGGTCCTCGGTGCTCCGTTCTCCATGCTCCCGTCCGGCTACATCCGGGATCCCCGGCCGTCGCAGGCATATGACGTCATCGTGCGATGGCCGGGGATCCAGGATGCAGCGAGGACGGGAGCATGGAAGACGGAGCACCGAGGACCGGCGCTGTGCAGAAGACCGGGATGGTAAGTTAAGCAGTAGGGGGGGCCTTACAAGGGGAACGAGTGCCAGCATTTGGGGGCTGCTGTATACCCCCTGGGGGCTGCTGTATTACCCCTGGGGGCTGCTGTATTACCCCTGGGGACTGCTGTATTACCCCTGGGGACTGCTGTATACCCCTGGGGGCTGCTGTATCACCCCTGGGGGCTGCTGTATACCCCTGGGGCTGCTGTATACCCCCAGAGGATGCTGTATACCCCAGGGCTGCTGTATATACTGCTGGGGCCTGTATATACTGGTGGGGTCTGTATATACCACTGGGGCTGCTGTATATACTGGTGGGGTCTGTATATACCACTGGGGCTGCTGTATATACTGGTGGGGTCTGTATATACCACTGGGGCTGCTGTATATACTGCTGGGGCCTGTATATGCCACTGGGGAGGCTGCTGTATACTACCACTGGGGGGGGCCTGTATACCACACTGCTGGGGGCTGTATACCTGTGCTGGGGTCCACCCTCGGCTTATACACGAGTCAATAGGTTTTCCCAGGTTTTGGGGGCAAAAGTAGGGGGGTCGGCTTATACACGGGTCGGCTTATACACGAGTATATACGGTACATTAAAAAAATGAGGAAAGAGGGGGGGGAGTTGGCAGCACACAAAAAGCTATATAAGAAGCATTATTTATTGCTAAGTGTGTTCACATGAGTAGAGCCGGCTCTTTCCAGCCAGTTACAAAGTTCATATTGCAATTAAGTATAGGTAAAACAAAATGTCAATGGTCATTCATAACTATAGAGCGCTCTCTATTCTAATTACAGTTCCTTCTGACCTGAATGGCCATGAGCCATCATGTAGTTACAGTTGTGTCTTATAAATTCTCTTTAAAGAGATTTTGTCATCATTTTATTGTCATAGCTCTGAATAACAGCCAGGAGCACACTGGAACCATGATTCTTTAGAGTATGTTCAGATTCATAAAAAAAAATTATTTTCTTATGCCGTAATTTTTTGACATGAAAGAAAAAAAAAATCAAAGTTTATTATAAATATGGAGAAATAAATGTTGTTCTTGAGCTTTTGGTGATAATTCTGGTGACCTCCCTGTTTTTCCTTCCTCCTGCATTGGGCTGGGTTTTGCTTTGGTCTAGACAACATAGCTATAATGAGTCATCAGCAGAATCTTAGTCGCCTGTCATAATTACAGACTGGCTCTTTTCCTCTTCTAATGACTTTGCCACCCCAGATCACTTTGCCATGTATTTACAGGATAAGTTTATTAAAAAAAATACTTGTGCAGCCTTGATGTCCTTCAGCTGTTCCTCTAATTCTAATTCTTTCAGTTTACATGTGTTGAAGTTGGGCATCAGACATCTTTTTTTCTTGCACATGATCAGATTCTCACCAGAGTTTAGTCTACGTGTCCATTTCTCTTCAGCAGAAACTGTTTAGCCAGAAACTTGCTAGATTTTCCAGTGAGGAACTTGCACTCCCAAGGGTCTGAGTAAGAAACAAGATGTAATACTATATTATTGAATAATTTATTTACTGTACTTTTCAAATTATAAGACGCACTATTGTTCCCCCTAATATTGGTGGAAAGTGGGGGATGCGTCTTATAATCCAAATACATGCTGTAGGATGTGCTGTAGGGGAGGGGTGGGCGGCTCTGGAGTACTGTCTGGGGGCTGTAGCAGGCTGTAGCTGCCGACTGTGATCACGTGCCTCCACTCATTAGGCTCATTTAATATGCACTGCATCCCAGTGTCCATCACCTCAGTGCTGAAACCACTTTGAGAGGTGGGCAGGAGAAGCGGCACATATTATGAGCCTGTACTCACCCATTTTGGATATGGCCCTCCCCCCAGTCATGATATATGCCCCCCTGCTGCCACACACACACACAAAATAATAAGCACTGTTAACTTACCCTCCGACGCTACCTGCCTGCAGCATGGCCGCCGTCTTCCTGTCTCTGTGCCCAGCATCCGATCATGTGACCAGCACAGCGCAGTGATGTCATCACTGCGTCCTGGTCCCATGATCCGATGGCCGGACACAAAGGAAGACACCGCTAAGCTGGGAGCAGGGAGTGACAGAGGGCAAGTTAACAGTGCTTATTATTTTGTGTGTGCGGCAGTAGGGGGGCATATACTGGGGTGGGGGCCATATCCAGGACAAGGGGGCTATGCACCAGGACAGTGGAGCCTTATCCAGGATGGTGGACCATATCCAGAATGGGGGGACTAAATCCATAATGGAGGGGCCATATCCAGAACAAGAGAGCCTTATCCAGGATCGGGAGGCCAAATCCAGGACAAAGGGGCTATGAACCAGGGCAGTGGGGCTATGTACCAAGATGGGGGTATGATATCTAGGATGGGGGGGGGGGTCATATCCAAGATGGGGAGGCTATGTACCAGGACAAGGGAGCTATGTACTAGGAAGGGGGACCTTATCCAGGATAAGGGGGCTATATAACAGGATGGGGGGCCATATCCAGGATTTTGGGGCAATATGCAGGATGGGGAATATATATATATATGCATATATATACCAGGATGGAGGACATATATACTGATTGTAAGACAGACCCCATTTAACATTCAACATTTTTTTTATTCTCTTGTCCTTCACCAAATTTGAGGTGCGTCCTGTAATTCGGTGCATCTCATAAAGAGAAAATATGGTATATTTCTTTTTCTCACCAAAAAACACCACAGCGTTTTAGAAACATTATCATCACTGTCCCTATTGGGCCTCAAAAACTAAATTCCCTATCAGTATGACTTTGGAATCTGAAAGAGACTTGAGAGTACGTAAGAAGCCTACAGAAATTCTGGGATAACTGAAAAACTCTGTGTAGATGTTGATCTTGGTGGGATTTGAATCCAACAATAAACGCAGCAGTGCTAACCACTGAGCCCCTGTGCTGTAGTTTTTATATATAGATATGTGCAAAACCTTTAGGCAGGTATGAAAAATAATGCTGGAAAGTAAGCTTTCAACAATAGTTAAAAGGGGTTTTCCGACAAACAAAGTTAATTTAAAAGATACTTTTAATCAATAGATCTTGTAATAATAATAATTTCCACAATTGGATGTGTTTAAATAAAATGTTCCTGAGCTGAGATATTCTTATAAATGTGCTACTACTATTTACAGTTTCATTTTTGTTTCTGACTGTGCACAGAGCATTGGTTTGATGCTGGGCAAGGGAGGACGAAATAGGAGTATACAGACGTTACAGCATGGGATCACAAATAATTGTTTCTTTGAGGTAAAACATTTTCTAGAGACAGGCAGAGAAAAGTTTTACCTCATACAAAGAATCATCTGTGATCCTGTGCTACGTAATGTATGTATACTCTTTTACTTCCTCCCCTGCCCAGGAGCTTTGGTATGATCAGACCATGTTTCGGGCATGGGAAGAAACAAAAATGAAAGTGTACATAGTAGGGACACATATATAGAGTTATCTCAGCACAGAAACATTTTTTTAAACACATCCATTTGTGGAAATTATTATTATTCCAAGATCTATTAATTAAAATTAACTATCTTTGTGGGAAAACCCCTTTAAAGTGTTAATTGTTAAATTTGATCAATTAGCAAACTATAAAAATAAACAAAAATGGAAACTAAATAAAATCAAAATGAGTTTTTACCATTTGTCGTCTACAAGACTGCATCAAATTTTCTACATACACTTGTTTGTAGTAAATTGACAGGTAGGTTGCTCCAAACATTTTGAAGAATTAACTACAGATCTTCTGTGGATATTGACATACACAAATTCTTCAGTGTCTTAATGTAAACCAGACAGACTCGATGATCTTGAGATCAGGGCTTGGTGGGGTCATATCATTACTTCCAGGACTCCTTGTTATTCTCGGTGCTGAAGAAAGTTCTCAATGATATTGGCTTTACTCTGCATCAGGACAACAACCCAAAAATACAGCCAATCAGGTGTCTCCCTGATGGTATTGCATGATGTATCTACCTATATTTCTCTTCATAGAGCACACTCCTAATCCTGACCAAATCTGCAACTCTATTTGCAAAGTTCAGTTCCAAACGTGCAAGGAATCTCCACCATTCTTCACTGTTGCCTGAAGACACTCATTATTTTACTGCTTTTCAGCCATTTGATCACTAATAAGCTCAAAGCACCTGGTGGAATTATTCTGCACCCGTTCCTATGTCCACTGAATCTGTGATGAGCGGTGATGATGATTTCAGTATGTCTGTAACATCATGGGTCATGGGACATTCCGGGTCTCATGCTGCCGTCAGTGTGACCCGGCAAGAGCAGTGTGAGTGGTAACATTACTGATGTCACCACCACTTGTCACAGGGGGACACAGAGTGCAGCCTGACCAGGAGTGACCTATGAAGCATTGTTCCTAACATGAGGCTTCATAGGTTGTATTACAGAATAAGTGCACATCGTGGGAGTGCCATGAACTATGTCACAGCTGCGTGGGTTTTTAAAAAAAAAAAAAAAAATTGGTGATTGAGGGACAATCTCTTGATTTTATTCAATTATCTCTTCCTTTTTAGGTCTTTCAGGCTCCCATCTGTGAATTACTTCGGATCCGGAGGACTACTTTGGACCTTCATGTATTATTTTTTTGGTGAACCAGGTCAAGAGTCAGGGAAGTATAAAATAAAATAGTTGTGTGCATGTTTTTTTTTTTTTTTCATTTTACATAATGTGCTATTGCTAACACCAAGGGCTTGATGCCAGCAGACAACTCACAGTTGACATCAACCACAACAAATACCATTACTTAATTGCCACCGCACCATGGTGATCGGGAAAAGTGGAGACTGAGCGCCAGAATTGGCACATCTAAAGTGATGTGCCACTTTTGGGGTGTCTGTGGGCTGGTAGTTTTAGGCTGGGAAAGGCCAAATAACCATGGACCTCTCCAGCCTGATAATATTAGCCAGCTGCTGCCTGCTTTACCTTGGCTGGTTATCAAAAATAGCGGGACCTCACATAGTTTTTTCTTCACTTATTTAATTATAAAATCTGTCACATAAGCTCCACAGGGAGCAATATTATTATATGTTGGGGGTGTTGTGCAATTGTATGTCTGTCACTCTGACTATTTGTCTATATATCTGACTGTCTATATCTATATTAGTAGGGAAAGGACAGTACGAAATCCTGAAAAGGACTTTTGCCTTAATGGTACAACAGCACCATACACTTACTGCAATAGCAATTAAACACTACCTATAATGCCTGCTGTAATCTATGCTCTTCCTCTCAATTCAACTCTCCCTGAAGGGACCCCAGAGGAAAGTGTGATGTGATGCAGCTGACCAATCACAGTAATGCCAGTAGCGAATATAGCTATGGCATTAGCTTGCATGGCAGACAATCACTGCATGTTGATTGGCTAACAGCCACAAAACATGTGGGGCAGGGACTCAAGCATGGTGCTTACACGTGATACTCGATTAAGTAACAAGTGTACCCGTGCACCCCGATGCTTGATCATCGAGCAGTGGTAAGCACACTCGCTCATCACTAGTCTGGACGGAACCTTTGGTAAAACTTTGTTGTATTGTGATCAAACATCAGTGTCGTCCACTTTTTATGCGCTTTTTCCATAAAAGCTTTTTCTTTTCAAAAGTAAAAGGGTTGTTCTAATGCTACTTTCACATCTGTGTTTTTGTCAAATCCGGACAACAATTCATAATTAACCCAAAAACAATCTTTATTTGATCTGCAAACTTAACAAAACCTAGATAAACACTAAGTGCACAGAAAGTGTGGAAGGAAAGTGTTCACCCGGTTACATAATTCTCTCCTTAACATTGATTACCAGTGGAGGTGGGCGTCCTAGTGTCGAAATGGCGCCCCCACTCACCGACGGCTGCCCCTACACTTATTGTAACTCACCCTGTAAGCAAGAAGAGGTGCTCCCCCTTACTAATATGACACCCAGGGCAGTATAATGTAAGCATTGGGCAGTGACACCGTGCCTTAGTGTTAAAAGAACCTAAAGTTCCCTGCACCGTGAGCCTTACTTGTGGGGTCGGCGCCCTGATATACCGATGTGGCACCTCCACTCCTTGCAGGCTGTCACCTAATATGTCCCTCGCTGTATCTCTTAGTTCAAACCTATCCCACCCAGGGAAGGCTGTCACTTCATCATACATGTGAACATTGGTGACCAGTTCATAGGTACTTCGTTTGTGCATGAAACTTCAGACTGCACCCCATGCCTTGACACATTTCTATAGTTCATCTGGAGGCCGATACGATGTCTTCATTCATGATGTCTGCTGATGCTCATAGTCATGATATGTTGAGAGGGTTGCGTCATGAGAATGACATTCCCTTTAAATGTGCTTCTAGTGTACCAAATATCCTCCCCCAGGTGACCTCACTTCCTGTAGCTGTATGCCCCATAAAAACCAAAATCTGCCCCAAACCTATTGATTAACTGGGGCCATCACTAAGGTGAACCCCTGCCTATCCGCCGATGGTATTGTGCACTTTATACGTGCCCATACTGCTGTATCAGCAGCGCGTGGAACTCCGCAGGATCCATCGCTCGTGTGGAACGGAAGTGACACAAGGGTCTATGCACATTAGCAGAGGTGCTGAAGCGCCGACTTCCACCGCGCATGCATAATCGGCGCAGCTCCACTATGCTGTGTTTGTGCCAAGACAAGGCATTAGGAAGCATTTTCCACACACTTACTGGCTCAAGACAGCAGCTGCACACAAAGCAGCATTTACCCAACGATCAGATTACATCATTATATAGGCAGGGAAACATTGTGTTAGGTGGTTAAAAGGGCAATTACACCTTCCAGAAGATAATGAGGGTGTATGTACAGTATGTCACCACGGTCTCCAACCGTCATATTCCAGTTCGTGCCAAAGTCATGTCACTGTTCCAGGTCATACGTGGAGGGCAAGGACACCATACAGATTATTTTCTATTCATTCAAATTCATCTTATTCATGAATAATTCTGCCAGCTTCATATGGGAATCCACTTGGGAACCCAGATTATCTATATAAAGCATGACATCTGCTCATTGATCCCGTTTGGCACCAGGGATCCAAATCTAAAGATCCGCTCTGTTTCCTTCTTCAGAATAGTAAGGTCATGGTTACCATCTCTGGGTCCCTTCCTGACCACCTCTATGATTCTGAAGACCAGCTCTTTGATGTTTCCCCTATGAGTGCTGTTCATATGTCTCGCTAATGGGGTATCCCTCCCATTTCGTACATCACCCAAGTGCTCGCCTACTCTACATCTAAACTCCCTCCTAGTTTTGCCTATGTAGTCCAGTTGGCAAGTACTGGTGGCCACGTATACTACTCCCGTAGACTTACAGTTTGCAAATTCTCTTAGGAAGAAAGTTCTACCGTTTGCCGCACTACAAACCAACTTACAAGCGCCATGCTGCCACAGAAACTACAGTCGCCACAGTGATAAAAACCAATAGGTCTCCTCCCCAACCAGGAATCCATTCTTAATGTCAGGGGTCTGTAGTAGCTGTGCACTAATCGGTCTTTAAGTAAGCAGCCACTTCTATAGGTGACACTTGGTGTCGGGGAGATACTCCCCCTTAGATCTGGATCTGAGACCAGAATATCCCAATACTTACTGAGAACCGACAGCAATTTTTCATTCTGACTGTCAAATGTACCAATGAGCCTAGTTAGTCCTGTCATCCTTCCGACCCACATCTTTGGAGCAGCTCCACACAATCTTGTTGTTCAACGAAATTCCGTGCCATCTGTAAAACTGTCCAAGGGTAGCTGCTTTCTAGAAAACGTCTAGTCAGATCATCAGCCTGTACTCTGAAATCTTAGTGCCAAGCAATTTCTCCTCAAACCTAGGTATTGACCTTTCAGTATACCCTTCTTGAAGGGGGTTGGATGGGGACTCTCCCACCTCAAGAGATTGTTTATAGATGTCGGTTTACGAAAGGTCCTAGTCGATAGTGACCCATCCGTCTCCTTCCTAATAGATACATCTAGGAATGGAAACTCATGGAGACTGCTCTCAGATGTAAAACACAAACAGATTTCATTGATATTGAGACATCTGACAAACTTATTGAAACTCTCCTCTGGTCCAGAATACAGAACAAAAATATCATTTATGTATCTGTACCAAAGGAGGATCCAGGGCTCCCACCAGTTTTTTCCATCCTTAAGCATGATAGTTTCCTCCCACCAGCCCATGAAGAGATTAGCGGACGATGGGGCACAAGAACTCCCCATCGCAGTCCCCCTGAGCTGGTGGAAGTACTTCTTGTTGAATAAGGTGTTATGATGTAAAACAAACTCCAAAAGATTGACAACAAAGATATTATGGCTATGACATATGTTAGCCCTCGTGTTGAGGTAATACTCAACAGCATGTATTCCTAGATCGTGTGGGATACTACTATACAACGCCTCTACATCAATTGAGGCCAAGATGGTATCGTCCTCCAGTAGAATACCATCCAAATTTCTCAGTAAATCTTCTGTATCACGTGTATAGGACGGCAATGCGGTTACAAATGGGGGTAGAATCGTGTCCACGTAGATTCCCCCGTTTTGGGTACAAGAGTCTACTCCTGAGACAATTGGTCTCGCTCTTAGTGTCTCCAGCCCCTTATGCACCTTGGGAAGGACATAAAAGTTCGGGATCATGGGGTGCACTGGTTTAATGAAATCATATCCATTTTTAGTTATGAGGCCTCCCTCTCTGGCATACTCAAAGATCTCCAAAATTCTCTCTATATAGCCAGGTGTCGGGTTCTCCGTCAAAACCTCATAAGTGTCCCTGTCATTCAGAATCAGATAATACATCTCAAGATATTTTCTATGATCCATTAAAACCAGATTCCCGCCCTTGCCTGATGTTTTTATGATGAGTCCCTCCTCCCTCTTAAGTTTATACAGAGTAGTCATCTCGTCATGTCCTAGATTACCGAGAAAGTCCCTGTTCTACAAGGCTCATGAAGATATCAACACTTGTGACCTCAGTGGTAGGGGGCATTTTTCTGCTGTTCCTCTTATGTCCTGTATAAGGACCCAGCCCTCATTCATTACAACTAGTTTCTTGGGGTGCCAGACCTACTGAAGCCTGAAAACACACCCTGTTCAACAGATGGTTCCCACTCGGAACAATTCCCTCTAAAAAAAGAGGAAGAAGAGACTACATGCACACCAGATAACAGTAGGCCAGATTGTCTCGCATTGTTGGCCGCACCATACCCTCCGGCTCCCCCTCCACCGGTTCCCAGAGGGTGCTATTAACCTGGTGGACCTTGGGGTCGGAATAGGAGTGCTGGATGCTGGACAAAAAATGCTGATAACTGCAGCTTACAAAAAGCCTGAAGTGTCGGATTTGTCCAGCTTCAGTAGAAACAAGTCTCCGCACATTTCCGGAACTGCATTCAAAATGCATTGGTCAGTAATGCAAAATTGCTGGATCCAAAGTTTTTAAAAAAATGCAGAATTTTGCCTGATTTGAAAAACAAAGATGTGAAAGTAACCTAATGTTCCCTTTTGGGGAGCAGACCAGTGCTCAGCCTCCCAGCTTCTGCTTGTCAAGGGTATCCTGAAGATTTTTTTCAACCATTAATTTTTTATTAGGAAATTTCAATTATAATAACATTACAGTAACAGGTCAACAATAATGGAAATTTAAACAAGTAATAGGAGACAAGAGGAATACACGAGGGAATTGTGGCTGGATCATGTTAGGGGGAGGAAGGAAAAGGGAGGCTTACAAAGGAGGATAAAGTTGTAGAGGAGGGTCCCTGGCTGTGACTACAAAATTAGTCATAATACTGAATCCTGAAGATTGGCAGTTTAGCCCAATGGTATGTTCTGGCTGTTGGTCTGAAATGCCCACTCTCACTGGTAGCCTCTGCAGCATGTGAGAAGTGCGAGGAAACTGGAGCTGGCCAGACTCAGGTATTCACCTAGCTTCAAAACTTCAAAAACTGCTTTTAGTGCATAGACTTTACAAGCAGTGTGCTCTTTACCTAGGTAACCTGCCATTCTGGGACTGCAAGGTGGCTGGTAATTTAGGAAACAAGTTGTACAATATAAAATTCTAAATCGCTCCATTCTTGAGAACTGAGAAAAATTTTACTAACAAGTAAGTTGCACAGTAACTTGATTTTACAAGCACATAGCAGTTTTATAAATGTAGGAACTTAAAAGGGTTATCCATTGTACTGTAGAATGAAACGTTTGCAGTCACTCTGTGTAACTGCGGTCTTGTGAATCCCCTCCCATGGCACACACTATTATGAATTGTGAGGATTCATTGGTGTCAGCACCAGGAGTGGCAGTCAAGTATGTGATATGCATACTACCGGCCAGAACCCGACTAGTATATTGGGCGAGGCCAAACCTACTTTGGGGTTCAGGCCGGGATTAAGTATATTGCATACCCTATTTATTTAATTGATGACTGGACCATTTATTATGACACTTTTTACCATTTACCTTTTGTGCCTCCCCCATTTCCTTATAGATTGTAGCTTGCAAGCAGGGCCCACACTCCTCTTGGTATCTATTGAATTGTGTTATTCTGTAAGGTCTGATATTGTCTGTACATGTCCCCTCTGAACTGTCAAGTGCTGCGGAATATGCTGGCACTATATAAATAAAAATAGTCATTATAACTCTTAATGCCATTCTGCATGGCCTCCAACATGAAGTATAAATTCTGGCCATTCTCCAGCGAAAATACAACAGGACTGAGTTGAAAGAGTCTAAGATGAGCTTAGATAAATTTGTAACAATAGATGCAGTCACGTTATATACCTCAATAGTATCTTGTAACAAACAGAAAGGATATCTGCTAACATGTCCTACTTCTTCACAAAAGAAGATCTAGTTTCACATTATGCAGCGATGAAGGAGGTCCAGATGATATTTCTTCACTGTAATACAGAGAGAGGACCAGTGTCAGATAGGCGATACAGTCAAATGAAATCTGGAAGAAGCTTTTTAGGACAAATATGATTGGGATTTGTCTAGATCTTTGTGCAGAAAAAACAGTGCTTTAATTGACAAACTGTCATTGCTCTCTAAAATAGCTATTCTCCTTATGGAGATCATCCTGCCTGCCAGCAGTGAGGAGTCTTTTAGCCACAATGCCCTCTGGGAAAAATGCTAATTGTCACTTCAGGGAGGAAGTAGATGAACTCTAGTGCCACCTATTGAAAGCAATCCTAAAACTCAAAATTGACTCCTTAACGAGCCATTCAACATGATTTAGGAATTATGACACATCAGAACTCCAATCTAAAGACAGGATGAAGGATTAATCTCCATAATGAGAGATCCTTTTCCTTTGACCTCGTCATAGCTCCTCATACAGCCATATCAGATCCAATACTTTGCATTGATGTGGGACAATCACTCCAAAACACTTTAACAAGCCTTTTAATATGACTTCGGATTTATGGCACATCAGAACCACAATCAGCAAACAGGATGCAGGATTAAGCTCGATAAGGAGAGTAGCTATTACCTTGACATCATCATGGCCCCTCATACAGCCATATAAGATCCCATACTTTGCACTGATGGGGGACAATCACCCCGAAATGTAGCATCTGCAGATTGGGGTTCTGATATGGTATCAATACTAAGTCATATTGCAAGGCTCGTTAAAGGGAATCTGACCCCTAAAAATCAGTCCCCAGACCATTTATACCTGTCCCGGCCCCTCCAGGAATGCATTGTAGGCATCCCTTTGTGTAAAAAAAGGGTATTTGTAAAGTATGTAAAACGGCTTTTATTACCTTCCTTTCTATGGCTTCTCAGTGCTTGAAGGGCGTTCCCTGTGGCTTCTCAGCACCGCATGCAGATCAATTATTCACGCCCAGATGGGCGTGCCAATGTATTGTGAGCTCCCTTGCCCCCCTCCATGGGCGGTATAGGCTGTATGACGCAAATCGCATCATATCCATATCATTGGACTTCGCGCTGCGCAATGCGCATGCTTGAGTTTGCTCTACGGCAGCTAGTCTGGGATTAGCTGCCGCAGAGCAAACCCGTGCATGCGCAATGCGCAGCGCGAAGTCCTATGATATGGATATGACGCGATTTGCGTCATACAGCCTATACCGCCCATGGAGGGGGGCGAGGGAGCTCACAATACATTAGTACGCCCATCTGGGCGTGAATAGTTGATCTGCATGCGGCGCTGAGAAGCCACAGGGAACGCCCTATGTGACTTCTCAAGCACTGAGAAGCCGCAGAAAGGAAGGCAATAAAAGCACTTTTACATACTTCACAAATACCCTTTTTTTACACAAAGGTATGCCTACAATGCATTTCGGGAGGTGCAGGGACATGTATAAATGGTCTGGGGACTGATTTTTAGAGGTCAGGTTCCCTTTAAAGAGTCAATTTTGACTTTTACGATTGCTGCTCTCAATAGGTGGCATTAGAGTTTGTCTACTTCCTCCCTGAACTGACAATTTGATCTCTAATATATGGCTGTAAACATATCAGTGCTATCCAGCCAATGTAAAGTTACATTAAAGTGGCAGCATAGGATTCAAATCCCAGCATGACAAAATCTGTAAGGAGCTTGTATGTTTTCCCCATGTTTGTGTGGGTTTCCTCCGGGTTCTCCAATTTACTCCCACACTTCAATGACATACTGATAGGCAATTTAGATTGTGTGCCCTAATAGGGACAGTGATGATGTCTGTAAAGTGCTGCAGAATATGATGGCACTATAAAAATTAAGTAAAATATACATGTAACAGAAGTAGGTTGATCGTTGAACAATCATTGAGCATGCAGTCATCAAGCGAGTGTTCACTACACATGTGCAGACATACACATTTTCGGCCATGTTGGCTGTAAAGGTTCTCGTAGATAACAGACTTTAGTTGATAAAAATGGATATGTTATTCACATACATATGATCACAGACTGTCTTTTTCTGAAATAAAGTCAGCCATGTTTGATCATTTTGCCCAAGTGTTGTATGAAAGCTCTTTTGTAATACATAACATCTTCTAATCATGAATGATCTTTATTTGAAAGAATATCCAAAAATATTGTCTGTTCATTGCCCAGTATCACTGAATACGGTGGCCTGTATGAATGACTGTAAGGGCCAATACCTGATAAAATCCTGTGGCAGCCTTAGGTTCACTCACCAGTAATGATGGACAAACCTGAATTGTAAAGTTTGAGCACCACACTGAATATCTAGTGTTCAGGCATGGATCCCTAACATGGACTTCCCTTTGAAGTCTGTGTTGCTGTTCGGGTTCGACTGTAAAAATAAACAAAACAGTGGTTAATCATCAGCGTGATTACTTACCTGCGTCCTCAATGTGAAGTCCATCTGGAAGGCCAATTTCCCCATAGTCTTCTGCTCCTATGCTACCGGCTGTCCCAATCTTACTCAGGTATATAACTTAATAATAATAGATATCAGCTCCATATATGAGTACATTGTTCCGGCATGTGCTCCAAGCTGAACTGCAGTGTAATATTTCCTTTATCTTTAAGATAGTCCTCCCCTGCCCCAATTGTCTAACCACACATGCATGTAAGTACTGTACTCCACAATGAAATGCAAAAGTAGTTTCTTCCATAAAAATATGCAGGAATCTTTTACTCATGCACGCACAGTGTCAATGTACTTCAAGCCGGATCGCAAGTCACTTCCGGCCTCCCATAGTAATGATGTACGTTCTGTACAGAGGCACTTGGCGTTTATGGTGGTAGATAAGGGCGTGCATGTGGCCACAGTGTATGTATGCCCTGTACAGTATTCTGCATCATTGTGAGATACAGGCTGTTGCTTCATAACTAGAACTACGTTTTGACGACAAGTTCTACCACCAACTCAGGGGCACTGACATGGGTAGTTCCATGGCACCCACATGTGCAAATTACTACTTTTGCATTTCAGTATTGAGCACAGTACTTTCGCGCAAGTGTGGTTCAACCATTAGAGCTGAGGGGGAGTGTCTTAAAGATAGAGGAAAGAGAACACTGCGGTTCAGCTTCAATCACATGATGGGACAATGCGCTCATATATGGAGCAGATCTCTCTAATCATTAAGTTATATACCTGAGCAGGTTTAGGACTGCCAGTAGCATAGGAGCAGCAGACTATGGGGTACCTGGCCATCTACATGGACTTTGTTAATTGGTGATGCAGGTATTGGGCTAGACAGTCCTTTTTCTGAGCGTGGGTCTATGAAGGACTATATCTGATGGACTGTGTTATAATGTACTATAGGTGGAGTGGACATACATTGCAATCCCTGAGATATCTGGCATACTATCAAGCCAGTGAGCACAGTGTACTATGAGTTTATTATAAATATTACACTACATGAATATACTGCATTGTATTCATCTTTGTCTACACAGTGGCCTAATGAATTGGATCTTATCCTTATCACATGCAATTTTTGAACTAAGGAGAATCTGATTATCTTATCCTATTTCGCACCAAGTGACTGACTAATTACAATAATATCTACATAAGAGGAATATGGTTAGTACATTATCTTCTACTGTTCATTTTACAGAGAATTACAACTTTGTGTTCTTAATCCTGTCTGTGGCATCATAACTTTCTATGCCCACTGAATTCATCCTGAGTGATCTGTAGGAACCTGAGGTGGTCATAGGAGTCTAGGACTGGCTCCTAGGAAGAATGGGTTAGCTTGAAAAATTATATACTTCCTCTCTAATGGAAGTTCACAATAAGTACTTCAAGGCTGTATATATAAGAATGACAACCTAGACCACTCACCAAGGCAGCAGGCTCGCTGTCTGTGTGTTATGTTTGACACCAATCTCTCCTTCACCTCCTATAAACAATCTCTCGCCTGCTCTTGCTGCTTGCATCTGAAGAATATCTCTAGAATCGACCCCTTTCTCACCATGGAAATGACAAAAACCCTCACCATGGCCCTGATCCACTCCCACCTCCATTATTGTAATTCTCTATTAATTGGCCTCCCCAGCACTAGACTCTCCCCTCTCCAGTCCATCATTAATGCAGCAGCCAGGATCACCTATCTAGCTAAGCATTACTCAGACACTTCTGCTCTCTGCCAGTCATTGTACAGGCTGCCTAAACACTATAGGATCCAATTCAAACTGCTTGTTCTCACTCACAAAGCTCTTCGCATTGCAGCACTTCCCTACCTCTCTACCCTCATCTCTGTCTATCACTCCTCCCGTTCTCTTTGCTCTGGTAGCGACTTTAGACTAACATCTGCATTAATCTGAACCGCTCTCTCTTGGCTCCAAGACTTCTCCCAAACTGCACTAATCGTCTGGAATGCTCTGCAACAAGAAATTAGGTCTATCCGCAACTTGCATAGTTTCAGGTGCTCCCTAAAAACACATCCTTTTAGGGCGTCCTATTATGCTCCCTAGTCGAAGTCATTTAAGCTGGCTTGACACCATGGTTTTGGGAATCCGGGTCTACACATTTTGAAACGGATAGGCAGGAATCTGGTTTTGCCTCCCATGTATCCCTATGGTACTGGATTGGTCATATATTGCCATCCGTTTTAGTGAATTCAGTGCGGGATTCATTTTTGTCCAGTTTTTTCTAGGATCCAGAATCGGAAACTGTACCGTTTTTGGCGCACCGGACAGAAACGAATGTGGCGCGATCTGGATCGCATATAATGGCAGTCTATGGCGCTGGATCTGGGAAAAAACTGAATAGTCTCCCGAATCCGGTTTTAGTCATTGAGCATGCTCAGAACAGTTATTATACAGTAGTAGGAAAGCTACTTGGAATAGAAAGTGATCAACCAAATATTTTGAAAGTCAAATTCATTTTATTCAACAAACCAACATGTAGAAAGCACACAGAATAAAAACAATTAAAAAAGGCTTTCGCAGAAAGCCTGTACAACAGAGTCCCCCGCAGTATCAATTCATGCAGCAATTTGCGGTATTAGCAGTGGTATGAGTATCTAGCAATGCTTACACTTCTAAACAATAGTTGCACCTACAGGTGCAAGATGCTAGAGTCCTGCAAGGAGCTAAGCCTGGGTAGGCAGATTTATAGAGTGGGTAGACTGTGAATAGAGGAGGCTTGAAAAAGGGAGGAGGTAGAGAAAGGAACAGTGACTATTAGGGTATGTGCACACTAGTAGGTTTAGTGCAGGTTTAGCAGCGGAAACCGCCGGTCGGTTTCCATGAGTTTTATGTAAATTTATGTTAATCCAAAAGCGGCTTTTGGGTTAACATTAAAACCTATGGAAACCGACGCCCGCTGTGCACCCACCGGCGGTTTACACATGCTCATCTGTTGCTAAATCGCTGGGTTCCCAGCGGGTTAGCAACGAATGTGCATGTTCTATAAACCGGCCGATTATGCAGCGGCTGCAAGCAGAATCATGTGCTGCTTCTAGCCGCTGCATAACCGCCGCCGCTAACCCGCTGTGCACCCGCCCGTCACCCGCCGCACATACCCGACAGGAAGCCGGTGGACGGCTGCAGAGCTTCCTGCCGGGTCCGCCCAGCCGCCGCCGTCACAAAGCCGACTTCCAGTGTGCACATACCCTTAAATAGGTATCACACAGAGACAGTAAAAATGCCAAACTATGATATAGCTGGAATGGTAGTTTGCAATGCAGTTGGTATCAAGGATAATGCAAAGGAACGACTCACTGTTCCTATAAGCAGTAGTGCAATAAAGTCAGCATAAACCAGGTTGTGACCTGCACTGCAGGGGATCCTAATATAATGCAAGAGCCACACTGTATGTCAAAGTAAAGGCCCCGTTACACAGTATGATGTCCCAGCGATCTTAGTTACCCGACGTTTACCCTGGTTTCCAGCCTCCCAGCATGTGTTGTGCGGCGCTGGGAGCTTGTTGATCGTTGGTCTCCCGCTGTCACACACGGCGATGCTGGGCGCCCAGCGGGAGGCCAACGATCAAAAAATGGTCCAGGTCATTTACCAACGATCAACGATGAACGACCTCATCGTTGTTAAATGTCACACACAACTCAAACAAAACCGATGACGTTGCAACGATATCGTGAATGATATCGTAGTGTGTAACGGGGTCTTAAAGCTAATGCTAATCTAGGTCAGTAAAGAGTCACCAACCGAGGCAATCATTTATAATCCTCAAAAAAAGCCATCCCAAAGGAGCCATTATTACCTATTGAAAGTTCAGATCCAGACTGCAGAAGGGAAGGAGACCCCCCTAGTTACAGTATGCCCCACGCGTATCGTTACTGGGTAACTTGCCCCTAATAACTCTAGTTCTGACATGCTCAGAACAGTTGTAATGATCCTCCCAGCCCAATTTTTGTTCAGGATATCTCACATTAGTTACTATGGCTCCACGACTTGCTGCAGGTTTTCTGTGGGAGAAAACGAATACTATGAAAAACTGTTACCGGAGGCATAATTCCCATCCGGTTGCACACATCCCTGCCGGTCTGTCTGCTCCTGCAAATTACAGGATCCAGACGGATAGGCAAAAACCTTGGTGGGAAGCCAGCCTTAAGGCTCCGTTACACGTAGAGATATTTTTAACGATATCGCCGCAATATCACAGGTTTTGTGACGTAGCGGCGACCTCGCCAACGATATCACTGTGGCCTGGACCATTTTTCGATTGGCAATCTCCCGCTGGCTAGGCTGCATTGCTGTTTGTGACAGGGGCAACGACAGCGATCCCCAGTCTTCGCCCGAGACCCTGAATGATCGTCAGGTGTTGGCGCATCGCTGGGTGATCGCTGGTAATTCTGCCTGTCTGGCATCTCACCAGCGATCACATAGCAATGTTCCAGCGACACCGGCCAGGTCGGATCGTTGGTGGGATTGCTGGAACATCGTTATGTGTAACGTGGCCTTTAGACATAGCGTATTCACTCCACCAGACTCAAAAGCATTACAAACAATGGCTGGTGACTACTCATGCAGCTCTTATCTATTCCCAATTCCCTAAAGGCCCCTTCACACGTGTCAATATCGCTAGCGACATCACCGAAAAGTGACATGTTCAGCGATGTGACAACACAACGCAACTGCGATATATCGCTGGTCGCAGGTTGACAGGTTTATGAACATGTTCATAAACCTGTCAATCTGCAACCAGCGATTAGGCTGGATCGCGCTGTCTGACACCGCAATAGCAATGTTGGCGGCAATCCAGCCTATACTGCAGCATCGCTGCGGATCGCTTGCTGGGTTGATCCCAGCCCAGCGAGCGATTGCTCCGCCCACATCGCTGCAGCATCACCGGCAACATCTTGCCGTGTGACAGCTAGCCTGCAATGTCGGGAGCTACCGCGCAACCGTGGCATCGCTTCGGACATCGCAGTCAGTATTGACGAGTGTGACGGGGCCTTTAAAATGGCAAGACCATCATTGTATTTAAATAAGGCCCTGTACTTTGTGTCACCCACACCCAATTGTAGATTGTAAGCTCTTACGAGCAAGGTCGTGATTATTTTTGCTTTAATTTTTGTATTTTTTGTTACTTATGACTGTTTGAATATGAATCTCTGTATTATAAAGCAAGGCGGAATATGTTGTAGGTATAAAGATTATTATCATTACCTCTCATTAAGTAGATACCAGGTACCGTACTGATGACCCTGGAAAATCATTCCTTAAGCTCCCGTCACACACAACAACGCACCAGCAATCCCGACAACGATCCTGTAGAGATCGTTGGTGCGTCGTTACTTAGTCGCTGGGGAGCTGTCAAACAGGCAGATCTCCCTAGTGACCAGGGAGCCGCCTCCACATCGCTGGTAACTATGATAAACAGCGAGTATCTAGGCAGCGCGCGCTGCCTAGATACCCGGTGTTTACCATGGTTACCAGCCTGTGAGATCGCTGATCGTTGGTCTCTCGCAGTCACACGCAGCGTTGCGTGCTGACCAGCGGGACACCAATGACCTAAAAATGACCCAGAGCACTTTGTAATGACCAGCGATCTAACAGCAGGGGCCTGATCGCTGCTAAGTGTCACACTTAGTGAGATCGTTAGCGAGATCGCTGTTACATCACAAAACCTGTGACGTTACAACGATCTCGCTAACGATCTCGTTATGTGTGACGGGGCTTAAGAAATAAATCTATTGATATGTTTGGGCGAACATTTCAGAGAATTTAGAGGTATGGTATAAGTAACCCTGTGTACCCCTTAAATAATATGAAATAGAATGATTTATAGGTCCCTTTTTTTCTTTAAGTTGATCATATTTATTCCCAGGATAAAAGGGATGTAGTACTTATAAACACACTTAGATCCACACTTTATGGAACTGAGCTTCTAGATGCACAGCATCAGTGTCCATAGTGTTCTATTTAATGTGGCTGATTATTTCATAACACAAACTTTCTTAGGTCCATTAAGGTACTGTTACACACAGAGATATATTGCTTGCAACCCACTGGTTGCAGTGAAATCATGGACACATTGTTCTATTTGTACACAGCAATATATCTCTGTTTGTAACAGTACCTTTAGAATCACATCTATAGGAGATCTCCTGGCACTCGAGAACAATCTTCCATTTTTACACACGAGTTCCTAGGGTCTTAACGCACAGCTTCCCATACTAGTAGTACAGTGGTGATCTGTTGTGGATGCCCCGAGTCCTCGACGGGGCAATTTTGTTTGCCTATATGAAGACAGAGACAGTCCCCATTTTTTGACCATTATAAATCACATATTTACTGCTCCTGATGAACGTGTTTGGAGGAGAAACACGTTGGGCTAGTGTGGGTTCTTTATACAGTATGATCTTGTAATATGTGAGTTTGAATAATACCCTTTGTTGCATATTATGAATGTGATGGAGGGTCAAAATGCCTAATTGGTGTTTTACATGATCTATTTAGAGACCAGCCTCACATGGCTACACACATGACCGACGCATGACTTACATACCGTATACAGACAAGTGGCTCTACATTTAAGCTGGTCATTGACGTCTGTTACATTTATATGGATGATGGTCTTTAATTAAGCTTGTTATCCCACATTATTCTTTGTATGGGTTTCAGATGATTGATCCTCTTGCTTGCTGCTGCACTGGATGCCTGCACACACACGTGGTGGGGAATTAATGGATAAATGAAAAAAGAAAAAAAAATGGGGCGAAATATCAGGTGCTGCACTGCAGGCGTGAATATACAAAACAAAGGTTTATTGGGCTGTATGCGTTACATGGACGTACCATCCCCTCCATCAGATTTATACAATCACACGTTCTCCTGGTCCGTCTTACATAGCTGGATAGTTCTTCAAACAGCTATTGTCATTATGTACATTAATTCCTTCACCCCCGAGCAATTTTCCGTTTTTCGATTTCCTTTTTTCTTCTTCAAGAGCCATAACTTTATTATATTTCCGTCAATATGGAAATATGAGGGCTTGTTTTTTTGCAGGACGAGTTGTACTGTATGAATGACCATTTATTTTATCAAACTGTGTACATGAAAAGGGGGAAAAATATTAAAATGCGGTGAAAGTGCAAAAACAAGTGCAATTACATGATAGTTTTGGGGTTTTTTGATCATCATGTTCACTATATGGTAAAACTGAAGTGTCAGTATGATGCCTCGGGTCGGTACGAGCTCGTAGACATCAAACATTTATACTTTTATTTTTTTCTAATGGTGAAAAAATTTTAGAAGCTGTTAAAGAAAAAGAATAGCACTTTTGGCGCCATATTCCGCGACGCGTAGCTCATTTTTGGGATCTGGGGCTTATTTTCTGCATCTTGAGATGACATTTTTTTTTTTTTTCAGTAAATATATTTATTGAGATTTTCAACAGTAAAAACAATAGAAAGAACCAGTACAATGTCCAGGACTGAATACAGAGATACATTACGTCCCGAAGAGATCAGCACAGGAGTAGTCCAATAAGGACACTAACACCTAAAGGGTACATGTTTCTCATCTTAGGAATCACCTCTGGACAAGGACCTTATATAAAGAATACAGAACCTATGAAAAGGCAATTGTGGAAATAAAAAAAGAGGAGAAAAAGAGAAAAAAGGGGTAGGGGAGAAGGGGAGTAAGGAAGGAGAGGGGGGGGGGTAAGGGAGACCCAGCAATTTAAACGCCCACGAGTTGACAATTAGGAATATGTACGCAGCCAAGTAAGGAACCCTGTGCTCTCCTTGAAGGACTGCCAGAGGAACCAGGTGCGTCCCTGTTCATGTGCGGCATCACCATCACCCGCCACCAGTGACTCCAGACAATGTAATCTATCCATTTCAGCTATCCATTCCACCGTGGAGGGGACCTCAGTGGACCTCCAATGCCGGGGAATAACTGCTCTGGCAGCTATTAGGCAGAATCTCAGAATCCCCTTTTTGACAGAAACTATCGAACTGGGTATTAGGGACAGTAGGGCCATTTGGGGAGACGGTTCGTGACGGACCCCAGTCATCAAATGAAAGGCATCGAAAACTGAGTTCCAGAAGGGTTGCAGGGGACCACAGGACCACCAAATATGAAGCATAGAGCCCGTGGCAGAGCCACATCTCCAGCAGGCGTCCGAGATCTCCGGGTTAATCCTGTGGAGAAGGGTGGGACACCTGTACCAGCGTGTCAGTAATTTATAATTCCTCTCCTGCGCCTGACTGGACATTGTCATCTTATGTGCAAGAGTAAAAATTTTCAAACTATCTGCCTCAGAAAAGGTGATCCCCAGGTCCTCTCCCAAGCCTCCATAAATCCAAGTGTGGTAGGGGGAAGTGAATTCAAGACCAGGCCATAGAGCACCGAAACCACGTGAGAGGGACCCTCGGTAGGGAGCATCAGGGACTCAAATGGCGTCAGCGCCCCCATCGGCACACTGGAGAGAAAGCTTCGCAATTGCAGAAACTCTAGCCAGGACAGCGGTGTCGTAAGACCAGGGCCCCGTAGCCCCTGCACGCCGGAGAGCCCCACAAGCTTATCTTTCACCTGACCCAGTCCCACCCCATCAAGTCGTGACCAACACAGATACGTAGACCTATTCATTGCTGGGGGAAAGGCCAGATTGTCAAAAAGGGGACTCAGTCTGCTCAATCGAGAGGTCAGGCGTAATTTCACATAGGATCTATCCCAAAACTTCAAAACAATCTGTGTGAGTGGAGCAAAACTCGACACAGGTGGGCGTCCAGTCCCCCCCAGCCAAGGCAGCCAGTACAAAGAAGAGGGAGATAAAAGATTCTCCAAGATCACCCACTGTTTATGAGCATCACTGAACCTCCAGTCGACAATCCTAGAGAGCAAGACTGCCTGATAATAACGTTTAAAATCAGGAAGGCCTACCCCCCCTTTAGTCTTGGGTCTCGCTAGTACTGAGAACCGAGTCCGTGGTTTCCTAGTACCCCAAATAAAGCTATTGACAGCCGATTGCAGGCGCCTGAAAAAGCAATCCGGAACCTGCACTGGAGCTGTCTGAAAGAGATAGAGGAATCGGGGTAAAATATCCATTTTGATCACTCCCACCCGACCGAACCAAGATAGCTGAGGTCTGCTATACCGTTTAAGGTCCGAGATAGTTTTCTGCAGGAGCGGGACATAGTTCAGAGCATATGTTGCGCTAATGTCAGCTGGTATTAAGACTCCTAAATATTTTAAGGCATCGTTCTGCCACTTAAAAGAGAAGGACGCCTGGAGCCGAGAGACTAGATCATCAGGCAGGGAGATATTGAGCGCCTCCGTCTTGGAGTAGTTGACTCTAAAATTTGAGACCTCCCCGAACCTACGGAACTCCCTGAGGAGTACAGGGAAAGCCACAGTCGGGTTGGTAATGTATAGCAATAAATCATCCGCATACAGGGATATCTTAAACTCATGTTGGCCAATCCGTAGACCCTCAATATCAGGTGTCTTCCGTAATGCCACTGCCAGATGCTCCATCGCAAGGATATAAAGTAAGGGGGAAAGGGGGCAACCCTGACGGGTCCCGTTTCTTATGTCAATGGGCGGGGAAAGGGTGCCATTCACTCTAAGACGGGCCGTAGGCCTATGATACAGAGCAAAAATCCTCTCTAACATGGTAGGTCCCACTCCCAGTTGCTTCAGGGAGGCACGTAGAAAGGTCCAGCCTAGGCGATCAAACGCCTTCTCAGCGTCAATAGATAATAAGCATGCTGGTACCTTCCCCGTGCGCATGTACGAAGTTAGAAGCAACGTCTTCACCGTGTTATCCTTGGCCTCCCTGTGTGGCACAAAGCCCACCTGATCACTATGGATGGACCCAGGGAGAATAGGGTTCAGTCTACCAGCTAACACTTTCGCGAACACCTTCACATCCACATTAATGAGGATATGGGCCTATAGCTTGCACATAATAGGGGATCTTTTCCCGGTTTAGGAATCACGGTGATTGTGGCCATCAGCGTTTGGGGGGCAAAGGGGCAGCTGGCCGAGATGGAGTTAAACAGTTTGGTCATGAAGGGGACCAGGGAATTCGCATATAACTTATAGAAGGCGGCGGAGAATCCGTCAGGACCAGGGCTTTTACCATTAGCCAAAGATTTTATTGTGTCTAAAACCTCCTGTTCCGAGAGGGGACTCTCCAGGGCCTCAGACTCCTCCACCGACATAGGCGGGAGCTCAGTGTCCCGGATGTAGTTGTCCACCCGTGCTTGAAACTCGGAAGGGGACATATCAGACAACGGGCCGCTTAAATTGTAGAGAGAGTCATAATATGCTCTGAATGAGTCCACAATCTCCTCAGGAAAATGGACCAGTTCACCCGCAGCAGACCTCATGGTAGGGATATAAGTGGTGGGGGCACGGGGGTGCAAAAACCTCACCAGAGCTCTCCCGGGTTTATCAGAGTACTTGTACAGAAATTTATGAAAGCGGTCCCTCTGTCGTGCTAACGTTGTGTCCAACAAGGCACTCAACTCACAGCGTGCCCGGAGGAGATCAGCCAGCACCCCAGCATCTCTAGTCCGTTTATGATCCAACTCCAGAGTTTGGATACGAGTCAACAAACCCACAATGTTAGTCTCCCTCTCTCTCTTCAGCCGGGCCCCCTGTTGTATGAATACTCCCCGTATAACTCCTTTCAAAGCCTCCCATTGGTATGGGATGGCCGTGGGGTCATGTTTGTGAAAATCTAGAAAGTCCGAGATTGCTGTTCGCACGGCCGCCTGACACGTTAGATCTCCAAGGAGACCAGGGTTTAAGGACCAAGTCCATTCTCTCGGAGAAAGGCTCGGCAGCCGAAGGGAGAGCAAAACTGGGGCATGGTCTGACCACAACATCGTGTCGATGTCAGACTTTGGGTCAAGAGACAGGAGCCCATGGCTGACCAAAAAATAATCCAATCTACTATAGGAATTATGAACTGTGGAGAAGTAGGTATAATCCCGGGTAGTGGGGTGTAGTAACCTCCATACATCTACCAACCTTGAGTCCGTCAGGGCCCGCTGTAATCTCTCCAGCTGTGAGAGGGACACCGCCGACCTGCCCGAAGAGGAATCCACAGCGCGGTCCAACACCATATTGAAGTCCCCTCCCATAATCACATAGCCTTCCGCAAAGGCCGAGAGGTCCTGTAGGTACTTTCTGCACGCTCGGACCTGGTCTTGATTGGGGAGATAAATGTTAGCTATGGTGAACAAATCATGGGCAATTTTAAGCTTCAAAAACACAAATCGACCATTAGAATCAGCTTTAGAGGCAACTACCTGAGCCTGTAAAGACTTGTGCAATGCAATGCTGACTCCTTTAGACTTGGAGTCAGAGTTACTTCCATGGAACCACTGTGTGTAGTATCTATGGTTAAGCTTAGGGATTCTGTCTGATCGGAAATGTGTCTCCTGCAGCAGAAGTATGTCAACCCGTTTCTTATGCATACCGTATAAAACCTTCGATCGCTTTTCTGGGACATTAAACCCCCTGACATTAAGCGAGCAGAGTTGTAGGGATGCCATAGGAACTATCGGGCCTGCGGGTGGTACAATCGGGTCGGAAAGGAGTGGGAGGGGTGGGAAGTGGGGAGAGATGGAAACAGAGAAAGTAAAGCACCAAGGAAAGAGAGTAGTTCAGCCGGAAGACAGGGTTCCGACCAAAAAGAAAGAGAAAAACCAGGAAGCCACTAGGCCTCAAGGGTACAGGACAATATCAGAGAAAACTCTGAGAAGTAGTGTCAGAGACACACCCTAGTGGGGAGGTGATTGAGCAGAGAGCAACCAGCCGAGCCCCTGCAGCAAAAAAGAAAAAATCCAACTCTACCCAATAGGCCCATGACCCTGGTAACATAAACATTGTTAACGAACATAACAGCGGATCATGGGCCAAGTACATTTGTCAAAATGAGCAAGTCACAACAAGCCCCCGAAGGGGTATCATCACAAGTCACATTTCAGGAGAAAGAGCGGCGTTAGCCAACATAGAATAACATTAGCACATTAATGCGGTAGTGCAACAGTTGAGCACAGTACATGAGGAGTCAATTGAAGTAGGTGGACATTCATAAATAGAAATGTCACCGCTACGAAACATTCGGCTCTAATCCATCTATAATAAACAGACTAAAGCAAAGTCACAACCAAGCCCCCCGTGGGAGTCCGGCAACATGGAGGGACAATGTAGGCGGCAAGAAAGCAAAAAGAGAAAAAGGGCAGTAGTGATCATAAAGTCTGAATTAGGTGATCAAGTGTCATCAGCATGAGTAACGGAGGCACGTCTACGGCGGGAGCCCCGTTTCTTCTTTCTTAGCGACCCGGCGGGGGGTCCTCCAGTACGGCGTGGACCCCATAGGTCAGACGCAGTAAGGCGAGGCCAGTCTCCCAATGTGACCATGGGTAGGCCCAGTTCAGCGGTGAAGTTCTGGAGATCTGACGGGGATCTCAAAATTATCAGTCCTTTGTCACTGCGTACTTGTAATTGAAACGGGTAACCCCAGCTGTAGGGATCTCATTTTCCCGCAACACCTCCAGGAGGGGGCGCAGAGCCCTCCGTTTAGCCAGGGTGAAGCGTGAGAGGTCAGATAAGAGAAGGACATCAGACCCATTAAAGTCAATAACATCGTGGTCCCTTGCCTTACGCATGATGTCATCCTTAATTTGGAAGTAGTGAATCCTACAAATGACGTCCCTCGGCTTAGATGTATCGGGGTTCTTTGGGCCGAGCGAGCGGTGGGCTCTGTCAATTTCAATGTGTTCAGTGGGTGACCTCCCTAAGAGAGAATTGAAAATGCCATGGAGGGCTGAGGAAAGGTCACGTGGAGCTACGGACTCAGGGATCCCACGGAGCCTGATATTATTCCTCCGGTTCCTGTTCTCAGAGTCCTCTAGCATATCTAGAACCACATTGAAAGTCTCTGAGTGTAGGTCCAGAAGTTGTTGCTGACTTTGCAATTGTGAGGAAAGCGACTCCACTTTAGCTTCTAATGCAGAGACAGTGGTGGTAAGGTGGGACACATCTTCCTTAAGGGACCCCACTTCACTCCTGCACACTGCCTCCAGACGCTGTATATAGCACTCCATGTCAGCCTTTGTAGGGAAGGCACTCAGCTGCGCTCTCAACTCAGAGGCAGTTATACAGTCATCAGAGCCCAGGGACCTAACAGGAGCTTGTGTGGGGAGGCCATGAGATGTAGTGATGGTGGGCACAATGTCCTGGGGCACTAAGCTGGAAGGAGCCCCTCTCTCATGTCTCCCTGGGGGTGGTAGTGGGGGGCACACTTCAGTTTCCTGAGCCTGATAAGGGTGCAGTGTAGGGGGAGACAGTTCCTCAGCCAGCTCAGCCTGTGATGTCCTCTGTCCAGGGGTGGAGGGACAGGGTACAGCTCTCACCTCTCCTTTGCTCTGTGTCTGGCTCCCTCCTGTCAGCTTCTGTGGTGAGCGGCCAGTCCCTGGTGCAGCAGTCACTCGTCCTCTCTCCTGTGCCTTCTCTGCTGTGGCCCCATTCTTCTGTGCAATTGAGGTCCCAGGAAAGGAGCTTCTGTGTGTGTGCTGCTGCATGGAGGAGGAGGCACCTCCCCCTCCACCATGGCTGAAGGAGCTGCTCTCCTTCCCACACTTCCAGGCATCGACATGTACCTGGTGATTCCTGTGCCTGCGGGACCTGCTGTGAGCTCCCTGGGGGCCTGGGAGCGGAGCCCGACCTTGCCCTTCATGATCAGTGGGTGAGTGGAGCTGATGGTGGCTATATAATTGCTGCAGAGGCCTCAGGCACGCTGGAGCTCAGGAGAGATGTGTGCTTACAGCTCCATGCCCAAGCCACGCCCATCGAGATGACATTTTTAATTATGCTATTTTTGGGTAGATGTGATGCTTTCATCCCTTGTTATTGCATTGTACTACACTGCTTAGGCGTTTGGACTTCTCTTCTTCTGTTATGCAGTTTACAGATATGATTAATTGATTACATATTTTGATAGATCAGGCATTTCTGAATGCAGCGATATCAAATATGTGCATCTTATTAATAGTTTTATTCTCAACAGGTTAAAAGGGGGGTGATTTGAATGTAGTTTTTTTTTTTTTTTTTCAGATTAAAAACTTTTTTTGTTTTTACTTTTACTTTATTTTATCCTTCCCCAGCACCTCAGTACTACACTTTCCAATTGCTTCTCCTGTTCACAGCCATGATGATGCACAGCCATGAACAGGAGAAATGATCACTTTCTGTGGCTACAGGCACTCGTCAGGCATCCACAGGAGGTGAGTCACGACAGCATCCGGGATCCTCACAGAAATCAGGGACTATCATGGCAATGCATCGAGGTCCCATAATTGCAAAGGGTTAACAGTGCTGATCAGATCAGTGATCTGATCGGCACTGTTAACCCTTTGCAATTATGGGAGTGTTAGCTACACGTGAGCTGATCAGATCAGTGTAAGGGATGATGCGAGCTCAGCGCGTGAGCTTGCATCAAAGAGTGGGAGGCGGTCTATGACGTTCCTATACATCATAGGTCGTGATAGGGTTAAAGTTCAAAACAGAATATAAAGCATTACATGATGAAAACAGCAAAATACATCATGAGAAATTCTAGATAGGCTATTATTCATTATGCCGATGCGAATATTCTGTCTATGCTTGAAGATTACCTTCGCACTCCAGTATTTAATAAATGATGAAGTGCACCTAATAGACTGATCAATACAGAATGTTTCACCAGAAATATTGAATTTGAACTCACTACAACTCAAGGGAATCATCCAGTAACACAAGCACTTTGATCCAACACACAGGAGAACCCCCTTAGGCTGGCTTCAGACTTGCGGACCCTCTGCAGCACCCTGCGGAGATCCGCAAGCTGATCGCAGCCCCTATGTTTATAATGAGAACGCACGGTGCTGCGCAGGTCTGCGCATGACCGTGCGCTCCCATTTACTGCAATATGTGATTTGTACACAGGCGGATGCCTGGTGCGGACAACAGTGTGTGATTTGTGCGCGGGCAGACCTGCGCAGCACCGTGCGTTCTCATTATAAACATAGGGGTGCAGTCAGCTTGCGGATCTCCTCCGCAGGACGCTACGGAGGGTCCGCAAGTCTGAAGCCAGCCTTAGGCCCTCCAACAAATAAAGGAAAATGTCCTACTGGGGAAATGATGGAGAAACAGGACAGACTGAGAGCGAGCATGAGGTCTCATCATCATACAATTACAGACAAAAAAAATAAAAACATTTTAACGTGGCCAAACATTTCTGTGGTCCAGGACACAGCTCAGACAATTTGAAAGGTGTCCTATTTAAAGGCAGCTTCAAATCACAAAAACATAGAAGGGTCTGGAGTATAAATTCACTAGAACCTTTAACTGTCCATTCAGGACTAAATCGGTCAGGAATTATGACCCACTACAAAATCAGAGGAATCTGCTCCAGACACTGTGAAAACACCAGCAGACCTTTGATCTTCCATGTAGATTGGGATGTCCACTGACGGCTGCGACGCATCATACCCCGAAGGAGGCAGGAATTTTAAATCAGGACCAAGCTCCTGAATGAATGATTACAGCAGCGAGGCGGGGGGGAGAGAGGACCTGGAGAGACTGCCTACCTGACGGCCAACCCTCTAGAAACACCCACATGGCTTGGAACATGTAAATAAATCACACTTTTATAATGCTCATTTAGATCAGAGAGGGATGGTTATGTAGTAGGAAGCTGCAAGGACAGGTAGCGATAGGTTAGGGGGTCTAAACTAGGTAACAGGTTCCCTTTAACACACATACACAGGCACAGTGGGGCCAAATTTAAACCCCATCAGCTTTATTCTTTACATAACAGTTTATTATCATATTCCTCGATCATTAGTATTCTGTTGCACTCTGTACGGTTCTTTTAAGGTGAATGTTGCTGGATGCAGTATTTTTACGACTCAATTTCATTAGTATCCAAACTACTTAATAACAGCATGATTGCATAATCAGATTTTTTGAGACTTCAGAATACCTGCCTGTGTTCCCATATTCACGGTATAGCGCCATCTTTTATTAACAGAACAAGTTCCATCAGGAAGTTAAACAAGTTTTAGCAACCACGTTACCAAATGAACTTTTCTTGAAAGGTTGGATCAGCATCATTTAACATCTTCAAAGCAATTGCCTTACAATGGAAACAACATCTATACAAATAAATGTCAGTTGTAAGAAACAAAAAAAGAAGTAGGCGTGAAACTGAAACGTTACTATAACACGACATGAATAGCATAGTCCTCATACAATCTTATTCCTTTTTTTCACTACCAAATAAGTTTATGAAACAAGATAGTATCAAGGTTATGTGATGTGCCCGATTTACAACCGAACACTCCGACATTACTTAGATGGGAGATATGATTCTAATGTCTTCCTGTATTTGGGTAAGATTTTTTTTTTATTAGGAAAAACATATATACAAATTACAGATCTGGGGCTCAATGGAGGAGGTTTTTTTTATCCTTTTGAAGGTAATGAGGAAAAACTTCAGACTGCTTTTAAAACAATGCAATTCTTGCGCATATTGTGTAATAGGATTTTTAAAAATTGACAATGTAAACCTGTCAGGTCTGATAAGACTACTAACCTGCGGATATAGGGTTAATCTACAGGTTAATAAAATTATGGAGGTGCCAGGCCGCTGTTCACTTAGGCTGCCTTCACACTTGCGGACCCCTCCGCAGCGTCCTGGTGAGGGGATCCGCAAGCTGACCGCAGCCCCTATGTTTATAATGGGAACGCACGGTGCTGCGCAGGTCTGCGCATGACCGTGCGCGCCCATTCACTGCAATATGTGATTTCTACGCAGGCCATGTCGCGTTCAGGGCGTGGACGAGAGTGTGTGATTTGTGCGCGGGCATCAGCCTGCGTACAAATCACATATTGCAGTGAATGGGAGTGCACGGTCATGCGCAGACCTGCGCAGCACCTTGCGTTCCCATTATAAACATAGGGGCTGGCGGTGGCTGCAGTCAGCTTGTGGATCCCCTCCGCAGGAAACTGTGAGCCTTATGGCCTCACAAACATTATTTGCTCTGTGTATGCTGTATTTTAAAGCAGCACTCCAGCGTCTTGTTTTTGTTTCAGTGCTAGAGTGCGGCTTTAAATGCATGTTCCCTGCCCCCTGTATTATACTCACCTGCCACTGTCTTAATCCTTTTTCGTCCCTGCTCCGATCCTGCGGCACCATCTTGTACCTGTATCTTGTGATTGACCATACGGGAACAACGCTGGAAAAATATGACGACAATGGAAGGTAATTACAGTTAGGGCCAGAAATATTTGGACAGTGACACAATTTTCGCGAGTTTGGCTCTGCATGCCACCACATTGGATTTGAAATGAAACCTCTACAACAGAATTCAAGTGCAGATTGTAACGTTTAATTTGAAGGGTTGAACAAAAATATCTGATAGAAAATGTAGGAATTGTACACATTTCTTTACAAACACTCCACATTTTAGGGGGTCAAAAGTAATTGGACAAATAAACATAACCCAAACAAAATATTTTTATTTTCAATATTTTGTTGCGAATCCTTTGGAGGCAATCACTGCCTTAAGTCTGGAACCCATGGACATCACCAAACGCTGGGTTTCCTCCTTCTTAATGCTTTGCCAGGCCTTTATAGCCGCAGCCTTCAGGTCTTGCTTGTTTGTGGGTCTTTCCGTCTTAAGTCTGGATTTCAGCAAGTGAAATGCATGCTCAATTGGGTTACGATCTGGTGATTGACTTGGCCATTGAAGAATGTTCCACTTTTTTGCACTCATGAACTCCTGGGTAGCTTTGGCTGTATGCTTGGGGTCATTGTCCATCTGTACTATGAAGTGCCGTCCAATCAACTTTGCAGCATTTGGCTGAATCTGGGCTGAAAGTATATCCCGGTACACTTCAGAATTCATCCGGCTACTCTTGTCTGCTGTTATGTCATCAATAAACACAGGTGACCCAGTGCCATTGAAAGCCATGCATGCCCATGCCATCACGTTGCCTCCACCATGTTTTACAGAGGATGTGGTGTGCCTTGGATCATGTGCCGTTCCCTTTCTTCTCCAAACTTTTTTCTTCCCATCATTCTGGTACAGGTTGATCTTTGTCTCATCTGTCCATAGAATACTTTTCCAGAACTGAGCTGGCTTCTTGAAGTGTTTTTCAGCAAATTTAACTCTGGCCTGTCTATTTTTGGAATTGATGAATGGTTTGCATCTAGATGTGAACCCTTTGTATTTACTGTCATGGAGTCTTCTCTTTACTGTTGACTTAGAGACAGATACACCTACTTCACTGAGAGTGTTCTGGACTTCAGTTGATGTTGTGAACGGGTTCTTCTTCACCAAATAAAGTATGCGGCGATCATCCACCACTGTTGTCATCCGTGGACGCCCAGGCCTTTTACAGTTCCCAAGCTCACCAGTCAATTCCTTTTTTCTCAGAATGTACCCAACTGTTGATTTTGCTACTCCAAGCATGTCTGCTATCTCTCTGATGGATTTTTTCTTTTTTTTCAGCCTCAGGATGTTCTGCTTCACCTCAATTGAGAGTTCCTTTGACCGCATGTTGTCTGGTCACAGCAACAGCTTCCAAATGCAAAACCACACACCTGGAATCCACCCCTGACCTTTTAACTACTTCATTGATTACAGGTTAACGAGGGAGACGCCTTCAGAGTTAATTGCAGCCCTTAGAGTCCATTGTCCAATTACTTTTGGTCCCTTGAAAAAGAGGAGGCTATGCATTACAGAGCTATGATTCCTAAACCCTTTCTCTGATTTGGATGTGGAAACTCTCATATTGCAGCTGGGAGTGTGCACTTTCAGCCCATATATATATATATAATTGTATTTCTGAACATGTTTTTGTAAACAGCTAAAATATCAAAACTTGTGTCACTGTCCAAATATTTCTGGCCCTAACTGTATAAGACAGGGAGTCGTCTTTAAATAGAGCGATTAATTGGTGGAGAACGTCTGGTGACTTGGATTTTGGTCATTTGGCTTTCAGTTATAGAGGCATGCCCGAAACAATTATAGTCAAATCTCTGAGAGTGGCAGAAGTAAGCACGTCCCGATGCTGACTGACAGCCGGCTTTGTACAGATGAACCGCTAGCTGTCAATCAGCACCAGGACATGCTTACATCTGCCACACTCAGTGCTGCCCTTCCAGTACTGTCGCCAGAGCACCTCAATAACACCATCAACCTGCAGAGTATCCCTACATCTGCAGGTTAGTAGCATTGTTGGACTTAATAGTTTCCCTTTAAATGACAGTAAAGGCAAAAGCAATATAAAGGGGCAATTCTTTAAGTTGCAAATCCACACATGCAAATCAGCATCCCATCAGCCAGTTCTGACATTTTAGAGATTATTGTTTTTGGCATTGTATAGCATACATGCTAGAATTCATCTAAAAAAAATGAGATGTGTGTAAAGATGTATCTGGAGGATGTGAGGCGACACTTGATAACAACTACTGTATATAACACAGCATGCGACAGGAAGCCAATGTCAAGAATTACTCATCCTGTCACTAATCACCACAAAACAAGACTTAAAGGGGAAACAGTGATGGGATACAGTTGTCACCAAGACGGTTACAGGTTTGAGGATTGTCCATGAGTCTACTCAACTTTAAGGAACACATCCAACAAAACTGATCTACTGGTCCTGATGAACGACAGATGCCTGAGGTCTCTGCACGGGAATGATTGCAGCCAGATTAAATATCCACTCTGCTTTAATGAGGATAATTGGTGCACGCCATATAAACTAATGACATATACGGACTAACATACACACCAGACTATAAAGGCACCGTAGATTGAGACAGTGGAAAACATGAAAAAATGTAATACTTTATAAAGTTTCACCGGTGCTCTAAGTAAATAGGTTACATACTCTAATGTTGGTGGTCTATGGTAGGAGGGGGGAGAGGGTTAATATTTGACATTCCATTTATTATTCAGGGTGGGCTATTTATATGGATGCACCTAAATAAAATGGGAATGGTTGGCGAAACTTCCTGTTTGTGGCACATTAGTATATGGGAGGGGGAAAACTTTTCCAGATGGGCGGTGACCATGGTGGCCATTTTGAATTTGGCCATTTTGGATCCAACTTTATTTTTTTTCAATCGGAAGAGGGAATTTCATAAGAAAAACAATGGTGTGCTTGGTTTTAACACAACTTTATTCTTTTATGAGTTATTTATAAGTTTATGACCACTTATAAAATGTGTTCAAAGTGCTGCACACTGTGTTGGATTGTCAATGCAACCCTCTTCTCCCACTCTTGACACTCTGATAGGAATGCTAGCACAGGCTTCCAGTATCCGTTGTTTCAGATGCTGCACATCTCGTATCTTCACAGCATAGCCAATTGCCTTCAGATGAGGGATGAGGCAAACTTTTTTGTGAATGGTGAAGCTAACAAACAAAACCATCGTTATTGGTCTGACACAAACCCACAGTGGTTAGATCCCTGCAAGACTGTTGGAACACAAAAATTGATGGTATGGTGTGGTATATGGGGTACAAAGATAGTGGGGCAATTCTTCATCAATGGAAACCTCAATGCCACTGGATATCTGAAATTGCTACATGATTCATATATCCAGAGGCATTGAGGTTTCCATTGATGAAGAATGACCCCACTATCTTTGAGAAATTCAGATTGAATATGCCAATTACTGTAATCAGCCTCTGATCAGAGTTTGATGAAAGTGTGGATATGGTGTCCTTCAATTCTCTCAGAGAAAATGGAGAAAAAAAAATTCTCCATTCTGTCAGTCTGGTGAAATGGTACTGTGCTCAGAAGTCATGCAATGGTTTCCTTGGACTCTGACTCGCATGGTCAAGTGTGAGCCAAATATGTTATCACACTTGGGCAAGTGAACAGCAACATAGACTAAAATTGGTCCAAGTGCAATCCCATGTTTTGTTTAATCGCAGAAGTCCACTTTGATAGTGATTCATTTGCAGTTTAGAAATAGATAATGACAATTCCTGCCAGCTGGAGGTGTGCTGCCATTGCCTATATGCACATTAACATAACATTAACACACAGTATGTCCCACCTTTGATGATAAGGAGCCTGCTGAAAACTATGTGGAAGTCACAAAGCTTTAGTCCAAAGGCCGGGTTACACATAACGATGTGCTAGCGACCCGACCAACGATCAGGATCGTTGGCACATCGCTATGTGATTGCTGGTGAGCTGTCACACAGGCAGATCTCACCAGCGACCTGTGTAACAACCTCAACGTCGTGGAAAAGAATATAAACTGTTCTTTTCCACAATGTCGAGGTCCCGCTACTCTATTCAGTGGGAGAATGCTGGTAACTAGGGTACACATCAGGGTTACTAAGCTTAGCGCGCTGTGCTTAGTAACCCGATGTGTACCCTGGTTACTAGCGCGCTGTGCTTAGTAATCCGATGTGTACCCTGGTTACCAGCGCGCTGTGCTTACAAACCCAATGTGTACCCTGGCTACCAGGGAACACATCGGGTTAGAGAGGCATCACACACGCCGATATCTGCTGCCCAGCAGCAGCAAACTAACGACCAAAAAATGGTCCTGGCCATTCCGCAGCGATCTGATCGCTGCAGCATGTCACACACAGCGACATCGCTGCGAGGTCGCTGCAACGTCACAAAACCTGTGATGTTGCAGCATTATAGTTAGCGATATCGCTGCATGTAATGGGGCCTTAAGTCTACATTGAGACACTCCGATTTTTTTCTTTTCTCTTGTGGTCGGTCTTTCAGCTGATTAACTGATTGTTTTCCACATTTCCCATTCACACTGTGCTTTCTTGCATCTGTTTTTTTCAGCTACATTTTTTATTCTCCATTTAGAATGGTGCCCTATAGGAAAAACGGAGGAGAAAAACACCACAGAAACTAACATGCACTTACGAAATCAGATCAGACCTCCAGGCAAAAACGGATCGCTCAAACAATGCCCAGCTTGAATGACCAAAAGGGAAAACCCATTGACTTGGCTGGGAAGTCATTTGATTGATCCGTTTTATGCAGTGCACTGCAAAAAAACGGCTCACAAAAATGGATCAGAAAACACAGTCTGAATGTAGCCTAAAACAGAAAAAAACAAGAATATTAACTTTTTTTTTTTCTCTTAATAAAGATTGCAATACGGGCAAAACAAAAATGGCCAAAAAGTATACAAGGAAAAAACAAAAACCACAAAAAAACAGATGTAAATAATGATGACCTTTTTCTTTTAAAAGTAACACCTGATCACGTCTTGTTATATCACTGCCTGGAGGATCGGGCCCCATGGGTGCAGGATCCCCTGCAGGGGGCACAGTTAAAGTGCGGACCATGATATCAGAATAAAGAAATTCCCCATGACGGATCCTGTTTGATGTAATATTTTATTTCTAGGTTTATGTCAAATTAAAGAGTAAACCATAACTTACTGCTTTTGAATAACCCAAGGGACAATACAGTATAAGGGTATGTGCACATTGGACAGTTCTGCATCATTGCAGACTGTCAGAAAACCGGAGTAGAATTTCAGGAGATGAAATTCCTGACCTCAGCAGTGTCCATCGTTTTTTAGCGTTTATACAGCGTTTTCTCGGCGGTTTTCTTGGCGTTTTTAAGACTGTTTTTTGTGCACTTGTTAGCTAGATACGCTGGAAAAACGCTCAAAAGAAGTCACTTGCTCTATCTTTGAAAACCGGTGAAGAAAGTGGAAAGGAGAAAAAAAAAAAACGTTCTAATGTAAACAGCGTTTTCTGAAAACTATTGACTAGCATGTTAAGCCAACCGCTGGTTAGGATTAACATAAATTTACATAAAACTCAGCGGAAAACGCTAAAAAACAGCTCACAAAACTTCCAATGTGCACATACCCTAATGGACCACACCTTGGTTATAACATAAGACCAACCAAATAAAAAAGTCTTCACAAGAAGCTGCTGTATATTTATTTATTGTAAAAAATGTATAAATCATTACTACAGACTCATTTCCTTGATTAAATAATGTACCTGTAGTAAAATGCAGCGCATAGCACACATTCTGTGGTCAATACTTGGCAATATTGTGCGATGAAGCAGGAAATGATGAATTTTTCATAAAAATATTACTATGTGAGACATGCAAAATGCTTGAATTGTTTTCCTGTACAACAGATATCTTAGGCTGACCAGGTACTTAGAGCAATGAAACAAGTTTCTCTTCTGCAGATATTTCATGAACAACAGTCATGGCCGAAAGTGTTGGCGCCCTTGAAATTGTTCCAGAAAATAAAGATTTTATCCCCAAAAATGACTGAAATTATGCATTTTGTTATACACGTTTATTTCCTTTGTGAGTATTGGAATAACATAAAAAACAGAGACAAAAAGACAAATTGGACATAATTTCACATAAAACTTTAAAAGTGTTGACACATCTTAAAGGGATCCTGTCACCCCCAAAACACCTCTAAACCTATTAAAAGCTGTCCCTAGAGCATATTAACACTTACCCTACACTCCTTTTACCTCCTAAATGCACATAGTCAAAGTGAATAAAAACGTTATTATAGTACCTCATTACTGATGATAATGAGTGACTATGCTATTCATAGTCACTCATCCAGGCTGCCCCTCTTCATCATATCACGCCTGAATAGGCGTGATCTACATCACAGATTCAAATTTGCGCCTCGCTGCGCGCCTCCCCGCTCTCCTATTCCGTCCAGGCTTCAGTGTGGGGCTTGGTGACGCGATACGTATCATTTCCGGCGCCGGGTGACGTATTTACACCCGCGCCGCTGTTAGCTTCAAGTCCCGCATGCGCAGTGCGCATTTTGAAGCTGACAGCGCGGCGCGGGTGTAAATACGTCACCCGGCGCCGGAAATGACGCGGATCGCGTCATACAGCCCCACACTGAAGCCTGGACGGAATAGGAGAGCGGGGAGGCGCGCGGGGAGGCGCGAATTTGAATCTGTGATGTAGATCACGCCTATTCAGGCGTGATATGATGAAGAGGGGCAGCCTGGATGTGTGACTATGAATACCATAGTCACTCATTATCATCAGTAATGAGGTACTATAATAACGTTTTTATTCACTTTGACTATGTGCATTTAGGAGGTAAAAGGAGTGTAGGGTAAGTGTTAATATGCTCTAGGGACAGCTTTTAATAGGTTTAGAGGTGTTTTGGGGGTGACAGGATCCCTTTAAATTGTGGGTAAACAGCTTTGTTTCAATTTTGTGATGCTCAATCAACCTCAGCTGTGGAAAGTAACAGGTGTGGGCAATATGAAAATCACATCTGAAACCAGATAAAAGGGGAGAAGTTCACATTCTTTGAATTGTGCGTCTATATGTGCCACACTAATCATAGAGAACAGAAAGAGGAGAAAAACTGTCTGAGAGCTTGAGAATCAAAATTGTTGAAAAATATCATCAGTCTCAAGGTCACAAGTCCATCTCCAGAGATTTTTAGGTTTGTTCCCGATGCGCAGCATAATCAAGAAGTTTACAAACCATAGCAATGTAGCTAATTTCCCTGGACATGGCCCATAGAGAAAAATTGATGAAAGGATTAAATGCAGGATAGTCCGGATGGTGGATAAGCAGCCACAATCAAATTCCAAAGAAATTCAAGCTGTCCTGCAGGATCAGGGTGCATCAGTGTCAGTGTGAAGTAACCATCAAAATTTTAATCAAATGAAACACTAGGGCAGGAGACCCAGGAAGACCCCACTGCTGATACAGAGACATAAAATAGCTAGATTGCAGTTTGTCAAAATGTACATGAGTAAGCCAAAATACTTTTCAGAATAAGTCTTGTAGACAGATGATACAAAGATAAAATAATGTGCTTTACTCAAAATGACTTTTTACAGAAAACAAAATGAGGCCTGCAATAAAAAAAAACAAACAGTGCCTATAGTCAAACATGGAGGAGGTTCAAAAGATGTTTTGGAGTTTGTTTTGCTGCCTCTGCCACTTGGTGCCTTGACTGTGATCAAAACATCATGAAATCTGAGGATTACCAAAAGAATTTTAGGTCACAATGTAGTGCCCAGTGTCCAAAAAGTGGGGTTTGTGTCCTAGATCATGGGTTTTCCAGCAGTACAATGACCCCAAGAAGTCCCCAGAAATGCATGGAAACAAAGAGCTGGAGAGTTCTGAAGAGGCCAGCAATGGATCTGAATTAATGATGAGTGAGTAGTAATGTATTCGGGTTCGGATAGCTCTAACTAAATGCTTTGAAATGCTTCAGTATCTGTAACTTACTACTCGCTCATTAATAGTCCGGATCTAAATCCCATTGAACACCTGTGGAGAGATCTTAAAATTGTTGTTGGGAGAAGACGCCTTCATATATGAGAGACCTGGAGCAGTTTACAAATGAAGGGTGGTCCAAAATTCCTGCTGAGAGGTGTAAGAAGCTTGTTAATGATTATATTGATTCCAGTTATTTATTCCAAATATTAAGTTGAGGGTTCAAAAAATCTTGGCCAGTCCATCTTTGGGTCTTGTATTTCCAATTTGCATTTTTTTTGTGTTGTTTCAATACAGGGAAAAAAAAACAAGAAAAAAAAAAAACATGTATAACAAAACATGTCTAATTGCAATAATTTTCTGGGAAGATTTTTTTCTGTTTCCAGGAACAAGGTCAAGGGTGCCAACACTTTTGTCCATGACTGTATATACAGATATGTTACTTAGAGATTGCCAGGCTCTATGATAAATGGTCACCATCTAATAAAACACTTGCTGTCAAAGATCTTTTATGTTACAGAGGTTGCCTGACCTTTCAAGAAAACCAAATGGGAGGTTTCAAATTGCTGAAAATAACACAAGGCACTATACTGTAGTGTGCAAACGTTTCAGGCAGCTGTGGGGAAAATGCTGAAAAGTAATGCTAGAAAGAAGAGTCGTGGAGTCGGAGCCCATTTTGATGGAGTCGATGTCGATATAAAGAGGACCGACCCCTAAACTATATAATAAATTGGATACAGTTGTTCAATGCAGTATATGCTGAATGAATTATGTTCTATCTAAATATCTTGATTATTGTATCATAATAATGATTAAAGCCTGATATTCACATTGTACTACAATAGATGTATCACTTAAACATGAGCCATGTATGGGGGAGTCGGAATCGGTGGTTTGGTTACCGACTCCACAGCCCTGATAAAGTGTTGACATTTAAGTTTTACTAGGTAGCAAGATAAATATAAATCAAATCAATGTTTGATGTTACTACCCTTTATGCCTTAAGAACAGCATAACTTTAAGGTCCATTTGCAGTTTTTGAAAAAACTAAGCGGTGCGGTTGTTCCAAATATCTCAAAGCACTAACCACAGATCTTCTGTAGACGAGGGCTTGCAAAAATCCAAATGTACCTAGAATAATTGCTGCTTAATAATAATTGATATGTTCACCCCAAATATTAATTTGATTAACATTTCTCTTTGTAGATTCACTTGGAAATTTTGAATGATAAAAATAAACTATGAATGTGTCTATTTATGAAAGAATTTTAATTTACATTTTTTCCGCACTTGCCTAAATCTTTTGCACAGTACCGTATATTCATTATTTTCTGTTCCCCACCTCGTCATACTGCACCCCCACTGGTTGAAACCCTTCTCTTCACTGACACTGGGAGCGCAGTTAATATCCTGTACCAACCCACACCTTTTATGAAGTCAGTATACGACCGACACAGCACAAATCATTACTGCAAGAAAATAGAAGAAACATAGAAAAATATTTCATACGAAAAGTATTCTCCTTTCTTCACTTATGAGCCCCATCTTCCCTGACTGCCCCTAAACCTAATATTCACTCTAAAAAACATCAATATCCACCACCGTCAAAATAAGACCGCTTATTGAGGCGTCAGCTGCCTATCAAAGTCTATGGAGATGAGAGGGGGTATAAAGAAAAGAAAGGAGGTATAAAGTGAATGAAAGGCACACATAGACTCATCCATTGATTTCTAGTGTTTTCTTGTACTGCAATATAATGTCATCTATGCTGCCGCTTCTGAGTATGTGCTATATAAGGATAGAAGAGCAGCAATTGCTCAATGTCTGTATTCTGTGAGTGAGGTCAGGATTCCACTTGCGAGAGTGATGCGAGAGCCTCGCGTGTGTCTATCATCACATCACTCGTCACAGCCATCCGCCCTATGGACAGGAGTGTGTCAGCTCCATGTATTTCTATGCAGCTGCACACTCCAGTCCGGAGAGAGGGCGGCTGTGCCGGGTGATGCTATGAGAGACACGCGCGAGGCTCTCACAAGTAGAGTGTAAGAATTAGCAGCTAGTCTACACCCACCAGCTGAGAGACAACTGAAAATTAAAGATGGAGCCTGTAGAGGGGAAAACTTACAAGTCATATAACGTCCACAAATAATATTACTCCTCAAGTACATAACCTGACATTCACCTAAAATGACAGATGGCTATTTGGAGCCTCCGGCTTAATTGTACTTGCGCAAAGGACTTCATGACGGCAAACGATAACCTCCAAGTTTTAAAAATATCACGGTGTTATGAATTAACCATATCTTCCACATTTCACTATAATTTAAAAGTTCAGATAACAACCAAGAATTCTGATATATCTGGAATTCTTGCATTTGGCAGACGTCGGTCACTTTCTTCCCGATATGGACTCCTTGAGGTCTCTAGCAGGTTGTAGTAGTGCTAGGATGTTATCGCAACGCTATGTCAATGTGAAGGACGTTCCATTGAAACGTTTGGTGCACCCACATAATCAGAACTGCGCAGACATCTATTTAGTATATGTAAGACGACATATAACATAAGTTAGATCACATACACTTGATTTCCTTTCCAATGTGCCAGCATTATTCTGACCATTTTCTATCGTCTGCATAATAATTCACATAATGTAATGTTCTATGCAGATTGTATAAAACATGATTATCTGTATTAATACTTGTGTTTTTGTGTTACAGGTACCAAATAAATTATCACAGAAGTACATTTCTAAAGCTGCTGGATGATGAAGTGAGTACTTTTAAATAATACCTTCTTATAAAATATATTCTTATTGAGGTACAGGAGGAGTGGTTGAAGCCCGATGTATAATGCAGTGCTACTAACCGATGAAAACTTTGATCGAATGACTCCAGTACAAAAAAGCACACTTGGTTAATACATGGCTTAGAAGTGGGATATGGATCTCCAGCCTAAGTGATGTTGGGGGTCAGCAGTCAAGTACTGAGGTGCAGATGAATTGAACTCTTTTCACAGTTCTTGGCTTTCCAGGAGTCGTGGAGCTGCTGGAGATGTCTGTATGTTGTTAGGCTTACATTCAGTGCGGGGTGGACTTCATTAATACCAGACTCCCCCATCAAAGAAAGGCCACAGATCCCGAAGTATGCGTGCAAGGCATCTAGAAAGGGGAAAAAGATACTATACTAATAATACTTAAGTGATCATATATAAATATACATATATACTCACACACACGGGTGCATCTCAGTGAATTAGAATATCATACAAAAGTTAATTTATTTCAGTAATTCAATACATAAAGTGAAACACATATTATATAGCCATTACAAACCGTGTTCTATTTCAAGTGTTTATTTCTGTAAATGTTTATGATTATGGCTTACACCTCCCTCATCTCTGTCTATCACAGCACCCGTTCTCTACATTCCACAAATGACCTTCAACTAACATTTGCAATAATGCAATCCTCCCACTCCCGGATCCAAGACTTCTCCCGAGCTGCACCAATTTTCTGGAATGCTCTACACCAAGAAATCAGGACCCTTCACAACTTGAATGGCTTCAGACACTCACTAAAAACACATCTTTTTAAGGCGGCCTATCATTCTCCCCAATAGAAGTTCTTTTTACTGTATATAGCCCATTCACTATCTCTCTGGACATAACTCGCCTTCAAACTCCACCAAACCTAAAAGCTCCACACAAATTGGCTGGTGACCATTCATGTAATTTTTTGCTATCCCCCTCTTGCTCAAGATGCCTGGACCATCATTCTAATAAGCCCCTGTACTTTGTCTAATCCCGATTTCATTTTAAATTGTAAGCTCTTTTGAGCAGGGTCACCTTTATTTTTGCTTTAATTATTGTATTGCATTTTGTACATTGTTTTCTCTACTTTAATTACCGTATTGTATTGTTTTTATATCATTGTTACCTATGACCATTTGTATATGAACCACTGAATTGTAAAGCGCTGCGGAATATGTTGGTGTTATATAAATAAAGATTATTATTATTATTATTATTAAAAGTGATGAGCGAGCATGATCGGTGCTACTCGTTACTTGCACGAGTATCTCGGTACTCGGGATGCTCGGCGAGCAGCAAGTACCACCGAGATGCTCGGACTCCTCGCTATTATCGATCTGAGACACATACACTGCTCCCTTCAGTGCACACAGTGAGCTGGCACCTCACAGAGAGCAGATTGATTGTTAGGATCCCTCTTGGGGGGCACAGCAAGGTGTTGTATGCTGCATATGCTGCGACGATTTGAAAAAGCCCACCCTCCTGCATTTCCCAGAAACACTCGTGTTACAGCCGGAAGTCTGTGGGCGGAGTCTGTCACTTATTGACTTACATTGGGCTCGGTGCTATGTCGAGCACCTGAGTATCGAGCCCCCAGAGCATTTTAGTGCTCGCTCTTCACTAATTAATAATAATGAAAACCCAAAAGTCATTATCTCAGAAAATTAAACTTGGGAGGATGAAGGATCTGAGAGATAAAATATCACCTAAATAGGCAACAGAGGCTTCACCTTGTGTGGTTGTGAGAGTCACAACCACTACAAAAGCAAATCATGGCTGCTGCAGTTCCCAGCATGGTGCATGTAGAGTAGGGAGGATGAAGGGTCTGAGAGATAAAATATTACCTAAGTAGGTATCAGAGGCTTCACTTCTGTTATTTTGTTTTGAGAGTCTCAATTTGTTATAAATAGTAAGCAACATTCAACCCCTTCCTGACTGGGTGATTTTCAGATTTGGTACTTTAATTTTTTTCTTCCCCTTATTCCAAGAGCCATAACATTTTCAGTTTTTATTCAACAAAAATTTGCTAAAAAAAAGAGAATTTTGTTTACGTACCGTAAATTCTTTTTTCTTGAATCATCAATGGGAGACCCAGACAATGGGGTTTAGGGCGCTGCCCTCCGGAGGTCACACTAGGTACTACAAGTTTGTAGCACCGCCTCCTCCGCTTATAAACCCCCACCGTAGGAGACATCCTCAGTTTAGTCCATAAGCTGCGAGGAGAAATAAACCACACCCGAAACATCGGGAAGAATGCCGTGCACAGACGGTGTAACAACCCGGAAACACTGTCTCAACAGAGAACAGATCAAATGCAAACATGCAACGGAACAACTGGGTGGGTGCTGGGTCTCCCATTGATGATTCAAGAAAAAAGAATTTACGGTACGTAAACAAAATTCTCTTTTTTCTGATCATCATAATGGGAGACCCAGACAATGGGGATGTCCTAAAGCAATACCCCAGGGCGGGAAGAGTTCCTCAACAAGACGGACAACACATGGTTCCCTTTTAAAGGTGGGCAACCGCCGCCTGGAGAACCCGCCTGCCCAAACTCGCATCCGCAGATGCATGGGCATGCACCATATAGTGCTTAGAGAAAGTGTGCAGGCTGGACCAAGTGGCCGCTTGACACACCTGTAGAGCAGAAGCTCGATGTCGCAAGGCCCAAGAGGCACCTACAGCTCTAGTAGAGTGTGCCTTCAAACCCACCGGGAGAGGCAAACCAGAAGACCGGTAAGCCTCCTGAATGGGAGCCTTGATCCATCTGGCCAAGGTCGACTTTGAAGCCGCGGACCCCTTACAGCGACCCATCGTGAGGACAAATAAGGAATCCGAACTCCTAAAGGAGGCGGTCCTGGACACATAAATGCGTACAGCTCTCACGAGATCCAGAGTATGGAGGTCGCGCTCAACCTGATGAACGGGAGCGGGGCAAAATGATGGGAGAACAATCTCCTGGTTCAAGTGGAATGTTGAAACCACCTTCGGCAAAAATTCAGGCCGTGGGCGCAACACCACCTTGTCCTGGTGAACCACCAGAAAGGGTGACTTGCACGAAAGTGCAGCCAATTCTGAGACCCTTCTCAGAGACGTAATCGCCACCAGAAAGACTACCTTCTGGGACAGACGAGAGAGAGAGATGTCTCTCAGTGGCTCAAACGGCGGTTTCTGCAGTGCCGCCAGGACCATGTTGAGGTCCCAAGGGTCCAGGGGCCGCCTGTAGGGCGGAACCACCCGAGACACCCCCTGCAGAAATTGGCGGACCTTCGGGAGGAGCGCCAAGCGCCTGTCAAATAGCACGGAAAGTGCTGATACTTGACCTTTCAGAGAGCCAAGGGATAATCCCAACTCCAAACCCGACTGTAGGAAGGCCAACAATGTCGGGATAGACAACGGCCACGGTGAGTGACCACCAGAGGCACACCAGGAGAAAAAGATTTTCCACGTTCTGTGGTATATCTTTCTGGAAACAGGTTTCCTTGCCCGATTCATGGTGGCAACCACTGTGGGAGAGAAGCCTCTGGATGTCAGCAGCCAGGCCTCAAGAGCCATGCAGTCAATCTGAGGGCCCTGGAATTGAGGTGGAAGAATGGGCCTTGCGCGAGAAGATCTGCGCGCTCTGGAAGAGCCCACCGGTGTCCGCCTGACAGTTGCCACAGGTCCGGGTACCAGGACCTCCTGGGCCAATCTGGAGCCACTAGAATGGCTACTCTGCATTCCGTCCTGATCTTCCACAGGACCCTGGGAATCAGAGCTAGAGGCGGGAACACATATGGCAGCTGGAAGCTGGACCAACTCAGGATCAGGGCATCCGCCCCCAGAGACTGAGGATCCCATGATCTCGCCACGTATTGGGGCACCTGATGATTCAGCCGTGAGGCCATCAGATCCACGTCCGGAGTGCCCCATCTGCCGCAGATGTCCCGGAAGACGTCTGGATGAAGGGACCACTCTCCGGCGTCCATCCCCTGTCGGCTCAGATAGTCGGCCTCCCAGTTCTCGACCCCTGGGATGTGAACTGCGGAGATCAGGCAGCCGTTTTCCTCCACCCAAGCTAGAATGCGGTGGACTTCGGCGAGGGCCTGAGCACTTCTGGTCCCTCCCTGATGATTTATGTAGGCGACGGCCGTCGCATTGTCGGACTGTACCCGAATGGGTTGTCCTGACAGGAATTTCTGAAACGCCAGGAGCGCCAGATAGACCGCCTTGATCTCCAGCACGTTGATCTGCAACGCCGACTCCGACTGAGTCCAGAGGCCTTGAGCCCTGTGGTGCAAGAACACCGCACCCCAGCCCTTCAGACTGGCGTCGGTGGTCACCACTAACCATGACGGTTTTAGGAAGGACCGTCCCCGTGACAGATGATGTGGCTGTAGCCACCACTGTAGGGAATCCCTGGTCGGTTGTGACAGCGTCACCAGCCGATTCAAAGAAATCGTCCTCTTGTCCCATCTGCGAAGAATCTCCAGCTGGAGAGGACGGAGGTGAAACTGTGCGAACGGCACAGCCTCTATCGCCGCTACCATGCGACCCACCAGTCTCATCAATACCCGTAGGGATGATTGTGGTGACAGGAGGACATTCTGCACTCCTGAATGGATCGCCAGCTGCTTGGCTTGAGGTAGGGACACCAGGGCTGAGTCCGTGTGGAAGTCCATGCCCAGATATGTTAATGACTGGGTCGGAACCAGGGTCGACTTCTGAATATTGAGAAGCCACCCGAACCGTTCCAGGGACCTCATGGTCACCTCCAGGCTCACCCGACAAAGGTCTTCCGATGGCGCTCTGACCAGCAGGTCGTCCAGATAGGGTATGACGGCGTGTCCCTGCACATGCAGGAGAGCCATCATGGAGGCCATCACCTTTGTGAACACCCGCGGTGCTGAGGCTAGCCCGAATGGCAGTGCCACAAATTGGAAGTGCTCTTCCCCCACTGCGAATCTCAACCAGCGCTGATGAGCCGGTGCAATGGGCACGTGAAGGTAAGCATCCCTTATATCGATGGATGCTAGGAAGTCTCCCTGTGACACAGCCGCGATCACGGAGCGCAGGGATTCCATGCGGAACTTCCGAACCAACACGTGACGGTTGAACAACTTTAAGTCCAGAACCGGGCGGAATGAGCCGTCCTTCTTTGGGACAATAAAGAGGTTGGAGTAAAAACCCCTGAACCTCTCTTCCGTGGGCACAGGGACCACCACTCCGTCTCTGCGGAGTCCCTCCAACACCAGATGAAAAGCCTGAGCCTTTTCTGGAGATGGAACCGACCGATGGAATCGGGGTATCGGTTTTGACGTTAGCTCTATCCTGTACCCTCGTGAGACTACGTCTCGAACCCACTGGTCTTGAACGTGAAGGAGCCACATATCCTGAAATCGAGACAGGCGGCCCCCCACCTGTGGGGAGGCAGGATGAGGTAGCGAGTCATGTCGAGGCGGGCTTGGGGGTGGCAGCCGCTGCCCCCGCTGGCTTCTTCTGACGACTCTTGGAACGCCACTGAGTAGCAGGCTTGCCCCCTCGGTCCGAGCGAGCAGACGTCGTTGATGACTGTGAGCTGGAACGAAAGGACCACTGCTTAGGGTTCCTTTTCACGGTGTACCGTGGCTTAGGTTTATTCTGCGGGATCTTAGACTCAGCAGAATCCTTTATCAATTTGTCCAGCTCGGTGCCAAAAAGCCTGTCACCAGCGAACGGAAGATTTTGCAAAATCTTCTTAGATGTGGCATCTGAGTCCCAAAGACGCAGCCACAGCAGCCTGCGTATCGCAATTGCATTGGCCGAGGCCACAGCAGAGCGAGTGGCAGTCTCCAAAGATGCCGTCCTGGCGTAATCCGCATAAGCTCTTGCTCTGTCGGTAAGCGCCAGGACCTCTGGGCTGGACCTAGCTAGATCAGTGATACCATCCAAACAGATAGTAATCGCTTGTAGGGTCCAGACCGTGGCAAAATTAGGGGCAAATGATGACCCCACAGCCTCATAGGAAGACTTGGCGAGTTGCTCGACCTGTCTATCAGTAGCATCCTTCAACGAGGAGCTATCAGAGGCAGAAAACAAGGAGCGCGCAGCAATCCTAGTCATGGAAGCGTCCACCTTAGGAGACTGCGACCATTCCTGGAGCGCCTCCTGGGGAAAGGGGAAGCGATTGTCCTTGGTTTTACGGACATAACGCCGCCCAGGATGTAACCTGGGAGCTTTAATCCCCTTCCGAAATTAGTGTGGTCCATGAAGGAGCCACTTGGTCTAGCCTCTGGCCGCAGCCATTGATAGACCTCCTTGGGGTGTACAGTCACCTCCTCAGGAGGAGTGACAAGACGTAATGTCTCATTGATGGAGGACACCAGATCCTCCACCCCATCTGGAGGTTCAGACATAGACCCGAGAGTAGAACCCCCATCATCTTCCTCACCATCAGAGGAACGCTCCTCCTCAGAGAGAGCCTGGAGCTCGGGTGAATCCTCACGACGAGCTCGCTTAGGGGGTCTCACAGCAGAAGTGAGAGGCACCCGGGGGTAACTGGGCGGAGTAGCTGGGTTCTCCAGCCTCCTATGTAGTGCCTCCAGGGCTTGTGACATGGAGGACATCTGGGACAGCAGAGATTCATTGAACCTATTCTGCGTTTCCCATGGCCCTGGGATCACCTGAACCTCAGGGTATAATCCCGGATTTGCAGACTCAGTAGTAGCAGACCGGGCCTCTGGGCGTCCGCAGTTATTGCAGGACCCCTCCACCAGTGTCCCGTTGCATGTAGCACAGGTAATGGTGGTCACCGCCGCCTTAGCAGCATGCTTCCCAACTGAGGACATCTCCACAGTGAGGGGAATATAAGCCAAGTTCACAAACAAACCGGGAATCCCGGTGGCTTACCGACCGCAGTAAAGCGGTAGGAGGAAGCGGTGTGGGTGTGTGACCTCCGCGAGTTCCGGTCTCCCTTTGAAAGTGCAGACACGCGCTGCAGCCAGATCCCAGCCGGGAAGTGAGGGAGAAGATGGCCGCCGACAATGAAGTCGTGGGCGGAGCCAGGAACACGCGGGAAGAACACAAAACACGCCCACCGGTGAATCACCACAAGGGCTGCTTCCTCCTCCTCCAGGCAGCTGCAGTAAATGAAGTGCCAGAGCCCGCAGCGCGGGAAAAGAGTGTGAAATATCAACACACACACACTCAGACTGCATGTACACACAAACACCCGCAGTCTACAGCCTCAGCCCCTGTGACACACAGGGCGGTCAGCCAGGGTGACCCCAGCACAGGGTACACCATCAGAACCGCGGACCCAAGGGTAACCGCGCGGTCTGAGTGTCATGACACAAAATGCCAGACACTACCCCCAGGCACAGCAGGAGACACACCAGGTGCCTCAGTGCCGGTCCGGTCTGTAAGCACCTTTAGGGAGGCCTCGGACGGGGGTACAGCACCAGTCCGGAGTGTAAGCACCATTTAGGGAGGCCTCGGACTGGGCTGGCTCCGTCCGGTCTGTAAGCACCATTTAGGGAGGCCTCGGACGGAGCGGAGCTGTGCAAGGCTCCAGGCTCCCCCTATCCAGAGCCTCCATGGAGGGATGGAAAGGAAAGGAGTACGACAGCGTACCGGGAGAACACTAAAGTGTCCAGGCTAAAAGCCCTCCGGTACCTCCACCAGCGTGTTCCACAAGGGTGAGCGGGAGGCTGTCGAGGGTCCCGAATGGGACCATCTTACCTTGTCTTCATACGCCATCACGTAAGTTGTGAGAATGCAGTGAAGTGCAAGCAAAGCGTGATCCTCCGAGCACACTAAGTTTAAAACTGAGGATGTCTCCTACGGTGGGGGTTTATAAGCGGAGGAGGCGGTGCTACAAACTTGTAGTACCTAGTGTGACCTCCGGAGGGCAGCGCCCTAAACCCCATTGTCTGGGTCTCCCATTATGATGATCAGAAAAAAATAAAATAAATAATAAAAAAAAAAAATCATATGTCGTCATTTGCAGAATGCCGAAAGATTTAAATTTTTTGGGATATGGAGCTGTGTGAGGGCTTGTGTTTTGCACCGTAAAGCAATGTTGTGATCGATATCACTTTGGGGTAGATACAATGCTTTTATTGCCAATCGGATCAATTTATTTTGTAAATTGATAATTCAAACTTTTTCAAATACAGCAATTTGAAATGTGTAGTTTTATTTCTTAATTTTTAATTGGGGAAAATGGGGAGTGATTTGAATGTTAATATATATGTTTTTAAACATTTATTACATTTTTCATTGTATTTTTTAGTCCCCCTAGGGGTCTTGAAACCTGCGCTCATCTGACTGTTCGTGCTATATACAGCAATGACACAGTATTTCTGTATACAGCAAAAACCACAGCCTCCTATGAATGCCAGCCACGGGCTTGTTCTCATAGAAGAACCGTCATGGCAACCCAGCGGAGCCCCACATCATGTTGAGTCGGGTCAGCAGGGAAGGGGTTACTCGGATACCAGGATAGTGGCTTCGGTGGGGGATCACAGCTGGTCAGGTCCCGGTTCTGTGCCCTGGGCAATCAATTGGCTGATGGGGATGAGGGGGAACTTGGGGATAGGAAAATGTGACGCCACCTGTGGTACCTGGTAATGTGGTTACCAGAGTCGCCAGCCGCTGAGGTAATTGTGAAGCAGCTGTGGTAGTACAGCTCCCCACAGGTGGCCCTTTACCTCAGGGCAACGGGGTGGATGAGATGAGTAGTAGTCCTCCGCTCCTTGGTGCCTTGGAGGCCTTTCAAGCGACGGATAATTGATTCCAGACACCAGATAAGCTCAAACAGTTCTTTACTGGTACCAGATGATAAGGGGTACACGATAAGTCGGGTTCACTGAGGGTTGTAGTCGTGGATTTTTGGAGGCTTTTGCAGAGTCTGTCAGAGGTGTCTTTCTTTGACCTTTCCTGGTCTGGCTCTTGGCTCACTATCCTCCCACACTTAAGTCTGGTTGCCAGTCCCCAGGTCTATTACCTTATGTTTCTATTACCTATTGGCGTCTTGGACCTAGCTATGGGACTGCGGTTAAGCTCTTGGTGGGTGTCATGGCTCCCTTATGAGGGCCCACAACGTGCTGGTCTGCAGTTTGGGATAAACCTATCAAACTGCCTCGGCTCTAGAATACCGGTGTTGACCTGGGCACTCCAGACGGCTCCAACCAGACCTGGAGTGTCCCTTTCTCTGTCTGGGTCACCTCTCTCCTTAGAAGTGCCCTCCTGTCACAGCTGCAGGGTCCCTTGCGTCCATCCTTTCTCCTCTTCTGTCACCAACTGACTGACTACTGTCTGTAACGGCCACTCACGTCTTCCCGCTCTTCTAGGCTCCACCTCCTGGGACCTACTGAATACCAGTTCCCTGTGCTAAGATGTCCTATGAGCGTGTTTTGGGTGCAGACTCTGTATTTTCCTCCTCATCCACGACTACGGAGACATCACACCTTCTGTTTGGGGTGCAGTACCTCCCTGTGGCGTTCCGCCAGAGGGGCGCCACAATGTCACATCCTGACAATGCTCGGACAGAACAGTTCTCCCCCACCCCCTCCACAGCTTGCAGTACATATCGCTGTCAGAGAAGGACAGTGGCATTCAACAGGTTAAACACTGCAGACAAAACTCTTCACCACCCACGGCTGCTAGAGGCAGAAAATGGCTGAAAAACACAGCCATCGTCTGGAGGAAATGATGACATATGACTTACTAATATATAATATGTTCGTAAGGGGTTAAAGGGAACCTGTCACCAGTATTTAGTACCTCAACAAACGCCTCACCCTTTTTCTGCTTTTGTCAGGCATTTCATAAATATTACATTGCCCCTCAACCCCGTCTATCCAAACAAAGATTTAATCCCGCGTCGTATTTAAATGAGGCTGGTCCCGTCCAATGGGCGCACTCCTCCATAGCGTCCACACATCCTTTCTGCGCATAAAAGCAGTCCCCCAAGCACTGATTGATGTAGACGGCGCTTCATGTGTCATCCACATAACTGAACAACATCACATGCCTGTGCAGTACCATTGCGCAGACACACCTTGCCCTGTCCTACTGTGGGCAAAGGAAAGGACATCAATTCGCAAAACAGAGCAAAGTGCCATCAACACTGGAGGACGGCTTTGAATCGGAGAGTAGGACCAGACGCCACGAGAAATACGACCACCGGATGGGAAAGACTCATGTAAATACAGCGCTGGACTAAATCAAATGGTATGATCATTGGGGTATACAGAGGGAGTCAGGGGATAATGTACCGTAATCATTTATGAAATGCCTGGAGTTTGTTGGGATACTAAAAAACTATTGACACAATCTCCTTAAACATATAGTGTGTGTGTGTGTGTGTGTGTGTGTGTGTAAAATATATACACATACACAAACATTTAATAATAATAACAATAATGATAATAATGTTCTGCCAACACTTCGATGTTTGAGAGTATATATATATCACAAATACAGCCAGGGACCACAGCTGGAGACCAGCTTTGCCCGGCTAGTCTCGCCTTTGGCTGTGGTGCCTGGCCAGCTATTCCCAGCTCTGCTCCATGTGATTGACAGGTCTTTCCCTCAAGTGTACATAGAGAGAGACCCGACAATCATTTTAAGTTCTTCTTGAACTAGGACACATTATTGCAGGTAGAGATTTATGTGGATAAATTATATAAATAATAAGAAGTACCTGGATGGCTGTCTGGCCACTTTGCAAAACCACCGACTAGACGGTCTTGGGTAGATAAAATAAAATTTCTGTTTTTCTCAAAATTTGTATACTTGAAGATGTCTAAGAGCTGCAATGACCCAAAAAAATAGATTTAAAGAGAATACAGTAGTAAATGAATAATAGCAATACAACACAAGTATAATAACTAGTTATATTCAGTAAAAACCAAGAGAAATGAGCAGACATGTACTTTAAGCTGTATAACACAATGACATGACTCCTATCACTAGCCAGAAAGTTACACCAAATCATCAAATTTAGTTATAGAAATCTTTACCGTTAAAGTTGCTCCCACCCAGAAGGAATAGCAGGTGTCAACTGGTTTGTTGGGTCGCCCATGAAAGCCATTTTGTTGCCTCAGGATGCACCATCTTCTTATTCTGTTGAGTTCTTTCTCAGAGAAGACATCTTCAAGTTTTCCCATGAGACACAGAGAGGCGATGCCACAAAATGTGGATCCACCTATTATAAGAGAACACTAATTTTAAAGATAGTTGAAAAAGAGCAGTAATGATAACTCAACAACATGTAAAATGAGACAACAAGATTATACAACAAAGCATGAGTTTTTATGGTGTTTACTTAAAGCACGGGTGGGGAACATTCCCGGGGGAGCAGTGCATGAGCCGAAGACACCGTTTTACAAGCCAATAATTCCTCCTCAGAACGTGAGTGCAATCACACAGCGTTCATTACTTAACTCTGCGGCACATACAACAAAGGATTATGTACTGACCCTGCCAAAACTAAGATTTTTTTTGAGGCATAAAGATCACTGGGGAGGGATTGCGGCGTGAATATCACCGTGGAAGGATGGAGGCATAAAGGTCACTGGGGAGGGATTGCGGCGTGAATATCACTATGGAAGGATGGAGGCATAAATGTCACTGGGGAGGGATGGGGGCATAAATATCACTGGGGAGGGATGGGGGCATAAATATCAATGGGGAAGGATGGAGGCATAAATATCACTGGGGAGGGATGGGGGCATAAATATCAATGGGGAAGGATGGGGGCATTAATATCACTGGGGAGGGATGGGGGCATAAATATCACTGGGGAAGGATGGGGGCATAAATATCACTGGGAGGGATGGAGGCATAAATATCACTGGGGAGGGATGGGGGCATAAATATCACTGGGGAGGGATGGGGGCAATAATATCACTGGGGAGGGATGGGGGCATAAATATCACTGGGGAAGGATGGGGGCATAAATATCACTGGGGAGGGATGGGGCATAAATATCACTGGGGAGGGATGGGGGCATAAATATCAATGGGGAAGGATGGAGGCATAAATATCACTGGGGAAGGATGGAGGCATAAAGGTCACTGGGGAGGGATGGAGGCATAAAGGTCACTGGGGAGGGATTGCGGCGTGAATATCACTATGGAAGGATGGAGGCATAAATGTCACTGGGGAGGGATAGGGGCATAAATATCACTGGGGAGGGATGTGGGCATAAATATCACTGGGGAGGGATGGGGGCATAAAATCACTGGGGAGGGATGGGGGCATAAATATCAATGGGGAAGGATGGAGGCATAAAATCACTGGGGAGGGATGGGGGCATAAATATCAATGGGGAAGGATGGAGGCATAAATATCACTGGGGAAGGATGGAGGCATAAATATCACTGGGAGGGATGGGGGCATAAATATCAATGGGGAGGGATGGGGGCATATATATCACTGGGGAGGGCTGGGGGCATATATTAGTGCATCTCAGGGAGCCCTGAAATACTTTGGACTAAAAAAATCAATATTACATTCCCCTTTATGTCTCATGAAATATGACAGCACGGTTTTTAACCCTTCATCCTCCCTAGTTTAATTTTCTGAAATGATGACCTTTGGGTTTTCATTGGCTATAAGCCATAATCATCAACATTAACAGAAATAAACACTTGAAATAGATCCCTCTGTGTGTAATGACTGTAGAATATATGCATTTCACTTTATGTATTGAATTACTGAAATAAATTAACTTTTTGATGATATTCTAATTGATTGAGATGCACTAGTATATCACTGGGGAGGGTTGGGGCCATATATATCATTAGGGAGAGCTGGTGCCATATTTGCAGTGTGTATGTAAAATATTCAGACCCCTTTAAATTTGTCATTCTTTGTTTCACTGCAGTCATTTGGTAAATTCAAAAAAGTTCATTTTTTTCTCATTAATGTACACTCTGCACCCCGTCTTGACTTAAAATACCCAGAAATGTAGAAATTTTTGCAATTTTTTTTAAAAAAAAGAACAACTGAAATATCACATGCTCATAAGTATTCAGACCCTTTGCTCAGTATTGAGAAGAAGCACCCTTTTGAGCTAGTACAGCCATGAGTCTTCATGGGAATGATGCAACAAGTCTTTCGCACCTGGATTCAGGGATCCTCTGCTATTCTGCCTTTCAGATCCTCTCCAGTTGTGTCAGGTTGGATGGTGAAAGTTGGTGGACAGTCATTTTCAGGTCTCTCCAGGGATGCTCAATTGGGTTTAAGTCAAGGCTCTGGCTGGGTCAGTCAAGAATCGTCACAGAGTTGTTATTTCAACTGTGTGCTTAGGGGTCATTGTCTAGTTGGAAGGTCAACCTTCGGACAAGTCTGAGGTCCAGAGCACTCTGGAAGGATTTCATCCAGGATATTTCTGTACTTGGCTGCATTTATGTTTCCTTCAATTGCAACCAGTCGTCCTGTCTCAGCAGCTGAAAAACAGCATGATGCTGCCACCACCATGTTTCACTGTTGGGACTGCATTGGGCAGGTGATGAGCAGTGCCGGGTTTTCTCCACACTTACTGCTTAGAATTATCACTAAAAAGTTCTATCTTCATCTCATTAGACCAGAGAATCTTATTTCTCATAGTCTGGGAATCCATGATGTGTTTTCTTGCAAACTCTGTGTGTGTTTTTATATGTCTTGCACTGAAGAAAGGCTTCCATCCTATCGGTCCACTCTGCCATAAAGGCCCGACTGGTGGAGGGCTGCAGTGATAGTTGACTTTGTGGAACTTTCTCCCATCACCCTGCTCCTTATCTGGAGCTCAGCCACAGTGATCTTGGGGTTCTTCTTTTCATCTCACAACAAGGCTCTTTTCTCCACGATTGCTCAGTTTGGCTGGATGGCCAGGTCTAGGAAGCCTTCTGGTGGTCCCAAACTTCTTCCATTTAAGGATTATGGAGGCAACAGTGCTCTTAGGAATCTTGAGTACTGCAGAAATTCTTTTGTAGCTTTGGCTAGATCTGTGCCTTGCCACAATTCTGTCTCTGAGCTCCTTGGGCAGTTCCTTTGACCTCATGATTCTCATTTGGTCTGACATGCACTGTAAGCTGTGAGGTCTTTTATAGACAAGTGTGTGCCTTTCCAAATCAAGTCCTATCAGTTTAATTAAACCCGGCTGGACTCCAATGAAGCAGTAGAACCATCTCATTTGCTTTATGATGATATTTTCTGCAACTTCCATTATATTTGCAGACTTACAACAAACCCCTGTGGACTACTTCAAGTGCATGAAATAAAATGCCCCATTGTCACGCAGGGTTGACGGGATGGTTGCAGATTATATCTGGATAAATCCTCACAATATCCGCTGTGTGTGAACACGTTTTTGGTATTCAGCCTGACCAATTATGCAGATTTTTAGCTCAAGACATAAAAATTGCTACTGAATGAAGAACAGGGACCTTTTCAAATCTTAGAAAAATCCATTCTAACAGCACAACATGAAAATGTCCATCACGTCACGTCAGATGATAAAAAAATTACAGGGAAGATCAATTTTCAATCAGGCCGGTTTCAGATGATATTACGGACAGACTGCGGATCCAATGACCTGAACTGATACTTGGTTTGTACGTGTCTTTAAAGCTATTTTGCATCATTAGACCCATGATTGTAACTTGCTCCGGTAATACAAGCGCACAAATGCGCCAGTGATAAATACTCATCTGAACCTGGCCTTGCCTAACCCTAATCTTGTACCATCACTATGCATGAATAGGAGTTAATATATTTTATCATGCTTTTAAAACTACCTGTGAAAAAAATTTGAAAGCATATAAATTCCAGTTCCAGCCAAGATTAAGTACGGTAATTCAGAATTTATTGTGAATAAATTTTGAAGAAAAAAAAAAACTCTTACCGTGAGCTTCTAATCCAGCTCCTTGTCCCAGAGCATTTTCATATGACTGAACAGAGAATAAAAATCACAAGTTATCAATACGCAAAACCTGTTCACTTACTAATGACTGACAGTAAAAAGTGTAACATTGTGCACCGATCCAACGTCATCTTTACCCCAGAAACCGGACAGCTGTACCAATAGTCTGAGGTCTATATAATGAGTATGACGGCCTTAGAGAGGGACGTGAGCGCTGGTGGCATTTTATCAATACAGTACGTGAAGGCATTCATTCTGCAGAAGTATGCTTCAACAGTGCTTGTTGCTAGGCAACAGCTAAATATCACAATGTATACAAGAATTCATGAGGATGTCCGTAGGCGGTTTGCTACCCACATATTATTAGTATATTTTGCTTACTCACAATATATTTTTGGACACTCTTAGACCAAGTTTACGTCACATCTATAAGTCTACTTTGGGGAACACAATTAGCATATATGTATACGTTACACAAAAGGAAACCACTTTTATGCTTTCATCTACACTGACATTTATAATATCTATAAATATAATTTTGTAGAGATTTCTGCAATTAAAAAGTATTTACAAGATCAATATAGTCAACGAGACAGGAGTGGATCTCTTTGTGCAACGTCCACTCCTCGATCAGTGCTCTCTGGTCCTAGATAAGAGCTGTGCAAACTTCCTGAGCTACCGGGTCCCCAACAAGGCATCAGATCAACGATCTGGAGGAACGTAATCTGTGCGGCTGAGCCTGGGATCCCTGATAAGGAAATAAAAGCAGCTTCGGTCTGTGGTCAAAGAGTACTAATCTGAACCATGGTCTGGGATTAAGCGAAGTGATCTGTTTATCTCTAAAGTCAACTTGGGAGACATGGTGGCTCAGTGGTTAGCCCTGTATGGTGGCACAGAGGTTAGCTCTGTGTACAATGGCTCAGAGGTTAGCTCTGTATACGGTGGCTCAGTGGTTAGCACTGTATATGGTGGCTCAGAGGTTAGCTCTGTATACGGTGGCTCAGTGGTTAGCCCTGTATGGTGGCACAGAGGTTAGCTCTGTGTACAATGGCTCAGAGGTTAGCTCTGTATACAGTGGCTCAGAGGTTAGCTCTGTGTACAGTGGCTCAGAGGTTAGCTCTGTGTACAATGGCTTAGTGGTTTACTCTGTATGGTGGCTCACAGGTTAGCTCTGTATGGTGGCTCACAGGTTAGCTCTTTATGGTGGCTCGCAGGTTAGCTCCTGCATGGTGGCTCACAGGTTAGCTCTGCATGGTGGCTCACAGGTTAGCTCTGCATGGTGGCTCACAGGTTAGCTCTGCATGGTGGCTCAGTGGTTAGCACTGTATATGGTGGCTCAGTGCTTAGCACTGTATACGGTGGCTCAGTGGTTAGCACTGTATACGGTGGCTCAGTGGTTAGCACTGTAGACGGTGGCTCAGTGGTTAGCACTGTATGGTGACTCAGTGCTTAGCACTGTATACGGTGGCTCAGTGCTTAGCACTGTATACGGTGGCTCAGTGCTTAGCACTGTATACGGTGGCTCAGTGGTTAGCACTGTATACGGTGGCTCAGTGGTTAGCACTGTATACGGTGGCTCAGAGGTTAGCACTGTATGGTGGCTCAGTGGTTAGCACTGTATATGGTGGCTCAGTGGTTAGCACTGTATATGGTGGCTCAGTGGTTAGCACTGTATATGGTGGCTCAGTGGTTAGCACTGTATACGGTGGCTCAGTGGTTAGCACTGTATATGGTGGCTCAGAGGTTAGCTCTGTATACGGTGGCTCAGTGGTTAGCCCTGTATGGTGGCACAGAGGTTAGCTCTGTGTACAATGGCTCAGAGGTTAGCTCTGTATACAGTGGCTCAGAGGTTAGCTCTGTGTACAGTGGCTCAGAGGTTAGCTCTGTGTACAATGGCTTAGTGGTTTACTCTGTATGGTGGCTCACAGGTTAGCTCTGTATGGTGGCTCACAGGTTAGCTCTTTATGGTGGCTCGCAGGTTAGCTCCTGCATGGTGGCTCACAGGTTAGCTCTGCATGGTGGCTCACAGGTTAGCTCTGCATGGTGGCTCACAGGTTAGCTCTGCATGGTGGCTCAGTGGTTAGCACTGTATATGGTGGCTCAGTGCTTAGCACTGTATACGGTGGCTCAGTGGTTAGCACTGTATACGGTGGCTCAGTGGTTAGCACTGTAGACGGTGGCTCAGTGGTTAGCACTGTATGGTGACTCAGTGCTTAGCACTGTATACGGTGGCTCAGTGCTTAGCACTGTATACGGTGGCTCAGTGCTTAGCACTGTATACGGTGGCTCAGTGGTTAGCACTGTATACGGTGGCTCAGTGGTTAGCACTGTATACGGTGGCTCAGAGGTTAGCACTGTATGGTGGCTCAGTGGTTAGCACTGTATATGGTGGCTCAGTGGTTAGCACTGTATATGGTGGCTCAGTGGTTAGCACTGTATATGGTGGCTCAGTGGTTAGCACTGTATACGGTGGCTCAGTGGTTAGCACTGTATACTGTGGCTCAGAGGTTAGCTCTGTATACGGTGGCTCAGAGGTTAGCACTGTATGGTGGCTCAGTGGTTAGCACTGTATATGGTGGCTCAGTGGTTAGCACTGTATATGGTGGCTCAGTGGTTAGCACTGTATATGGTGGCTCAGTGGTTAGCACTGTATATGGTGGCTCGGTGGTTAGCACTGTATGGTGGCTCGGTGGTTAGCACTGTATATGGTGGCTCAGTGCTTAGCACTGTATATGGTGGCTCAGTGGTTAGCACTGTATACGGTGGCTCAGTGGTTAGCACTGTATATGGTGGCACAGAGGTTAGCTCTGTACAGTGGCTCAGAGGTTAGCTCTGTGTACAGTGGCTCACAGGTTAGCTCTTTATGGTGGCTCGCAGGTTAGCTCCTGCATGGTGGCTCACAGGTTAGCTTTGCATGGTGGCTCACAGGTTAGCTCTGCATGGTGGCTCACAGGTTAGCTCTGTATGGTGGCACAGAGGTTAGACCTGTATGGTGGCTCAGAGGTTAGCACTGTATACGGTGGCTCAGAGGTTAGCACTGTATACGGTGGCTCAGAGGTTAGCCCTGTATGGTGGCTCACAGGTTAGCTCTGTATGGTGGCTCACGGGTTAGCTCTGTATGGTGGCTCACAGGTTAGCTCTGCATGGTGGCTCACAGGTTAGCTCTGTATGGTGGCACAGAGGGTAGTACTGCAGTATTGTAGCATTGGGGTCCTTTGTTCAAATCCCACCAAGGACATCTACAAGGAGTTTGTATTCTCTCCATGTATTTGTACTGGTTTCCTCTGGGTTCTCTTGTTTCCTTCCACACTCCAAAGACATACTGAAAGGATGTTTAGACTGTGAGCCCCTATGGGGACAGTGATGATCACGTTTGTATAGCCCTATAGAATTCATAGCGCTATATAAGTGAGTAAAATAAATCCTATAATCATAGCAAAGCAGCATAAATGGGTGGGTTTAGGAGATGGTTTAAATATATTTTCTTCCACAAAAAAATAAAAAAACATAAAACTTTGTAATAAAATATGCAAAAGTAATTATTTCTATGGTACAAAAAACAATGAGACAAACAAAAGCACACTGTTTATCTAGAAAAGGTCAAACATAGATGAAATGATGGTCTCTTATTATTCTTCAACTCCAGGCCTCAAGGCTGACCAACATATATTTTCAAGATTTCCTTAGTAATAATAACAATAAAACTTTATTTGTATAGCGCCAACATATTCCGCAGCGCTTTACAGTACAATGGTTCGTATAAGAAAAATATACAATACAGAATGGTAATTAATACAGAACAGTAGTTACATACAATAAACATAGAATCAATGTAGGAAATACAATAAATAAGGCAAAAAAATAAAGGTGACCCTGCTCGAAGGAGCTTACAATCTAAGACAGGATGGGGGTGACAAAAAGTACAGGGGCTTATAACAATGAATATCTTATGTCTAAATAACTACTATTAGGGAGAATGATAGGCCGCCCTGAAAAGATTTGTTTTTAGGGAGCGTCTGAAGCTATGCAAGTTGTGGATGGTCCTAATTTCTTGGGGTAGAGCATTCCAGGGGATTGGTGCAGCTCGAGAGAAGTCTTGGAGTCGGGAATGGGAGGTTCGGATTAATGCCGATGTTAGTCTAAGGTTGCTTCCAGAGCGAAGGTGACGGGTGGGGTGGTAGACAGAGATGAGGGTAGAGAGGTAAGGAGGTACCGCACCATGAATAGCTTTGTCGGTGACAACAAGCAATTTGAATAGGATCCTATAGTGTATGGGCAGCCAGTGCAGTGACTGGCATAGAGCAGAAACATCTGAGTAACGGTTAGCTAGATAGGTGATCCTGGCTGCTGCATTGAGGATAGACTGGAGAGGAGAAAACTTACTGTGGGGGAGGCCAGCTAATAAAGGAATTATAGTAGTCAAGGCGGGAATCGATCAGGGCCACGGTGAGGGTTTTAGTTGTTTCCATGGTGAGGAAAGGGCGAAGTCTGGAGATATTTTTCAGGTGCAAGCAACAGGAGCAGGTGAGAGATTGTATATAAGGGGTGAAGGAGAGATCAGCGTCAAACATAACACCCAAACAGCGAGCCTGCTGCCTAGGCGTTATCGTGGTGCCGCACACAGAGAGGGAAATGTCAGGTTTAGGGAGCTTGGTAGAGGGCGGGGGTGGAAAAAGTGCAATTTTGGAAAGGTTAAGGTTCAGATAGAGAGCGGACATGATAGTGGAAACTGCGGTTAGACAGTCATTGGTGTTCTGTAATAATGCAGGGGTAAGGTCATGGGAGGAAGTGTATAGTTGTATGTCATCAGCATAGAGATGGTACTGGAAGCCAAATCTGCTGATGGTGTGTCCTATTGGGGCAGTGTAGAGAGAGGAGAGAAGAGAAGAGGGCCAAGGACTGAACCCTGAGGGACTCCAATAGTGAGAGGAAGAGGGGAGGAAGTGGAGCCAGCAAATGATACACTGAAAGAGCGATAAGAGAGATAGGAAGAGAACCAGGAGAGAGCCGTGTCCTTGATGCTGATGGAGTGCAGCATAGAGAGTAGGAGATGGTGGTCAACTGTGTCAAAAGCTGCAGAAAGGTCAAGAAGGATAAGCAGAGTGGTCACCATTACGTTTTGCTGGTTCATTGGTCACTTTGATAAGGGCAGTTTCTGTAGAGTGTAAGGGGCGGAAGCCAAACTGCAATGGGATCTAAAAGAGAGTGAGTGAAGAGGTAATGGGTGAGGCGGGTGTAGACCAGGCGCTCCAGGAGTTTAGAGATGAAGGGGAGATTGGAGACTGGTCTATAGTTGTTTGTGCAGGATTGGTCAAGGGACGTTTTCTTTAGTAATGGAGTAATAATAGAGTGTTTGAAGGAGGAGGGGAAGATGCCAGAAGAGAGGGAGAGATTGAAGATTGTGGTTAAGTGAGTGGTGACCACTGGAGCGAGGGACTGAAGTAGGTGTGAGGGAATGGGTCAGTGGTGCATGTAGTGGGACGTGAGGAAGAGAGGAGCCTGGAGACTTATTCTGTGATTGGGTCAAAAGTGGAGAGTGAGCCAGAGGGGATGTGGGGACAGATGGGAGTAACAGTGCTTGAAGGTTGGGAGCCGATTTCCTGACGGATGTTTTCTATTTTCTATGTGAAGTAAGAAGCCAGATCATCAGCACAGAGGTCAGTGATGGGGGGCTGCACTTCAGGACTGAGGAGAGCGTGAAAGGTGTCAAAGAGTTTCTTTGAGTTGTTGGATAGTGAGGAGATCAGGGTGGTGAAGTAGGTCTGTTTGGCGAGGTGAAGGGCAGAGTTGTAGGTTTTTAGCATGAATTTATAATGGACAAAGTTTTCTGGTGTACGGATTTTCCTCCACAGACGTTCGGCACTCCTAGAGCATCGCTGGAGGAATCGAGTTTGCGATGTGCGCCAGGGCTGTTTTATTCTATGTTTGGAGGTTCTGTGGGTGAAGGGCGCTACTTGGTCCAGAGTGCTTCTCAGAGTATCATTGTAGTGATTTACTGCCAGATTGGGGCAAGAGAAGGAGGAGATTGGGGACAGTGATGAGAGAAGAGAGTCTGTGACTGTATGAGGGTTAATGGCCTGTAGATTTCTGGATGTGTGATAGGTCGGACTGTGCTGTGATGGGCGAGGGTTTGTGAATGTGAAGGAGAGAATGTTGTGATCAGAGAGAGGAAGAGATGAGTTGTCTAAGGAGGTAGAGCAGAACCGGGTAAAGACTTTAGTACTATACAGGTAACAATTCCATCACTGTGCAACACTAAGGACATCCTAAAAATAAAATCTTTTAGTTGGCCTTGAGGAACACAGTCTAAATCCCCCCATACACAATACCAAGGTCGGTTAATCTTGCAGATATCGATAGAATTGGCCAAAGGTCTAACGAGTATGGTGCACCGGTTGACTGATGGTTGAGTGCGAGGTCTATCACACGTGTCCGTTTTTGGATGGCCGATTGTATTGTTCTCCGTGATATAAGCAGCCAGCTGACACGCAAGTCGACGGCTTTGTCACAGAGAACACAGGAGTGCTCGGCCATGATGGCTGAGGCATCGTTTGGTTGACAGCCATCTAGTGTGTATAACCAGCCTTAGACTATATTTAGCCCAGAAAAGCCAATTGATATGCAAAGGTGTATGTCTGGATAGTACCAGATGTATAGTAAAACATATATTCCTGGTGGACAGTGTACAGACGATATAACAGGACCTTAACTTGTAATAACTCTACATCCATCAGAAGATCATAATAAAAACTACAGTGTAAAAGTGGCCACCATACAAAACACATGAAATGCAAAAATTCCCATTATTCAAAGAAAATATTTCCATACAACAGAGTATGGTTTTGCAAATCATGAGGCCACTATTGTTCAAAACATGGAGGACTTGCAAATGACAACTTGGTACAAACATAAGTAACAATACTTAGTTCATGAAAAACTGAAGACCTCACACTGGACCTATTGTTAGATCTGGACTCAAAACAATGTTTCACAGTGCACACTAATGGAAGTCCCATGCAAAACACCAACATTTAGGCAAACCTGGCAAAAGAGCGGCTGGATATTTTCCTACTGAAGAAGCTGCATATCAGGAACATGGTCAGCAGCCGTCACGCTACTGATCTTGGACCTAAGAGTCATTTGTATATTGTACTATACATGATCCTAGCAGTCTAAATGATCACGTTTTATAATAACAAAGAATGTCATAGTCACCTTACCAATTTATATTTTTTATTTTTATTATACATTGCTTATACAGCCCCATCACATTCCATAGCGTTTTAAAGACGTGATCATCACTGTCCCCATTGGGCTCACAAGCTAAGTTTCCTATCAGTATATCAATGGAGTGTGAAGGAGACCGGAGAACTCGGAGGAAACCTTTCCAAAAACAGGGAGAACATACAAACTCCTTGGTGGGATCTGAACCCTGAACCTCCAACCACTGAGCCACTGTGCTGCTCATCCTCAATGCAATAGTTCAACTGCTCCTGGTTCCTCGTCAGTCTTTATACCTTCAGATCTAAATGACATCCCGACACGGTCATGCGACTATTATGGCCAACTGCTCTACTGTGGTCAGCACTACAGAAGATCACTATTTAATCATGTCAGTATCTTAGTGTCTTCAGAAATTCTGCTCCCATGTCAGGTAAAGCACAAGGCCCAGAACTTGTGAACTTCTAACTTCTCCAGTTGTATGCTTGCCTTTGTTGTTGGTTTGGAGAGATGGGGTGCCGATCCCTATTGAGTGCATTTATATAGAGCTGTGGCTGGATACCTGGCTTTGGTATTTCCCTTGTCATATCTTTAAACTCGTAAAGAGCTGGATATTGAAAGGGCCACTTTATATGGTGGTTATGGTGGTCTCCTCAAGGAGCCACCCCATGGCTAGGTCCTTCCCTGGAGGAATATCTGGCTAGTTCCGTGTTGGAGACTCCTAAACGAGGCTCCACGGACTCTATTTGCATATTTTTATTTGCGGGGGGGGGGGCAATGCACCTAGGATTTCACCATGTTTGAGCGCTTTAGCCAGCTGCCCACAGTGTTTTCTTGGACTGGTCTCCCTGAGATCAATGATTGTTTCGAGATGTTGGCCTACCAGGCATTGCTCCCACCTATTCAGAATCCTACTCCACAATGATGAGGGGCAACACCCTGAAACAGCTGTCTGTGGATGGAAAAGAGATGGATATTGACTGAAAGGGCCACTTAATATGGTGGTAATGGTGGTCTCCGCAAGGTGCCACCCCAGGGCTAGGTCATTCCCTGGGGGGATATCTGGCTAGTCCCATGTTTGAGTCTCCTAAACGAGGCTCCACCGACTCTATTTGCATATTCTTATATAGAGCTGGGTAGCCTGCCTGAACTAGGAATATGGGCGTCACAAGTAAACTGCAAGACACTGTGCACTACATCTGTGTGAATGGCGTCCTATATAACCCTTATCCGTGTGCATTGCAATACTGGGTACCACCCCATGATTGTTAGGTGTGTGACTGGTTGAGGCAGCAGTACTTTACCCCTGTGCCACCTCTGCCTTCATGATAAAGGCCTGCAGCATCTCATAGTGCATTGGTAATGTGACCTGGGGTTTGTGAGTACAGATGCCTTTTTCTGTGAGGTCTTTTCATTGTATGTCCTTTTGGGTGAATTATCTTTACGTGTCCACCTTAAATGACTTCTACTACACATACAGACAACATCTGCAAAAACAGGAGGCGATTATACAAAGTTCTGTATAGCAGACTGGTGACCACCCGATGTGCCCTAACCTTACATGTTGACTGAAGCCGTCATAGTTAGACGACTACTTGAACAATCCTGAAATGCTCCTGTGGGTCGCAATGTTTTAGGAGCAACACAAAGGTCAGAGAAGCAATCATTGTTTCCTTTTCTAGATAAATCAATGGATGACAGTTCAATTTTGATTATGGAGAATCCACAATTCTTATAAACAAAAACTGATATCTTCTGTTCTAATAACAATTGAATCAATGTCCTTTATTAAATTCTGAAGAAACATGGAAGATAGAGCAAAAACTCCAGATATAATGGAGGCTGTACTTACCATGCTTCTTCTGATATATTCTATTGATTTCTCTATATTCATCCCTGACCAGTCATTGAGCATGTAACAAATGCATGAGGCACAGTACACAAATCTCATGTCATTCTCGCTTCCCTCGGGAACAGCACAAAAACTGCACAGAAGAACAAACAAAGATGTGTTTTCTATGTGAATTATCAAGTTATGCCCCAAAATAAGTAGCAAAATCCAGAGTTTTCCAGGAGGCATGACCCATGGACCTTCATGAACTATGCACATTTGAACATGTCTGGGTACATATACAGGATGAGACACAAGGTGCACAGCATGGAGTTCATGACACACATTGGTCCATACCAGATATAATTTATTGCTGTAACTTAAAGTCACACTCCAGCATTTTTTATTTTATTTCAGTGGTTCTTTTAATGTAAGTTCCCTAACCCCTGTCTTATACTCACCTGCCGCCATCATCATCTTTTTTGAGTGTTACTCCAGTCCTTCTACGGCGATTTGTCAACTGCTGGCAGCACCAATATTTAATGGAGCGCGCCATAGGGCACAAATGAATTAAACTCTATAAAAGCATCATTCTGGCTCTCATAGACTTACACTGAGCGCTTGTCACATAACTTCTGACTTCTAGCCAGTCAGAATGTCTGGGCACAAGATGGCACTGTGGAGCCGAAAAAGGATGGAGACACATCATTCCCCCTGATCTCAGCTAGCATGTGAATCTAACAGCTGCGGGTGGATAAGCAGGTGTTAACCCCTTAGACTGCGCTGTCAATCGCTGTAGGGAACTCTAAAGTAGGACAGCGGAGATTGCACTCTTCCCCACAAACATCGGCGGCCCCGTGATGCGATCACAGGACCTTGGTTTGTTGCTATGACAGTGAGGGGTCGGTCAGATGATGACCCCCGTCACTGACATGGCTCACTTCTTGTTAGCAGAAAGTGATAATTTCTCCTGTTTAGAGCAGTGGATCATCTTGGCTGTGAACAGCAGGAGCGATCAGACACAGCAGGGCCGGGGCGCCATGAGGAGCCAAGTAAAATAAAAAAAAAATTAAAAAGTTTAAAAAAATACTTTTAAAATATGAAAAACAAAAAAACGAAGTTCAAATCACCCACCTTTTGCCCAATTGAAAGTAAAAGTATATATATATATTGTCACCTTCAGAAATGTACGATCTAACAATATATAAATTAATCAGATCAGTAAACTACGTGACGGAAAAAATCCAGACGCCAAATTTAAATATTTTTGGTCATTGTGACATTGTAATAAAATGCAATAATGGGTGATAAGAACAGTGTATACACCAAAAAGTGGTATAACAAACGTCATCTCAAGCTGCAAAAATAAGCCATCACACAGCGCCTGATCTGGAAAAATGAGGACACTACGGGGTCACGGGAAATGATGTCAAAAGCGCAATTGTTTTATATATAAAAAAAACAAACAAAAAAACAACTTCTGAATTTTTTTTTCATCACTTACCGTATTTTTCAGATTATACGGCCCCTTTCACATCAGCGTTTTCACTGATTTGCGGCAGATCCGGCAGATTTACCACATCTGCCACGTAACGGGCAACTTGCCGCAAGCCCCCATTCATTGTCTATGGAACTTGCGGCAGGTGCATTTTTTTACCGTGATTTGGCAAATCCGGCACTTGTACAAGTCACAAAACTGTGGTTAGCGTTTTTTGACTTGCCGCAAGTCCCATAGAGAATGAATGGGGTGCAGCAAGTCAAACGTTACAGTAAATCTGCCACAAATCAGCAAAAACGCTGATGTGAAAGGTCCCTAAGGGTATGTGCCCACAGGACATTTTTTAAGCAGTCCTGAACGCAGCAAAACCTGAGGATCCTAGAGTCCTTGACAGGAGATTAGCTATGATCTTGTCTGCTTTTTCTGTGCGTTTTTTCTGTGTTTTTGTTGCTGTGTTTTTCCTGCGTTTTTGCCATTGAGTCACGCAAAAACGCAGGAAAATAGAACATGTCAATTCTCTCCCATCCGCACCAAAAACGCAGGGATTTGACAGTTCTTGACACTTGCAAAACCAATGTGTGGGCACAGCGTTTCTGTGAAACACATTGTTTTTGCTGTGAATCAAAACCGCAGGAACAAATTAGCATAAATTACCATAAAACCAATGGTAAACTGCAGGCGGAAACCGCACCAAAAACGCAGGAAAAACGTCCTGTGGGCACTCACCCTTACACACAGTTTTCTGCGTCTTATAATGCAAATCTTTTTTTATTACAGAGTGGGTTGTGGTGTTGGAGCAGAGATGCAGGGGGCATGGTCCACAGAGGATGTGGGCAAGGGACCAGAGCTAGGGCTGTGTTGCGGCGGTGTGCGGAGGCGGATGTCACTTTCTGGTTTCCTGCAGGCATTGGCAAGCGGTGACTCTGCCTATACCGTCCAGGACTTACAGAAAATGGCCACATATCTCAATCTATGCATGCACCACTTCTGCATTTTTCATTTTCTGGAAGTCCTAGGCAGTGGCGCAGCTTACCAATGCCTGCAGGAACCTGGAAAATGGTGGCCGCCAGCGCACATTTCTGAGACACCGCCCCAGCTCCGCTCCCACAGACCAGCCCCCTTGCCAACATCCTCCGTGGACATTGTCTCCTGCATCTCCGTTCCATTACCACAACCCAACCTTTATCATTGGCTGTTATGAGCAGCAAAGTTCATACGTCTTCTCTGATACCTTTATGGTCAGGTATACAGCGGGAAAAGAAGATTGAAGAGAGGGAAGGGAAGAGCACACCCAACAACTACTAAGAAGGATCTGATAGGTGATGGGATATCATCAAGTAGTTTCCAGAAAGTCAGCGACTGACATCTTGTCTTCATATCAGAGTATAGTCAGCACTGGTATTCACCCCGAGAGCGGCTTCAAGGCAGCCCTTAAGGTTTACTTGCTCACCATAAGCATGGAAGTTGTCTGACTTTCCTGGTTTATTCCCCATTTGTGTTTTACCCACATTAAGGGAATCATCCAAACATGAAGTGATTTATTTGGGAGCATGTATGGGCTTGTACTTATACACAGCAGCCAAGCTGAGAATACAGAGCTGCAGTGTAAAGCACCGACGCAGGGAATAGTACTGAAATGGTGGAACATACCTTCCATCAGGAAGCTGAAGAGCGCGTAATCCTGCAAGACATGCCTCCTTATTGACACGGCTCAGATCATCACCCAGAATCAGCAAGCTGGACAGCGCCGTGTACGTCATTGCTATGTGGCCACTGTCATACGGATGGTAAACGCCATGGCCCTGTAGAAGAACAATGTACTAATGAATGACTGATTAACCTGTTGTACTGGGGACAATGGAAATCAGGGTCTCCATGCTAAACAAAACTGATATAAATGTCCTCTCTGGCATAAAAAAAAGACAAGTGTGCGATCTATTGGTGGTATAGGGCGCCCTCTATAAATGAAGTGTCACTGGCAGTGCTGATAAGATGACAGATACAAGTATCTACAAATACAAAGGGGTCTGAATACCTGCAGAATCCATGACATGTCAATGTATTGTTCATAGTTGGCAGATACAGAAGGGATAACAACCCCCATCTGTAAAGACAAATACAAGACATATGGCTGCGCTGTCATACTTTATCGAATCAGGGGACTCCGGGTGACGTCTGCTACCCTTGTAATTATCAGGAGAATGTACATAACCCAATATATTTTGGTGTCTGTTCTAGAGTATTGCCAGGCCAAATAATAGAAGAAGACCCTATCTGATGACGGAGAAGAGGAAGGTCCTGACATATCAAAAAGTGCATCTTCACCGAGAAGTGTTGTTAGAATAGAAATAAAATTAAAATGGCCTTGGATCATGGAAGGATTCATCCATTATTTTTTTAGGCAGGCCTGTGTGTGATTTCAGTAAGTGGGCTGCAGAGATATTCCAGAGATGTCATATCTGATATACATTTCCCAATGCTGTTATGTCCTGATCTGACAATCCATCATCTTCTTTATTTGCAGGCATGTGTGACTGTGTATCCATGTACACAGCTTTCCTCCTCCACTGATCTGCTTTCCATGCTGCAATATACCTGTGGTAGGTTGTATTCCCGGCTGTAAACACCAGCATTTACCTCTGCACTGCATTCACTCCTTGCATATATGTCAGTTATGGTATGTCATATTCGTCCATCTGCTCTCTAACTTACAAATATATTTTTTCATCCTAATTGTGTCTCTCCTTCTGATTGGCCTCCAAATGTTCAGATTACCTTCTGCTAATTGTCCCTTGGTGTGTTGTGTCCCGTTTCCCTCCTCTGACCCCTCCGTCCACACCCTAAAGGCCCCGTTACACAGCACGACAGTCAACGACATAGCTGGTACGTCACGCGTTTGGAGGCGTACCAGCGACGTCGTTGCGTGTGACTGCGGCAAGCTGCTATGATAAATCGTTGGATCGGAGTTGACAGGTTTACCAACATGTTGGAAAACCTGACGATCTCAACTCCAGCAACCTGCTGCATCGTTATGTGTGACACCGTGATAGCGATGTCGTGGACAACTTCGCCCATTCACAGCAATGAGCAGGGATCGTTCGCAGGGTTGGCAAACGATACCTGCTCACAACATTGTTGAATTGTCCACGATATCTAGACAGACGTGTGACATCTCACCAATGATGTTGAAATGATATACACAACGAACAGAAACATGTATATATGCATCCTGTACAAAATATCACAACTGAGGTCTGAATGCAGTAAAAATAGAATTTTTAATACAAAGTGCAGGGCATCAGAACACGGTATGACATTGTGACAAGTTAACATGGACAGGTCAGGCACAAAGGAGGAGGGGAGAGACACACAGTGCCATTATTCAAATCACGGGGTATATAACACATATACAGTCTAGTGAACATACATAGTACATGGTGCAATGCAAACCAAAAACAGTTGTTATAAATGGCTGGGCAAGATTAAACATCAATGGTTTCAGTTCAAAAACAAAGCCCATAGTAACCATAGAATCCAGTTTAACATCGCCTAATACCAACAGCAGTTCCTAAGTATCGTGTCAAGATCATAGGTTCATACCCATAGTGATTTTAGGCAGAGCTGCGTGTCAGGGGAACCCAGACACGTGTTTCCCTTCGTTCTTCAGGGGGCTTGTTTTTCCCTACTAAGATGTTGAAATGATGTCAAAAATGACCGCGCGCACACGAGATCGTTGATGACATTGTTTCAATGTCGTGCCGTGTAACTGTACCTTAAGGCCATGTGCCCACTGTGCTTTTCTGCTGCATTTTTGTGCTGCCATTTCTGCACCAATAACACATGACCCACAATTTTGTAATGAAAGTCAATGTGATTTTCCAGAAGCTATGCCCAATATGTGTGTTTTTCAGTGGTGCCAAAAAAGCATGTGTTTATAAAAGTCCCGGTCAATTATCTTGTGCTTTTTTTGGGCTGTGCTTTCCAGTTGCCAACCATTATAATGAGCTGAAAAAGCAGCACTAACAAAAACGCAGTGAAAAAGCACAGTGTGCACAGAGCAGAAAAGCATGCACGATTTTTTGAAACCGCTGCGTTTTTGAGGCTGGAAAAAAGCAGCACAAACAAATATGTACAGTGTGCACTAAGCGACTAGTCAGGTCATTTTTCAGTATGATACTAATATTACCCTTGAACAGGGCCTGGGCAGTCCTTTTAAAAACATAAAAAATCATTATTGTGCACTTTCTAAATTTTCATGTTATCAGCCTCTTCATAACCTGTAAGGAGCTGGTGGACTAGTCCTCTCCATTATACTTTCAACCGAATAGTCCAGTTGCTGTATAAGTGTTATCTAAATATCCACACCCATCCAGGCTTCTGTTCACTCCCTCCCCTCTGTGCTCTGATCTGGGAGGGGGAAGGTGTTTTGTGCTGCAGCCTGTAAGATTTCTATGTGTAAATATAAACTTTGGTTTTCCTGCATCCATGTATAATGTGTGTATCTGCTGAGCAAATGATCAAATGTTCTTATTATCACATAGAAATATCTCAGACTGCACACAATGACATGAAGAGCTCAGACCTTCAGCTAAGCACACACCTCCTCCCCCCTACCTTCTCTGTCTGCTGTGAATGAGTCACACAACAGACAGATCAGAGAGGAGGCAGGGCTGTGTAATGAAGCATAAATATTCAATCATTGAGTGGGAGTGGACAGCAGAGAAATCACTGAGTGACAGAGGGAATTAATCTTTTATTTTGAAGTTTACAGAAGATAGGAGGGAAATATAAATAATAGAAATACATAAATAGAAAGAGCTTAGAGGGAGGAATTAGGCCAAAAATCCATACAACAGTTATCATTTTTTGACAGTTTTCCTTTAGCCATACACTGCCCACTATTTTTCCCTCCTATCAACCCACACATGCAAGAAACAATCGCAATCTTTGAAATATAAGGCTAAGTGAACACTGTGCATATTTGTTTGTGCTGCTTTTTTCCAGCCTCAAAAACGCAGCTGTTTCAAAAAGGCATGCATGCTTTTCTGCTATGTGCACACTGTGCCTTTCTGCTGCGTTTTTGTAAAGGCAGCGATATCCAGCTCATTAGAATGGCAGCAATTGGAAAACGCAGCCCATAAAAAGCAAAAGATAATTGACAGGGACTTTGAAAAACGCAGGCATTTTTGGCACCACTGAAAAACGCACACAGTGGACACAGCTTTTGGAAAACTACATTGGCTTTCATTACAAAAAAACGCAGTACAAAAAGGCAGCAGAAACGCACAGTGGGCACATAGCCTAAGACCCATTTCCCTGACCCCCTCTTTACCACCCCCTCTCTCTGGAATGCCTGTTCCATCTGTAATAAACTACACAGACTCCGCAGACTGTCCTTCCTGGGCCTCACAGAAACATGGCTGACACCCTCCGTCACGGCCTCACCCTCTGCACTGTGTTACGGCGGCCTTCAATTCACACATACACCTCGCACTGGCAACAAACACGGTGGAGGAGTGGGTCTTCTCCTTTCTAACAACTGCACTTTCAACCCAATTCCTCCTCCTCCCTCCCTTATCCTCTCATCATTTGAAGTGCACTCTGTCCATGTCTACTCTCCTTTAGGGATGGGAAAACATCTCTTATTTACCTGTGTTTGGGAGCAGGACCAGCCTGTTAAAGCAATGAAAGTGTTAATCCCGCCGTTATACTTTTTTTTTTTTTTTTTTTTATCAGATAAATTTTTATTGAACATTTTCCACACAAAATTACAAAAATGCATCGAGACAACAACATGTCCCTTTTACAACCTGAATACTTAGGATGCAATCCCAATCCCCACCCTCCCTCCCGACAGCAAACCCACTTCACAACAGCTCGTGGTGTTATTTAGATAGTTAAGTAACCGTTAATGAGGTATATCAATTATTCAATTCTTCAGATCAATTTGCACAAAGTATAGTGTTAAGTCATACTTCCTCTTGTCATCCACAATTTATCCAAGGCAACCATATTTTCTCAAATATTGCAATTTTTTCCCTTCTCCCATAAATACCTTTTTCCATGTAAATCAAGTCATCTACCTGTTTCATAAAGTCATCTCTGCTTGGGGGAAGATCCCGAATCCAATATTTTGCAATTAATTTCCTTGCCACAAAGAGTAATTTTGCAACAGCTATGTTCAGCGCATTTTCAACAGCCACCTCCTCTATATAGCCCAGCAGGCAAACCACAGGTTATCTAGGTATTTTACACCCATACACTATCTATCCGGTTAATAACCGCAGTCTAGTATGTGGTCAATCTTGGGCAAGACCACATCATGTGATAAATGCCGACGTTATCCCCCCTGCATCTCGGACATTCAGAATCAGTCCTCAGACCTGCACGATACATAACCATTGGCGATCGATACACCCTGTATAGCACATATAGATGTGACAGCCTAGCCGATTCACACATCAATTTGGGTACATATTCCAGAATACTAGTCCACCTATCATCCGATATGTGTCCCACTTCCTCCTCCCATTTCGAACGTGTTTTTATAGGGAAAGAATGGAGGAATGTATGTAGCAGGTCGCTATATATGCAAGATATCACTCCAGTCGAGAGTCCCTTATGGCAAATGTAATCTAGGACAATATCGTCTTGTATTTGCAAGGCACCCATCAAACCCCCTACACCAACTGCATGTTGTATCTGCAAATACTGGAACCAACCGACTCAGGCCGTCCAAATTCCAATCTTAATTGTTGGAAGGTCTTTAATTCCTGTCTATTCATAATTTGATGCATATACCGAATACCCCGATTTTCCCATTCTGTAAGTCTTCCCATTTTTATTAATTCAGGGAGATTCCCATTATTCCATATGGGGGTATATTTCGTCAGATTTGTCACCCCTCTCAGTTGCTTAAGTCTTGTCCATAATTTATGTATAAGGTCAAGTGTTGGATATCTCCTTCCCAACGAGCCCACAGACCCGTCCTCAAGTCCATCCGTCAGAGGGGATCTACCAACTATTTTTTCCAGTATTTTCGTATTGGGACTATTCTCTGATTTACAAGCCCACCCCCGCAGATGCTGACTTTGAGCCGCCAGAAAATAAATCCCCGGGAGGGGTAATGCCAATCCACCTTCATCATAGTCTCCAGCCGGATCCTAGGTTGTCTCCTACCCCAAATCAATTCCCGGAATATAGCATTAATAGGTTTGAGCCTACGTTGGGGAATCCATAAGGGAGAGTTGTGCATTATGTATAGTAATTTGGGCATCAAGATCATTTTAATCAGGTTAACTCTCCCCACCACGGATAAACACAAATTATTCCAGGCATTAACTTTACGCCTCAGTAATGTCATTAATGGAGTAAGGTTCAACTGCAAGTAGTCCGTGATGGGTAAAGTCACCCAAATGCCCAAGTACTTAAATTGTTCCACCCTTTGCAGCCTACCCGACTCCACCCCTCTTCTGTATCATTCTCATCCTTGTCTACTTTAAATAAGCATGACTTATTCCAGTTTATAGTAAGCCCCGAAATCACCCCAAAACCCTCAATGGTTTGCATGGCATGGTCCACGAAGCCCCCCCATCCTCCAGAAACAGCAGAATGTCATCCGCGTATAGCGCGATCTTTTCCTCAATCTCCCCATGTTTAAATCCCTTGATCTCCTTGGATTTTCTTATGGCAGCAGCTAAAGGCTCCACCGCCAGAGCAAACAACAGGGGCGATAACGGGCAGCCCTGTCTGGTACCCCTTTGTAGATCTATCTTTCTAGAAACAGCACCATTAACCCTAATTTTGGCAGTAGGTTGGGCATACAAGAGTTGTATCTAGGGGACAAATTGCGGTCCAAATCCCATACACTGTAACACCTTCCATAGATACTTCCACTCCACACTATCAAAGGCCTTACGAGCATCCAACGATGCTATAGCCCTTCTGCCCATGTTGTCTGACGGCAGATGCAGATTTAAGAATAATCTCCTTAAATTGATTGCAGTAGATCTGTTTGGCATAAAGCCGGATTGGTCTGAATGTATTAAATTTGAGATCACCGCTGTTAAGCAGCCTGACAGTACTTTTGCAAGGATTTTCACATCTGCCGTCAGCAGTGAAATAGGCCGGTATGACTCTGGGTTTTTAAGGTCTTTACCCTCCTCAAGGTACCTTTACACGCCGCGACGGCAGGCTGGATACATCCCGCGACTTCACGTGCACGAGCACGCTCAAACGGCTACAAACGCTCAACGCATCACCTTTAGACGCCGCGACAAGATGCGCTACGCGACGCTACATCTATAGCTAGCTACATCGCCGGGTGTCTCAAGTAGCCAGCTGTAGCTCATTTACAAACCGCTACAACCAGCTACTATGGGCGTACCTGGTGCAGCAGGGACAGCACATAGGCGTGCTCCAATTGTGGATTACGAGCCGTCCGTACGCTGATAGGACAAAGCCATAACATCCTGATTGGGCAGGCATCGCAGGAGGCTGAGTAATACGTGACACTCGAGCAATTGTGTAGTGTGACTCGTCAGCTCCTTAAATATGCCGCCCTGTGCGGCGACAACCAATCGCAACGCACCATCTTCCACCAATGATCGCACATGGGGCGCGGTAACACGGAGCCAGGGTCACGCCTTAGCTACATCGCAGGCTGTCCCGAGTTCCCTTCCGTTGCCTCTTTACACGCCGATACAGCTCGCTACCATCGGCGTTGTAGCCATCAGTTTTCGAGCAGACCTAGGAAACAGATGTATCTGTTGCCGGCTGTAGCGTCACGTCTTCAGACGCCGCTACGACGGGCTACATTGGCGCTACAAGCTACATTTGTAGCCTGTAGCGGGATGTATCCAGCCTGCCGTCGCGGCGTGTAAAGGTACCATCAGGGATCACAACAATAGTAGCCTCTCTCATAGATGTCGGTAATACCCCCGTTTCTTAGCTTCCATATAAACCTCCAATAATCTGGGTAATAAAATTTCTTCCAAACGCTTATAGACCTCTGCTGGAAGTCCGTCGGACCCCGGGGCCTTTTCATTGGCCATGCCACGCAATGCCTCCCCCAATTCATCTACTGTTATAGGTGCCTCCAAAGCGTTCCTATCTTCCATCGAAAGAGTGGGCAACGATACAGCTTAAAAGACCTCCACCTCCCTATCATCCGTCCCTTCTTGTGATATGTATAGATCCCGTAGAACTTTACAAAAATCTCCATAATGTCCCCCGTATCTGTGACCCGTTCACCACCCTCTCCCTCTAAGCAATGGACAAACTGATTCCCCTTCTGTGCCACCGCTATAATGGACAATAAATGGCCCACTTTCTCTCCTTCAAAGAATCTCATTTTCTGGAAAGCCAATTTCTTATCTGCCCTTCCCATAAGGACTCTATCCACTTCCTTCTGTGCCTCTCGTAGCTTTTTCCTAGAGTGTGGATGAATCTGCCTTCTCCAATTTCCGTAGGCTATCTTTTTCCAGCTGTTTGTTTTGTGATTTACACCTGCAGATATCCCGAAACAGAATCCCCTTTAAGTATGCTTTCATAGTCTCCCAAACCGTCACTGGGTCAGCACTGCCATTATTCAGATTATAAAAGTCCTCTACTTCCAGTCCCACTTTAGTCATATCAATAGTGTGCAGCCACACTGGGTGTATCTTCCATTCTCTAACCACATTCCCCAGTGAACCCGGCCGGCGGATAGAGACAGAGATCGGGCTATGATCCGAGACAACTCTGGCTAGATAGTCCACCTCCTCCACTAGCCCATCCAGCAGACGATTCCCCAGGGCTATGTCAATACGGGCAAGTGAGTCATATGAGGTCGAAAAGCAAGAAAAACATCTCCTCTCTACATTTCTATCCCTCCAAAGATCCGTCAAACCCATTTCTTGTATTCGAGAACCAAATGGGGTCAGAGTACCCCTACGTGTCTCCCCAGGCGGGCACTCCTATCCCACTCTGTATCTATCACATTATTAAAGTCTCCGATCAACAAAAATGGCATTGCCCCCTTTCTTTCAGCCATCTCTCTTACTTTCCGCAATTTAATGCTAGAATATGGCGGAGGAATTTATATTGCCACAATACACATTAATTGTCCGGACAATCTACACACCACCATCACATATTGTCCCTCAGTGTCTTTGTCAACTTCTATCTCCTCATATTGTGCCGAATTGTGTATCAAAACCGAAACTCCCCTGGCTTATGAAGAACAAGTGGAGTGGTACGTCTTCTGCGCCCACTTTCTATTCAGAACATCCACTGTATCAATTGTCAAATGAGTTTCCAGAAGGCATATCACTGATGGCTTACGGTCTAGCACGTATTGAATAACCGTTGCTCATGTTTACTTGTCCGAGAGCCCTCTTACATTCCAGCAAATAATATTATTCTGCTCCCCCATCAACCAAGACTCTCTGTAATTTAATTGCTGCTATCCCTGTGAGTAGCTGTCCGCTCCCCTCCTCCCATTTCCCCTTTCCCCACCCCCTCATCATCCCCCCTTTTGTATGTGTATTACTCTCATCGAGAGTGGGGTCCCAAAACCCTAGACCCATTGCAACGGAAGCACCAAATAGCTGCCTTTTCCCATCTCGCAATGCACATCATCATTTATGTGCCCCTCCCCCGCCCTCTCGTACCCGCCTTAATAACATTTTCAACCTGTCTGCCATTAAAAATGTAAGTCTCTGACAAATATCTATTACTGTTAAACTTTATAAACAGTTAAACTACAGTAAATGTCCATTATTCTTCTCATAACAAGAACCTCCCATTACCGGAATACCACCCCTCCCTCCATGCCTGTTCCACTGTCTGTGCAATGAAGCCTGAGGTGCGTAAAAATAGAACCCTAAAAAGGAGTAAAAAAAGAGGAAACATTGAATCAATCACCCCCCTACCGGCCGTCTGTCCTCCAAGTAAAACAGTGGTTAAACAAAAACACGGATATAGGTCCAGCAACCGGATTTCAACGTGCAAAATCAGCACCGTCTCAAAATCTCATCCAGCTTTCCCAGAGTTCACGCACGTTCTCCAGCATCCTTGATACGCCTAGCATTAATATCCAGCCATTGCGAAGCTTCCTCTGCATCCACAAAAAAGAAGACCTTTTCCAACGCCATCACTCGCAATTTTGCTGGACATATCATGGAGTACTTTACATCCAATTCTCTTAAACGTTTCTTTACGCTGGTAAATTTCATTCTTTGCTTCTGTACCACCACTGAGTAGTCAGGATATATGGCAATCCTCTGACCATTGATTGTAAGCTCCTCCATGTCTCTGGCTTTTTGCAGGATGATATCCCTGTCCCTGTAATTAAGGATCTTTGCGAGTATTGTGCGTGGACACTTACCAGGCAGCGGAGGTTGCATAGGGACCTGATGCGCCCTCTCCACAGCAAAGAGTCTCGTCAGAGTATCAGAGCCAAATTTTTCCCTAATCCAATTTTCAATGAACTCAGTGGAGTTTCTCCCCTCAGACTTCTCCGGGATGCCCACTATTCTCAGATTGTTTCGTCTGGAACGGTTTTCCAGATCGTCTGTTTTCGCTGCAAGCTCAGACATTTGCTGTATATATTTTTTCTCAACTTTCTGCAATTTGGCTATATGATCCCCTGCTGTGCTTACTATTTCTTCCACAGCACCTGTCCTAGTGTCCACTTTCTTCAGGTCTTTCTTAATCGTGGATACCTCTCCCTGTACTCCTAGGACCTGCTGCTGTGTCAGTGCTTTCAAACTCTCCTTACAGTAGGATACCACTGTAAATACATCTTTTAGAGTGGGCTCTATTTCTATATTGTCCTCTGTCTGGATCTGCCCAGCTTCCTCAGCACCCTTCTCCTGTGCTGGCCCCTCTACATCTTCCCCCTCAATCATGGGGAATCATCTTCCTCCCCGGCCTCCTCACCTCCATCCTCAGTGTCTCCAGCACACCGCTCATCCTTCCTCGCAAACTGAGCAAGTTTCGCCGCTGCCGCCATGCGTGGCTGGCAGCCGGCATTAACCTTCTCCGCCTCCTCTCTCTTCTCGGCGCCATCTGGAGACTGTTACTATCTCCCGCGCCTCGTTGCCGGCGGCGGGTCATTCTTACTACTTCTGGCGGCTCACAACGAAGCGCTCTGCTCCTGGCACCTTTGGGCACCGTTCCAGGGAGGTAGGGATCTTTCAGCTGGCTTACAGCAGGATTAATCGTCAGGCACTCGGCGGGAGCTCAAGGAAGTGCGGCCACTCACATTGCCCTCCCACCGCCGGTATACTTACCAGGTCCGCGTTCAGGCTTCCTGGTGTGACGTGCACTGTGTCACTTCCGGGCCGCCCTTTATCTTTTGCCCAAATGTGATTGGCTGTTGGAGCCGGACAAATGACTCATCCCCGGTAACCCGGAAGTGACGCTGCACTGCCGCAAAGGTGCACAGAATAACACGGACCCGTTAAGTATAATCAGAAGGATTAGCAACATTTTCATTGCTGTAACAAGGCGGCCTCGATCCCGAACACAGGGAAAACAGAATTATTCTTACCGTTAATTCCTTTTCTTGGGCCCTTCCACGACAGCATAGGAGGTTGCCTCTCCACGCCCTAATTGGGACAGGAAGCACAAGAGAGGTTAAAAGGCCCCTCCCACCTCCCACAAGCCAGTGTCTTACAAAGAACCATAGCAGGAGGAATAGGAACACATTCCAGGAAAAACAAGGAATATAGGGAGGGTAATAAGTGCTGTCGTGGAAGGGCCCAAGAAAAGGAATTAACGGTAAGAATAATTCTGTTTTCTCCAGGCCCCTTCCACGACAGCATAGGAGGAATACCAACGAATTGATACCTAGGGGGGGAAATCACAGCCTGCAGGACATCCTGCAAAAAGCCAAATCCCCGGGGGATCCCAGATCCAGACGATAAGGAGTCGGGAAGGTACGCAGGGAGGACCACGCAGCCGCCTCGCAGAGCTGCTACGGCAAAGCCCCTGCTCAACGTGCCCCGAAGACTGCGGAAGCACAGGCGGAAGGGCAGGAAAACCCGGAAGGTGACAGAACCTGCCAGGCGAGGCCAGAACAGGAAGGGCCCGGGTGGGCCAGGGGGCCACGGGAATCAAAGCCCCGGACGAGCTCACCTGACGGGCGAAGGGCACAAGAAAAAAGGTAGGGAACTATGCGCCAGGGTATCACCACCCCAAGACAACCAAGCCCGGTCCTGCGATCAGGAAGGAATGAACATCAAGACCCCCATGGGGAAGAAGTAAGGGACCAGCTGAGGGACAATGCCGTCAGCACGGACAGAGAACTATGGGTGCTGGAAGGACAAGCCAGAAGCATCCCGACCCGTCGAGCAGACAGGAATGCCACAAGAAAAGGAGTCTTGTGAGACAACAAGCGGACAGCACTGGAAGAGAGCGGCCCGAGGGAGAACGTGACAGGCCAAACAGGACCACAACGAGAGCCCAGGCAGGAGCAAGGACCCCTCGCGGACAAAGTCCGGAAGCGGCCACCAAAAAAAACGGCGAACCCAGGGAAGAGATGCCCAACTGCCCCCAAGAGCGGGCCGCCGAAACCAGCCCACAATGTGGCAGGCGCCAGGACCAACCCACCTGGAGAAAAAACCAGAAAGCGCGAGACATCTGGAAGGACGAGACCCATACCAAGAGAAGAATCGCAGCCCCACCGCAGTGTGCAGAAGGGACGGCCAACGGACCCTGGCAAGGCAGTCACGAATCGTCCAGACAGGCCCGGAGGCCTCAGTACAGGGGCCCAGAAGCCAATCAGCGAAGCTGAGCCACCGAAGATCTGGAGGACAAACGAACCCAGAAACAGTAAGGAGGGGTCAGGGCCCAACACGACCGGACCCTCGAGATTGAAAGATATACTCAGGGCGAAACCAGCCTCTCCTCGGCCACCGAGGAGCCACAAGGATGGTTAGAACATCGCCGTTCCCGAACTTCCTCAGAGGACCTGCCTGAAGGGAAATAGGCGGGAAGTGAACAGGACGAAGGCCAGTGACCCAAGCATGCCACCAGAGAGTAGAACTCACCTGGTCCAAGTTTCACACTCCTGGGCGGAAAAACAGGCGGCGGAGGAAATCCGCCAGAAGGCGCAATGACCTCATCAGGGGAACAGGCGAAGGAAAAACAGGAACAGCTCAGCCCAGAGGAAGAACTGGGAGGACCCCGAAACAGGGCGCAGGACCCCGGCCCCCCCGATGACGGAGGGGAGTCACTGAGGCGACAACAACTGAAGACCCCAGAACGAGAGATGCCATGCAGACCTCGAGCAGCAAGGAGGGATTCCGCGACCCCCTCAGCCCCCGAGAAAAGGAGGACCGGGACAAATGGCACGACCCCATAATCCCTGAACCCGGCCGGCGGCCAAAGTCAGAGGGATGACCCGGAGACTGAACCAAGGAAACCCCGGGCAACAGGCCGAGAGGGTCAACCACCAGAGGAGGCGAAACCCGGAAGTCCGGGACAAAGGAATCCGTCCCATTGAGACAGGATGTGGGCGGGAAGGCTCGAGAGCGGGCCCGAGCCACAAGACAGATGGAATGCCGGACGACGAGGATCCCAGAGCCGGAAGTGGCGACCGAAGGGAGAGAGACAACGGACGACCGTCGTGGCTCCAGGCAGGCAGGCGAGAGCGGAGGGAGCAACTAGAAGGTAGACATTCCGACATAGCAACAACAAACTGCCCCGACCCCACAGGAAGGCCACCACCGCCTTAGAAAGTCAATGCCGCCAAAGGTTCCCCAAGAAAGTGCCCCAGGCTCTCCTACTGAGATTCCTATTGGGAAACCCATAGAGACTCCCATTCCTCTCATGAGGACTCCTATCCAGCCAGAGACCAAGGCTACTGCTGCCTAGCTTCAACAGAAAGGCAAGGGCATGCACAATGGGTGTACAATGTCAACTGACATCGTCAACAGCTCCGAGAAAATTCAGGGAGTCAAGGAGAGCCCGAAGGGAAGGACAGTGAACTGGAAGTTCGAAGAGGAAGAACGTCCGGCGCCAAGGATGAAGGGAACGGGGAAGCAAGCGCCCATCAAATCGGTTGTAGCCATCTGGAGGTGTCGCCCATCAACGGAATCGCTGAGAGAAAAGACACCATCCAGAACGCGCGTACCTGACATGCAGGTTGAGCGTGTCAGGCAGAGAAGGACCCGGGAGGCCCCAGATGGCACCCTGACCAAGAAGAGGCAGGAGTAGACCTAACACCACTCCAAGGGTAGGAAATGAGGCGTATGCAAGCCGGAAACCCTCACCCTTGCATAAAGAATACCGTGCGCGCCCCGCGAAGGCAGGCCGGGAACCTGGAGACCCGAACTTGAAGAGGAACCGAAAGGACCCCTACCATCCACTGCCAACAAAATCTGCCGCCAAGAGGGGAGAAGGCCGCGAGTCTGCTTCCCCTCCCTCACCAGAACTCATGGAGATTCCCACGGGGTCTCACATGAGGTCTCCCATCCAGCCCTTGACCGAGGCTCCTGCTACTTAGCATTAACAGAGTGTCAAGGGCATGCACAATGGGTTTACTATGGCTGCTGACACGAGTCACCCGTAGGCAGGCTGTTGCTGCTGCAAACGGAGAAGGGACAAGGACATGGTCCCCTCTACCCACCTGGGAACTCCATCCGGAATACCCAGACCCGTGGGGCTGGGAGTACTGAGGCACCGAAGAACAAAAGGTCTGTGACCAGGGGGGCTCGTGCACCGCAAGAGCCCCGTGGACAGGCGCCTTCCCCAGGATCTCCACCAAAGCCAGCCTGAACACCAAATCAACTGTTAAGGGGATCGAGCCCAGCAGCAGTTCGGAAGTGGGAACCCCACTCCACACCGACCGCCACACAGCCGGCCTGCAGAAACCGAGAACCCCCCATAGGGAGCTGCCAGGCCAAGGGAAAGGAAGCAAGGAGAGCTTCCCAAGGATGCCTAGGGAAACATGGCAAACCCACAGATCCAGCCAGTTAAGGAGGGATCTAGCACACAAGAAGCGAAAGTCGCCCGAAAGCAGGCGGAGGAGGCCTCCCACGCATACTTCAGAAGGCACTCAATCGATCGGACCAGCAGGCCCGCAAAGAGAGGACGCTAACAGAACCGATCAGGCTTTCATTCAGTTGGAGTACCAACTGCGTCACAGAGAGCTCCTATGTACAAAAGGAGAGTGGCTGCACCCCCTCACATCCACCACGTGGGACAAACCAGGGGAACTCAGGAGAAATCTGCGACTGAGATCACTCTGGAAATGGTACACCGGCAATCCCAGTCCTCCAAAAAAAGGAGGAATGAACCGGAAAAAACAGGCAGCTTAGCATATGTAAGCCCAGCAAACCGCTCGACCAGACGGAGGAGAGGACTCGCTCTTCTCGCCCCCTAGTGCTCCGAACAGCCCCAAACAAGACCTCCATGGTAACGAGGAATTGTCCAAGCCCAGCCTGTCAGGAAGCAGAGGCTGCCACAGAGGGCATATTAGCGGCTGACCAGAGAATCCACAGCCAGAAGGGCAGCCAGGAGCTTCCCTTAGAGGGAAGAAGGCCTGGCTTAGGAGCCTCTGGGGCGAGGGAGGACAGGGAAGCCCGCGCTCTGGACTACCCAGGCAAGGGAGACCCATGTCGTCCGCGCAGCTCTGACACCGCGACATCCCACAAAAATGGGAAGTTCCTCCCAGCTGGCATGCAAAAGCATTCCCAGGGACAGTGTCGTCTCTCCAGAACAACCCAGAGGACAAAGAACCGACCGCCGGACCATCAGGACCCCCCCCCAGCTCTGAGGCAGGGGGGAACACTGGGTTGTGCCTGACAAGAGCACCACCGCACCAGACTTACCGTGGTTCAGCCGGTTTCAGGGCAGCCTACAACCAGGAAGGCCTGCCCCTCCCAGTGTCCAAGAAGGGTTCCCCACCTCCCGCGCCGGGTCCTGGGCAGGCCGCCCCAGGGGAGACGTGCCCGCACGCTGCCCCGCCGAGTCCCGACGCCGGGACCCGCAAGCGCCGCTCTCCCGTCGGGAGAGCACCTGACCGGAAGTCCCGCCCACCGGCGTCACTTCCGGCCGCGCGGGACAACGCGCACATGCGCGGGAAGCAGCCGGCAGGCTCCCCCAGCAGAGAAGGCCGCCGACCAGGGAGACCATAGCCCGCATCACCCCCACCGGGGATCCGGAGGGCCAGGCAGTGGTCCCATAGCATAACACCATGGGAGCAGTAGAGGAAGAGCCAAGCCCGACCAAGACTGCCCAGCATCAAAAGGAAAAAAAGGTATGCTGAAGCTCGCTGGCCGCCACAGCACAGAGAAAAAACCTCTCCATGCCCCATGAGGACAGGAAAGACACTGGCTTGTGGGAGGTGGGAGGGGCCTTTTAACCTCTCTTGTGCTTCCTGTCCCAATTAGGGCGTGGAGAGGCAACCTCCTATGCTGTCGTGGAAGGGGCCTGGAGAAATAAGAGATGCTCGCCCATCCCTACTCTCCTTCCAACCTTCAAGTGGCCATCATTTATCGACCCCCGGACCTGACCACTGCTTCATAAACCAATTCTCCATCCGGTTTGTACACTTTCTCTCTGCTGACATTTGCATGATCATCATGGGTATCTTCAACATCCTATTGATACCAACCAGTCAACAGCCTCCAAACTCCTGTCACTTGCTTCATCTTTGGCCTCACTCAATGGTCCTCCACAGCCACCTACACAGACGGACATACACAAGACCTCATCTTTACCCGCCTCTGCTCCCTAACTAACTAACCCCACAAACTCCCTCTCCAACCAGCATCTACTCACTTTCTCATCCTTGTTTTCCTCACCTGCCCCCATGTCCACAACTCGCACACCCTCGCAGAAGCCTCACACATCTTGATGCTCACACACTCTCCAACACTATTTTATCGCTATCATCCCTATCCTCACTCCACAACACAGATAACCCCACCACTTTCTACAATTCTACACTGACATCAGGTATTGACTCAAGTCGCTCCTCGTTCATGGCAGAAAACGACAAATCAACAGACAACCCTGGCACACAGACACCACTAAAAGGCTTCAGTAACAGTCTAGGGTCGCTGAGCGGCGCTGGAAGAAAACACATTCACAAGAAGGCTTCACAGCATTCAAGCAAGCAACTCTCACATTCAAGTCAGCACTCACCTCCACTAAACAGGTTTACTTCATTAAGAGGTTTATCCTCTTTGTCCCACAACCCCAGGCAGCTATTCAACACACTTAACTCCCTCCTCCGCCCACCACCGACCTCCCGAATCCCTGCAGAAGACTTTGCAATACACTAACAAGATCGATCAGATCAGACAAGTCTTTACTGCTCAACCATCACAACCCGTATTTATCACTGAAGGAGAACTTGCACAACTCCTCTCCAAATCGCACCTCACCACTTGTGCACTTGACGCCATCCCTCCTTCTCCCCAATCTCACCACCACACTTATCCCATCCCTAACCCACCTCTTTAACTTATCATTAGCTTCCGGTACCTTTACCTCCACTTTCAAACATGCCACAATTATACCTATCTAAAAGAAACCATCCCTTAACTTGACCTCTACAACCAGCTACTGCCCCATATCGCTGCTCCTGTTTGCATCCAAACTTCTCGAAAAGCATGTCCACACTGTACGTTCATCCCACCTATCATCTAACTCTTTGACAACCTTCAATCCGGTTTCTGCCCCCACCATTCCACCGAAAATGCCTTAACAAAAATTACTAACTACCTACTTGCCACCAAAGCTATCAGAAATTTCTCCATCCTCCTCCTTAACCTGTCCTCTTCAATCGACCACTCCCTCCTGCTACAGATCATCTCTACCATTGGTATTACTGACCTTGCCCTCTTCTGGGTCTACTCATACTTTTCCAACCGCACACTTAGCGTCTTCCACTCCTACACTACCTCCTCACCCCATTCCCCCTTTGTCGGGGGTCACTCAAGCCTAGGGTCGGCTCCAGGCTTTGGTGGACCCTGGGCAAGCGTCTCCATGGGCCCCTTTAACACTCCACACCCTGCTGCTGCACGTCTGCACCATAAGCTACAACCCAGGTTTAGACAGATAAAAATAAGAAAACATTTCTTCCTATTAATTGAAGCTTCCTGATCGTGTAAAAGGGAGGGCCATTAGCGCTACTTTTAATGTACAAGGGTAGAATATGGAGGAAATAAATGTATAGTAGGTGTCTTTCTGCAAATTATATGACTCTATATTTTTGTCGATAGACATAGATGGCTCTGCTAGTCTACATGTACATGCAGACACACATACAGCTCTGCTACATGCACACTACACACACACAGCATTGCTACTTGAACATACAGATATACACACAAAGCTCTGCTACATGCCGAATACATGCACATACAGACACACACAGCTCTACTCCATGCACACTACACAAACAGCTCTGCTACATGCCCAATACATGCACATACAGACACACACAAGACTGCTACATGGACACTACATGTACATACAAAAATACACACACAGCTCTTCTACATGCACATACAAAACACACGCACAGCTGTTACATGCACATACAAACACACAGCTCTGCTTACATACACATACAAACACACAGCTCCGCTACAAGCCAATACATGCACATACAGGCTCACACAAGTCTGCTACATGGACACTACATGTATATACACAGATACACACACAGTCCTGCTACTTGTACATAGAAACACACACACACAACTCTGCTACATGCACATACAAACACACACAGCTCTGCTACACGAACAATACATGCAAAAACAGTTACACACACAAACACACATACAGACTATTCATTACCACATCGGTGCAGAGCATTGGGAGCTGCACGGAACCTACAGAACTGCAACAGGAGAAGGAGCAGTATCTTCAAGGGCCTTGATTTCAGTCATGTGACCAGTCACATGGCTGGAACTGGAAGGTTCTTCATCCTCCATGTAGCTCCTGGTATGCTTTCTCTTCTGCTGTGTTCCAATCACTTAGATCAGTGCAGAGCAGGAGTGAAGAGAAGGAGGGAGGGCGGCTGTGTGAGTGGGTCTCTCACTGCTTCCACTTACAGACGGCGAGTGTGCCCCCTTATTTCTTCAGGGCCCCAGCACCTGTCAGGGTATGCCAGGTGCCGACGCCGGGCCTGCTCAAGCCTCTGTGATGGGGCCCCTACTTTTCTCCATCTATACCCTCGGCCTGGAAGAACTCAAAGTCCCACGGCTTCCAGTATCACCTGTACACTGATGACACTCAGATCTACCTCTCTGGCCCAACCTCTCTGCTGTCCAAAATCCCAGAGTGTCGGTCAGCCATATCCTCCTTCTCCTCTCTCTTCCCAAAACTAAACGTAGACAAAATTGAACTCATCATCTTTCCCCCATCTCATGCATCTTCCTTACCAGATATATCTATCACAATATATGACATCACACTTTGCCCTGTACCTGAAGTCTGCTGTGTTGGTGTTACCCTTGACTCTGTCCTGCCCTTCAAACAACACATCCAAGCTCTCGCCACCTCCAACTGAAGAATATTTCAAGAATCCGTCCCTTCCTCAACCCTCAAGCGACTAAAATACTAGTGCATGCCCTCCTCATCTCCCGCCTCAACTACTTCAACACCCTCCCTGTGGCCTCTCGCACCTCTCCAATCTGTCCTTAACTCTGCTGCATGACTAATCCACCTTTCTCCTCGCTGCTCCTCCTATTCTCCCCTCTGCAAATCCCTCAACTGGCTTCCAATTCCCCAGCGTATCCAATTCAAACTACTAACAATGTAGATTTATAAATCAATCTGTCTCCCACATATATCTCTGAACTAATCTCCCTATTTCATCCAACTCGTAATCTTCGATCTTCCCAAGACTTCCTTCTTTCCTCCACACTTGTACGTTCCTCATCTAACTGCCGGCAAGACTTCGCCAGAGCATCCCCCATTATTTGGGACTCTGCACCTCAACAAGTTCGACTGTCATCTACACTCAGAACGTTCAAGCAGAACCAGAAAACCCATCTTGTCAGAACAGCCTACAACCAGCAATGACCCCACCGACACCAAACCACCGGAGCCAGTGCTCCACAACAATCGGAGCTGAAACATCCTATGGAATGTAAGCCCGCAAGGGCAGGGTCCTCTCTCCCCTCTGTACCAGTCAATGTTAGTTGTTTGCATTTTTAACTTGTTTGTATGCATCCCTTTCTCATGTACAGCACCATGGAATCAATGGTGCTCTATAAATAAATATTAATAATAATAATAGTCCATCATTGGTACTTTTGATACATAACAGCCTTTATTATAGTGTCACTGTAACTCCAGTATCCAATCATTTAGAAAATCTGATAATCTGGGGCAAATGTGCTTCATTTTGAGCAGAGCGATCTACAGACTCACAAATTCTCTACTGTGCCCTTAAAACGCTCTGGTAATGTTATGGCATATGTCGAGCGTCGTTTGGTTTGAGTCAATATTGAGGGTCTCAGGAATGAGACATTCCCCTAAATAATAATAATAGTAATAATAATGATAATAATAATTACTGCTAAAGCCTTTGATCCTTTTACAATTCTCCTTATGTGCATACCTTTGATGGATTAAATAGTAACCCCAAACATGATGAACCTCGAAATCCACAGCGATCTAGATTGGATTCTGAAAAAGAGGAAAATAGGAAATTACAGTAATTGGTTTTGGTATAATATCTATAAAAAAGCAATTTTTCTAAAAACTAGGAGGAGATTTTAGACATTTTTGAAACTGGATTTTGTGAGACTGTTGGACGTATTTACAAAGATCTTCAGAACTGTAATCCTTACTAATACTGGGATTAAAGGGGTTTTCCCAGAAACAAAGTACATTTTAAAGTTAATTTTAAACAATGGATCTCGGAATAATAATAATTTCCACAATTGGATGTGTTTAAAAAAAAAAAAAAATGTTCCTGTGCTGAAATAATCATATATGTGCCCCTGCAAAGTACTGTGCAATGGATGTGTCTGACTGTACAGGGACATGGTCTGATCATACCACATCTCCTGTGCCGGGGAGGACACAAGAGAGTATATAGATATTATAGCACAGGATCCTAGCTGTTTATTTTTGTGAGGTAAAAGATTTCCCTGCCAGTTTGTAAAAAATGTTTACCTCAAAGAAAGAATTATTTAAAATCCCATGTTGTAATGTCTGTATACTCTTTTGCGTCCTCCCCTCCCAGGAGCTGTGGTATGACAAGTCCATGTCCCTGTACAGTCAGACACATCCATTACACAATACATAGCAGGGACACATATATAAGATTATCTCAGCACAGGAGATGTGGTATGATCAGACCATGTTCCTGTACGGTCAGACATGGCCATTACACAGTACATAGCAGGGGCGCATATATAAGATTAGCTCAGTCCTGGAGATGTAGTATGATTAGACCATGTCCCTGTACGGTCAGACACAGCCATTACACAGTACATAGCAGGGACACATATATAAGATTATCTTAGCACAGGAGATGTGGTATGACAAATCTATGTCCTTGTACGGTCAGACACATCCATTACACAATACATAGCAGGGACACATATACAAGATTATCTCAGCACAGGAGATGTGGTATGATCAGACCATGTCCCTGTACAGTCAGACATGACCATTACACAGTACATAGCAGGGACACATATATAAGATTATCTCAGCACAGGAGATTAGGTATGATCAGACCATGTCCCTGTATGGTCAGACACATCCATTACACAGTACATAGCAGGGACACATATATAAGATTATCTCAGCACAGGAGATTAGGTATGATCAGACCATATCCCTGTACGGTCAGACATATCCATTACACATTACATAGCAGGGGCACATATATAAGATTATCTCAGCACAGGAGATGTGGTATGATCAGACCATGTCCCTGTACGGTCAGACACATCCATTACACAATACATAGCAGGGACACATATATAAGATTATCTCAGCAAAGGAGATGTGGTATGATCAGACCATGTCCCTGTATGGTCAGACATGGCCATTACACAGTACATAGCAGGGACACATATATAAGATTATCTCAGCACAGGAGATTAGGTATGATCAGACCATGTCCCTGTATGGTCAGACACATCCATTACACAGTACATAGCAGGGACACATATATAAGATTATCTCAGCACAGGAGATTAGGTATGATCAGACCATGTCCCTGTATGGTCAGACACATCCATTACACAGTACATAGCAGGGACACATATATATAAGATTATCTCAGCACAGGAGATTAGGTATGATCAGACCATATCCCTGTACGGTCAGACATATCCATTACACATTACATAGCAGGGGCACATATATAAGATTATCTCAGCACAGGAGATGTGGTATGATCAGACCATGTCCCTGTACGGTCAGACACATCCATTACACAATACATAGCAGGGACACATATATAAGATTATCTCAGCAAAGGAGATGTGGTATGATCAGACCGTGTGTACTTGCCTTCAAGTGATTTATTTCATAATGGGGAAAACAAATATTTTTATGGACAAGGGAAGGAAATTTGAGGAAACGTCGGTGAAAGTGCAGCCAGGGGCCTGGTGCCTACATGTTTGTATCAGTAGAGACCTTGCTGCGTAGGCAATGAGATCCAGCGGGGACTTGCCAACTATAACTGACTCAAGGGACCTGCTTTTGATCATGTGAGATCAAACAATCTTTCCGATCAGTGTGATGACCTAAATATGTAAGGGAAATTTATCAATACACTAGCTGTAGAGCCCGGCATTGTCAGGGCGAAATGTCTGTATATGGTCATAATGCCTATATATGATAATGTATGTATGTAAATGTATCTTAGTTCTGCCCCCCCAGGTACCTTCACCCATTCATAGTTCTGCCCTTATACAAATCCCCACCTGTTCATAACTCCGCCTCTCCTGGTAGCCAAATCCCCTTCATAGCTCCGCCCATATGTATAGTCCACTATTTCATAGCTCCATCCCTCCACATAGTTCCGGAGCTATGATACACACACACACACATCTTTATATACTAGATCTCATAATGGTGACTGCAGAACAACACCTCAGTTCTGCTGCTTGACTGAAGCCAAACCCTCTAATTGTGTGAGAACTGCTGCACACAGTAATCTAAATAATACATAATTGGATTTAGGGTCTCTTTTTCCAACATCATGCTGCTCTCAGATGAGGTAACAAAAGCCTGCTGACAGATTCCCTTTTAATGTGCAGCATTTTTTTCATAAATGCAGTTCACCGTGTCATTGAATGCCTGGCCAATTATAACAGCTGACAACAAATATCATCATCCTAAACCTCGCGCCAATTAAAAATGTTTGTAAAAACAAAAGACAGGAAGCGCTTCCCTGTGAGGTACCCGGTGGTCTAATGGGATTAAGGTTAGCGGAGGGACTGCCTCTAACCTTGAGAGGTTGGGCACCCCTGCAAAACCTCGGTGTTAGGCTACGTTCACACATTGCGCTTTTTTCAGCGCTCTTTCCTGCAGGTGTGCTTATTTACGCAGAACACGGCAAAAAGCGCAACTGCATTAACATATTGCGCTTTTCTGCACGTTTTCCTCTGCGCTTTTCCACATCCCATTTTATCATGTTGGCTATGGGAAAAGCGCAGACGCAGCTGTGTAAAGAATTGCTGTCAATTCTTTTTACGCACGCGCTTTTGCAGTGAAAGCGTGTGCGTAAAAAAGCGCAACATGTGAACGCAAATCAGCAAAACCTATGGGTAAACAGAATTGTGTTTCACTGCATAAAAGCGTGCATAATAATGTGCAGCTAATTACGCAGTGAAACAGTCAAAACGCACCAAAAAGCGCTGGTGTACGTAGGGAAAAGCGTGATGTGTGAACGTTGGCTTAGCCTGTGACGCTGGAAGATTCGATCACCGTGTACCCCAGCTCTGCACCTCTCGTCCCCAGTCACATGGTGTTTCTCCAGTCACGTGGGTGGAAGTGATGTCACTTCAGGTCCTTTTGGCGTTGTGTGTGTGAAGCACCCTGCAGCTCCGGACCACAATCCCCAAGGAGGTGTAATAGCAGGAGAAATTAAAGAGTTGTGGTCCTGTACTAGGAACTAGTAGTAGTTGCCAGTATGAGGCACTTGTTCTCCAATTGATGCCAATCTGTCGTGTGCAGGTACGTGGGGACACAATGTCTTATTCAAGTCAGCGGCTTCGATCAACCATGTGATCTTGATCACAGGTCGGTGCCAACAGTGGAGAAGGCTTTAATGTGAATGTTGCCTGGGCAGGAGGTTTGTCGTTTTCAGGTGAGTCTCTAAGTGTATTACTCTACAGAGACTCATCTGAAAGCCGCAAAGTATTCTGGATTCCCCTATGGGGGATCCAAAAAAGTGTGGAGGGGTGTCCTATAGTAAAGATGCAAGGTTTGGCTGTGGCTGTTGGGGGGCAGTGAAGGTGGAGCAGATCACCTGAGGCAGGAGCAGGCTGCAGCAGCTTATTAGTGATCATGTGTTCCCGCTGTTTAAGAAAATATAATATGCACTGCTCCCCCCACCCATCACCTCTGTGCACTGAAGCGTGCACCGAGAGGTGGCGGGATGATGGGTGGCGGGCTGGCGCATATTATTTTCTTAAACAGTGGGCACACATGATCACCAACAGCTGTGGGCGATCACATGTGCCCGCTACTAATGAAAGTGGATATTCACTACTTCCCACTTCGTGCAGTGAACATTCCAGCAGCAGGTGATCATTATACCCACCGCCCATCACAGGGCGAAGTCTTCTTCTCATGCTGGCAGCTGACGGTGTGTGTGAGTCTGGCGCAGTGATGTCATCACTGCATACTTACACACTGGTCAGATGTCGGCATGAGAATATGATGTTGCACTGCGAAGAAGCAATGAAAGGCGAGTATAATCATTTATTTATTGGTGTGCACCATGATGGGGGTCATATACCAGGACGGGAATCTATATACCAGAATAAGGGACCATATACCAGGATGGAGCATCATATATACCAGGATGGGGGTGGGGGGGGGGGGGGGGGATCATATATACCAGGATGATGGATAATATATACCAGGATGAGTGATCATATACCAAGATGAGGGATCATATACCTGGATGGAGGACATATCAGAGCGGGGCACATGTATACCTGCAAGTGGCCCAGGATGGGGGACTCTAGTACAGAATTTGGGACCTTACCACCATAACAGTGTCCGCAGCAGATCCCCCTCCCCTATAACAGTGCATCATTATCATATTTTTTGCTTCAATTTTTTTGCCCTATTATCCTCCTCTAAAATCTGGGTGCGTCTTATGGTAAGGTGGTCCAAAAAAATATGGTAATCTGGTATATTGTAAAATGGAATAAATGTTTTATTTTAATTAAATCAAGCACTCCAAAAATTTTTTAAATCACAACCAATTCCCTCTTACACTATACCATTCTCTTAGTGGTGTACACTTGTGAATGAAGTATAAATTTCTGAGATGAAGTTATCATAATGCAAAAACTTGTTGACAGATTCCCTTTAATGGCTGTAATCACCAATTCTGGACATTGTGGCAGAACGCCAGGTCCTGAATATTACAGCTCTCACCTAGGGTTAATGCTGAGGACATCGTACAAATGGCCAGTGCAATCAGTGTCATTTAGATGCATGAAGCACTCTTTCTCACATGTCTGTGTATTTATCTATAATCCATCTATAAATCTGTCTATCATATCTTATATATTGATCCATCCAACTATATCTACCTATTCTATTTATACCTATCTATATATCTATCTATCTATGGGGTTTGTCTGAATCCCATTTTAGACAAACTAAGGTGGGACTCTTGAATTCAATACAGATATGCTTTATGACTGATGTTATTGAACGAGTCAGAGCTGATCAGTGTTTTTCCTCAGCTCTGAGCCTGAACAAAAAAATCACAACAAACAATATGTATGTACTGTGACCATGGGGCAGCAGCCACACCTCCGGCCATGCTCAAGACACTACTACTGCTCATACAGAAGTGTGAGGGGGTGGGAATGCAAGATGATCTTGGAGACCCTGGGTCTATGCCCCTGACACACCTCCTAATCTCACCAGCAGCATGAAGCTGATTTTCTATGTCCCCTGAATGAGGGGTGAGAGCTGAGGAGCAGGTATGATTTTATTGATTTATAAGAGATCTATAGATCCTAGAACTGCAGTGTACGGCTCTGCTCCATCATGTAGGGGGGCAGGGACTGTACTAAAATGTTTTCTCTGCCCGGAGTTCCCCTTTAATTAAAAAGATTGTAGCCCTATATAGGTCACAATTATAGCAGAATACTAAATGTCTTTTATAACATTGCAGATGTTTGGGTGAAGGAACAAGTCAGCGACTTATAGAGGACTCTACATAACAATTGTATTCCTGGCTCTAGAACCAAGAGAGTCATAAATCAGAGACAATTAAAACTCAGTGACACATTCCTGCAGGAGTGAGGACACCTGAGACGAGGTGAGCACCATGTGCTGACGCAGGGTCTGAGCTCGTCTGTTCTCTGCACCTAGCCTGCAAGACATCGGTCATCCGCTGACGGCAGAGTCAGCTCTATTTATTTCGCTCACCTATTCATTCTCCTTCACGAGAACTCAATTTAAGAATCTCATTTGAATTGACTTGTATGTAGTAATGCCAGCAACAGAAATGGATGCAACAGGAATAAGACGTTGTCCAAGTGACAACATACCACCATCAGCAACTTCATTGTACATTAGAAAAAAAAAAAAAAGCTGCTATAGCATTCATCTGGTTTCCTAATTCCTAACTTCTGGCGATCACCTCTGATTATCCATTACCGCTACATGGGAAATTTACCATTACACTGGCGTGATAAGTGGACTGGTTGGCCCCTCATTATAACACACGAAAGGGGTCCTGAGGGAAGAACCTGCCTCCAATAGGTCCGGAAGACTCAACAGGACATGTGGTAAGGTTTTACACAACCCCTTTAATGCAGATCCAATTGGGACTAAGCAGTTGGGTTCTATATGTTTTGGATAACAAGCTGTGACCATGAAAAGCTTTAATTTAGACTGCTTTCACATCTGCGTTTGTTACACTTCTGGCAAATCAGGCAAACGTGAACTTTTGAGATTCAGATTTACTTTATCTGCTGTTATGAAAATCCGGCAAAATTGCGGCTTTATTGGAAAAAAGAAAAAAGGGTAAAAAACAAAAATGTGGATCTGGCACACTTGCGTCCTGCCTAATGCATGGTCAGTGGGAGTTTCAGACATGTGTAGCATGGTGTAACAACAAGATTATTTGTTTCTCTAAGGCTTAAAGAGGACCTGTCACCCCCTGGTGCATGGCAAACTAAATGCAGCATGCCTGCTGCATTCAGGGATGGGCTCCCCATGTCTCTAGCCTCCTGAAAGATTTAAAAAAGACATTAGAAAACTTAGATAAAAAGTCTAATGGGAGGGATCTTATTAAGAGGTCCTGGCTGCTGGCACAGTCCTCCAGCCTCCCCCTTGTGTGTTCCGCACCCTTCTATGTCTGTGCGCCGCCTCCTCTTCTGCTGGCTCTGCCCTCCTCCTCTCTGTCACTCAACCTGCCACACAGAGCTTGGACACAGCGGCTGCAAAGCATTTGTTCTGATGTCAGTGCAAGATTTCCGCCCTGATGATGCTTTATTCAGAGAGCAGGAGAGGAGGAGGACAGAGCCAGCAGAACAGGAGGCAGCACAGAGATATAGAAGGGGGCAGAATACACAAGGAGAAGGAAAGTCTTTTTTAAAGCTTACAGGGAGGCTAGAAACATGGGGGAGCCCCTCCCTGAATGCAGTAGACATGCTGCTTTCAGTGATGCATTTAGTTTGTAATGCACCAGGCGGGTGGGATCTTATTAAGAGGTCCTTGCTGCTGGCACAGCCCTCCCTGCCTTCTCCTTGTGTGTTCCTACCCCTATGTGTCTGCAGCCGCCTCCTCTTCTTCTAGGTCTGCCCTCCTCTTCTCCTGCTCTGTGTGATGTCAAGAGCAGAAGAGGAGGAAGGTAGACCTAGAAGAAGCAGCAGTCAGGATCTCTTAATAAGATCCAACTCAGACGACCTCTTAACTGTAAGGTTTCTAAAGTCTTTTTTAAAGCTTATAGGGGAGGTAGAGACATGGGGGATCCCCTTCCCTGAATGCAGCAGACATACTGCATTTAGTGCTGCATTTAGTTTGCCATGCACCAGGGGGGGTGACATCTCCTCTTTAACCTTAAGGAAAAAAGTATATACACAAATGTCTGTAAATACCCTGCAATAAATAAATAGAAAGCAAGTGCTATAAAAACACTTGGTACTTGGCACATATGTTTTTGCAAAAAGGTAAGAAGCCATCCCATCAACGTCAAGGTTACCCAGTCCAGGACGGTCCCTACTCTGTTTTAAAACCTGCCGTCATGTCTACTGACCTCAGAATAAGCTGGATGCAGTGTGACCTGGGTCCCAGAATGGACACACAGGAATGAGAGGCAATATAAATACTCCTTTACTGAGCAGAGTATTTATATTGCTTCTCATTCCTGTGTGTCCATTCTGGGACTTGGGTCACATTCTGCATCCTGCTTATTCTGAGGTCAGTAGACACGACGGCAGGATTTAAAACAGTTAAGAGTAGGGACCTTTCTGGATTAGGTACACCTTGACGTTGGTGGGGCCGCTGGCTTAGTACATATGTTTTTGCAAAAAGGTACAAAGTACCCTGTGTTTTTATAGCACTTGCTTTTTATTTATTAATTGCAGGACATTTTCAGAAATTTGTGTATATACTTTTTCCCTTAAGGTTTAATATGTCTAGTGGTCAGTGTGAACATGCTCTTACAGGCATGATCACTAATGTCCACGCTGACTCAGTTTGTGTGTATATTTTGTTTCTCTAAGGAATTGGAACAATTAGTTGGGCCCTATATGGAATGCAGTAAACAGTAAGAGGGTTTCACTGTTTCTGCCTCACAGGGGCGGACAGGGGCTAGCCTAGGTTGAGCCACCGTGGAGTGGGGGCACCGTATCGAATATCAGGGTGCTGACCCCTGCTGTGAGGTAGGGTGAGGCGGGGGATAAGTACAAAGGGCCTAAGGCCATGTGCACACGTTCAGTATTTGATGAGTTTTTTACCTCAGGATTTGTAGACCAAACCAGGAGTGGAGCAATCAGATGAAAAGTCTAATAGAAACACCTGCACCACTTCTGTATTTATCATACACTCCTGGTTTTGGCTACAAATCCTGAGGTAAAAAACTCATCAAATACTCAGCGTGTGCACGTGGCCTAATTCTTCCTTCCCTCTTTCACTATGCACTATAGCTTTTAATGATTCTAGTGAGTTGCAGTTGAAATAAAGGTAAAAGGATTTTATATATGTTAAATTAGTTGTGTTGTGACCCTTGTGGAAGCAAAAGGATGTTTAAGAATTTACAGACAATTCAGAACACAGTTGTATGACAGCAAATCACATGTTGTGGTCGAAGGACTTGTATGTGCCTTGTCTAAGCAGCAGATTAGGGGCTCCGGCCACTGTAAAGATAGACTAAGGGCCCTTGGTTTTTTCAAATCGCGGCAGCATACCGGCTGCACTTGCGGCACGGTTGCGGCGCGGTTGCGGTAAACGCCATACAAGGTATAGGCGGACTTGCGGCAGGTGCGGCCGCGAAAAAAAACGCGGCTGACAGCATTTTTTTTCGCGGCCGCACCTGCCGCAAGTGCCAAAACCACACTTGCCGCACCTGCCGCAAGTCCGCCTATACCTTGTATGGCGTTTACCGCAACCGCGTCGCAACCGTGCCGCAAGTACAGCCGGTATGCGGTAATCGCGGCAGATGCGTTTTTTTCACCGCATCTGCCGCGATTTAAAAAAAACGCTGATGTGAAAGGGCCCTAAGAAACTAATCAGATCTAAATTTCAGACATTTAGCATAATTACTGTATATACTCGTGTATAAGCCGACCCCCCTACTTTTGCCCCCAAAATCTGGGAAAACCTATTGACTCGTGTATAAGCCGAGGGTGGACCCCAGCACAGGTATACAGCCCCCAGCAGTGTGGTATACAGCAGCCTCCCAAGTGGTATATAGAGGCCCCAGCAGTGTTACAGCAGCCTCCCCAGTGGTATATACAGCAGCAGCCCCAGTGGTAGTATACAGCAGCCCCAGTGGTAGTATACAGCAGCCCCAGTGGTAGTATACAGCAGCCCCAGAGGTATAAACAGCCCCAGTGGTAGTATACAGCAGCCCCAGTGGTAGTATACAGCAGCCCCAGTGATAGTATACAGCAGCCCCAGAGGTATACAGCAGCCCCAGTGGTAGTATACAGCAGCCCCAGTGGTAGTATACAGCAGCCCCAGTGGTAGTATACAGCAGCCCCAGTGGTAGTATACAGCAGCCCCAGTGGTAGTATACAGCAGCCCCAGTGGTAGTATACAGCAGCCCCAGTGGTAGTATACAGCAGCCCCAGTGGTAATATACAGCAGCCCCAGTGGTAATATACAGCAGCCCCAGTGGTAATATACAGCAGCCCCAGTGGTAATATACAGCAGCCCCAGTGGTAATATACAGCAGCCCCAGTGGTAGTATACAGCAGCCCCAGTGGTAGTATACAGCAGCCCCAGTGGTAGTATACAGCAGCCCCAGTGGTAGTATACAGCAGCCCCAGTGGTAGTATACAGCAGCCCCAGTGGTAGTATACAGCAGCCCCAGTGGTAGTATACAGCAGCCCCAGTGGTAGTATACAGCAGCCCCAGTGGTAGTATACAGCAGCCCCAGTGGTAGTATACAGCAGCCCCAGTGGTAGTATACAGCAGCCCCAGTGGTAGTATACAGCAGCCCCAGTGGTAGTATACAGCAGCCCCAGTGGTAGTATACAGCAGCCCCAGTGGTAGTATACAGCAGCCCCAGTGGTAGTATACAGCAGCCCCAGTGGTAGTATACAGCAGCCCCAGTGGTAGTATACAGCAGCCCCAGTGGTAGTATACAGCTGCCCGCCCCCCACCCCCATCAGTATACAGGCCCCCCCCCCCCATCAGGATCCAGGGCCCCCCCTCCTTGCTCCGCAAAACCTGCAAAGGAAAATCATTATACTTATCACTGTCCTGCCGCCGCCGGACCGCCGCTGCCATCGCGATCCCAGTCTTCTTCCAGCGTCTTCCGGTTTCCTGTGGTCGGCGCAGGCAATGACGTCATTGCCTGCGACCACAGGAAGCCGGAAGAAGACGGGGATCACGATGGCAGCGGCGGTCCGGCGGCGACAGGACAGTGATAAGTATAATGATTTTCCTTTGCAGGTTTTGCGGAGCAAAGAGGGGGGGGCCCTGGATCCTGATGGGGGGGCCTGTATACTGATGGGGGTGGCAGGCGGGCGGCTGTATACTACCACTGGGTATATACTCGCGTATAAGCCGAGGGGGGACTTTTCAGCCCAATTTTTGGGCTGAAAAACTCGGCTTATACGCGAGTATATACGGTAAGTCTAAGATTTGCATGTTCGGCGGGTGAACAAACAAAAGAGGTTTTTCAATTCATGTGCAGAATTAAAGGGAATTCAGGTTTTTGCATGTCATGTAAGGGTTAAAACATAGAATTCAGGGATGCTTTAGTTTTAGGACCTTATAATTGCCTAGTGCATGGCAGTGTGACAGGCCCCCCTCTGTGATTATAAGATCACCGTCCATGGGCGCTGTATACAGAGACGATGTGGGCGGAGGCCTCTGCTACATGCTAAATCTAAAACTTCTGAATGTGTCAGAACAGCCGCTGCACCCAGTAACCTAAATGATACATTGCTGGATTCAGGGTCTCTTTGCCTAGATCATCATATCAAAAATATGCTGATAGATTCCCCTTGAAAAGGGAAGCAATCATCAGAAAATGCCCTATTGTTTAAGTCAGGTGGGACACTGCCTTCTATGTAACAGATTCAGCTCCAAATTGCAGTCTCAGTTCCTACTTTTGTTTTTTTTTTTTTTTTTTTTTAAAGGGGAAATATATAGCTCTATTAAACAAAAAAAAAATTATATATACCGTACAGACCAAAAGTTTGGACACACCTTCCCATTCAAAGAGTTTTCTTTATTTTCTTGACTATGAAAATTGTAGATTCACACTGAAGGCATCAAAACTATGAATTAACACATGGGAAATTATATACTTAACAAAAAAGTGTGACACAACTGAAAATATGTCTTATATTCTAGGTTCTTCAAAGTAGCCACCATTTGCTTTGATTACTGCTTTGCACACTCTTGGCATTCTCTTGATGGAGTGCGCTGAAGAACTCATTACATCTCTATGGGAGCCTCGTTCTGGCTCTCACATCGTTGAATTGGGCATTTATGACACAACCTCCAACTTCTAGCCAGTCGGAAGTTTACGGGCAAAAAAAAATAAATAAACGCCGTGAGATCATAGCGGCAACGAAAAGCCATGAACACATTGAAAGATAAGACCAGGGTCAGGAGACTTAGATTGAAAGAGCCATTACAGTGGTGGAAAAAAAATGCTGGTGTTTTACAAATCTCCGTCTCCTTTATAATAAAGTGAACCTTGTAAAGTATCCCATATGAAGAAGAAAGTGATGGTCCAGCTCCTGATGAATAATGCTCAAATGAAGATTTATTAATCAAATAATTTTCCACTTGTCAGTACAGCCGGTGTTTCAAGCCTGAATAAGGACCTTGGTCCGAAACATGTCGCCTTGCGTTGCTCTCTGTATATTTAATATCCATGCATTATGAGCACTAACACCGGCTGTACTGACAACTGGAAAATTATTTGATTAATAAATCTTCATTTGAGCATTATTCATCGGGAGCTGGACCATCACTTTCTTCTTCACATTTCTACGTGCGCTGCCAGGACGCAGGTCCGTGCATACCGAATATACGAGGGGTGAGCTGATTGCCTTTAACTTTATTAGAGTATCTCATACCTGTATACACAAATTGTACTACATCTACCTAAATTACACTGCCACCTAGTGTTCACGTGAGGTATAACAGGTGCCACACCAATGCTATACAACGTATGAAGGGCGTTTTTTTATGTGTTGAGCACAAGTGATTAGTGAACTGTAAAGTTTGGGGTCCATACTGAACACCTAGTGTTCAGGCACAAACCTCGAACACGGACTTCCCTGAAAAGACGCGTTACTGTTCAGGTTCACATTCGGCGGGGGAGATGTAAAAAGAAACAAAACAGTGATTAAAAATCAGCTCATACTTACTGGATTTATGTATTGTTACACTACTAGGATGTCAGCACAATGGGTGAGGGGCACAACAGCCAATCACAGACGCTCTCACAGAAAGTGGGATTCTGTGATTGGCTGTTGGAGTACCTTGGAAGCAGCCCATACATTCTAGCATCTACCCTGCATGGTGATGCCAGAATGTATGGGCTATTTCCAGGTTACTGCACTGGCTCCAACAGCCAATCAGAGGCTCATCCTCTGTGACAGCATCTGTGATTGCCTGTTGCGCCTCTCACCAGTGAATAATCAGGAAGTTAATAAACTGACCCAGAAATACAAGCGTACGGACCCGGATAGTACGAGCTGATGTCTAATCAATGTTTTGTTTTGTTGTACAGCCCTCCCAGCCCCCATTTCATAACTTTAAAGTCTGCATTAGGTGATTGGAAAAAAAAAAAAAAAAAAAAGTGTGTCCGGGTCCACCGAACAGGAACATCGTCGGATTTGCCCATCATAGTCAGAGCACATCCACAAGAATTGGATCTAGGCCTCTTCTAAAGCCAATTGTACAATTGTACAATTGTATACAATTAATGAGTCTGCTTCTTACCAATTATAAAATTGTATAAAAAAACAGAATAGATCTTAAAATATCTGAGTAAATAAAGACTGCTACTTAATTGTGCTCTAGATTTTGTTTGGTCAATAAACTGTATAAAAAAAATATTAACAGATTAAAATGCCCAAATACAGTGGGGAAAAAAGTATATATTTAGTCAGCCACAAATTGTGCAAGTTCTCCCACTTAAAATGAGGTCGGCCTGTAATTGACATCATAGGTGACCTCAACTATGAGAAACAAAATGAGAAAACAAATCCTGAAAATCACATTGTCTGATTTGGAAAGAAATTTTTTTCACATTTTGTATTTCGTCAATAAAAAAAGTTCATCTCAATTCTTTGTTCTATATTCTTTGTTGGCAGTGACAGAGATCAAACGTTTTCTGTAAGTCTTCTCAAGGTTGGCACACACTGTTGCTGGTATGTTGACCCATTCCTCCATGTAGATCTCCTCTAGAGCAGGGATGTTTTGGGGCTGTCGCTGGGCAAAACGGACTATCAACTCCCCTAAAAGGTTTTCTATAGGGTTTAGATCTGGAGACTGGCTAGGCCACTCCAGGGCCTTGAAATGATTCTTACGAAGCCACTCCTTTATTGCACTAGCGGTGTGCTTGGGATCATTGTCATGCTGAAAGACGCAGCCACGTTTCATCTTCAATGCCCTTGCTAATGCACTCAAAATCTCATGATACATGGTCCCATTCATTCTTTCATGTACACGGATCAGTTGTCCTGGTCCCATGGCAGAGAAACAGCCCCAAAGCATGATGTTGCCACCCCCATGGTTCACAGTAGGTATGGTGTTCTTTCTCCTCCAAACATGAGTTGTGTTTCTACCAAACTGTTCTACTTTGGTTTCATCTGAACATACGACATTCTCCCAATACTCTTCTGGATCATCTAAATGCTCTCTAACAAACTTCAGATGGGCCCAGACGTGTAATGGCTTAAGCAGGGGGACATGTCTGGCTTTGCAGGATCTGAGTCCCTGGTGGCGTAGTGTGTTACTGATGATATCCTGTGTAATGTTAGTCCCAGCTCTCTGCAGGTCATTCACTAGTTACCACCATATGGTTCTGGGATTTTTGCTCACCATTCTTGAGATCATTTTGACCCCACGGGATGAAATCTTGCGTGGAGTCTCAGATCGCGGGAGATTATCAGTGGTCTTATAGGTCTTCCTTTTTCTAATTATTGCTCCCAAAGTTGATTTCTTCACACCAAGCTGATTGCCTATTACAGATTCAGGTACAGGTCTACAATGTTGTTTCTGGTGTCCTTTGACAGCTCTTTGGTCTTCACCATAATGGAGTTTAGAGTGTGACTGTTTGAGGTTGCGGACAGGTGTCTTTGACAGGTGCCAGTCCTGAGTGGAGTATAGTATGGAAGTGAGCGCTAGAAAAGACCAGGAACTGTAAATTAAGAGAATTACCTCTAAGTTTATTAAAAAGTGGCTGAGGGCTCGCTCCACCCACCTTTTAATAAGTGGCTGAGTGCTCGCTCCACCCACCTTTTAATACACTTAATTCTCTTAATTTACAGTTCCCTGGTCTTTTCTAGCGCTCACTTCCATACTATATTTCCTTCTCTTCATTACCCTCCTCCCTTTGGGGTGTGGTATGAGAGCTGCTGGAGGAGAGACCCTGCTGAACATACAATAGAGCTGCCTCCCCTGGGGTTAAGTGATCAGGCCCGTTGGACACGGTCGGCCCAACCGCGGAGCCTTACTACACGAAGCCAAGTGGAAGGTCGCTTCAGGACAAACAGACTGATTCTACACTCACCCTGTACTCCATTCCCTGTTGTGCGGTGCACAACAGATCCAGGTGAGTGTACCTCTGATTAACCCTTATTCAAATTGTGGGATCAGCGTGGCGCAACCTTTTGTCTTCTCCTTCCAGTCCTGAGTGGAGGACAGAGGAGGCTCTTGAAGAAGTTACAGGTCTGTGAGAGCCAGAAATCTTGCTTGTTTGTAGGTGACCAAGTACTTATTTTCCACCAAAATTTGAAAAAAATTCTTTCCAAATCAGACAATGTGATTTTCAGGATTTGTTTTCTCATGTTTTCTCTCATAGTTGAGGTCATCTATTATGTCAATTACAAGCCGATCTCATCTTTTTAAGTGGGAGAAATTGCACAATTGGTGGCTGAATAAATACTTTTTCTGGTATATACAGTGGGGGGAAAAAAAAGTCTCTTTCTTGCCTATCTCCAGCCAGTAGACAGGATTTCTAAATATGCAACTATAATATGTCAGCTGATCCCTCATAGCAGGATCAGGAGCAGCGATAGACTGAAGTGGTAAGTAACATTTCTTTAGTTAATAACAATTTTTTCCCTTTAGCAAGTTTTGAAAAAGTTGTAGAAAACCCCCTTTAAAGGCGCCCCCCTCCTCCTCCATGCTTTACGACTTCACAAACCCTTCTCATTTGCCCTGGTATATCTCCATATCTGAAACTGCACCTCTACATTCAGTACTGTGTCCCTGTAGTCTCCCTGGCATCAGTTAGCCAATCACTGATCACATAATATCTCTGCAGTTCCTTTAACCTTTCAGCCCAGGAGCAACTCTATATAACTGGATTACATATATCTATATCAAAACAATAGCAGTACACTGGTTATGCAAAAACTGATGTTTCTACATGTTGTTAATGGATGTTTTTTGAGAAAAAATTAAACCTAAAGTTTTTTCAAAAAATCTCAAATGGAAATTTTTTTTTTTTTTAATTTTTACATTTTTTTTAAGGTTCTCAGCGCATGCATTGGCCAATATATGCCTGCCCTTCAACCAACGGCAAGGTGATCTTAATTCTGACGGGTCCCTGTCTACACCAAAAGCCTCTCTCGTACCCTAGGGTTCTCTGTTACAATGGGCAGTAGCAGGATACATACCACTTCAGATGGCCCCCATGGCATTTTCTAAGAACCTTAAAAAAAAATTTCCATCTGAGTTTTTTTGTTTTTCAAAAAACATCTATTAACAACATCTAGGAAGATCAGTTTTTGCATGTGATTGGCTTGACCAGTGTGCTATTATTTTGATATATATACATAATCCAGTTATATAAAGTTGCACCTGGGCTGAAAGGTTAAAGGAAGTGCAGATACAACCTCTGGTAGATATATTATGTGATCATTGATTGGCTAACTGATGCCAGGGAGACTACAAGGACACAGTACTGAATGTAGTGGTACAGTTTCAGATATGGAGAAGAAACAGTAGTTTGTTTTTTATATCTTACACCATTCTACTTTTTATATTAGAGAGAACCCCTGTAAGCAGGCTACAGTAAAAATGGCATACAAAAGTGCCAGCACTTGCTGCTGACTTCTATAAGGCCCCTGTCATATTTCATGTGAAAAATGGAATGTCATTTATTCCATCCCTATGCTGCCAAAGATGGTATGCAACTGGCACCATGTACCCAAAGCAGCTGCTCAGTAACCCAGGAGGTGATATGGACTTAATAGTCACTAATCTAAATGATGCTTCCACTATGGAAAGGAGCTGGGATCTGGTTAGTTGCCATGGACTCATACTCTATGTTACTATTTTGTGTACATTTCCACATATTGTCACCCTTGGGAGGCCAGGGTAACAAGGAGCTGGACATAGGGGGTCAGGGGAGCCTACTCTGGCCCTGATACTGGGGTCCCTGGTTTGCCCTGATCTCAGAGGTACCTCTAAAGGTGAGGAGGTCCGAGCCACCAGCCAAAGTCCCTAAAGCATGAGAAGCCCTAGGCATAAGCCCTTACCTCCACCCACGGACCACGGAACCCAGCAACTTCCAATGGAGAGAAAAAGTAGCAGCTTTGGATCAGCTCACAAAAGGTCACAGTCCAGAAGTGAACTGAATTCAGCAACATCAGGTTGATGTGAGCTGACCCATTTATGGCCGAGGGATGGGGAGCAACCAGCCCAGGCACGCCCCTCAACTCACCTAAGCATGAGTCATTGCCATCACACACACCTGCAGCAATCTCACCTCCAGAGCTGCACATTGAATAGGGAAAAGGCTCAATTCTACAACAGCAGAACCCATGAGCATAGGCAGCCCATACGTATCACATTTTATATATTGTTAATGTTCTTACAATGGGTCCACAACAACTTACTTGTGGCACATAAATCGTCTTGATAAAGTCAGGTGTTTTTCTTCTGTGTCCCAAAGCCACCAGCTATGTAGAGGTGCCAATACACTTTAGTCAGCTGTTGGCTGAGCACTCATTCAGGTGACAGCCATCTCTCTCCCATCAGTCCATACACAGGAGTGCTCTGCTTGGCTGAGCGTCCATGTGTCTCTAGTGGAGCAACCTGCTGCCAGACACCTCTAGGAACAGGTTGTTTAGTGGGAGAACAAACTGTCATCTGCCAGGTTGGGGAGGAGGGGATACAGATTAGATGGTCGCCAAGCACCCTCAAAAATCTGCAAACATATGCCATTTGTATGAAGGCCTTAAAATACCTATTTTTAGGTTTAGAGCATGTTATTCCTTTAAGCACTAAATAAAAGCTAAAATAAAAAAACAATAATGACTTACTATCTTCAGTGGGAAGAACTTGCAGGGAATATATCCACTCTATTATTTCAGCTTTGTTCACAACATGCAAAGAGTCCAACATGTCCAGTCCAGACAGAGCGAAAAATGCAATGGTCAATCTAAAAATACAAAAAAGAAAGGTATCAAAGCTATGAAATCCCCTGTACACAATACATATACAAATCTTCACCTGCAGACAGGACAACATATCACTGTGCAAAAAAAAAAATACTACTATTTCCCATTATCTACTGCCACAGTCCAGTTAGGCCTTAAGGCCCCGTTACACGCTGCGATGTGGCAGCGATCCGACCAACTATGTTGGATCGCTGCCACATCGTGAACTGGTCGCTGATGAGCTGTCACACAGGCAGACTCACCAGCGACCAGTGGAACAGCGACATCGTGGAAAAGAATAAAATATTGTTTCCACGATGTCTAGTTCCCGCTGCCAGGCTGCAGTAAGCGGGAGCAGGCTAGTAACTATGGTAAACAGCGGGTATCTAGGCAGTGCGCAGCGCCTAGTTACCTGATGTATACTCTGGTTACCAGCCTTCTCCGCTTACAAGCTGGTATCCAAGGTACACAGCAGGTAACTAGGGACAGCACTGTGCCTAGTTACCCGCTGTGTACCTTGGATGCCAGCCTGTAAGCGGAGAAGGCTGGTAACCAGGGTATACATTGGGTAACTAGGTGCTGCACACTGCCTAGATACCAGCTGTTTACCATGGTTACCAGCTCCCAGCGCTTGCTGTGCAGTGCTGGGAGCTCGTTTATTCGTTGGTCTCCCGCTGTCACATGCGCCGATGCTGGCAGTCCAGCGGTAGACCAACGATAGATTTATGGCCTGGCCACAAATCTACGTGAAAACCGCTGCAGTCTATGGGACTGATTACATATCCGTGATTTTGACGATTGTGTGTGTCTGTGAAAGATAAGAATCACAAAAGGCATATAGTATTTGTTTCTGATCATAACACAAAATAAGCCTGTGAAAATCAGGGTCAGCACAGATGGCATCAGTACTCATTTTTTCAAAGGGGAAAAATTGATGGTAAAAACTCACAACCTCTGGTGAAAGCGGATCAAAGACGCTGTTGAAACTTGAACCATATTTTTTATGTAGAAATCAAGAGTTTGGATAAGGCCTTGGATAGTCCTGGTGCACGGGTCATTCAGGGTGTAAAGCCAAATCAAAATCTTGGATGGAGAATTTATTAACACTAGTGTTTCAAACATTTTTTTAATTGTACTGCTGTAGTGTTTTAACTTCAAGCCCCGGTCCCTAGTGTTATACTAGTGTTATACTCACCTTTCTCTGCCTTTAGGCTGGGTTCACACACAGTGTTATTGCTGCGTTTGTGAGGATCCGTTTTTAGTGCAAAACTACGGAGAAAGGATCCTCACAAGGCGCAGTGTTCTGTGTGTGAACGCCGATGTGCTGTTCTGCTGCGCTTTTACTTACCTCGACACGCTCCCTCAGTGAACACCGCAGGTGATCACCTGTCATCCCCGCTGAGCTGCAACGAGTGCGGCCTATAGGCCCCCCTCAGCACCATGTGACCGGGTGGTCACATGGTACACTCCCGAGTCCTCAAAAGGTCCTGGGCCATCGCGCTGAGATCTCTCCATGGAAACACGGCGAGGTGAGAAAAACGCAGGCGAATAGCGCAAAAACAATTGACATGCTCATTCTTTTTACGTATACGCTTTTCAGCCCAAAAGTGTATACACAAAAAGCACAGCATGTGAATGGAAAACAGTGAAATGCATTGACTTGGCTGGGACAGCTAACGTCAAAGCGTCTCACTGCATTCCACTGCAATAGCGGATCCGTAAAAAGCGCAGCATTTGTGCAGCGTGTGAACGTAGCCTTAGCCTTTTACAGCAATGTGCTAAACGGTCTTTGGCAAAAAGTGACCTGCCAACAGGTCCAGTGTTCATGGGGCCATAGGTCACTTCTCAATACATCTCTATGATCTCCTCATTCTGGCTGTAATAGAGATGAATCAAGCATTTCTGACATAGCTCCTGTACCAGTTCTGAGCATGTAACCTACACTTCTGCCCCTATTGGTATCAATATTTGTGTGAGGCGCCCCCTCATTATTGTGAGCACAGTAGGGGAGCGGGTTTCCCAGAAGTAATAAACCACCAAGGTTAGATTTGGCTGCAGTAATCTCAGGTACAGCTATACAATTAACTAATCTGGGAATTTTAATGTTATATACAGGTTTAAGACAAATGGAGGGTAGTTTGCACAATATTTTTCATTTTATTACAAGGGCTCAGACAGGAAAATGTTAATCATGTGCACATACCCCAAGGGTCCGTTTACACAGAATGACTGGCAGCATGATATGTCAGCCAGTAGGTAAACTTTTACAGACCAGCGGTCATTTGAGAGCTTATATACACAGGCAGGACAGAGTAAAAATGATGTGGACCGAGAGTAAAGTGAAAGTAAAAGTAAAGTCATGGCCATAATAGTGCGGTGATGCTGATTAAATGTAGACCTTCAGTGAATAATCTTCCTTTACAGTTTTCAATTAATGACGTCTTCTGTACAACGGCGCAAGACTAATTGTTCAATGACCTGCCTCCATTGGAAATTCCATGCTACCATCACTGCGATTACTGACACGTGCACAGTGTGACCCTTTGGGCGGTCTGCAGCTCTTCAATAAAATGGCGCTGGAGAAGGCGCATGGGCAGATTGAGATGTAAGCTTAATGACGTTTTCATCTGCTAATGTGACCATGCGCAATGTGAGTCTACAAACTGTTTTTAATAGCATGTGGCCAGAGGCAGTGTATGCACAGATGGAGATTTTAGCTTAAAGTGTAACCACCATTTACATTTTTATTCAATGTAAAACAAGTGATAATAAATTTTCAAATATACTTTGTAGATTAAACATGGAGGAAAACCTGTCAAAGCCTTCTAGAAGATGTCCCCCCTAGGCTGTTTGTGAACCAGTCCTAATCTAGTTGTCAGGGAAATCAGTCTTCAGCTCCAGACACTGAACGTGGCCTTATAAGGGTGGGGGGGACGGGGCCTACACATTGTTCACAATACAGCTGATCAGAGATTCAGGTTACCTCAGGCAGGGACAGTGCGGAGTTTGTCAGGCTGTCAGCACACTGCTTCAGCGATCTTATCTTACCTTAATATGCATTCACATTGGCTCTGCTCCATTATCTGTCCATTATCATTATCCATTATTAGCTGATGCTCCCAATATAGCACCGCAGCTGATTGCACAAAGAGCAATGTGATTCCAGAGGAGTCAGATAGGATCACAGGAGCTGTGTGCTGACAGCTTGAGCTCAACACTGTCCCTGCCTGAGGTAACCTGAGACTCTGATCAGTTGTAGTATGAACGCTGTGTAGGCCCCAGCCTTTTATATGGCCGTATTCAGTGTGTGGAGCTGAAGACTGATTTACAGACAACGAGCATGTGTGTGGTTTACAAACAGGCTAGTGGGGACATCTTCTAGAAGGTTTTTGAAATTTTTTCTTCCAAATTTCACTTCTGAAATATATTTGAAAGTTTATTTAATCACTCTGCATTACTATTAAACAAAAATTTACACGGTGGTTACGCTTTAATTAAGAGGACACTGAGCTGAAATCTTGATCTGCGCATGTCCATGTGCAGGCCAGGTGGTTTTTAACCCTTCATCCTCCCTGCTTTAATTTTCTGAGACCTTTGGGTTTTCATTGGCTGTAAACCATAATCATCAACATTAACAGAAATAAAACCATGAAATAGATCGTTCTGTTTGTAATGACTCTATATAATATATGCGTTTCACTTTATGCATTGATTTACTGAAATGAACTTTTTGATGATATTTTAATTCACTGAGATGCATGTGTATCTAGCCTCTTCAATACTGTGGGATATTCATGACTATTTGGCATTTACTGCTTGACGTACTATCACCCACACAAGCGCTCCTCTTATTGTATTATCGATGGGGCATTTTCAAGAGACAGATTATGAACAGTTTGGCACAGTCTTCGAATATTGAAATGCTTCAGCTTTTTTTTCCCCAAAAGTACCTGACTATAGCAAGAGTTCAATCTATTTTTTTAAATCAGATCACTTGATTCCAAAATGCCCCCCACCTCTCTCTCTAGCATGTTATCTTTTTTAAGATGTGAACTTGGAAAGCCTCCTGAAAATGCTCAAGGGTGATCATATTAATTTTTATGTATAGACTAGATGGGTGCCCGATGCACAATGCATCGGGATTCTAGCAGAGCGAGTCTCTGACTCGCAATGGCCGCTTCGCGGCCAATGCTTCGCGCTGCTAAGGCGACTCGCCATGCCCGCTGCGCGGGCATAGCGAGTCGCCTTAGAGCGACTCGCAATGGCCGCTTCGCGGCCAATGCTTCGACTCGCCATGCCCGCTGCGCGGGCATAGCGACTCGCCGGCTCGCAATGGCCGCTGCGCGGCCAATGCTTCGTTCGTATCCACATGACGACAAAGGGGCACTCGCAGCATTCGCAATTATATAATAGATGACTTGCTTTTCATATGTTTATGCTTTGAGAATCTTTTATTGACTTCTAGTTTTAAATAACAGCAAAAAAAGCGACCAAACCCTCCTTCAGGATTCTTCTGCACAAAAGTCACTCTCCACTGACCATATAATATGAGTCAAAGGACACCCAGAAGATGCCTTTTTGAGCATGTATCAATTTAGAAAGAGCTAGTTTCTCAACAGTAAAATAGGGGGGACTAAAAAAAAAAAAAAATTAATTCAGAGACGACTAATATATATGGACGTGGCCTAACGGGAGAAATTAACCTGCAAACGAAGACTCCTTATGTGTCCAACATACTAAGAACTTGGACCCAGAAACCTCCCCGATAGTCCGCCTATCGCAGCCCATGAAGGACATTAGGATGTCTTGAAGGCAGAGTGTGTCAAGAGGAGCTGCAGTAGGTTAATACACAGCCTGCATCTAAGTGTCACCTTTAAAGGGTTATCCCTATGCCAGTGAGGTGTCAGAACCAGCAGCGCTAATTAGAAAATGGCTCGTGCCAAATAGCTGAACTTGCCATTCATTGTCTATACAGTAGGTCAGACTCCTGAAATATTGGAGCACTGTACTTCTGCAGTCCCATAGACAATGAATGAAGTGGATTCAATAGGATAGACTTCGCTCCCAGTCTCTAAGACCCCAGACAAAAACCCATAAAGGGTGAAAACGTCGGGCAGGAGCCTCGTGTATTGATTTTCACTCTCATTCACCAATAAAAGGATGCAAAAAGGATTTTTTGGACTCATTGCATCTTTCTGCTTAGAGGGCCCGATCTTTTTCTACAATGAATGAAGTGGGGGCTGACAGTAAACCCCTCGGCTCCATTCAGTTACAGGGCTTAGAATCACTATGGTCCCAGCAGTTGGATCCCCAGAGAGTTATCCCTCATCATGTACCTAGAGGATAAGTTCATGTTTTCAGATTAACCCTTTGAAGCTTTACAGTTATTCCAAGAAACATGGCAGTCAGAACTTTTCTTGTGTTTGCTTCTTCCATTTTTTTAGACCAAAATGTTGAAAGACGTGGGAATCAGATCAGATCTATGCGACTTACCTAGGGCTTCAGTTCCTCCAAGACTGTATAGTTTGTTTTAACATTCATATTAGGAAGGAGAGGACAGGCAGGTCTGCAGGGCAATACATGACGCTGCTGCAAGGTGCCACAGTAACACTGGCAGCTATGTGGGTTCAAGAGGGATGGGGGGCTCCTCCTGCCACCCCAACACAAACTAACTGGGGGGTCCTTTAAGTTCTCAGCACTATTATTTTCTGCAGTCTACCCCTTATATGCAGGTTGTGGGATCCTGTATGTAGACCGGTTACGGATTATCGGACGCTGTGAGTATGAGATGATGTATAATCTGATCCACAATCCGGTACACTCAGAGGATGTCACCCCCAGGATGGACACGATGTCCCTGGATCTACTAACCACAGTGATCAATGACAATAAGAATGGAATTAATACAGAGTCATAATATGGAAACATAGAAAGAGGAGGAGGGCGAGGAGAGCGCAGAATGGGGGATAGTGCCATAGAAATGATGGTGCACAGAGGTGTCAGTATACAGGGTGTGGGATCACCCCAGGCTCACACACAGGAGGGCGATCCGGACATGTAATGGGACACACCCGGCCCCGCACATTACCTGCTGGTCTCCAGGGACGAGCACTGCTCGGGCAGCGCCTGCAGACTCCGCTGGAAGTAACGGACATGACGATCGGGCAAGAAAAGTAACCTCTCCCCCAGCAGATCATCGTCCTCCTCCGCCATCGCCCTGTGTGACCCGCTCCGCTCTCCGTACACTGGATGCTAGAGCCTAGGAGTGAGCGGCAGGACCTGACATGACGTCATGGTCATGTGATCAGTCACGTGAAAGAGCAGCCAGGCGCGCTGCTTCCGGGAAGTGATTGTCATATAATATACTGTGTACATATATTGTGTGTATATACCCTCTACATATATACAGTGTACATATAGGGTGTATATACCGTCTACATATATACAGTGTACATATAGGGTGTATATACCGTCTACATGTATACTTTGTACATATAGGGTGTATATACCGTCTACATATATACAGTGTACATATATTGTGTGTGTATATACTGTTTACATATATACAGTGTACATATAGGGTGTATATACCATCTACATATATACAGTGTACATATAAGGTGTATATACCGTCTACATATATACTGTGTACATATATTGTGTGTATATACTGTTTACATATATACAGTGTACATATAGGGTGTATATACCATCTACATATATACAGTGTACATATAGGGTGTATATACCGTCTACATATATACTGTGTACATATATTGTGTGTATATACTGTTTACATATATACAGTGTACATATAGGGTGTATATACCATCTACATATATACAGTGTACATATAGGGTGTATATACCGTCTACATATATACAGTGTACATATAGGGTGTATATACCGTCTACATGTATACTTTGTACATATAGGGTGTATATACCGTCTACATATATACAGTGTACATATATTGTGTGTATATACTGTTTACATATATACAGTGTACATATAGGGTGTATATACCATCTACATATATACAGTGTACATATAGGGTGTATATACCATCTACATATATACAGTGTACATATAGGGTGTATATACCGTCTACATATATACAGTGTACATATAGGGTGTATATACCGTCTACATGTATACTTTGTACATATAGGGTGTATATACCGTCTACATATATACAGTGTACATATATTGTGTGTATATACTGTTTACATATATACAGTGTACATATAGGGTGTATATACCATCTACATATATACAGTGTACATATAGGGTGTATATACCGTCTACATATATACTGTGTACATATAGGGTGTATATACCGTCTACATATATACTGTGTACATATATTGTGTGTATATACTGTTTACATATATACAGTGTACATATAGGGTGTATATACCATCTACATATATACAGTGTACATATAGGGTGTATATACCGTCTACATATATACAGTGTACATATAGGGTGTATATACCGTCTACATGTATACTTTGTACATATAGGGTGTATATACCGTCTACATATATACTGTGTACATATATTGTGTGTATATACTGTTTACATATATACAGTGTACATATAGGGTGTATATACCATCTACATATATACAGTGTACATATAGGGTGTATATACCGACTACATATATACAGTGTACATATAGGGTGTATATACCGTCTACATATATACTGTGTACATATATTGTGTGTATATACTGTTTACATATATACTGTGTACATATAGGGTGTATATACCATCTACATATATACAGTGTACATATAGGGTGTATATACCGTCTACATATATACAGTGTACATATAGGGTGTATATACTGTCTACATGTATACTTTGTACATATAGGGTGTATATACCGTCTACATATATACTGTGTACATATATTGTGTGTATATACTGTTTACATATATACAGTGTACATATAGGGTGTATATACCATCTACATATATACAGTGTACATATAGGGTGTATATACCATCTACATATATACAGTGTACATATAGGGTGTATATACCGTCTACATATATACTGTGTACATATATTGTGTGTATATACTGTTTACATATATACTGTGTACATATAGGGTGTATATACCATCTACATATATACAGTGTACATATAGGGTGTATATACCGTCTACATATATACTGTGTACATATATTGTGTGTATATACTGTTTACATATATACAGTGTACATATAGGGTGTATATACCATCTACATATATACAGTGTACATATAGGGTGTATATACCATCTACATATACACTGTGTACATATATTGTTTGTATATACCGTCTACATATATACTGTGTACATATATTGTGTGTATATACTGTTTACATATATACAGTGTACATATAGGGTGTATATACCATCTACATATATACAGTGTACATATAGGGTGTATATACCATCTACATATACACTGTGTACATATATTGTGTGTATATACCATCTACATATATACTGTGTACATATATTGTTTGTATATACCGTATACATATATACTGTGTACATATATTGTGTGTATATATCGTCTACATATATACTTTGTACATATAGGGTGTATATATCGTCTACATATATACTTTGTACATATAGGGTGTATATATCGTCTACATATACACTGTGTAGATATAGTGTGTATATACAGGGCCGGCTCCAGGTTTTTGTGGGCCCCGGGCAAAACAGTGTCAGTGGGCCCCTTTAACACATACAATTAATGAATACAATATAGAAACTGAAGGCTATGTATACAGGCTCCTGGGTGGGCTGTATATAGAATAGAACTGTGCAGGGCTATAGATATAATATGGCGACTGCTGAACTGTATTTATAGTATGGAGACTGCCAGGCTGCATATATAATATAGAGGCTGTTGGCTTTGCATGTATAATATATAGAGGCTGCGGGCTGTATATATTACTTGGAGGCTGTTCTGCGGTGTATATATTACTTGGAGGCTGTTCTGCGGTGTATATATTACTTGGAGGATGTGGCAGCCAAGCAGCAGCCTCCGAATATTATATATGCACCGACACAGCCTCCATAGTGTGTGTGTGTGTGTGTGTGTGTGTATGTGTATATATATATAGCACAGTCTCCAAATAATATATATAACCTAGTACAGCCTCCATGTGCACCCAGCAGCCGCCTCCAAATACACCCAGAATGGTGTTTACTGTATAGTGGTATTATTTAGTCATATAAGCTCATCATGAGGCTCACTCTATGGTTGTTTTATTCCATCAGTGTGATATAAGTGACAATATGGTGATATAGTCCTGTCACGGTATAAATGTAACATTAAGTCACCACCGTATGTTAGTAACAAAGGGGTTGCATGTTGGCATTATTCAGTCATTGGAAACCATATTAATTAGTCACTGCACAGTGACTGTTTGGCGATATTAATCACTATAAGCAACAGTTCTCATTCACTGCACAGTGACTGTATAGCGGTATTAATCACTATAAGCAACAGTTCTCATTCACTGCACAGTGACTGTATAGCGGTATTAATCACTATAAACAATGGTTCTTCATACACTGCACAGTGACTGTATGGCGGTATTAATCACTATAAACAATGGTTCTCATACACTGCACAGTGACTGTATGGCGGTATTAATCACTATAAACAATGGTTCTCATACACTGCACAGTGACTGTATGGCGGTATTAATCACTATAAACAATGGTTCTCACACTGCACAGTGACTGTATAGCGGTATTAATCACTATAAACAACGGTTCTCATACACTGCACAGTGACTGTTTGGCGGTATTAATCACTATAAGCAACAGTTCTCATTCACTGCACAGTGACTGTATGGCGGTATTAATCACTATAAACAATGGTTCTCACACTGCACAGTGACTGTATAGCGGTATTAATCACTATAAACAATGGTTCTCATACACTGCACAGTGACTGTATGGCGGTATTAATCACTATAAACAATGGTTCTCATACACTGCACAGTGACTGTTTGGCGGTATTAATCACTATAAGCAACAGTTCTCATACACTGCACAGTGACTGTATGGCGGTATTAATCACTATAAACAATGGTTCTCATACACTGCACAGTGACTGTATGGCGGTATTAATCACTATAAACAATGGTTCTCATACACTGCACAGAGACTGTATGGCGGTATTAATCACTATAAACAATGGTTCTCATACACTGCACAGTGACTGTATGGCAGTATTAATCACTATAAACAATGGTTCTCACACTGCACAGTGACTGTATGGCGGTATTAATCACTATAAACAATGGTTCTCATACACTGCACAGTGACTGTATGGCGGTATTAATCACTATAAACAATGGTTCTCATACACTGCACAGTGACTGTATGGCGGTATTAATCACTATAAACAATGGTTCTCACACTGCACAGTGACTGTATAGCGGTATTAATCACTATAAACAATGGTTCTCATACACTGCACAGTGACTGTTTGGCGGTATTAATCACTATAAGCAACAGTTCTCATTCACTGCACAGTGACTGTATGGCGGTATTAATCACTATAAACAATGGTTCTCATACACTGCACAGTGACTGTATGGCGGTATTAATCACTATAAACAATGGTTCTCATACACTGCACAGTGACTGTATGGTGGTATTATAATCACTATAAACAACAGTTCTCATTCACTGCACAGTGACTGTATGGCGGTATTAATCACTATAAACAACGGTTCTCATACACTGCACAGTGACTGTATGGCGGTATTAATCACTATAAACAATGGTTCTCATACACTGCACAGTGACTGTATGGTGGTATTAATCACTATAAACAACAGTTCTCATTCACTGCACAGTGACTGTATGGCGGTATTAATCACTATAAACAATGGTTCTCATTCACTGCACAGTGACTGTATGGCGGTATTAATCACTATAAACAATGGTTCTCATACACTGCAGAGTGACTGTATGGCGGTATTAATCACTATAAACAATGGTTCTCATACACTGCACAGTGACTGTTTGGCGGTATTAATCACTATAAGCAACAGTTCTCATTCACTGCACAGTGACTGTTTGGCGGTATTAATCACTATAAACAATGGTTCTCATACACTGCACAGTGACTGTATGGCGGTATTAATCACTATAAACAATGGTTCTCATACACTGCACAGTGACTGTATGGCAGTATTAATCACTATAAGCAACAGTTCTCATACACTGCACAGTGACTGTATGGCAGTACCATTCAATCACTGTTCCCCTGCGTACATTTGCCCCACACAGGGCGCCCTGTATACAAATTTCCCCAGACAATGGGCCCCTGCGTACCACTGCCCCAGACAGGGGGCCCTGTATACAATTTCCCCCAGACAGAGGGGTCCCTGCGTACAATTGCCCCAGACAGGGGGCCCCTGCGTACAATTGCCCCAGACAGGGGGCCCTGTAAACAATTTCCCCTAGACAATGGGCCCCTGCATACCACTGCCCCAGACAGGGGGTCCTGTATACAATTTCCCCCAGACAGGGGGCCCCTGCGTACCATTGCCCTAGACAGGGTTACCTATATACAATTGCCCCAGACAGGGGGCCCCTGAGTGCTGTCCCAACCCCCCACACACCCTCTCTCCCAATTAACCTGAGCAGCAGCTGGTAAAGGCTGATTGCAGCGTCTGTAGTTTACAGCAGCAGCTCTCTATCTCCTGCACCATCGTGGTGCAGGAAGTAAGCATGCTGCTGCTCAGGTTAGGAGAAAGAGAGGGTGTGGGGGCGGGGGCCAGCGCTCAGGAGCCCCTGCAAGGTGAAAAGGACACAGCACCCAGGGGGACCTACATGGACTCCACGGACCCCAGCGAGCAGCCAGCCATACTCACTTGCAGTCTGAGGAGGATGGGTGAATACTCGTCTTCCTCCTCTTCTATGCGGCGCATTCCACACTGTGGACCGCAAAAGTTAGAGGAAGTAAAGGGGCGGGGGCGCCTCTTCTATGCGGTCCACAGTGAGTGGTGAGCCGGAAGCGGGGGCGGAGCAGGGGCTGGCGGCGGCCTCAGGGTTGAATAAGGCAACTGTACCGCGCCGGTAAAAAAAAAAGAATACCGGAGCGATGCGGGCGGGCGGCGGAGGGCCCCTGAGTCATGCCGGGGCCCCGGCACTTGCCCGGGTATGCCGGGTGCTGACGCCGGCCCTGTGTATATACCATCTACATATACACTGTGTAGATATAGTGTGTATATACCATCTACATATATACTGTGTACATATATTGTGTGTATAATAATAAAGCTTTATTTATATAGTGCCAACATATTCCACAGCGCTTTACAATGTAGGGTTAGGGTACAGAAAATATACAGTAAGTAACTACAGTAGAGAACAAATACAGTACAATAATTGGATACAAAACAATAGGCATAGAATCAATGTAAAAAAGAAAATACAATAAATAAAGCAAGAAATGAAGGTGACCCTGCTCAAAAGAGCTTACAATCTACAACGGGATAGCGGTTGCACAAGGTGCAGGGGCTTATTGCACTGATGGTCCAGGCATCTTGAGGAAATGGGGCATAGGGCTAAGCTTACATGAATGGTCATTATACAGTCTGTGTAGACCTTTATGGTTTGGTGGAGTTTGTAGAAGAGTAATGTCCAGAGGGATAGCCCATTCACTGTCTACAATGCAATGGACTTCTATTAGGGAGTATGATAGGCTGCCTTAAAAAGATGCGTTTTTAGGGATCGTCTGAAGCCATGCAAGTTGTGGATAGTCCTGATTTCTTGGGGTAAAGCATTCCAGAGGTTTGGTGCAGCTCTGGAGAAGTCTTGGAGCCGGGAGTGGGAGGATCGGATTAGTGCAGATGTTAGTCGAAGGTCATTTGAGGAACGTAGAGAGCGGGTGGGGTGATAGACAGAGATGAGGGAGGAGAGGTAGGGGGGTGCTGCTCTGTGAAGAGCTTTGTGGTTGAGAACAAGCAATTTGAATTTGATCCTGTAACATACGGGCAGCCAGTGCAATGACTGGCACAGAGCAGAGGCATCTGGCCAGATGGGTGATCCTGGCTGCTGCATTAAGGATGGACTGGAGAGGAGAAAGTCTGGTGAGGGGAAGGCCGCTTAATAGAGAGTTGCAATAGTCAAGGCGGGAATGGATTAGGGCCACAGTGAGGGTTTTTGTTGTTTCCAGGGTGAGAAAAGGGCGGACTCTAGAGATATTCTTCAGGTGTAAGCGACAGGAGCGGACGAGAGATTGCGTGTGGGAGGAGAAGGAGAGATCGGTGTCAAACATAACACCCAGACAGCGAGCCTGCTGTCTAGGCGTTATCGTGGTGCCGCAAACTGAGAGAGAGATGTCCGATTTAGGGAGGTTAGTGGATGGGGGGAGCAGAAGAAGTTCAGTTTTGGAAAGGTTTAGTTTCAAATAGAGAGTGGACATGATATTGGAAACTGCAGCTAGACAGTCATTGGTGTTCTTTAATGCCGCAGGGGTAAGGTCAGGGGCTGAAGTGTATAGTTGTGTGTCATCAGCATAAAGATGGTATTGAAAGCCAAATCTGCTGATGGTCTGTCCAATCGGGGCCGTCAGGAGAGAGAAGAGGAGAGGGCCAAGGACTGAACCCTGAGGGACCCCAACAGTGAGGGGAAGAGGGAAGAAGTGGAGCCAGCAAAAGATACACTGAAAGAGCGGTCAGAAAGATAGGAGGAGAGCCAGGAGAGAGCAGTGTCCTTTATACCAATAGAGTGCAGCATAAAGAGTAGGAGCTGATGGTCGACAGTGTCAAAAGCTGCAGAGAGATTAAGGAGAATAAGCAGAGAGTGGTCACCATTACGTTTTGCTGTCAGAAGGTCATTGGTCACTTTGATGAGGGCAGTTTCTGTAGAGTGAAGGGGGCGGAAACCAGACTGTAATGGATCTAGAAGAGAGTAAGCGAAGAGGTAACGGGTGAGGCGGGAATAGACCTGGCGCTCCAAGAGTTTAGAGATGAAGGGGAGATTGGAGACTGGTCTGTAGTTATTTGTGCAGGTTGGGTCGAGAGTGGTTTTCTTTAATAATGGAGTAATGATCGAGTGTTTGAAGGAGGAGGGGAAAATGCCAGAAGAGAGGGAGAGATTGAAGATTTTGGTTAGATGAGTGGTGACGACTGGAGAGAGGGACTGGAGCAGGTGTGAGGGAATGGGGTCAGTAGTGCATGTGGTGGGACGAGAGGAAGAAAGGAGCCTGGAGACTTCTTCTGTGACTGGGTCAAATGTGGAGAGTGAACCGGAGGAGATGTGGGGAAGAATGGGAGTGGCAGCGCTTGGAGGCTGAGAGCTGATTTCCTGGCGGATGTTGTCTATTTTCTCCATGAAGTAGGAAGCCAGGTCATCAGCACAGAGGTCAGTGATGGGGGCCTGCACTTTAGGACTGAGGAGAGAGTGAAAGGTGTCAAAGAGTTTTTTTGGATTGTTGGATAGTGAGGAGACCAGGATGGTGAAGTAGGTCTGTTTGGCAAGGTGAAGGGCAGAGTTGTAGGTTTTTAGCATGAATTTATAGTGGATAAAGTCTCCTGGTGAGCGAGTTTTCCTCCATAGACGTTCAGCACTCCTCGAGCATCGCTGGAGGAATCGAGTTTGTGGTGTGAGCCAGGGCTGTTTTGTTCTCTGTTTGGAGGTTCTGCGGGTGAGGGGCGCTACTTGGTCCAGGGAGCTTCTGAGAGAGTCATTGTAGTGATTTACTGCCTGATCTGGACAGGAGATTGAAGAGATTGGGGACAGAGATGAGGACGTCTGTGAGTGCTTGAGGGTTAATGGCCTGTAGATTTCTGGATGTGTGATAGGTAGGATTGGGCTTTGTTGGCCGAGGGTTAGTGAGTGAGAAGGAAAGAATGTTGTGGTCAGAGAGTAGAGTTTAGTTATCCAAGGGGGAGGATGAGCAGAGCCGGGTAAAGACAAGGTCAAGGGTGTTACCGTTTTCGTGCGTCTTAGAGGTTGAGAGCTGTGATAGGCCAAGAGAGGTAGTTAGAGATAGGAGCTGGGATGCAGATGGGGAGATGGGGCTGTTTATGGGAATGTTAAAGTCTCCCAGAATAAGGGTTGGTAAATCTGAGGACATGAAATGCGGGAGCCACGCGGAGAAATGGTCGAGGAACTGGGTGGGTGACCCTGGGGGGCGGTATACCACTGCTACTTTGAGGGGGAGGGGATGGAATAGCCTAATGGTATGGACCTCAAAAGAAGGGAATGAGAGTGATGGGGCTGGAGGAATGACCTGGAAAGTACATTGTGGGGACAGGAGGAGGCCAACTCCACCGCCTCATCTGTTCCCAGGTCTAGGGGAGTGAGAGAAGTGTAAGCCGCCGTAAGAAATAGCAGCAGGGGAAGCAGTGTCTGAATCCTGGATCCAGGTTTCAGTGAGAGCCAGGAGGTTGAGAGAGTTAGTGAGAAAGTAGTTATGAATGAAGGGAAGTTTGTTGCATACAGACCGTGGATTCCAGAGAGCGCAATTAAAAGAGGGAGATGAAGGTGTGCAGGTGATATTAATAAGGTTAGTGAGGTTTCTGTGTGAGGTGGGAGAGGGGTTGAAGTTAGCAGAGGGTGGACCAGGGTTGGGAGAGATATCACCTGAGAGGAGCAGCAGTAAAAAGAGAAATAGCAGATAGTTGTTGGAATTAGGACATGATTTATTATGACAAACTTTGGAATATGATGGGCTGAGAGTCTTCAGTAAACTGAAGATAGCATGGGAGCTGTACATAGAGTAGGGCAGGAGAGAGGGGCTGATGTGAATGAGTGGTGATGGAGGGGGGATGGGGTGATAAAAATTGGTGGCGAGAGCACATAAGAAAACAAACAGTGAAATACAAGACATGGTAAAGATTAGTAGTGAATGGAGTTATACACAGTGTTTGAGTGTCCCTCTATGTCATTGTCTTCCAGTCGCACCACATGGACAGCAGAGAAGAGTGGAGGACTGTGCAGTTGCACATACCACTGTTATTTTAAGTATTGAAGACATTGAAAACAGACATTGAAGTAAAGGTCATGGGAAAGGGAGAAAAAAAAAAAAAAAAACAATAATAACGAGAAAAAATTAATGTGAAAAGTAAAGTAACAAAGACAGTACCTTCTGGTTACTTCTGTGTTATTTCTGGGATATTTCTTATGTGACACTTAAAATGTCACACTTTAATAATGTCATATCTGATATACCATCTATATATATATACTGTGTACCCAGGGGCGGACTGGCCCAGCGGGAGATCGGGAGATCCCGCGGGGGGCCCCAGGTTGCCATGGCTCCGCCCCCTTTGTCCCGCCCTCCTACACCCCCTGTGCCGCTGCTGTCCCCCTCCCGGATAGCGCTAATCATATCGGTGTGCACAGCACGCCGATATGATTAGCCTTATTGTGGCGCCTGTGCAGTACAGCGGGGAGCAATCTCCCGCTGTACCGCTTCCTCCTCAGTGCACGGGCCGGCTCACAGCAAACGCTGCGGGCGCGTGCAGGAGGTCGGAATCTCGGGGCGATGACGTCATTGCTCCGGGACTCGGCTTCCTGTATGCGTCTGCAGCAGTCAGTGATCACTGATGATTCCCCAGCGCTGGACACTGGAGGATCGTCGGTGAGGTAAGTATAGTGTGTTTTTTTTTTTTTTTTTAACTGTACAGCACAGGGATGAGGATGGGGACACATGGGGGGGCCCCAGGATGCATGGGGACACGTAGGGGCCCCCAAGATGGATGGGGACACATAGGGGGCCCCCCAGGATGGATGGGGACACATGGGGGCCCCCCAGGATGGATGGGGACACATGGGGGCCCCCCAGGATGGATGGGGACACATGGGGGGCCCCCAGGATGGATGGGGACACATGGGGGGCCCCCAGGATGGATGAGGACACGTGGGGGCCCCCAAGATGGATGGGGACATGTGGGGCCCCCAAGATGGATGGGGACACATGGGGGGGCCCCCCAAGATGGAGGAGGACACATGGGGGCCCCCAGGATGGATGGGGACACATAGGGGGCCCCCCAGGATGGATGGGGACACATGGGGGGGCCCCTAGAATGGATGGGGAGTCCCCATCCTGAGGGCCCCCTATGTGTCCCCATCCATCCTGGGGGACCCCCTATGTGTCCCCATCCATCCTGGGGGCCCCCTATGTGTCTTCATTCTGGGGAGCCCCCTACATGTCCCCATCCTGGGGAACCCCCTATGAGTCCCGATCCATTCGGGGGGCCCCCTACGAGTCCCCATCCATCCTGGGGGGCCCCTATGTGTCCCCATCCTGGGGGGCCACTGTGTCTCCATGGGGCGGACTGGCCCACCGGAGGATCGGGAGGGTGCCTGATGGTGCCCGACCCCAGGGTGTCTGATGGTGCTGGGCCCCAGATAGAGCTGGCCCCCCAGGGTGCCAGATGGTGTCAGGCGCCTGATGGTGCCGGTCCCCCAGGGTGTCGGGCCCCTGGTGCTGCCAAGCCCCCAGGGTGCCTGATGGTGCCGGGCCCCTGGTGCTGCTGGGACCCCAGGGTGCCTGATGGTGCCGGGCCCCTGGTGGTGCCTTGTGCTGCCAGGCCCCTGTTGCTGCCGGGTCATCCGGGTGCCTGGTGCTACTGGGTCCCCTGGGTGCCTGATGGTTTCGGGCCCCTGGAGGTGCCTGGTGCTGCTGGGCCCCTGGGTGGCTAGTGCTGCCGGCCCCCTGGATGCCTGGTGCTGCCGGTCCCCTGGGTGCCTGGTGCTGCCGGGGTGCCAGGTGCTGCCGGGTCCCCTGGTGCCTGGTGCTGCCGGGCCCCCTGGTGCCTGGTGCTGCCGGACCCCCTGGGTGCCTGGTGATGCCGGGCCCCATGGGTGCCTGGTGATGCCGGGCCCCCTGGGTGCCTAGTGCTGCCAGACTCCTGGTGCTGCCAGGCCCCCATGGTGTCAGATGCTGCCGGGTCCCCTGGTGCTGCCGGGCCCCTGGTGCTGCCAGGCCCCCTGGATGCCTGGTGCTGCCAGACTCCTGGTGCTGCCGGGCCCCCAGGGTGTCTGATGGTGCTGGGTCCCCTGGTGGTGCCTTGTGCTGCCGGGTTTCCTGGTGGTGCCTGGTGCTGCCGGGTTTCCTGGTGGTGCCTGGTGCTGCCGGGTCCCCTGGTGGTGCCTGGTGCTGCCGGGTCCCCTGGTGGTGCCTGGTGCTGCCGGATCCCCTGGTGGTGCCTGGTACTGCTGGGCCCCTGGTGCTGCCAGGTCCTCAGGGTGCCGGCCCCTGGTGGTGCCTGGTGCTGCTGGGCCCCCTGGGTGCCTGGTGCTGCCGGGCCCACTGGGTGCCTTGTGCTGCTGGGTCCCCTGGTGCTGCCGGCCCCCCTGGGTGCCTGGTGCTGCCGGGTGCCTGATGCTGCCAGGCCCCCTGGGTGCCTGATGCTGCTGGGCTCCTGGTGCTGCCGGGCCCCCTGGGTGCCTGGTGCTGCCGAGCCCCTGGTGGTGCTGCCGGGTGCCTGGTGGTGCTGCCGGGTACCTGGTGGTCCTGGGTGCTGCCAGGTGCTGTGGGATGCCTGGTTCTGCCGGATGCCACCGGGTGCCGGAGACTGGGAGCTGCGAGGAAGAAGCTGCCTGGTGCCAGAGACAGGGAGCCGCAGAGGAAGAAACTGCCTGGTGCCAGAGACCGGGAGCCGCAGAAGAAGAAGCTGCTGGGTACCTCGTGCCAGAGACTGGGAGCCACAGAAAAAGGTGTCGGAGACAAGCAGCCATAGAGGAAGAAGCTGCCAGGTGCCGGAGACCGGGAGCCGCAGAGGAAGAAGCTGCCTGGTGCCGCAGACAGGGAGCCGCGGAGGAAGAAGCTGCCGGGTGCCAGGTGCCAGAGAGCGGGAGATGCAGGGGGTGAAGCTGCCTGGTGCCGGCAAGCAGGAGACCGGGAGCCACACAGGAGGAAGCTGCCGGGATCAGAAGTGTGGAGTCAGGTGAGGCGCTGTGACAGCCGAAGATAGCAGCCGTTGGGGGGACAGAGTGGGATGGATGAATGGATGGATGAATGGGGTGGCCTAGAAGAGGGGGCAGAATGGGATTGATGGATGGGGCAGCCTGGAAGAGTGGGCAGAATGGGATGGATGGGTGGTGGGCAGCATGGAAAGAACGGAATGGATGGATTGGGAAGAAGGTACATGGATGGTTTGATGGATGGGGGAGAAGGTACATGGATGGTTTGATGGATGGGGGAGAAGGTACATGGATGGTTTGGTGGATGGGGGAGAAGGTACATGGATGGTTTGGTGGATGGGGGAGAAGGTACATGGATGGATGGGGAGGAGAAGCTACATGGAACGTGGGGGGAGAAGATACATGTATTACCTATACACACACTGACACTATATACAAAGTTCATGTGTATAACGTCAGTGGTGATCATTGCATTACCTGTACACGGACACTATATACTGAGCTTCTGTGTATAATGTCACTGGTGATCACTGTATTACCTGTACACTGATACTATACCCTGAACACCTGTGTATAATGTGACTGGTGATCACTGTATTAGGGTGGATTCACATTTGCGTTCCCCTCCGCAGCGTTCTGCAGAGGGGAGCCGCAATGTGAGTGCAGCACCGCAAGCCCCTATCTTTATAATGGGAGCGCACGGTGCTGCGCTTGACTGCGCATGACCGTGCGCACCCATTCACTCCCATATGTGATCTGTGCGCAGGTGGATGCCTGCGCACAAATCACCCAGTCTCGTCCGCACCAGAAATGCAACATGTTGCATTTTTGGTGCGGACGAGACTGGGTGAGTTGTGCGCAGGCATCCACCTGCGCACAGATCACATATGGGAGTGAATGGGTACGTACGGTCATGCGCAGTCAAGCGCAGCACCGTGCGCTCCCATTATATAGGGGCTTGCGGTGCTGCGCTCACATTGCGGCTCCCCTCTGCAGAACGCTGCGGAGGGGAACGCAAATGTGAAAGTAGCCTTACCTGTACACTGACCCAATATACAGAGCTTTTTTACATTTTTATTAATTTAGTATTATTTGTCACTGGTGGCATTATGTGCTTTGGTCGTGATATGACGGTATTTGTCCCGTGTATGTGGTATTTTTCTGTCACTAGGTGGTAGTAATATGTGGTCTCATGGTGTGGCAGTAGTTATACCTTGTATGTGGTAGTATTTGATCACTATGTGATGGTATTATGTGCTTTAGTCATGGTGTGGCGGTATTTGTCTGGTATGTGGCATTATTTGGGCACTATGTCGTGGTAGTATGTGATCTGGTCACGGTGTGGTGGTATTTCTGACTTCTATTTGGTAATATTGGTCTTGGTAGAGTGGATTTTGGTCGGTCATTTGTTTATCTGATATCAATAAGTGGAAACTATTTTATTTCCAATTGATATTAAATACTTGTATGTTTAACCTCTCCCTGTCCTGTGGCACCGCAGCAGAGATGCAGAGGTTCGCCAGAGAAAGCAAGTTGAGCATTTGGTGAGATTTTCACCTCAGTATTTATAATGCAAAACCAGGAGTGAGTGAGAAATGCATAAAAATTACCTCTGTTACCTGGTTTGTCTTAGGCCGGCTTCACACCATGTTTTTCCCCTGTCAGGCTGTGTCCGGTGCTTTGCAGGAGGCACCGGACACAGCCTGACAGGACTGGACAAATAGAAGAGGAGGGTTAATATACCCTCTGGTCCTGTTTGTAGCCGGATTCTGCAGAGTGCAGCTTCAGGAGCTGACCCGTACTAAAATGGTGCTGAACCTCTTCACAGGGGACAGCTCCTGGTGCTGAAGCTCAGCGGAGCTCACGCTAAACTGCAGCAGTCGGCATCCGGGAACCTGACAGACTCTGTCAGGTCCGACACGATCCGGCGCCCCATAGACTCATGTTAGGGGGTGCCGGATCGCCCCGGTCCCAGGAGAATCCGGTAGGATCTGGTTTGCTTAAATTTCTCGCCCCGGACACAAAAATGCTGCAAGCTCCGTTTTTGTGTCTGGTGCAAAAATCGTTTGCAGCCTGATGCTGCCGGACAGGGACAAAACCAGATGGCAAATAACTGCCATCTGGCCTTGTCTGGCACCATAGGCATACATTATGTCAAAATTGGGTCCGGGGCTGTCGGGTTCACAACGGACAGCCCCGGACCTGATCACAACATGGTGTGAAATCGGCCTTACAAATACTGAGGTGAAAAACTCACCAAATACGCAAAGCTCCACATTCTTCTGATGGTGCGGATTCCACCAATAAGTAAGTGATCACCTTCCGAACCTGTGCATCTCTGAGAACTTGTTTTCACCAAAAAATCCCTTTAATGCAAACTACAGTAATTTTACATCCTAGTAATGGTGAGCGCACAGTGTGTGTCAGGAGCTGCCTGTGTTTTACAGTCCACGCTCCACTATAATAGGTATAACGGATAACAGGTATTTGCATATTGCTGAAGAATGGGTGGGCCCCCGACACCCCAGTCCAGCGCTGTGTGTACCTATAGGGTGTATATACTGTCTAGATATATATACGGTGTACAGCAGTGAACTCAGGTGACCCCCCCCCCCCCCCCTGCTAGCTGCTGAGACACCTGAGTTCACTGCAGCAGGGCCTCAGTAACACAGTGAGTGACATCACCGCTCCTTGTGGTAGACAGTCTGATCGCAGTGTCTTCAGGGAGAGGACGCTTGTTCTGGATGAAGCAGAGGCGATTGAGCTTCGTGGGACCATCATTGTCGATTATCGTCAAAGGGGTACGTGTGAGCTAATAAATTGGAAAGTGAAGGTTGTCCGATTTATTTCAAATAAAGAACTTTTCTATGGCCTGTTTCACACATCCATGCAAACTACAGATGTGTGAGACAAGGCCGTTTTTGGGCGAGGCGTGTATCAAATGTCACGGATTGTGTGACACATTTGCGCTGTGCGTGGATAGCACACAGACAGCCTGTCAGTGCACACTCACCTGCCTCCATCGCCACTACTCCTCTCACTTCTGAGTCCGCTCTTGGGCTCAAGGAAGTGAATATTCATGAGCCTAATGAGCAGCACTGGAAGTGAGAGGAACAGACACCGCTGGAGAGAGCGAAGTATAAAATTCTGTATTTTTAAGTTTTTAAACTTTTTTCCATGGTCAAGCACACGGATGTCACACTGTGAACCTCTGTGTGCAGGACGTTTTGGCCCAAAACTGGTCCGTGGTGCCGGTAAAAAACGGACATGTCGCCGTGTGGAGGATACGGGTCCGCTCCACTAAGAGACACGGTCCATGCAGTACCACGGACATGTGAAGGGGGCCATAGAAAATAATGAGCCTCCGTATGTCCATGCCTCTGGCATGTGTTGGCAAAGACCACACACATGCCAGAGCCCAGATGTGTGAAAGTGGCCTATGTCTGTGCTTTTCAGCCACTTCCTCACAGGATTGATAATGGGTGGGTCTCATAGAAGCCTGACATAGTTAATCTGGGCTTAAAGCGGACCTGTCACCTCCCCCCCCAAAGATTTTAATCTAAAGGCAGCACTGAATGCAGCATGTATGCTGCAATCAGGCAAGGGGTCCCCCATGCGTTTCTGGTGTTTTAATCATTAAATACAGCCTTTTAAAATGTGTACAACAAAGTCAGGAGGACATTAAGAGCTCCACGAGTCAGCTCCTTCCCGGAGGCCATTCCCGCCCCCTGCTTCTCTGTTCCACCCTCTCTTCGCTGCCTCCTAGATGCCTGTCAGGTTTCCTCGCTCTGCGTCTCCTTGTACTAGCTCACGCAGGCGCAGAGCGAGGTGTTGCTATTGTCGGCCCCTCACTCCTGCTCCCGCCCTGACAGCAGCAATAATTCCCGCCCTGCTTCATGTATAACATGGAGCAGGGAGGGAACAAGTGCTGACATCATGGCGCGAGGTGAGACAGGAGTGTGGGGCGTCAGCACTTGTTCCCGCCCCTTCTCAGTGTGAAACATGGAGCAGGGCGGGAATAATTGCTGCTGTCAGGGCGGGTGGCGGGAGCAGGAGCGAGGGGCCGACAATAGCAACACCTCACTCTGTGACTGCATGAAGGCGCACAAGGAGGCGCAGAGCGAGGATGCCTGACAATGGCATCAAAGAGAGGGAGGAGAGAGGAACAGAGAAGCAGGGGGCAGGAATAGCCCCAGGGAAGGAGCTTACTCATGGATCTGGTAGTGCCCTTATGACTTTGTTGTACACATTTCAAAAGGCTGTATTTAATGATTAAAACATCAGAAACACATGGGTGACCCCCTTGCCTGAATGCAGCATACATGCTGTATTCAGTTCTGCCTTTAGATTGAAATGTTTGGGGGGGGGTGACAGGTCCTCTAATGATAAGCTGTTAATACTCCGCTGTCATTAACCCCTTCTATCACCTCAATGTCAACGCACCAAGGCATCAGGAAGAGCCAGATAAAGCGCCAGGAATTGGTGCTCCAAATGAATGAGCCAATTTCTGGGGAGGCTGCGGGCTGCTATTGTTTAGCTTGGGGAGGCACAATAACTATGGGCCTCACCACATTGAGAATACTAGTCTCCAGCTGCCTGGGTTTTACCTTGGCTGGCAATCAAAAATAGGGCAAAGCCCACATATTTAAATAAGTTAATAAAAAAAAATAATGGGCTTCCATGTATTTTGATTGCCAGCCAGGGTGCATCCAGGCAGCTCGGGTTGGCAGTCTGTAGCTATCTGCTTACTCTGTGCTGAGAATCAAAAATACAGCAAAGCTCTACATAATCGTTTTAAAATTATTTATTTATTTTTACACTACGGTGATTGGCTGTTGTAGCCAGTGCAGTGACCTGGAAGCAGCCCATACATTTTAGCATCTACTGTGCAGTGAATAACCAGGATGTTAATGAGTGAGTACAAGTGCGTAGACCCTGGTATGTATGACACTGATGTTTAATCAATGTATTGTTTCTTTTTACAGCCCTCCACACCCACCATTTCATAACCTGAAAGTCTGGGCTAAGTATCGTAGTGAACCTGGACTTTAAAAAAAAAAAAGTGGGCAAGGTTCTCCCATCACTACTGTGTATGCGTGCATACATAACGTGCATGCACCAGACAAATACAGTAGGTTCTTTCTCCCATGCCATTTAGATACAGTTTTTGAAGCCAACACCAGTATATACAGTTATGCCAATTCTGGTCCCAATATCCATATTTGATTAAGGAATATATAGCTGTATTTTGGTCATGTGAACCCTTCCTTAAAAAGGTGTATTCCATCTCCATTCAGTTGCGTATTGGGTGGTAAGGAGCCCTGACATTGTGTAGCTATACTTGATAGTATCATGCAACTGTCATTGGAGTAGGGCGGGTGGTCTTTACCTACCACTAGCACACGTGTGCCATCAGATATCTGTAGATGCAAAATCAATTTCCTGTCGTATCATAATACAGAAGTGAGTGGTGCCACATTATGTTTAGAATAAAGTTGCTAGGTAAACACAGGGATAGTCCAATTATATCTTCCCCTAGTGGTAAAGCATGTCAGTCAGATCCTGCCCTGCTATGTACTGTAGAATGCAATAGAATATTACATAAAGTGTAAGGAAAAACATATTAAAAAGAAACTTACATTAGTAAAAAAACACACACACCATTTATAATGTAAATGTACTTTATTCTTCAATGTATCTGGCAAAGGAAAGGAAAAATATGTTCTGCCAGGGACGCAATCAGCCATACAGCACAGTACAGTAATATAAATCTTTCTTATATACAAAACGCTCTTGAGATAACATGTATCTTATGTTGTATTCAAAGCCTAAAGAGCATCTGTCAATATATTTCACAATATAATCTGCTGTTGCTGGAATCATAAAATGTTGCTGGGAAAAGGAAAAGATAATCATACAGCTATACTGACAAAAAAAAAAAAAGAACAACAAAAAAAGATCACCCGCATCTTGTGGCTATTGACTTATAGAGCCAGTCATCTGTTCTCTTCCTTTGGGCCACGTCACACACACAGATATGTGTGCAGATATTGTTCACAGATCTCTGGTTGCAGTGAAATCATGGACACATAGTTACATTTGTACACAGCCACAAAATGGAACTATGTGTCCATGATTTCACTGCAACCAGAGATCTGTGAACAATATCTGCACACATATCTGTGTGTGTGACGTGGCCCTTAGTGATAATAGATTTAATGCTTAAGCCTGCTTCACACCATGATTTTTCATGTCCAGGTCTGTCCGGTGTGAACTGATTTTGCCCCCATTTATCCCTATGGTGCTGGATGGCTGTTATTTGCCATCCGGTTTTGTGGTGCTCCGGGAGGATCCAGTTTTGTTAGTAGAATTTACATAATTTTTTGTGTCCGGTAGCAAAAAAAAAACAAAACTGGATCTGGGGCGATCCAGCGCCCATAACATCGAAGTCTAGGGGTTCCAGGACACCTGGTGCTGAAAGAGCGGCGGCTCTGAAATGCAGCCGTGCTCGTTCAGTACCATGGACAGCGCAGCATTTCAGAGCCGCCGCTGAAGTTCAGCACCTGGAGAGCTCAACTGCTGAAATTTCAGCACCGTGGGCAGCTCCCCTGCACTCACTCTGCTGAAATTTCAACACTGGACAGCGGCACAGATGCGCACAAACGAATCCAGCACAAAACAGGATCGGAGGGCATATTTGCCCTCTGTTTGTGCGTGTCCAGGGCTGTCAGGTTGTGTCCGATGCATCCTGCAAAACACCAGACACAACCTGACAGCGCCAAACTGCGGTGTGAAGCCGGCCTTTGGCTGGTTTCACACTGCAGTTTTTCCCTTATCAGGGTTCATCAGGTTCATCAGGTTTTGTGTGCCAAAACCAGGAGTGTCTCCAAAACCCAGAACAGGTGTCAATCTTTCAATTATAGTTTTTCTCTGCAGGTTTCACTCCTGGTTTTGGCACACAAACCGGATGGAACCTGATCAGGTAAAAACTGCAGTTGGAAACCAGCCTAAAGGCCCTGTCACACACTACGATATCATTAACTATATCGTTGAAACATCACGGGTTTTCAGTCGTTCTAATGACATCGTAACAACGTCGTTCAGTGTGACATATACATCCGATCAACGATAATCGGGCAGATAATTGATGGGAGGTTTGTGAACCGGACCTTAAACCAAACAATGAGCGTTCGTTCAACCTGCAGCATGGGTGTGTGTGACACCTCGATAACGATGTCATTAACAACTTCACCTACTGAGAAGTGAAGGACATAGGCGAGCTGACGACTGCAAGTATTGTTTGCTTGTCGCGGAATCGTTGCTGCGTTGTTAACTATATCTATACGTGTGACATTTCACTAGCGATCATTGAAGGTCGCTCAAGCGATCTAGGTCAAGTCGGATCGTTGATCGGATCGTTCGACCACTGAAGCGCGAGACGGGGCCTTTAGTCTCCAGTATTCAGTGGCATCTGTAATCATAGTGTCAATCCATACTGTCCAATAGGGTTTTTGTCCTCTGCTATGTGTCTGCCTATTAAGTTATTCCTCTATGCAGTTATAAAGACTTCTGCAAGGAAGCAATCCCACGATCCACGCAGAGATCAGACGAAATGGCTGCCATTTAAATGCTGATAAAAACATGGAAAAAAGGTATGATATTAGACCCCCCAAGATGCCCAAACAAAACCTTAAGCTACGTTCTCACGATCAGCTGAGTTTTTGATGCTGCAGAATTTCTGCACCGTGTCTGCACCTTAGTTTGTGTTTGTCATTGCTTTTTGTGTGCGTTTTTTCACTTTGGTGTGTTATCCTTAAAATAAAGCGGTTTTATTTTTTAAACTTACTTGTACTGACATTATTAGGTGCAGATTACATGCCTTTTTTGGGTGGTCCATAAACGGATATGTGTCTTACCTATTCTCCGCATCTAATGCAAGTCTAGGGAAAAATCCACACAGAAAACTGAACGTTCCCGCAAGAGACTGACATGCTGCGGCTTGTAAAAACGCATCACAGGTGAGTTTATGCAGCATAAAAAAGAAGCACAGTGAATATGAGATTTGCATAAATTCCATCCATTTTGTTGTACTGTAAAATGCTGTGTCCAGAAAGCGAGTAACTCGGATCATAACCGTAGCACTTGGTTTTCAAAATCCTCATACTTTAGGTTTAAAGTTATGAATGAAGAAAAGTAACAAAAATAATCATGCAGTTTTGAATAAAAACTAAAAGAAGTTTTATAGGGGGAGGGTTTCTCCCTTTCAATGGTTGACAAACCGTATTCAGGTGTTCCTCTGAAGCAACTACTTGCTTGATGGGAAAAATAGGGTATAAAACATAGAACTTTGGACTAGGTTTGACCTTCTTTTTAGAACTGCTCTTCTTCTAAGGGTACCTTTACACGCCGCTATCGCGGCGAGAAATCTGACCAGCAATCTGTTGCCCCGTCACCATCGCTGTGAAATTGCCTCGGAATTGTGGCGTGTAATCGGGGAATTTGGCGGCGATAAAAAAGGTTGCGCCTGGTTCTGATTTCACAGCACTGCTCCAAAATCAGAGGCAATCATGAAGGCGAAATTCCCTGCTTTTGGTGTGTGAAGGGGCGATAGGGTTGGAATCTGCGTCGCCTACTGATTTCCCGGAGGCGTGCCACAGCGTGCTGGAGACCGCGCCCTGTCAGAGATGATTGGTGGTGGCTACTGTCTTCCAATTGGCTGTCAGTGGACACCGCACCATATTTGAGTGTGTATTGGTGCCAAACTCCGAAAGAAAATGGCGTCATGTATTAGCCAGCCTTCCAGCGCAGGCTGCCCAATCATAGCGCTATTGCGTTGTCCAATGAGCGTGTTTGGGGCGCGGTGTAGACCAGTCTGGCACGCCTATGTTCTCACCGCTCTGCACATGTACGCCCACATTCCTTTGGGGATTGCAGCGTGTGAAGCAGCGAGGAAAGGCGACCGGATGTTTCCCGCTGTTGGTGTGGCAACTTCCGGGGTGACACGTCGCCTTAGGTTGAGGGCGAAATTGCAACATGTAACAGCGCCTACGGGGATCTGAGGCAACCATGAAAAATGTGCACGCGCACATTAGATTGCCTCCTATCGCCGCCAAAAGTTGCGGCGTGTAAAGGTACCCTAAGAGTCATGACAATGTGTCATTTTAAGGTGGATTCTGAAAGCCACCTTAAAAAAATGAACATACTGTATTTTTCGGATTAAAAAACACACTATTGTTCCCCCAACAACATCTGTGGAGCAGAGTCTGGGGCTGGAGGGGGCCAGGAGCAGGCTGCAGCTGCGGGCCGTGATCACGTGGGGCCTCTCATTATGCTCATGTAATTTGCACGGCATCCCGCTGTCAATCACCAGCGAGGGAGCAGCGCATATAACAGGAGCGTATGGAACAGGTCTGCAGCCCAGTGGTCATTGCATGGAAAGCACTGACTATTCTGGCAATGTCATACCTCTTTCCATCGCTCCCTTCAGCCGGCATTATCCCCGCTGTCAGTGCTCTGCCGGCCTCCAGTCCTGTGAGTGTCACTGCATAGTGACGTCATCACCGTGCGCTGCTCACAGGACCGGATGCCGGCACAGCACAGACACCTATGATAGAGTAATGGATAGAGGCGAGTATTCTAGTTTATTATTTCTGTAAGTGTGCGCAAGGGTGGGGGCTTTGTGTGTCAGCATCGGGGGACTGTGCCAACGGGGTGGGGGGGGGGGTGCTCATATATGCCAACATGGGGGGACTGTGCCAGCATGATGAGACTGTGCCAGCATGAGGGCTCATGTGTGCCAGCATGGGGGTAACTGTGCCAGCATGGGGGTTCATGTGTGCCAGCATGGGGGGGGGGGAAGGGGACAGTGTGTGGGGGTTCATTCACCAGGATGGGGGACATATATTTCATTTGTAAGAAGGACCAAATTTGGGGGTGCGTCTCATAAAGTGAAAAATACGGTATACATTTATACTCAAAAACAACTCGCTGTTCATGTGTCCAATCAAGCCACTGGATACCTACAATTGCTACATGATTCAGATATTCAGTGGCATTGAGGTTTCCATTAAAGAATAATGGACTCACTATCTTTGTACCCCATATACCACATCGTATCATCAATTTGTGTTCCAACGGTCTTGGAGGGATCTATCCACTGTGGGTTAGTGTCAGACCAATAGCAGTGGTTTTGTTTGTTAACTTCACCATTCACAAAAAAGTTTGCCTCATCACTCATCTGAAGGCAATTGTCTATGCTGTGAAGATACGAGATGTGCAACATCTGAAACAACAGATAATGGAAGCCTGTGCTAGCATTTCTTCTGTGGTTTTGCTATCAGTGTGTCAAGAGTGGGAGAAGAGGTTTGCATTGACAATCCACACAAAGGGCAGCACCTTGAACACATTTTATAAGTGGTCATAAACTTGTAAATAATTCATGAAAGAAAAAAGTTACGTTAAGAGGACCTGTCACCCCTCTGGTGCTATGCTAACTGAATGCAGCACTGAATGCAGCTTGTCCGCTGTATTCAGGGAAAGGGTCTCCCATGTTTCTAGCCCCCTGAAAGTTGTTAAAAATAATTTATAAAGTGTACAGATAAGGAGTCTGGAGGGACTTAGTAATGAGTCATCGCTGCTGCTGGTGTCCTCCCTGCCTCCAGCCTTCTGTGTGCCACCTCCACCCCCGGGGATTACACATACAGGAGGCTGAACAAGAGAGGGCTGCAGGTGGGGAGAACACCAGCAGCAGCAATGACACATATAGGAGGCTGAACAAGAGAGGGCTGAAGGCGGGGAGGACACCATACAACAGTGATGACTCATCTGTAGACTTTATAAAGTCTTTTTAACAGCTTACAGGGGGGCTAGATACATGGGAGACCCCTTCCTTAAACGCAGCAGACACACTACATTCAGTTAGCATAGCACCAGGGGGGTGAAAGGTCCTCTTTAAAACCAAGCACACCATTGTTTTTCTTATGAAAGTCTCAGTTTTATGGTTCACATGACCCTCTTCCCATTGCATTGAAAAAAATAAAGTTGGATCTAAAATGGCTGACTTCAAAATAGCCGCCATGACCACTCCCATCTGGAAACACTTTCCCCCTCCCATATACCAATGTGCCACAAACAGGAAGTTGATATCACCAACCATTCCCATTTTATTTAGGTGCATCCATACAAATGGCCGTAGTGTCCCAGAAGGGAGCAGGGAGCAGCTGAAGCATTCACACAGAATTACAGCTAGTGTGAGGATATCCCCCAGAAATCCTCTTTAAAGGCTGGCTTCATACCACGATTTAATCTGATCCAGGGATGTCCGCTGTGGACCGGACAGCCCCGGACCGGATCAGCACACAGAACCGGAGGGCTAATATGCCCTCCGGTCCGGTGTGCAGCCGGACGCAGTTGCAGCCGCTGATGAATTAGCTCCCTGCGAGCCGCGGTCCTGAAACAACAGCAGCGTGCAACCACAGGTGTCCGGTTCCCGGATCCTCCAGGATCGGAGCAATCCGGCCCCATAGGCTCCCCTGTTAGGGAGCGCCGGATTGCACCGGATCTGGGAGATGGCAATTTGGGGAGATTTTTCTCCCCGGACACAAAAACGTTGCAAGCAACATTTTTTTGTCCGGGAGAAAAATCCGAATTCTACCGGATTCTTCCGGAGAGATGGAAACCAAATGGCAGATAGCTGACATCCGGCTCCATAGGATGCTATGGGGCCAAAATCCGGTCAGGGGCTGTCTGGTTTACAACGGACAGCCCGGATCGGATTAAAATGTGGTTTGAAGCCAGCCAAAGAGGTTTTCACATCTTGTACATCTATGGCACTTCCATGATATTTGCCAGTTTTGCTTCTAAGGCTTCCTTCACATGTCTGTGCCTTCGGTACATGTGGCATCCGTTTTGCCTCATACCAGAAACACAGACACAAGTACACCAAGGTTAATATTATTTTTTACATGTCTGCATTTTCACACGGATTGTGTGGAGCACAAGGCAATATGTCTGTTTTGACCGGCAGCACGGAAGCCACACAGACCACACACTGATGTGATCCATTTGATATCCGTGTGACATGTTCTTGGAGCAAACGCATGTCAATAAAATAAATGGATTTTAATACTTGCCGGACTCCAGCAATGCTGCCTGTCACTCACTCATTAAGCTCATGAACATTAACTGCACAGATTCCAACAGCGGACCTGGAAGCAAGTGGGACAGCAGCCCTGGAGAAAGGTAAGTATACAAATTCATGCAGTCCGTGTGCTATCCAAATGTCACACGGATAGCACACAGACGCAAAAAGAAAAAAAGGACCCTCGCACACATGCATTATTTGCACGGCTATGTGAAAGGGTCCTTACACTAGGCACAAGTAAATGTTCTGCTGTAAGTCTTACCAAAGATATAACAACTAAATACTACTTACATTCAAATAAAATCAGAAACAACTCAGTAAAGGCCACGTCACACACTTCAATATCTTTCAGGATATCGTTGCAATGTGACCATTTTAGTGACGCTGCAGTGATGTCGTGAATGACATCTTTGCGTGTGACACCTGTCAACGATCAGTCGTTGATTGCAGGTTTGTGAACATGTTCACAAATCTATCGATGGTCGCCCGCTGGACACGCAGCATCGCTGCGTTTGACAGCGGGAAATCAGCGAGCTCCCAGCACCTCTCAGCAAGCGCTGGGAGCTGGTATCCAAGGTAAACTGAGGGTAAGTAAGCACTCCGGAGTTTCAATGTGCGCTAGCCATGGTGCAGATGATTAAGTCTTCAGCACCATGGATAGCGGCAGGTACAGTATGCAATTAGCGTAATTACCTGGGACAGCTCCTTATTCAGGACGCTGCCCAGCAATGTATTTGTGCTAATTGCGTACCATACCGCGCGCTGCTCACTGACAGGAGCCGGCGGCTTTTATGAATGATTTTGAAATGCCGACAAATAGCAGCTGGGCATAAATATAGGGATTAACCCCTGAATTGCCAATGAAGTAAGGCAGCATGCCTCTAGGGAGTGTGGACACTCCCTGGAGACATGTTGCCAACATATAAAAAACACATTAACCCTTCATTCACGGGGTCAATAGCCGCATATGCAGCATCTGTGCCGATATGCCACACAGATGCTGCATATGCAGTTTAACCCCGAAAATTAGAAAGAGGTGCCCAGCAGCTGGGTGTTTAATAATCATCTTGCACCGCTGACACAGCGGTGCAAGATGATTGATTACTGTACCAGAAAGCGGTAATTTTAAACTCGCCAGCTTTGATAGCTGGCAAGTTTAAAGCGATTTTGCCAGCACACACGTGCGAATGTCGCACAGTGTGCTGTATGGGGCGAGATTTTCTCGCCCCATAGACTTCCCTTGCCCTCTTGCACGTCAGAATCGCGTGCAGTCGCAGCATGCTGCGACTGCACTTGCTTCTGACTCACAATGCGAATGGAGTGCGGGGGACTCGCACCAGTGTGCCCTGCCTGATAGGACAACACTGGTCCGAATGCAATGCGAGTTTCTCTCGCATTGCACTCGCGTGAGTCCCTTGCACAGTGTGCCTTCAGTCTAATAGAAACATTGGCGCCACTTCAGTATTCATCACCCACTCCTGGTTTTGGCTAAAAAAGCTGATGAGCAGAAACAGACCAAAAACAGACTAAAAATACACAGTTTGAATGTAGCCTTATAGTTCATGAACGATGGTAGTCCAATAATCTTCAGATGGTAGCAGATTATAAACCTTGTCTCCATGTTGGCACAGCCCTACAATTAAAAGGAATATATATTTTACGTTATTTTGTTGGAATATATTTTTATATACGTTTTATCAATTTTCATAATCACAAAATTTTAATATACATAAAAAAATATTGTTTAGGACAAATATTTCATTTTATTCAAAAGAGATTTATAATTTTGAAAAGTATTTTGCATCACTTTCTAACGCAGTCACCAATCAATCTGAACAAAGCAAGAGCATCCTTTAGAAAAGACCACTAAGGCAATGTTCCATGATGAGCTTTTGGTGAGTTTTTGATGCTGAAAATGTTTGCTGCAAATGTTACAGTTCCAGCAAAGTCGAGGGGATTTACAGAAATCTCATGGCCTCAGTGCTTCTTTGGTCAGTTTCTCTTGCAAGGATTCGCTGAGTTTTCTGTGCAGAGTTCTCTCATAGACTAACGTTAGATGTGGGAAAACCCACAGGTAAAAAACGCATGTGTTTTTAATGCATTTCCGTAGTGGAGATGCATAAAAAAAATGCATATAATCCACCTTTTAAGTATATCTACTGTATAAAGTTTTGTCAACACCAAATACCAGAGAGTATCAAGACAAAGCAGTTTTATTTAAAGCATGACACCCCAAAAAGACAAAAAACACAGCTTCAAAGATGCATGTTAAAAATACACACAAAATAACGCAATGAAAAATGCAAGTAACCTATAATTTATACAATAGGTGCAGAAATTCTGCAGCATCAAAAGCTCATCATGGGATCGTAGCCTCAGGCCCTGTGCCGACGCTGCTTTTTTGCAGCGTTTTTGTGTTACCTTTTGTCACAAAACTGCATGTGTATCCTTACCCCAGCAAAGTGTATAAGAATTCTGAAGGGCTGTACTAACAATGCTTTTTTTTTCCTTGCAGTTTAGGTGCAGTTTGTGGTCAACACAAAAGAATGATCATGTCAATTGTTTGCAGTGTTTTGTAGCCCTCCCAGCCATTGACAATAGTGAAAAAAAACACATTACCACAATCTGCACCAAAAATGCATGTTTTATGGTGCTTTTTCCGGCCACAGGGTGCAGTTTAGCAGCATTTTTGCTGCAGAAAGTTTCTACACCCAAAAAGCAGCGTAGGCACATAGGCCTTAGGCTATATCCAAATAGAGTCTATGGAGCCTCGTTTAGGAGTCTCAACACAGGACTAGCCAGACATCCCTCCAGGGAAGGACATAGCCATGGGGTGGCTCTTTGAGGAGACCACCAAAACTACTATTTGCTATATTATTTGCGTATTCAAAATTCCCACGGGCAATGCGCCTAGGAATTCACTGTGTTGAGCGCTTTAGCCAGCTGCTCGCGGTGTTTACTTGGACTGGTCTCCCTGAGATCAGTGATTGCTTTGTGTTGTTAGGCTATGTCCAGACATGTTCATTTTTGGTTTTGCAAATCTGCAGCAAAACCTGAGGTGTTTCCAGGTTCTCCTTTCACAGGAGATTTGCAGCATTTTTTCATTTGGATTTCTCTCAGATTTGGTGCATTTTTGTGCATTTTTCCACATTTTTGCTGCAGATATGGTTGCTGCATTTTTTTCAGTTTTTTTGCCCAAAGACCAAAGCAAAAATGAAGAAAAAGAATTTAAATGCTCATTCTTTCAAATCCGCAGGAAAACCTAGAGTGTTGACACTTTTTGCACTGAAATAAAACCAATGTGTGTGGATAGCTAATGCCTGAATCACTAAAGCTGGCTTCACACTGCAGTTTTTTCACTGATCAGTGTCCATCCAGTTTGTGTGCCAAAACCAGGAGAGGAACCAGGAGAGGAACTTGCAGAGAAAAACTATCATTGAAAGATTGACACCTGTTTTGGCGTTTTGGAGACACTCCTGGTTTTGGCACACAAACTGGATGGACACTGATCAGGGAAAAAATTGCAGTGTGAAGCCAGCCTAATGGCCACTTTACACGTCCCAACATCTTTTTGATGCTGGATACAACGGCGCGGGAGCGCGCATTTTTTGGGCAGAAATCCAACATCGCATAGGAGATGTTACACAGCGCGATATCGGCAGGCAACACAACTGCGATGTCTACGCCCCCTTGTACGAGCGACCCAGGAACGACCATTTAACATGGGCGAGAAGAGGGGAAGTTGTACTCCAAGTCGTTGTTGGGCTGTCACACAGCACAATCCTGCCAAATCGTCCATCTAATATCGGGCAGTTGGAGAGCCTGCTCATTTCTTCCCCGATAAGGTTTTGGCATCGTTCTTGCATCGAATTGGACATTTACACCATACAACGCACGAACGATATGGGGCCAAGGCACGAACCACGTGTCTTTTTGTCGGAGTTGGACGCCGATATCGGGATGTGTAAAGTGGCCATTTAGGTTTTGCTGTGAAAGGATTAGCATATATTTATATAAAACCAAGGCAAAACCTGACCCCAAATCTGCAGCAAAAACACACTGTGTGAACATAGCCTAAAAGGTCTGCATTTACAGACCTACAAGTCTTTTGGGCTAGCACGGGTCTCTCTAAATGCTATGCAACCTCACTCAGTAGGACATATAAAAACTGATTTGTCCATTTTTTTGTGTTCACATCTCTATTCAGAACCACAGCTAAAGATTTCATCACATTTCCTAAGAACGGTCATGCACATGCAGCACTTTTCTTCCTGTCAAAATGACAGCAACCACAAAGTAATCTATTATAAGGTATTGACAGGCATGGGTGGCCACTGTCATAAGACAAATACAGCCCTGAGCTGTGGAGTAAATATACACATCTAAATTAGTATTACCGATGTGGAATATGTGCTAATGGAGCAGATCCTGTTGGGCCAATGATTTTACAGCGCTCTTCCCATCCTTTAGTAAGCTTGCAGAGTCTGGAAGGATCTCTATCGACATGGACGTGCACCTGCAATTGATAAAATCACAACATACCTAGTTTTTCAATAAACAAAAAATTGAGAAAAGGCACATGACAGTATATACAAGCATAGAACAACAGAAGTCATTTATTTTTTCTTTAACTACTTAAAGACCACAAACATTTGGAAAGAACAAGAAACCTCTATTCACTTCCTAGTGTATGTGAAAGTGTAAGGTCACTCAACTAATCATCAGATCAATACTGGCTTATTTCATGTCATGTTATGTTACTTTACACTCACCTGCTCATGGCATGCAGATTTAACAATTTTTCGCAAGGTTTTATAAGATCGCATTCCACAAATATGGCTGAAAAATATCTTAATCATAACAAAACAAGATTCACAGGTAGAACACATATAATTTTGGCACCGATACTGCACTTAATAAATCAAATGCTCATGGTAAATATCCTCATCTCTGCTGTACAGTTGGATTCATGTTACACCCATATCCACGATGAAATATTTTAGATAGGACATACATTTCTCTCTTATATGTGTGTATTCCAGGTCACTGGTGGCCTCACACAAAGAAGACCAAGAACTTTAAATGTGCCCTTTTCAGGCCAATATTTCATCAAAATGCACAGTTCCGCCTGCTTTGGAGGTAGTATTGCGCCCCCTTTACCTGTTGGGCCCCTGTGCTACTGCATATATTACACCAATGATGTGTTCAACTGTTCCAGGTTTGCTGAGCCTAAAAACCATTTAATGCACATGGTAATTTTAAGCGTTTAAGATGTGATTTACCTTCCTACATGAGAAAATAAGATATTGAACTAACAGGATGAACTACTTTAAGATCCAACTATACATGAGGGTGTGAAATCATAATAGAATATAAGTCAGCTAAAAAATTGGATCTACCTCTCAAAATTTCATCTATCCGTTATGGTAGGGTCACCCTGTATGGATTTTCAAAAACCAAGGACCAGAAAGCTCCAAGTGCATAAACGTTTGAACCCCTTTCCGACATTGGACATACCCAGTACACTCTGATGGTACCTTTACACGCCGCTACTGGATGGTGGCAACAACCGGGTACATGAGAGAAATGTATCTTGCACCGCCAATTCAACCCGTGGTAACGGCGTGTGAAGACGGTTGTAGCCACCCGCCAGTAGCGGCACCTGTTTTTGAGCACTGCCCTAAAACAGGTGGTTACCCAGCCGATGGTAGCGACCTGTATCGGCGTGTAAAGAAGGAACAGAAGGGTTGTTTCTACACCATGCTATGTACCTGGTATGTAGCTGGGGTGTGACACAGCCTCCAGGTTACCGTGCCCCATCAGCGATCATTGGTGGAAGCTCCTGCGTTACGATTGGTAGTCGCTGCATAGGGAGGCATATTTAAGGAGCTGACCACTCACACTACACAATTGCTCGAGCGTCATGTATTAGTCAGCCTCCTGCGCTGGCTGCCCAATCATGTTGTTATTGCTTTGTCCTATCAGCGTATGGAATTCTCGTAATCCACAATTGTGGCACGCCTATGTGTTGTCCCTGCTGCACCAGGTCCGCCCATATTAGCTTGTTGTAGCGGTGTGTAAATGAGGTAAGGTGCTCTGCAGAAGGTAACTTGAGACACCCGGCGGTGTATCCAGAGATAGATGTAACCTACTGTAGCGCACCTTGTTGCGGCGTGTAAAGGTGGTGCGATTTGCAACCGTTTGTGCGTGCTCGTGCACGTGAAGTACCCGGTTGTTGCCACCATCCAGTAGATGAAGGTTGCTGCGTTCCCAAACAAGGACGTACTGGGTACTTCCTAGTGATTTTGTGAGCACAGCAGCTGTTCTCGAGCATCGCCGCCAGGTCTCCAGCTTTTGTTAATGGAAATAATAAACAAAAGTACACATATTTGGTATCATCGTGTCCGGAAAGACCTTCTCTATAAAACTGTCACACTAGTTATCTCCTTCAGTGTACATCGTTGAAAGAAAAAAAAACAAAAAAAAAAAACAAGAAACAAACATCTCAAAACACTTTGCTTTTTCATTATACCACCAAAAAAAGTGGAACAAAACACATCTTGCATCGCAAACAACAAGCCACCACACAGATCTATCAGTGGAGAAATAAAAAAGCCATAGCTTTCAGAATACAGCAATGCAAAAACAATTATTTTTTTATAAAATTGTTTTTATGGTGTAAAAGCGGCAAAACATAAAACAGTTATATAAATGTGGTACCACTGTAGTCATGCTGACCTGGAGAATAAAGCTGTGTTATCACTTTTTTAACATGATAATTGGTGTAAAAAAAAATAAACAACGAAAAAATAGCAATTCTTGAATTTCTGTTACTTGATTCTGACACAAAAAGCAGAATAGAAAGTGATCAAAAAACATTATGTAACCCAACATGGTACCAATACAAACTGTATTTCGCCCCGCAAGAAAACAAAAAAAAGCCGTCACATGACTGTCAGCAGAATATATAAAAAACTGCAGCCTTCAAGTTTCGGTGAAGAAAAAAACTATTATTTTGTAAGAAAAAAACCCCCCAAAAAAAAGTTTTAGTGTGATAGGAACGAAACCTAAAAAAACTATACATCTGCTATTGCTGTGATTGCGCTGCCCTAATGAATAAAGGTGCCTAATCACGTTTAACGCAAGGTGAACGGCATAATAATGGTAATAAAGCCAAGTCTTCAAGTGCTGCTGTTTTGTTTATTTTGTCTCCCAAACATTGCAGTAATAGTTTGCCTCACATTAATTCTGCACTCTACGCCGAGGCTGGGTTCACACTTGCGTATGCAAGCGCAGCGCACCGAACGCAGTCAAACGCTTGTGCACTACGTTCCTATGTTAACATGGGAACGCATGTGCCTGCGTTTGCGCTCGGATGTGCACAATTTGTGCACCCTCCGAGCGCACTCTGAACGCAGCATGTTGCAGTTTTTGTGCGTTATTGGGCGCTTGTTTTATATGCAAGCGCCCGCAAGTGCACAAAAAAAAATGCATGGATCTCAATGGATCCACAGTGTCCTCCGCATGACAGCATAGGAGAACGCTGCGGATCTCATTGAAATCTCTCCCGATGGCCGCCGCTGGAGATTTGAAGATACAGCTGATCAGACAGCTGTTTAAATCTCCCGCGCCGACACCGAATAGGTGTGGTCGGCGCGGGAGATTTGAAACAGCGATCAGCTGTTTCTTATCTCCTGCACCGATATCACCCTATTCGGTGTCGGAGCCGGGGATTTAAACAGCTGTCTGATCAGCTGTATCTTCAAATCTCCCGTGCTGACACCGCCGGGCGATCAGCTGTGCCGGGAGGAGGAGAGCTCTGCCGCTGATCTCCTCCTTCCGGTCGCCCCGAGACAGCTGATTGGCTGGCGGGCTGCATACTAATGTGAACGCATGCATAGATTCTCTGCTGCGTTCACATCAGTATGGGCTGCGTTTGCACTGCGTAAGCTTCTGCATGCCCTGCGCATGCAGACACATACGCAAATGAGAACCCTTCTAACTTCCTAACCAAATGAAATAAGTTTCAAAAATGGTGCTGATGTAAAGTAGATATGAAGAAAATGTTATATATTAACTATTTTGTGTGACATAACTTAGATGTAAGGGTATAAAAATTCAAAGTTTGAAATTACAACATTTTCACAATTTTTGCACAATTTCCAGTATTATCACATATAAATGCACAAAATATCGTCCTAAATTTACCACTAACATGAAGTACAATGTGTCATGATAAAACAGTCTCAGAATCACTGGGATCCTTTTAAGCGCTCCAGAGCTATAACATCA